>CM033737.1:17344699-18085798 GCA_019671005.1 Hibiscus mutabilis | reverse complement strand
CTAGAGTTTATATACATACAAGGCAGTCCAAATGTTCAAGTAAGTGCCCCAAAACAATCTCAAATCTATTTATACATATCCAGGACAATCCTTATACGATTTTATTTTAATAAATTCCCTGTTTTAGGTTACCATATCAGCCCTTTAACTATCACAAAAACAATCCATTATACTTCAATGTATATATACAAAACAGTTCACTGAAGGTCTTAAAGTATATAAGACAGGGAAAATATAATTATATACATTTGTACACACCAAAACAGCCCCTCTCATACTTAAATGTATACACAAAACATGACAACTATAATTATGCATAATTAGACTCACCAAAACAACCCCTAAATGAAATGCCAAAACAATCGATATGATTAAATTCATCTTTAACACAATATACAATCTAGCCATGACCCAAACAATATTTAACCTATCTCAACAATTCCAAAACTTAGTATTAAGCAACCTAACATCTTAAATTACTCTTATACTCTCACATGAGCATAGCAATTTGACATGTACATCATTCGAAACAATCAAGAAAAATTTCCAGCAAAGGTTCGGTTCTTCAATTAACTCCAATAGCTTCATAACCAAAATCACACATTCTACAAGATTTCAAAGCATGGAAACTTTATCACATGCATTACCGAATGTACCAATCAAACTTCTAAAATCATTTAACCAAATTCCATAATTTAAACTTAGGTAAGAGAAAAATGAAGAGTAATTCACCTTGCTTCTTAAGTTCCCTGAATTGATTTCCTACAAATGAGCTAAAATAAAGCTTCCAATTCCCATTTCCCTGGTGAAAATTCAAGTCCTTGTTCTTACTATATTGGTTCGGTTGGAAGACCAAGGAAGAAGATAACTCTTCCTTCAATTAATTTTGGACGAAACCTCCCCCTTCCACCTATCTATTTCTTGCTTTGACAAGTGTATTTGTCCTTGAATAATCAAAACTTTACCATGCAATCCTTAATTATAGAATTATTCAGTTTTAATCCTTTCCATTCTATCTATCCAATTCTTCTTTACTTTATAATGGTCCATAATTCATTCAATCATAAATGCTAAAGATATCTTTAATCTAATTGAAACACAATCAAAGTTGTAACATACTTCTATGCCATATTTTGGGATGTTACAAGTCTACTTCTGCACAGGCTAATCCTTCATCCCCTACTCAGTCCTTCTGAGATAAGGAAGCAAAACAAGGATCTTCAAGGAGGCCTAGTGGCTCGTCTAAGGCATCATACAGACCTAAAACCAAGGCTCATGCACAGTTGTACCACGTGAGGAGCAAGGAAGAGGAAGATGATCCCGACATTATTGCAGGTACCATTAAATTATATTCATGTCCTGTTTATGCATTATTTGATCTTGGATCTACCCATTCCTTTATAAGTAACGTGTTAGTAAAGCAATACAAACTATCTTGTGAACCTATTGTATCAAAGATCACCGTAACCAATCCCTTGGGTGACTGTGTCACTATAAGCCTAATATGTAAACTTTGTACCTTAATGATTTAAGGGATTCCTTTTTCGGCCAACTTGTTAGTGTTACCGATTCATGAATTCGATGTTATACTGGTGTGGATTGGCTTATTGAACATCAAGCTTGGGTAGATTGTTGCAATAAGAAGCTATACCTTCGGGGTATGGGAAAAGAAAGTATCACTTTGGTGAATTTGAGAAATCCATCATTGTACGATCTATCTTTAGAGGCCAAGGAGGAACCCCAACTGTAAAATATCAATATCGTGTGTAAATACCCTGACATTTTTTCAAACGAACTTCTGGGTTTACCTCTTACATGTGGAGTTTGGCATCGAAGTGCAACTTGGAAAAACCCCAGTTTCCATTGCACCATATCGTATGGTAGTAGTTGAGCTTAAGGAGTTGAAGGCTTAGATTCAGGAGTTGTTAGATAAAGGTTTCATTCGGCCAAGTTCCTCACCTTAGGGAGCTCTGGTCCTTTTTTGTAAAGAAGAAAGACGGTTCTATAAGATTGTATATTGATTAGCAATAGTTGAATAAGGTGACCATCAATAATAAATACCCCTTACCAAGAATTGATGACCTATTTGATCAACTTAAGGATGCCTCTGTGTTCTCCAAGATTGATTTAAGGTCTGGGTACTATTAGATGAAAGTTAAAGAATGTGATGTACCCAAAACTGTCTTTCGTACATGATACGGCCACTATGAATTCTTGGTAATGTCCTTTGGGCTAACCAATACACCGGTAGCTTTTATGGACTTAATGAACCGGGTTTTTGGACTCTACCTAGATAATTTTATAGTGGTATTTATCGATGACATTTTGATCTATTCTAAGAATGTTGTTGAACACCGTGATCACCTTCGTATCGTGCTTCAAACTCTACGGGAAAAGTAGTTGTACGCCAAGTTTTCCAAATGTGAATTCTAGCTATCTGAAGTTGCTTCCTTGGGCATATTTTCTCTGCCTTAGGAACCAGGTGGATCCAAAGAAAATCCAAGCTATCTTAGATTGAAAGCCACCGAGAAATGTTAGGGTAGTTATGAGCTTCCTTGGTCTAGCTAGCTACTATAGAAGATTAGTCAAAAGATTATCTATATTAGCAGCCCCTCTAACTAAGTTGTTAAGAAAAGAAACTCCATTCAACTGGATCGAGGACCAGCAGAGAAGCTTTGACCAGTTAATGCAAGTTTTGACTCATGCTCTAGTCCTAACCCAACCAGAGTATGGAAAGGACTACACAACATACAATGATGCCTCGTATCTTAGGTTAGGATATGTTCTGATGCAAGAAGGTAAGGTCATTGCTTATGCTTCGAGACATCTCAAGCTACACGAGATGAATTACCCTAACCATGATTTGGAGTTGGCTACAGTTGTCTCCGCGTTGAAAATTTGGAGACATTATCTCTACAGAGAAAAATGTTACCTCTTTACATATCATAAAAGCCTCAAATATCTCCTGCCTCAAAAGAAGTTGAATATCCAACAAAGGAGGTGGATGGAACTCCTCAAAGATTACGATATTGTCATTGACTACCATCTGGGCAAGGCTAATGTTGTAGCTGATGCACTCAGCCACAAAACTTTGCCTAGTAAGTATCGTTATTAAGTATTGAATTTTGAACAATGTTATTATTCCAACTCAACGTAAAACCATTGCATTGTAGCCCCTCGAGCCATTAACACTCACCTCCTTTAAGGAAACATCAGTGTCTTGTAGCTAAACTCCAAGTTTAGTCTACCATCGTATCGAGAATTAATACATTGCAGAATCAAGATCTTGAGCTTCAAACTATTGTGTCCAAATTACATGATGATGAAAATTTTGACTTCAAGACTCATCTTGAAGGACTGTTGTATTTTCGTGACCAGGTCTGTGTACCTAATGATGAATCCCTTCGTATCGACATTCTAAAAGAAGCTCATTCAAGTCCTTTTTCTACACACCCGGGCTCTGTAAAGATGTATAAAGATCTTCGGGAACTATATTGGTGGCCAGGCATGAATCAAGCCATAGTTAACTTCGTGTTTAAATGCCTCACATGTCAATGTGCCAAAGCTGAGGATCGTATTCTCACTGGGTTATTGCAACCTATCAAATTACCTCAACGGAAGTGGGAGAAGATCACCATGGATTTTGTTAGTGGTCTATCTTTAACACTCGCAAAACACGATGCTATTTGAGTTATTGTAGACCGCTTCACCAAATCAGCACATTTCTTACCGGTTAGAATGGATTATGGGCTTCCTAAATTAGGTGGCTTGTACATCAGAGAAGTTATTCGACTCCAATGAGTACCAAAGCCTATCATCTTTGATTGAGACCCTCATTTTGCTTCTCAATTCTAGAGAACCTTGTAAGAGGCTTTGGGCACCAAAGTTAATCTTAGTATGACTTTTCACCTTGAATCTGACTGTCAGTCAGAAAGGGTAATTTAGATTCTAGAAGACATGTTGCGAGCATGCGTTATTGATTTCGGGGGATCTTGGGAGAAATCCCTACCTCTTATTGAGTTTGCCTACAGCAACAGTTATCAAGCTTCCATCAAAATGGCCCCTTATGAGGCGTTGTATGGCAGATGATGTAGAACTCCTTCATACTAGTCTGAACTCGGTGAAGGCAAGATGTTGGGCCCCACTTACTTCGAGAAATTGAAGAACGGGTCGCCATCATCTATGATTATTTGAAGGCTGCCTTCGATCGTCAAAAGTCCTATGTTGATCATAGAAGAAGGGATATACAGTATGAAGTTAGAGAGAAAGCCTTCCTTAAAGTTTCTCCCTGGAAAAAGATTCTGAGATTTGGTAAAAATGGGAAGTTGAGTCCTCGATTCAGTGTTCCTTTTGAAATTATCGAGAGAGTTGCGCTAGTGGCATATTATCTGGCTTTACCTTCAAGATTGAACAAAATCTATGATGTATTATATACTTCAATGCTTCTAAAATAATGTTCTTACCCTTCGCATATTGTCGAGCCAGAATCTGTGCATATCAAACTGGATTTGACCTACGAGGAAGAACCGATTCAAATTCTTGCAAGAGAAGTCAAAAGACTCCGCAATAAATTTGTACCATTGGTTAAGGTTCTTTGGAAAAGCCATACTATTGAAGAGGCTACCAGGGAACTGAAGGAAACAACGAAACAACAATACTCTCATCTCTCTGGTTCAGGTAAAATTCAAGGATGAATTTTTCTTAATGGGAGGAGTTGTAACACCCCAAAAACTGGTCTAGTCGAAATTAGGCTTTGATGATCAGAAAATCTTAATTAGAAGGTCCAATTTTTTTTAACTTTAAAATTGTGTAGTTAATTATACTTTATTAGACTCTAATTGAGTCAAATTAAAGACTTTGAAACTAATTGAATTCTTTAGAAACAATTTAGTGGCTAAATTGTGAAAATTGAATGTTTGGGGGCAAAAGTATAAAGTTTGGAAAGATGGAGGACCACCCTTGTAATTCCCCTTTTTTGAGGTGATTCACCTACTAGTTTAAAACACCCTCACGTGAAATGGCTATCCTTTGTCATAAAAAATGACAATATGATGTTGGCAATTATTAATTCCTTAAAATGAGCAAAAGTGGGAAAAAATGGAAATTAATAAATTAAGCTTACCCTTCTAGGAGGGAAAGCTTCACCGGTTCCTACTCTAAAGAAATAAAGTGTTTTTAAAACACTTAATGTTGCTTTCATTGTATATTGTACATCGAGCCCACTTTCCACATCTTTTCTTCAACTTTTGAAAGACAAGCATACACCATCATTGTTATCTTCTTTATCTTCATATGGCTTTAGGATGGCAAGTGACTTGTTCTCCTCTCACAATCATGACTTTTTTCCCTACTTGAGAATGATGAGCATAGAACTCTCACACCAAATTTGGAATGAATACATCAGGATGATCGGCAAAATTTTCCTACTCATATCGAATGACCACCGGATAATCAATGTAATCACATCCCAGCTAGTGTATAGCATCTGAAAAGGCAAACCCTTGTTCTAAATTGAAACTAAATTTCATAAATAGATTGCCGTGCCTTTCTTGGGCTTCAATGCTTGCAAATCTTGAATGAAACTCAACAGATGAAGAGGAAAAAAAGAATTAGAGTTGAACATGATTCTAATAGTTTTTCTAAGTTTAACCAAACACTTTAAGAAGAGTTTTGAAATGAAAAGGGGTTAGGATGATAACAGATTGGAGAGGAAAGGAATAGTGAAGTTTAAAGTTAAAATCTGAACTGTATTTTTAAGGTAAAAGAGAGAGAAGAATTGAATCAATCAAACGATGCATTTCTTCTACTAAAATGTTCCAACGTTTGGATTCTAACGATAATAAATTAATTACAACTTACCTCATTTTACCATTGGATTTGACAGATTAACCCTTTCCCCTTCCTATCATGCAAATGTTGATACATCACAAATAATGTACTGACACCCTCAGGGACTAAAAGTACCAACATAGCTCTAAAAATGTTGGTGTAGAAAAAATAAAACTAGAAACTAATCCTAAAAACCTTTATTGAAAGTAGTAAAAATATATGATGGAAAATTAAGATAGGACCTTAACTCGGTGAAGTGTTGATGCGTGTAAATATGTATGCGAAAATAAGAACAAGTATACCCGTCGCACAAGTAATAAAGTGATGAGAATCGAGTATTGTTTCCTCAAGTATTAGAGTGAAAAACTCAAAGTAATTGAACAAAAGAAATATAGATAATGAATAGTGAAATGATATTGTTGTAAGAACTATAAAATAAATGATGTGGCAAAAGTAAATGGAACTGATATTCAAGAGATCAACAAACAAAACTCAAATGAGTACAATAATAAGGATGAAATGCGGGCTGGGTTTACCTTGAGAATCATATGGCCATCAATATGAAACACTTAACACAAAACTGCAACTATGCTACTTGGCAGAGCCACTACAATGTCCCTTGACTATTTATAGCTCGAGAGACTAGATAAAGGCGTGCTAAAGAATCCCATTCTTGTCTCAACCCTAGCAACTTTTACCCATGAGATCCTACTCCTTTTAGCCATTTAAAATGTACCATATTCCTAATGGTGAGTTAGGTTCAAGTTTCCCAGCAAAACTCCATTGTTTATTCAAGTTCTAAACCTAAATGTTCCGATCTTAGGCAACAAATAAGGCTAAGGTCTCTTCTGAGTGCTCTTATAACCCTAAGCATAAAGAGAAATGAACAAAGCAACACAAATTGTAGAAAATGCTAAAACATTCATATTAATAAAACCATAATCATTCAAGATAAACCTAAGCCAAATAAAATCAGTTTATGGCTGGGAAAATAGCATCTATATCAAAGTATTCAAATAACATTTTCAGAAAATAAGATGATCTACACGAAGGAAAATCTTATAACTAAGGAAGCCTTGTGTTGTTCGCGAGCTTTGTTGTAGTTTTCCAGCCTCTTCTGTGTGCCTCGTCTACTCTGCACCTTCCTTACTCTCAACAATGGCAACCTACCAAAGGAGGAAGATGAAAGATTGTTGTCTCTAAAATTTTGGCTCATATTGAAAAAGTGCTATTCCTGTCCTTTAAAAAGGTGAGGCTCCTAGGGTTTGCTACACTCACACTTTTTGGTTGTCCTTTTAGAATTATTCCTTTCACGTGCAGAGCGTGACAGCCTTTTGGGTCTGCTTTTTTTATTGAGTGTGCAAACATCTTTTTCCCAATATTTTGTCGTTTAGCATCCAAATAATGCTTCAGTAAAGTCAGCTTGCTCTTTCCTTTTCCTTGAAATGCCACAACAACACACCACCTTGCATGGTTATATCAAAAACCTACAAAAGTAGCCACCAAAACCCTATCTTTCCTCCCAAACAGCATCAATTCTATATTTCTTTAAGCTCGTGTGTAAACTTTGAAATATACATGCAATATGATCCTAAGTGCAACTATATGGGCTTGAAAACATAGAATAACGCTAGTAAAAGGACATGGAGTATAGACTTCTTACGGAGTTATCACACCCCCGAACTTAAGCTATTGCCTGTCCTCAAGCAATGTATGTAAACTAAAATAACTATGGCATCAATAATCCAAAGCATGTTGTAGCAATATCTCAATAAAAAAAAACAATCATGTGCAATATATGCCACGGCTAAAAATATTCATTTCTAAGGTCAACCCTATTGCAGATGATTGTGTGTGTGATTGCATCCAATCTATACTTAATGACATTAGAAAAGTTCTAACCATGGTCTTTATTCTGCCCTAGTATTTTCTTACTTTTTGCTCTTCATTACTCCCTTAGTTTTTTTTATTTATTTGACTATTTCATAGGGGCTTCAACTTATCACAACTACCCTTCTAGACCTGAAAATGAAGTAGAGCAAACACCCCATCCCTGAGCCCATCGAGCAGAGTCAATTTGTAAAGGCTTTTCATTCACTCGTATGCTAATGCTACCTTTCCTACTAGGAAGAGTTAAATGGGCTTCAGCTTATCACAACTCACCTAGTGTACTGGCTAGCAAAGCAAATAGGAGTGTCCCTTAACAGCTATGCCTATGGCATTTATTTATTATTTGTTTCTTTCTTTTTTATAGGAGTTTTACTTTTTAGCTTTTATGCTATCATTGAGCATTTCAGTATTATTTTTCTTTTATACTATACTACGGCATAAGAGAGTCTAACCTAAAATTTTTCTAAAGTCATTAAGTATTGAAAGAATGCAAATGTGTTCAAGGTATAGCTGCAACATCATTAACCCTAGGTTCAATTCTTAGGAGCTTCAACAAAATGGTAAGAGTTCAGCCCTAAATATACACTCATCATCAGATATCATCAAAATTTCACACAACATACTTGAAACATGGATGCCATAGAAAAAAATGCAAAATAAAAACACTAACTATAAACAATACCACCCTCCAACTTGAGAGTAGCATTTTCCTCAATGCTATTGTAACCCCCTAGAACCGGCCTATTCTCTAGACCCAAACCAAGATCACATTGGTTTGCCGAAGCAAAGCCAAACTAACTTGTTTGATTTTAGGTCCAACTTTATTTTAACTTATCTAGATGCATTATTAAGCCTTTATATTGTACATACAAGCATTGGTTCAATTTTTATTTGAAACAGACACCAAATAGGGAGCAAATTGCAAATTCTAGCATTTTAGGGACCAAATAGCAAATTCATAAAATTACAAAGACTTAATCAAAATTAAAGGCACCATTCTGAAATAAACCAACATTTAGACTCATATGAAAAATTTCATCTCAATTGGACACTTAGAACTCATTGAATTGATAAACTTATGATATAGGACCAAAATATAACATTTCAAACTATTTTTCAACATTGCAGATCCATCCGAGCAAAACTTTCGAAACCTTTAGTCTAGTAGCCAAAATTGGTTTCCTGGTTTCAAAACCTTGTCCCTGGTTTCGATGCCAGCTTCAATAGCTTTCGAAACTTGTTCATATGGTTTCGAAACCTTTATTACAATAGTCATGGGAATGGCTAGGTACATTCCCTATGTCATTGTTCATTATCTTTTACATTGACAAACATTTCTCCAACCTATGACTATATTGGAAACTTCATGGAAATTATATACGGTAAGGTTGATAAGTTCATAACACTAAAAACATGATTATTGAACTCATTGATAAGTCATTAAACATGGAACAAGTCATTGATCTCATGGGAAGTATCATGGACCCCTTGGAAATAACATGTTTATTATTGAAATGAACATTGATTATTGAGTATGTGCATTGATCATAGAACTTGTCATTGATACTATGGAATCATTGGACCTTGGACTCGAATGGACATTGGATACAATTGGCATGCCATAGAATTCATGAGCTCATTGGTACGGGTGGACATTGGTCCTAGGCTACGGCCTTTATTGGCGAGGAGAAGGGATGTTTGTGACTTGGTCTTTGAAGAGGATGAGGGATACGACCATTCATTGATTTCATGGACTTGGCGTGGAGGTGGAATTTGAGTATCCATTGTCACATATCGATCCAAGGAATTAAAATGCTAGTTAAATATGAATTGCATGGATTTCTAATATTACATGGATATATTGTTGCTTGAGATGAATATTCATGGATCACATGTTTAACATGTCATTAATATTGTTAACAATTGCATTTTATTCACTTCATGGTTATTTGACTACCTTACTAGGCAATTAATGCCTAATGCATCTCATCCTTCATGCATTTCAGGTGGTTCGGATTAAAGCCTAGGGATCGGGAATAGGTGAAGATTTTGCAAGTCATTAAGCTGTTTTGTAATGTACTTATAGCCCTAAACTCCTATCTTGGTGGTATAGATCTCTATAAGTCCTAAATGCCCTTTTTGTTGTTCAATTTGACATAGGCATTTTGGTATGTATAAAAAGACTTTAAATGAACCTATAAGTGTTGGTAGTATGTGACTAAATGGCACCTATGGTATGTTATACGTGAAATATTGTAAATGGATTTAGAATGCTCTAAAAATTGACATGTATCAAGATTAAGTTGTTTCTAGGTTGCCTGTAAATTTTCATAGACTTTGGACTACATTTGATAGGTCAAAATGCTATTAAACTAGACTAAAAATGACATTATAGGTCTTGTTGTATCGATAAAGGTGATGGCGTATCAATACGAGCTTATGTTTTTGGAAATTGATTGAAGGGGGTCTACTGATATGGGTGATGGAATATCGGTACGATAATTAACTACTGGAAATTTACTGTTGCACCGTATCAATCCTGTATCGATACGAGAAGTTGCCTTTGAGGGCATTAGCCACGCGTATTGATACGGCCTTGGGGCGTTTCGGTATAGTTGGTCGATTCTTTAATCTGATTAAATTGAATCAAGCTTAGCGTATTGATATGGTCTGGTCATGTATTGATACAGGTCCCAGGAAAATAACAGCTTTAACGGTCAGTGTTAGGCATACCGATACGCCTAAATGTGTATCGGTACGGGTCTTAGTTTTTGGAAATTGTGGAAAACATGTTTGCCTTAGCGTATCGATACGGCCATTTGGCGTATCGATACCCTTGTCTAAGAATGGATAATTGACCTGAAGAATCACTGGAAATCGTTGTATATCTCCTTTATAGTTTTCAGAAGTTTTAAATTGATCGGACCAATTATATACGACCTTAAAAATTGGAAATTTGAATTGATAATTAAATAAGTGTTCCTTCGACCACTGTTATTGTTTCGGTAACTCTTTCTGACCTAATTCTCTACCAAACCGAGAAGGGGTGTTACATATATGGTATCAGAGCTAGAGTTTAGTCGATTCTAGGACTAAACTTGGACTCATCATGTGTATTGCATTGTCTATGCCACCTAGGAGTTGTTATTGTATACTGTGACTTGCAACTGACTCGATCCTCTTTTCTTTTATAGTTTAAAATGTCAGACTCACACGAAGCCCGCATTGATTTTAATCATGTTACGGGATCCTCGACTTATGGAAAGAAAGTAAGGGGAGACCCTTTGAATCCCTAACCACCACAACATGAGGAATTGAACACCGACTCACCGATCCAGGATACTCAAGCTGAATGCTTTAAGAACATGGCTGACATGTTTAAGCAATTCATGACTTCTATGAGAGCTGAGTAGACTGCACAAACCTCTACGGCTGCTACAATGGCACCTAGAGCTCCTATCGAAAAGTTATCCCAGTACCGGGCTTGCACTTTTTATGGAAAGAGTACCAATGATCGTGAGGTTGCTGAATACTAGCTTGATAGCACCTTGAAAATCTTGACTAAGCAACTCCAATGCTCGGATAAGCATAAACTCGAATGTGCTTTGGCCTTGATTGCTAACGAGGCACAGAATTGGTGGGAGACTATTACCCTCACAGTCCCGGAAGAAGCTGTGACGTAGGACTTCTTCCTTTGAGAGTTTTGCAAGAAATACATCAGTGAATTCTATCTGGAGGAGAGATATAGCATCTTTCTACACTTAAAGCAAGGAGACAGACCCGTGGAGGAATATATCTATGATTTTTGCAAGTACTGCAAGTACGAAGCTGAATATATCAAGAAGGAGGAAGAAAATTGCAAAATGTTCATTGGTGGACTTAATGATGATCTACGTCCTTTGTTTACCGCTTTGGGCATCACAGATTTCCATGAGCTCGTTAATCGAGCTATAGCCACTAAGGCTACCCAAAGGCCTTTGAAGTCCAATGGACAGACTTAGTCTGATAAGAGACCTCGATTTTATTCTCGTCCTCCATTACCTTCCAAAAAGGGAAGACAACAAGGATCAAGGCAACAGACTCACCGATAGCCTTCTCAGTCCAGTGATCTATCAAAGCCTCAATTTATAACTCAGTCTATTGCAAGAACTACTTCGGTGGAAAGCACTGGAGGCTTGAGGAAAAAGACGTAATATCCCATTTGTAGCTATTGTTAGAAAAGGCATCCTTCTGGTGAATGCCGAAAGAAATTTGTGGCTTGTTATTTCTATGGTGAACAAGGCCATTTCATTAAGGATTGCCCTGAGAATCCATCTAGGAATATTGCTGCACCAGTGAGCTCTTTGTCACCTTCCCAATCTTTTAAGGGTAAGGGACGAAGACTTGTTACATCGGGAACCACCGGAAAGTAACACGACTCTAATAGTGCATCTAATCGTGTGAATTCTAAAGCCCCTGCCGAGATGTATCATGTACAGAGCAAGGAAGAGGATGTTGATCCAGACATCATTGCAGGTACCATTGAGTTATTTTCTCATCTCATTTATGCATTGATAGATCATGGGTCTACTCATTCTTTCATTAGTAATGTGTTAATCAAGAAATTTAAGCTACCCTTCGAACCTTTGAAGTCCAAGATTCATGTAACAAATCCGTTAGGTGATAGTGTCATCATCGGTTCAATATATAAGAATTACCCCTTGATAATTCAAGGAATTCCTTTTTCGGCCAATTTGATGGCCCTCCTGATCCATGAATTTGATGTCATCCTAGGACTTGATTGGCTTGGGAAGCATCAAGCCTAGGTGGATTGTAGCAAAACAAAGTTGTACCTTCGAGGTCTTGGAAAAGAAAGTATAACCCTCATCGATAATCAAACTAAGAACCCTTCTTTAAATGCCATCATAGACATACCTAAATTGCAAGACATCAACACGGTGAGGGAGTTTTCTGATGTCTTTCCTGATGAACTGCCTGGTTTACCACCCACTCGTGAAGTGGAATTTGGAATCAGGTTGCGGCCTGGAACCACTACAGTTTCTAGTGTACCATATAGAATGGCCCTTATTAAACTTAAGGAACTCAAGGCTCAAATCCAAGAACTTCTTGATAAAAGGCTTTATTCGACCGAGTTCTTCACCCTGGGGAGCTCCGATCCTCTTTGTTAAAAAGAAAGACACTTTTATCGTCTATGTATTGACTATCGTCAATTAGTAAAGTAACCATAAAGAATAAGTACCTACTCCCAAGAATAGACGATCTCTTCGATCAACTCAAGGATGCTTTCGTGTTTTCCAAGATTGATTTAAGTTCTGGGTACTACCAAATGAAGGTGAAAGATTGTGGTGTGCCTAAAATAGCTTTCCGCACAAGATATGGCCACTACGAATTCTTGGTGATGCACTTTGGGCTAACCAATGTACCGGCAGCTTTCGTAGACCTTATGAATCAGGTTTTTCGACCCTATCTTGATAAGTTTGTAGTGTTATTCATCGATGACATCTTGATTTATTCTAAGAACCAAGCTGAGCATCAAGAGCACTTACGTATTGTACTTCAAACCCTCCAGGAGAGTCAACTCTATGCTAAGTTCAGCAAATGTGAGTTCTGGCTTACTGAAGTCTCATTTCTAGGTCATATCGTTTCATCAGCGGGCATCCAAGTAGACTCAAAGAAAATCCAAGCCATCTTACATTGGAGACCACCGAAGAATGTTGGTGAAGTAAGGAGTTTCCTTGGTCTTGCAAGCTATTATAGAATATTTGTCAAAGGACTTTCTATATTAGTTTCCCCGTTCAACAGAGAAGTTTTGATCAACTTAAACAAGTCCTAACTCATGCACCAGTCCTGAACCAACCCGAGTCTGAAAAAGACTACATCGTTTATAGTGATGCATCTCATCTTGGGTTAGGGTGCGTTTATATGCAAGAAGGCAAGGTGATAGCTTATGCTTCCCAAAAACTAAAGCCGCATGAACTAAATTACCCCACTCATGATCTTGAGTTGGTTGTAGTTATCTTTGCGTTGAAAATTTGGCAGTATTATCTCTATGGGGAGAAATGCTATATTTTCACCGATCATAAAAGTCTTAAGTACCTTTTGACTTAAAAAGAGTTAAATATCCATCAACGGAGGTGGATAGAACTCTTGAAAGATTATGATCTTACCATTGACTACCATCCGGGCAAGGCTAATGTTGTGGCTGATGCACTCAGCCGCAAACCTTTGCTTGGTAATTGTTGTCGTTAAACCTTTGAAACTTAATATATTGACCATACATTGAGTTCTTAACTGAATCATTGAAGGTCCCCAAGCTATTAATGCTTATTTCAGACTCAAGAAATATCACCGGCTTGTAGCTAAACTTCATGTTCGGTCTACAATCATATCTAGGATCAAGTCATTGCAGGATTGAGATCCTGAATTGCAAGCTATCATGTCTAAGCTTCACGAAAATTCTGACTCTAACTTTCAAGTTAATTCGGAAGGCCTCCTGTGTTTTCCTGGTCAGGTTTATGTACCCAAAAATGAATCTCATCGTAATGACATTCTCTAGGAAGCCCATTGCAGCAAATTCTATGTTCACCCCGGATCAGTAAAGATGTACAAGGATTTTCGAGAATTGTATTGGTGGCATGGCTTGAAGCAAGCTATTATTGACTTTGTGGCTAGGTGCTTAATGTGCCAATGAGTTAAAGCTGAACATCGTATACCCACTAGAATCTTTCAACCTATTGAACTTCCACAATGGAAATGGGAAAGGGAAACTATGGATTTTGTCAGTGGTTTGCCATTGACTTACAAGAAGAATGATGTTGTATGGGTCATTATTGACCGTTTTACCAAGTATGCCCATTTCCTACCTGTAAGAATGGACTTCAGTCTGCCTATGTTAGCAAACTTGTATATTCGGGAGATAATCAGATTACATGGTGTGACTAAGTCCATCATCTCTGATCGAGACCCACGGTTTGTATCTCGATTCTAATGAACAATGCAGGAAGCTCTCGGAACTAAAGTAAATCTCAACACTGCCTTTCACCCTCAATCTGAGGGTCAGTCAAAAAGGGTAATTCAGGTTTTGGGGGTCATGCTGCGAGCTTGCACCATTGACTTTGAAGGCATTTGGGAGAAATCCTTACCACTCATTGAATTTGCTTACAATAATAGTTATCAAGCATCAATCCAAATAGCCCATTTTGAGGCATTATATGGTAGGAGATGTTGTACTCTCTTGTGTTGGTCTAAACTTTGTGAAGGTAAAGTGTTGGGCCCTGGCTTACTTTGGGAAACCAAAGAATGGGTTGCCATCATCCATGATCGTCTTAAGGCTACCTTTGACCGACAGAAGGCCTATGTAGATCTCCGAGGAGGAGATATCCAGTATTCTGCAGGCGAGCAAGCCTTCCAAAAAGTGTCCCTATGGACGAAAATTCTCAGATTTGGCAAGAAAGGAAAACTAAGTCCTCGATTCATAGGACCTTTTGAAGTCATTGGAAATTTTGGCCACGTGGCTTATCGGTTGTCATTACCCCCAGAATAAGCAGAATTCATGGTGTTTTCATGTATCGATGCTTTATAAGTATCAGTCTGATCCATCGCATGTTCTAGAACCTGAGACCGTGGAGAATTAGCCAAACCTTTCCTACGAAGAAGAACCGGTACAGATTCTTGCAAGGGAAGCCAAGCGACTTCGAAATAAAACAATTCCTTTGGTTAAGGTCTTTTGAAGGAATCATAAGGTGGAAGAAGCCATATGGGAATCAGAAGAAACAATGAAGGAGCAACATCCTCACCTTTTTTATTCAGGTAAAATTTGAGGATCAATTATTTCTTAAGGAGGAGAGTTGTAGCACCCAAAACTGGCCTAGTTGTAAATCAAAATCCGGCAATCAAAAATCCTACATCGATAAGTCAAACCCTAGTGTTGACTTTTGATCAAATGGTCAATTGTGTGATCTCTGGATACAATTAAGGCCAATTCATTGATTAAGGACCTCATTGCAAAGTTTGAAAGTTGGCTTAGTGACCATATTATAAAAATTGCAAGTTTGAGGGTATTTGTGTGAAGTTGGAAAAGTTGAGGGACTACCCTCATAATTATACCATTTTTAGGATGACTCACCTCCTTTCTTAACCAAACCCATGTGATCTTCTTGTGAAATTGTAAGAAAAGATGACAGCTATTATTGTCATCCAAATTTGTTGGAGATTGAAAATATTAGTTTATAGCTTACCTTCCTTTAGAGGAAATCTTGTGAGTGGATGAGAGAGAGGTGATGTAATAATTAGAAATTAAGTTTACCTTTGTGGGAGGGTAAACATCTGGTTATCAAGAGCCCTTGTTGGCAAAACTAAAACATTTGCTAACAAATCAAAAACTCCATCTTTTTCTAAGAAGCAAGCACCTTTCCATCTTCAACTGAGCAAGCACCTCCATTGACAACCTTGGAAAGCTTGAGTTTTCTTAAGTTTCTCGTTATCAAATCATAGCCCTCTTGTGGGTAAGGCAAGGCCCTCTATCAATTTTGAAATTCCATGGATAGGTGTTGAGGAGTTTCACATGGAAAGTTTAGGGAAAATCCAAAAAATCCTTCATGGCCTCCGAGCGCTTTCTTTTGTTATTTTCATAGCTAAAGTTTGCTATGAATTGAATCCATTGAAATCATTGTAATCGATTTCCTTTGTTTTTGTCTAGTTCAAGAAAGTGAGATTGAGGCTCCATCTTCTCCTCCAAGAGCTAGCAACAAAGGAATCATCATGAAAGAGCCAAGAAATCCTTAAAAGGGCTAGGTGAGTGTAGTTGAGTTATGGGAATGGCTAGGTACTTTCCTTATTTCATTTTTCATTGTCTTTTACATTGACAAGCATTTCTCCAAGCAATGACTATATTGGAAACTTCATGGAAATTATGTACGGTAAAGTTGGTAATTTTATAACTTTGAAAACATGATTATTGAACTCATTGATATGTCATTAAACATGGAACAAGTCATTTATCTCATGGGAAGTATCAAGGACCCCTTGGAAATAACATATTTATTATTGAAATGAACATTGTTTATTGAGTATGTGCATTGATCATAGAACTTGTCATTGAAATTATGGAATCATTGGACCTTGGACTCAAATGGACATTGGATACAATTGGCATTTCATAGAATTCATGAGCTCATTGGTATGGGTGGACATCAGTCCTAGGCTACGGCCGTTATTGGCGCATAGGAGGGATGTTCATGACTTGGTCTTTGGCGAGGAGGAGGGATACGACCATTCATTGATTTCATGGACTTGGCGAGGAGGTAGAATTCGAGTATCCATTATCACATATCGATCCAAGGAATTAAAATGTTAATTAAATATGAATTGCATGGATTTCTAATATTACATGGATATATTGCTGCTTGAGATGCATATTTGTGGATCACATGTTTAACATGTAATTAATATTGTTAACATGTGCACTTTATTCACTTTATGGTTATTTGGCTACCTCACTAGGAAATTAATGCCTAATGCATCTCATCTTCCATGCATTTCAGATGGTTCGGATTAAAGCTCGAGGATCGGGAATAGGTGAAGATTTTGCAAGTCACTAAGCTGTTTCGTAATGTACTTATAGCCCTAAACTCCCAGCTTGGTGACATAGATCTCTATAAGTCCTAAATGCCTTTTTTGTTGTGCAATTTGATATAGGCATTTTGGTATGTATAAAAAGACTTAAAATGAACCTATAAGTGTTGGTAGTAAGTGGCTAAATGGCACCTATGGTATGTTATATGTGAAACATGGTAAATGGATTCAGAATGCTCTAAAAATTGACATGTATCAAGATTAAGTTTTTTCTAGGTTGCCTGTAAATTTTCATAGACTTTGGACTACATTTGATAGGTCAAAATGTTATTAAACCATACTAAAAATAACATTACAGGTCATGTCGTATCGATACGGGTGATGGTGTATCGATACGAGCTTATGTTTTTGGAAACGGATTAAAAGGGGCCTACCGATATGGGTGATGGCGTATCGGTACGGTAATTGGCTACTAGAAATTTACTGTAGCACCATATTGATCATGTATCGATACGGGAAGTTGACTTTAAGGATGTTAACCACGCGTACCGATACGGACTTGGGGCATTTCGGTACAGTTGGTCATTTTATAATCCGATTAAAATGAATCATGCTTAGCGTACTGATACAGTTTGGTCACGCATCGATACGGGTCCCAGGAAAATAACGACTTTAAAGGTCAATGTTAGGCGTACCGATACGCCTAAACATGTATCAGTACGGGTCTTAGTTTATGGAAATTGTGGAAAACATTATTGCCTTACCGTATCGATACGGCCATTTAGCGTATCGATACCCTTGTCTAAGAATGGATAATTGACCTGAATAATCACTGGAAATTGTTGTATATCTTCTTTATAGTTTTAAGAATTTTTAAATTGTTCCGACCCATTATACACGACATTAAAAATTGGAAATTTGAATTGATAATTAAATAACTTTTCCTTCGTGTAATATCCCAATTTTTGGCTAGTGACCAAATTGTAAATTTTGAAAGTTAAAGTATAAAGTTTGGAAAAGTTTAGGGAATAAAGTGTAAAGTTTTCCAATAAGTTATTTTTTCAGTATAAGAGTGAATCGGATCAAAATAAGTACCTTGATATCGGTTTTAAGAATTAAGATGCAGTAAAAGGTACTAAATTTGGATCGAATAAAATTGTTAAGCGTGCTCAAGCCAGGGAAATGTTAGGATGGGTAACCTCCGGGAAGGTCCCATAAAAGTGTTTCTGATCGATATTTTGGACTCAGTAAGAGTAGAGAAAATTTGTATGGATTATCGATAAAGGATTTCTAAGAGAAATTTTATTCTATGGAAATTTTCGATAATTATTGGAATAGTAGACTGAGTTAGGAAAATTCAATCTAAGTCCTTGAGAAAGGAAAATTTTATGAGATGGTAGTGTGGATTTCCCGAATAAGGAAATATAGAATTTTCGGAATAAATCCGATAGCTCGGTAAAGGTAAAATCGCAGTGGAGATATTTTATGAATATCGGGATATCGGATCGAACTGGAATTTCAAAGGCTATTCCATAAGCCATGGAAAAGTCATAAATTAATATTTATGGAATAATGACCGGTTGGGAATGAACTATTTTAGTTGGCTTGTAATGGAATGCCATTTTTGAAACAAGATAGTAAATAAAACTAGTTGGAGGGCAAATTCGTCATTTTACCCCAATGGCATTTTTAAAATATTTAAAAAGTTACAAGGACAATTTTGGAAGAATAAAATGGAAGATTAAATCTTGTCCCTTGATTAATGATAAGATCAATCTCAATCTCAATCGTTGGATTAAAAGGGCATTTTAGTAATTTCACTATCTAAATGAATTTAAAATTCATTTATTCAAGACAAGTGGCCAAATTGGAAGAAAAACAAAAGATGAAGACCATTATTCATCCTAAAATTTCGAAATATGAGGGGAGAAATAAAAAAAATGGAGAAAAATTTTCCAAGTTCGATTCAAGCCTCGAAACTCGATTTTCAGGTAATCTTTTCAACTACAAAGTTGTTCTACTCTTCAAGCTCTATCCTTTGATGTCAATAATCCATGGAATACATGCTTGATTGATGAGATTTTTTTGAGAAAGAAATTAGGGTTTATGGACTAAATTGGGGGTTTTGAGATTTTATGATTCTATGTTGAAATTTAAGTTGAAATTAAGTTGTTATGATGATAAAATCATACTTTTGAGTTGAGATTTAAACCCTACATATTTTAGCGTGTATAAAGATGATTAGGGCTTATGGATTCAAGTTTGAATTAGGGTTTGTGATGTTGGATAAATGATTTAGTAAGCTTGATTTGTTGTTTGGAAACAAGACCCTAAGTTAATTTACTAGGGACCAATTTGGCAATCTTAAAAGTTAGAGGACCAAATCTAAATTTGTATGGATTTGGTGTGCATTTATGTTATTAAGGATGTTGGAGATGTGAAATTGATGTTAGAATGCTAAACCGATGTTAAATTGAATTACTGACCATTTTGACAATTTGTCAAAGTTAAGAGACCAATTTGGAAATGAGGTTTCGCATAAGGATTAAATCTAAACTTTAGTTGAAATAATAGAATTAAGGTAGTAATGTTGAATTGAGGACTAATTTGCAGAGTTAAGAAGCTTAAATCTTTATCTTTGCATTTTAGTGACTATTTCGATAATGGAGGAAAATTAAAGGGAATTATTTTAGAATAATTACTTGATGAAGATGGTGATAAGTTGGTGGTTTAAAGCAAGTAATTGGACTAAATTGAAAAGTAGAGAAGTAAGGAGAAGTTAGTATAAAGTTTGGAATTATTTATGGAAGTAGTGTAGAAAACTGGATTATGGCAGTAAGTTCGAAAATTCACCATAAATTCTACATAGATGGAATTTTATACTGATGTAAAGATTTGTTCGTCTATTTTCGTTTCCAATATACGGAAACTGATTTCGATTTCCGAGTCAAAAGATATGAATTTTTAAGTGACGAAAGGTCAGAAAACAGAACACTAGTCTATTCTGAATTCCAGCATTGTAATTGACTTTGAAAATTCGCCATAAATCGTACAAGTTGATTTTGGGCTATTAGTTTATATGGTTGAAAAGCTTATTAAATCTAGTTTCTTTCAGAACAAACGGAATTGAATTCTGAGTTTTAGATCACTTCATAGAAATAAATCTTTGAAGGTAGTGCAAGCTACCAGAAAATGAAAATTGAGACATTTTGTATCTAATGTTAGTTAGCAAGCTTGGAGGAATTATTTGAAGTTCAAAATGGTCATTAGGGACCAAAAATGAGTTTTGGACAGAATAAGAAATGGAGGAAATTTGTATATTCGAATGATTAGATTTGATTGTAATACCTCAAAATTTTGGTTAGTGACCAAAATGAAAAACTTGAAAAGTTTGGTGACTAAAATGTAAAATTCAAAAAGTTTGGTGCTAAAGTGTAAATTTCAAAAAGTTTAGGGACTAATTTGTAATTTTCAAAAGTTATGTAATTTAGTCTCGTAAATGAATAGTTCACCCCCAAGAGTGGCATTTTTGTGTTCCCCGAATTTTTGATACAGAGTTTGTATTAAGAGCTATAAAGCTTTAAAGTTTGGGGAAAATCTGGATAATCGAATTTAATCGAATAAATAAGAAATCTTTTATGAGATATTTTAGGAGATATTATATTAAAATAAGGCAAGGGTAAGAGGGTCATTTCCATGTCTTATTTTAATAAAAATTAATATGGACCATTGGATTAAAGATTACTTTTCCATGTGTAATCTTAGCCATTGGATGAAAAATGGCAAGATGGTAATTTTTGAAGATGGCAAGGGCAAACTTGGTAATCACTAACTCCTTGGATTGTTTTGGGCCCTTGGATTGGTAGGTAGACATGTGGCTTAATATGGAGCTTTGGATTATAAGGGTAAAAAGGTCATTAGACTTTAAAATGAATTTTAAATTCATTTTAATATATTGAAAGAAAAGAAATTTCAAGATTTCTCCCCCATTTTCAGCCAAGTTTCGAAAGCTTCATAAGGTAAGGGAAAAAATTTGAATTCAATTTTCAAGCTTATTTCTTTGGATTTTTTATGAAGGCATGAAACATGAAATTAATCTAGATGAAATTCTCTATCTTTTGGTACCATTTGTTCATGCTTTCCTTGCTTAAAACCTTAGTTTTGAGGATTGATGGATGAAGGGGATGTTGATTTAGGATGAACTAAGGTAGTTTTTGATGGATATGATGTTGTAGAATCATATTAAAGCTTGTGTGATTGTTTAAACTACATGGAAATAGTTAAACCCTAAATTGTTCAAAGTTAGGGTTTTGGTAGAAAAGTTGAATTTAGATTGATTTTGATATGTGAATGATTGTGAAAGCTTGAAAATGATGTTTAAGTGTTAAGTGGGCCAATTTAGAAACTTGGAAAGTTACAAGGATGATTTTGGCAATTTGTAAGAATTAGGGGAAATTATGGAAAATTTTTCATAAATTTGGGCTATTTTGGAAGTTTGTAAAACTATAAGGACCAATTCAGAAATTTTGAAAAGACTGGGACCAATTCAGCAATTTGGAAGAATTCAAGGACTAAAGTGAAAAATTATTTTCATGAAAGTATTATGCTAGAATAAATGTTAGAATGGGTTATAAATCATTCTTTGAGTAAATGTTTGAAGAAATATAAAGTATTGAGAATGAAATGACTTATGTCATGAAGCTAATATTTGGAATATATTAGGATGTTTATATGAAAATTATTCCTATATTATTTATGTGTTAGTAAGATACTAACATATAATTTGGAATGTACTTATGGTATTTTTAATATACTTGTAGACTGTGAACAAAATCAAGATCGAATTAGCAATCGAGGAAAAGAACGAGACCAAAGTTGAACTTAGTGAGGCTAGTTGAGTATTGACCAAGTATAAAGTGTCAAGGTGAGTGCATTTTTAATGGAAAATATTATGTTTGATTTGAAAGACTTGTGATAATTCTGGTATAATTATATGCTTGAAGATTATATTTATTTTGATATTTGACATATTGAGAATTGTCAAAGGTATAACTATGATGCATTTGATCACTAGATATATCAAGTATGTATGTTTATGTTATATTTAGGGTATGAACTGCCCAGTACTTAATTATATTACCATGGATGAATCGAATATGGAATTGGAATGTATGCCCAAATAAGTAATTGAGGTATAGAGTATAGTTGGTATGCCATAGTATCCAGCGGTTTAGCACTTTGGTGTCGTTTATTAACACTTAGGTGTGGTTCTTTAGCACTTATGTGCGGCCTCTTAGCACTTCAGTGTTGTTTATTAGCACTTTGATGTGGTTTTGACTCGTATACTCAAGTCCCTAAACTATGTTGGGTAATAATTTATTTGATAATAAATGGTTGATAAATTAGAGAGTAGGTGAACTCTCAAATAATGGCAAGGATATTAATAGGATTTATGAATCTGGATTATATTATGTTAATATTTCATTAACATAAGGGAAATAAAGGAATAGTGATCAAACTGCATGTTTATTTTATTATTGTTATAATTCAAGCATGTTGATTTATGTTAAATAATTATAATGTCTCACTAAGTATATACTTAGCGTGTGATGATTTTCACGCGTAGGTAGTAATCCCGAGCAAGAGTAAAGAGTATCAGCATCATCGTCCAGGGAGATAATAGTCATATCGGTAATATACATCTTTGATGTACTTTGTTTATCTCTAGATGGCATGTATAAAATAATAGTAGCTCACTTTAACCGGTCTAGGTATGCTTTGTAATATTAATATCTAGACGAGTGGTTACTTTATAATGTGGACTATACTAGTTTAAAGATATTACTAGTAATGGTAATCGGGAAAGTTATAAATTTGATTTTTAGAGTAATCAAGATCATTTTTAATTTTGGCAGTTTTTTAGACAGTTTTCTTGGTTAAAAGGTGTAGTTACAAACTGCCAAGTTGCTGCCTGAAAAAGGAAAATATTTGACAAGTTAAAATTTAGTAATTGGTTATACGCGATAAATTGAAATTTTTGAAAATTGTTGTTTTTGATAAAAAAAAAAGAATAGGGTAGTATAAAATACGTTTAAATATTAGGTGATATTCCTTACTAGTATTAAGAATTAAGTACTAGTAAGGGTGTTACATTTATTGGTATCAGAGCTACAGGTTTAGCCAGTTCTGGATAGTAAATAAGTCTCTGTAGAAAGTCAGAGTTATATACATGCCACTAGGATATCTAAAATTACTGATATTGAATAGGTTGATGATGATGCCTGATATTGGGCAGATTACTCCTTACTTATTTAAGATAATAGTGACATGAACAGATGTCGGATTATCAGGAATCACGACAGGCCGTTGAGTAGGATGTGCCTGCTTAAAGCGGAAGTAATGAGGTGAATCAGAATCCACCTTAGGTTCAGCAAAATTTAGAGCAATTGGCTTAGCAGAATGTAGAGCAACAGGCTCAGGAACAAAGAAATATGCCGGTGCAAGACCAAGACTTATTTCTGCAATCTTTGGATGCGATCATAAATCGGCGAGCACCAGTATTAGTCCCTAAGGAGTTAAGGAAAATCAGAGCACCAGAATTCCGAGGTGATACTGATGTAAACCCGATGGATGCTTATTATTGGTTAAACGATGTCAAGATCCTGTTAAGCAGAATCCCTTGTGATAATCAAGGAAAATTGGAAGGAGTAGTATCCCTTCTGATGGGACAAGCTAATGTATGGTGGAATGTGATAACTGCACAAGCACCTTCGGAGCGAGTTACTTGAGAATTTTTCCTTCAAGAATTCAAAGAAAAGTATATTGGAGATGTATTTGTTGAAGATATGAGAACAATTTCTTCAGCTAAAACAACATGGCAGATCGGTTTATGAATACAAATGTGAATTCAATAGATTAATCTGGTTTGCAACAGAGCTCCTTCCAACAGAAAAGTCTACAATTGATAGATTTATTGCTGGTATGGATTCTCAATATAAGAGGATATTAGTCTGGAAGTCTGGAGGTTCATTTGTTGCATCATCGTTTAAATGTAGCATCATCGTTTAAATGCAGAAAAGTAGAGTCAGACCGGGAAAAGGTTTGGAGGTTCATTTGCTGCATCATTGTTTAAATGCAGCAAAGGAATGTCACAGCAGCATCCTGCAACATTAGCCTCTTTAGTTAAAAAAGGGTATTCAAGAGGAAAATCGAAGCAGTTTTAGATGAATACTGCGGGTACTCGAGGTTCTGGAAATCGCCCGATTACAGAATGTGAGAATTGTGGCAAAAGGCATCCTGGTCAATGTTGGTTGATCGGGACATGTTTCCATTGTGGACAAGCTGGGCACTTCAAGAAAAATTGTCTGGAGCTTCATCCACATTAGTTTGATGTAGTGCCTCAGAGGGGCAAGGAAAACAAAGGTGGAAAACCGGGAACATCTGCATCAACTCCCAATCAAGAAAGTAGAGCTACAGCTCGGGTATACAACATCAAAATTTTTAAGGATCGAAATGATGCAGAGATTGTTGCAGGTATGATCGAACACTTTGGCAGACCTATTTTTACCTTGATTGATCCAGGCTTTACTTATTTATACATTAGTTCTAAAGTAATACTTGAAAGAAACATCCCAGTAGAACTAATTTCGAGTGAGATCGTTGCCGTCAACCCAATAAGACAAAGTGCCAGAGTAAGTAGAATATGTAGAAAATATCCTTTAAAAATTCAAGTAGTAGAATTTCCTGCTGATCTTATGGAATTGCCTTTCCAATAATTTGAAATTATTCTTGGAATGGATTGGCTATCGGCATATGATGCTACTGTTGAATGAAAATTAAAAATAGTAGTCTTAAAAGGACCAGAGGGTTCAGAAATAGTATTTGTGGGAGAAAGACAGAATTATTTAAACCATGAGATTGCGGTTGTAGCTGCTGGAAAATTGTTATTATGTGAATATGAAGCTTGTTTAGCTCATGTGTTAAGTGCTCCAGAGACAAAGATAGATATGGAAAACATACCCATGGTGCGGGAATTTCCAGATGTCTTCCCAGTGAATTACCAGGTCTACCCTCTTATCGAGAGGTTGAATTTGGTATTGATGTGCTTCCTAGAACAACACCAATATCAATAGCACCTTATAGGATGGCTCCTACCGAGCTTGGAGAGTTGAAAGCTGAGTTGAAAGAATTATCAGACCGAGATTTTACACGGCCTAGTATATCACCTTGGGGAGCTTCAGTCTTGTTTGTAAAGATGAAAGACGGATCAATGAGACTATGTATGGATTATCGTTAACTTAATAAAGTGACGATAAAGAATAAATATCCTTTACCGAGGATTGATGATCTTTTTGACCAACTTAAGAGAGCAACGGTGTTCTCTAAGATTGATCTTCGATCGATGTACCATCAATTAAAAATCAAGGAAGCGGATATAATGAAGTCAGCTTTTAGAACCAGATATGGGCATTACAAGTTTGTAGTAATGCCATTCGGACTTACAAATGCACCAGTGGCATTTATGGATTTAATGAATTGAATATTCCAACCGCATTTGGATTGATTCGTGGTAGCATTTATTGATGACATATTGGTTTACTCTAAAACCAAGGAGGAGCACGATACTCATCTTTGAGTTGTTCTCCAGATCTTACAAGAAAAGAAGTTGTATGCAAAGCTGTCAAAGTGTGAATTCTTGTTATCATAAGTAAATTTTCATGGGCATATAGTTTCGGCCAAAGGAATTCGAGATGATCCTAAGAAGGTTCAAGCAAACCTTGAATGGAAAGTTCCTAAGAATATCTCCGAAGTGAGAAGCTTTTTGGGATTAGCTGGTTACTACCGACGGTTTGTGAAAGATTTTTCAATGATTACCTCTCCGATAACCAAGCTATTAAGAAAAGATGTACCGTTGGTTTGGACAGAAAAATGTCAAGAAAGCTTTGATCAATTAAAGAAGGTTCTGACAGAAGCTCCTATTTTAGTGCAACCAGAACCTGGAAAAGAATTTGTAATATATAGCGATGCCTCCTATAATGGTTTGGGATGTGTACTGATGCAAGAAGGAAAAGTGGTAGCTTATGCTTCCCGACAACTCAAAACTCATGAGAGGAACTATCCCACTCATGATTTAGAGTTGGTTGCAGTGGTGTTTGCTCTAAAAATTTGGCGACACTACTTGTATGGTGAAAAATGCTATATTTTCACTAATCATAAAAGTCTAAAGTACTTGTTATCCCAAAAGGAGCTCAATTTAAGGCAGAGAAGATGGATAGAATTAATCAAGGATTATGAAGTAATTATTGATTATCATCCGGGAAAGGCTAATGTGGTAGCATATGCACTTAGCCGGAAAACATTTTCTGCCTTGAGAGCCCTGAATGCCCAGTTGAAAATGCAAGAAAATGGTGCCTTAATGGCGGAATTTCAAATCAAGCCAACTTTTATAGAGAGAATTAAAGAGTTACAAGCCAAAGATGAAGGGTGCTTGGCAAGAATAAAACAAATAGAAAGTGGTGAATTTAAGGACTTTGAAGTAAAGTCTAATGGGTGCTTATATTATAAAGGACATTTATACGTTCCTGACGATGATGAGCTGAAGAAAGAAACACTTTTTGAAGCCCATTATAGCCCTTTAACAATGCATCCAGGTGGTAACAAAATGTATCAAGATGTAAAAGTCATTTTTGGTGGCCTGGCATGAAGCGAACCATCACAGAATTTGTTGCCAAGTGTTTGACTTGTCAGCAAATAAAAGCAAAATATCAGGTACCATCCAGATTACTTCAACCAATTTCCATTCCATAGTGGAAATAGGAAAGAGTTACTATGGATTCTGTAATGGGCTTGCCATTGACACCAAGTAAAAAGGATGCAATATGGGTGACCGTAGATTGATTGACTAAATCGGCACACTTCATACCAGTTCGCATAGATTATTCCTTGAACAAGCTGGCAAAATTATATATCAAGAATATTGTTAGATTGCATGGTGTTCCTATGTCTATTATATCAGACAGGGATCCCAGGTTCACTTCAAGATTTTAGAGTGCTTTACACGAGGCATTGGGAACTAAATTACATTTTAGGACTGCTTTTCATTCCCAAACGGACGGGTAGTCGGAGAGAACTACCCAAATATTGGAATATATGCTTAGAGTGTGTGTAATAAATTTTGCAGGTTCTTGGGAAAAGTATATCCCATTGGCAGAATTCACATATGACAATAACTATCAATCAAGCATAAAAATGGCTCCTTACGAAGCATTATATGGGAGGAAATGTAGAACGCCATTAAATTGGTTCAAGCTTGAGGATCGAAAGGTTATTGGACCGGATCTTGTTCAAGAGGTGGAAGATATGGTAAGAATCATTCAAGATAATCTCAAAGCTGCCTCCGACAGACAAAAATCTTACTCAGGTCGTAAAAGAAAAGATATTGAATTTGAAGCCGGAGATAAGGTATTTTTAAAAGTATCACCCTGGAAAAAAGTGTTACGCTTTGGAGGTAAACTTAGTCCAAGATTTATCGGTCCTTATGAGATTTTAAAAAGGGTTGGTCCAGTGGCATATCAGTTAGCATTGCCACCCGAGATGAGTAAAATCTATGATTTTTTTCATGTATCCATGCTGAGGAAGTATAGATCAGATCCTTCGCATGTCATTACACTGAAAGAAATCGAGATTCAACAAGATCTGACATACGAGGAAGAACCTGTGAAGATATTACCTTATGGAGAAAAACAGTTAAGAAATAAAAAGATTCCTCTAGTTAAACTCTTATGGAGAAATCATAAAGTAGAGGAAGCTACTTGGGAACCTAAGGAATCAATGAAAAAGTAGTATCTGCATCTTTTTCAATCTAGTACTTAGGAAAATTCGAGGACGAATTTTATTAAGGGGGAGAATTGTAATACCTCAAAATTTGGTTAGTGACCAAGATGAAAAACTTGAAAAGTTTGTTGACTAAAATGTAAAATTTGAAAAGTTTGGTGCCAAAGTGTAAATTTCAAAAAGTTTAGGGACTAAGTTGTAATTTTCAAAAGTTATGTAATTTAGGCCCGTAAATGAATAGTTCACCCCCAAGAGTGGCATTTTCGTGTTACCCGAATTTTTTATACGGAGTTTGTATTAAGAGCTATAAAGCTTTAATGTACGGGAAAAATCCCAGGCATGAGTAAGGAGTATCAGCATCATCGTCTAGGGAGATAATAGTCATATGGTTATATACATCTTTGATGTACTTTGTTTATCTCTAGATGGCATGTATAAAATAATAGTAGCCCACTTTAACTGGTCTAGGTATGGTTTGTAATATTAATATCTAGACGAGTGGTTACTTTATAATGTGGACTATACTAGTTTAAAGATATTACTAGTAATGGTAATCGGGTAAAATTATAAATTTGATTTTTACAGTAATCAAGATCATTTTTAATTTAGGCAGTTTTTAGACAGTTTTCTTGATTAAAAGGTGTAGTTACAAACTGCCAAGTTGCTTCCTAAAAAAGGAAAATATTTGACAAGTTAAAATTTAGTAATTGGTTATACGCGATAAATTCAAATATTTGAAAATTGTTGTTTTTCATAAAAATAGAGTAGTATAAAATACGGTTAAATATTAGGTGACACTCCTTACTAGTATTAAGAATTAAGTACTGGTAAGGGTGTTACATTGATAGCATGTTTGAGGAATTGTTAGATTTGAATCTAACAAATGTTGTTTACATTCATGTGATTAATGAAGTTTGGATCCGAATCAAAAGAATGTTTGAGGTACTATGAAAGAAAGGATCGAATAGAGCCTAGTGAGGCAAGCTAATAAATGGCCTAGGTGAGTGCAATTGCATGCATATCATAATACATTAATATTTATGTCATTGACGATATGATTGATATAATATGAACATGTCAAGTTTTGGGAAATAAAATTCATTGATCATTTGATTATTTATATTGACAAGGATTATATGCTTATGCATAATATTTCGGGTATGAACTGCCCAAGTTGAATTATGTTGATATATATATATATATATTGACATGGATGAAATGATTATGGAATATGAAATACATGCCCAAGTAAGTTATTAAGGGACAGGATATAGTTGGCAAGCCATAGAGTCCAGCAGCACGCTAAATATACGATTTAGCACTATAGTGTATATAAAGGACACTTAGTGTTGATGGTTAGCACAACCTTATGTGCAGATGGTTAGCACAGCCTTATAAACGTGCGGATGGTTAGCACAGCCTTATAAACATGCAGATGTTTAGCACTGCCTTATAAATGTACGGATGGTTAGCATGGTCTTACGTGCGGATGGTGGGCACGACCTTATGTGTCTATATGATATCGACACTCATGTGTCTATATGATGCCGACACTAATGTGGCTATATGTTTATCGTCACTTCGGTGACTAGTACTCTGAGAGTACCGATCTCGCATACTTAAGTTCTCTCTCTTAGATAAAAGTTAATACATTGGCATATTTAATGCTATATAAATGTAGCCATAAAGTTTAATAAGTTTAAATTATTATTAATTTTGTTTATTGCCTCACTAAGTGAAAACTTAGCGTGTGTTTGGTTCACACGTAGGTTAAGGTGGAGTACTTGAAGTGGAGTTAAGTATGCTGATCAAGCTTCAATCTGCAAAACATTAGTAAGATATTCTAGCTTATGATAATCTCTAGTGGGCATGTAATTATTTGATTACTAGTAGAGTATGATGCGTGAAATTAAACTAAAAATATAGAGAATTAATCAGTTTGATGATGAAACGTATATGGATAAAACAAGATAAGGCATTAGTAATGTGACATCTCTGACTTGTATTCAGTACGAAAAAGGGGTGTTACACTTCGACCACCATTATTGTTCTGGTAACGCATCCCGACCCGGTTCTCTACCAGACCGGGAAGGGGGTGTTACAGAAAACAACACCTCTAACACCGTCCAATCAACAATCGGCCACAAACCTGTTATTTTATCAACTAAACCTCATCAATCATCATCCAAAAACACAATCAAATCATCTTTATACCTCCACCAAGCACAAGTTACTAGGGAATTACTAGTGAATATCAAATTGAATTTCAAAATAAGTTATAACAAGTTATAGAACTAGGGAATTATTAAGCAAAACACCAAAATCACCATTTAACATCCATTTCTTGAATTAAATTGCAAAATCAAGTTATAAAACACTAAACAAGAGCCAATTACAAGGGAATATCGATAAAGAACCTTAGTTTTATGAGAGAAGGATAAATTTACCTTTTGAAGCTTTCCTCCCAAAAATTGGCGTAACTTTTCTTTGAAAAAGAAAATGAGAATTGAATAGATCTTTTAGATATTCTATATGAGGTTTTGTAAAGCAAGAAAAGATGAATCAAATGAGATAAGTTCCATTGTAAACCAACAAGATATCTAGAAATTATGAGAAAGAAAATATGGAGAGAAAATCTTAGGAAATTGGGAGAATAGAAAAATGATTCTAAGAAACCAATTAACCGTCAAAATCTTTAGTCAATTAAGGTGGAAAACTCAATTAAAATATTTAGAAAAATATAGCTCTCTAAGGATTCCTAGTATTGACCCTTTTACAATTTAGTAACTATAAAAACAGTTTTGCAAATCTTACATTTTTGTCACTAATACTAAAATGTCAATTTAATTACCCATCAATTTAACTACCAAAATGTTTAATAAAATATTTAAACATTTTTAGAAGTCCAAATCATCATCAATTTAACAAAATCCCATTTTTAAAATATTTATTTTACCCAAAACCTATTTAACCTATTAATCCGGTTAGAACCCAACCCGATCAAACCCCTAATCCTTCTAACCCTATTTTGGGACGTTACAACTCCCCCTTTCTTAAGAAATTTTGGTCTCAAAACTTACCTGAAGGGAAAAGATGGGGATACTACTTTTGCATGTCCTTTTTCTTCTCCCATGTGGCTTCCTCGATGGTGCCACAATACCTTGACCAAATCAATGGTCTTACCACAAAGAACTTTCATACTAGAGTCTAATATCTCAACTTTCTCTTCATCATATGTCAAATCCTGACATAACTCTATCTCCTCAACTAGCATAACATGCGATAGATCATATCTATATCTCTAGAGCATCGACACATGGAAAACTTCATGTATCCGTTCTAGCTCTACTGGTAACTTCAATCTATGAGCATCAGGACCAACACTATAACCCCTTTGACCCAACCTAGATGCTAGACCGAACCGAGCGAGCTACATTGGGTGTGCCGAGACAAACTCGAACCAATTACTTAGAAAATGGTCCATTTTTATTTCATCTTATCTAAATGCATATTTGAGTCCTAAGGTGATCATGCTAGCACCGGAAAAATTTAAAATTAAATCAGGCGTCAAATTGACATTCGATTGGTCAATGTTGCACTTCAGGGACCAAATTGTAATATTAGAAAACCTGAAGGACTTACTTAATTTCAAAATTACCAAACCTCAATTACCAAACAACAATTAAATCAGGCATCGAATTGACATCCAATCTGTCTCCCCTGTTTTACCCACACAAAAATATAGGATTAATGCATTTTCATGCATCCTTACTCACAGCAACACATCATCTCAACTTCGCCTCACTAAAAACCATCAAACACTTCCACAAAACAACCGAAATCATCACCAAACACAACCTAAACAAAGCCCATCCATAACATAACCATTTTAACATCTTAACATCATTAATTAACATCCAAAAACAACAATATATCAACCTTATACCCCCAGTAACCTTTCAACACCAAGATCACCTCAAAATCTAACTATTTAAAACCTAGAAAATTAGCAATTCACTTAGTTTCGGGATTCCTTTTGTTAATTTCTTCTCATAACATTGGAACATATCTTATAAGTGATCTAAATCAATTATAATCAACGCAAAACCAGATCCATATCAAGATTCATTAAATTTCTTATAAAAACTCAATTAAAACCTTAAAATCATGATTTAATAACAAACACATAACAAAAAATCAGTTGTAAAGGATCAAAAACTTGGGAATTTCAATAAAGAACCTTTAATTAGAGGAGAGAAACAAAAATCACCACTAATTGCTGATTTCTCCCTTAATTGGCAAGATTTGAGTGAAATCTCCAAGAAAACAAATATGATTTGGTGTAGAAATCAAAGGAATCAATTAAGAACTCAAAAGGAAAACAAAAGGGAATGACTAGTGAGAATTTTGGAGTAAAATTGATAGTTTGTTTGCTGAGAAAGTTGAGAGCAAAAGTAGTTACGCAAGAAAATGATTTTGGCTCTTAAAAATCTTTTTAATTAAATTTATTTTATTTTTATTTATTAATCTTTTAAAAACCATTTAAAAATAGCCTAAATTAAGGGGAAAATCCGATTAAAAACTTTGTTAAATTATCTCATTAAAGATTCTAAGTTTTGACCCTTTTACGATTTAGTCACCAAAACAATTTTGAAAACTTTACATTTTAGTCACCAGACCAAAATGTCCCAAAATCCAATTTTATTTCTTTAAATTGTGTTTCCAAAAATCCTTAGAATATTAATTAAACATTTTCTAGTATTTTTCCATATTTTATTCTAGCCAAAAAAATTTATCATGAATTAATTCTCAAAACTAGCTCGAATTGCCTAATCCGGTTCCCCTGAACCGTCTAATCGGTCTAGCTAACATCTAGGCCCAAATTCTAGGAGTTAAAAACACGCTCAAGCACTTCACACTTTCCAATGAACATAGGGATCAAGTTACCCTTACGTCCAAGCCTTATAATCTTCTTCCAAGGAGAAACCTTCAAAAACACTTTATCACCCACTGCATACTCAATCTCCATTCGCTTCAAATCCACATAAAGACTTTTGCCAATTCGAAGCTGCCTTTAACCTATTGCAAATGAGATTCTCCTTGTCATCCGTACCTTTAAGCAAATCGGGCCCATCAACGTCCATAAAAAACTTCATAGGGAGACATATGAATACTCGAATGATAGCAATTACTATAAGCAAACTCCACCAACGGTAGTAACTTCTCCCATGTTCCCTAAAACTCAATGATACAACATCTCAACATATCCTCCAAAATCTAAATAACACACTTGGATTGACCATCCGTTTGAGGATGATATGCGGTGCTGAAATTAAGCCTTGTTCCCAAAGCTGTCTGTAAACTCTCTCAAAATCTAGATATAAAACGAGAATTTCAATTCGATATAATTGACTTAGGAACCCAATGTAATCTTACAATCTTAACAATATACATCTTGGCCACCTTATCCAACGTATACATCGTATACACATCAAGAAAATATGCACACTTCATAAAACTATCAACAATCACCCATATCAAATCCTTTTTGGACAGCATCAAAGGCAAACCCATCGCAAAATCCATGGTAATCCTCTCCTATTTCCATTCCAGAATCAACACAGGTTGCAACAATCCAGAAGGAAACTGATGCTTAGCCTTGACATGCTGACAAACCATACATTAAGAGACAAACTCCATTACATCCTTTTTCAAGCCAGCCTAATAGTACACCTCCCTCAAATCACAATACATCTTAGTACTACTGGGATGCATAGAAAAAGGACTAGAATGAGCCTCAATCAAAATGACGCACCTAAACTCTAATGGAACATTCTTCTGCAACAACTTAGTCTACGGGGTAACAATACTTCAAAAACCTACAACAAAGCGACCATAATATCCGGCCAATCCAAGGAAACTACGAACCATAGATAATGACTTAGGTTGCTTCCAATTAAGATTAGCCTCAATCTTCTACAAATCAACACGAATACCCTCTACTGAAACAACATGACCCACAAACATCACCTCTTTAAGCCAAAACTTACACTTACTCAACTTAGCATACAACTGATGTTCCTTTAGAGCCTACAACACAATCCATAATTGATGATCATGCTCTTCCTCGGTAAGAGAGTACACAAGGATATCATCGATGAACACATAAACAAGCTGGTCAAGGTACTCAAGAAACACCATGTTCATCATATCCATGAAAGCAACTAGGGAATTATTCAAACAAAATGGCATCGCCAAGAAATCATAATTCCCATATCTAGTGCGAAAAGTAGTTTTTAACACATCTGTTTCCTTAACCTTCAACTGATAGTACCTGGATCTTAAATCAATCTTTAAGAATACTACAACCCCACAAAACTGAATAAACAAATCACCAATCCACAAAAATGGGTGCTTATCCTTAATCACCAACTTATTAAGTTGTCGATAATCAATACACTTCAGTATGATCCTATCCTTTTTCTTCACAAACAACACCGGTGTACCCCTAGGTGATACACTCGGTTCAATGAAACCACAATCCAACAACTCCTAGAATTGAGTCTTTAACTCTATCAACTCTTTAAGTGCCATGCAATAAGGAGCAATGGATACCAGAGTATGTCTCGATACAGAACTCAACTTCCCATCATAAACGCCAAGTAGGCTTTCCAACCTACTCGCATCATTTTTTCATCTTGCATTGCTGAAACATCATTAGACAAGAACTTAGTATCCTTGCCTACTAAAACAACAACATAATCATCGGCAAGCTTCAAAGAAATACTCTTGCTATCAAAATCATTGACAACCTTGTGCTCATTAACCAATCCATACCCAAAATAACATCAAAACCATGGAATAACAACTCCATTAAATCTACAGCAAAAACATGACCTTCAACAACCAAAGGACACCTCCAATATATACAATCTCTTGACTATAATAGTCTCACCATGCCTCTAAAAATTACCCCTACCACGGCCTCGGCCTCTAGTAGGAGTGATATCAATAAATGTCTGAACTGGTGCATCTCTATTGAATATGAGCAATCTCGCTTCTGATGTTCTTGTGAGCTAAACACAAAACAAACTCCAGATACACTCCAGCACACACCCTGATGGCGTTTCCCATAATGCTCACATTTTGCAGTAATAACAGTAGTAGTCTAGACATTTTATCCATGTCCACCACCACCGCGTCTGTGATCTGACTTATATCGTCTATCACGCGACCGCTTGTTCTGTCTCCCTACATAATCAGACTCCATAACTCTCTTCCGTAAATCAACACTCATTGTTTGGGAAGAATTACCCAATGATTACTCAATATCTTTGGCCCTATTGACCAACACATCAAACTCAGCGTAATCAGCGGCCAACAAGTATGTCTTGATGTCCTTCACAAGGCCATATTTGAACATATCACTCCTATAGAGATCATCCGAAACCAGCTCAGGAGCATAATAGCTCAATCGAACAAACTTCACTTTATACTCGGCCAAAGATCCCTCGATTAAATTTGTGAATCCTGATATCACCATCGTGCACACGATACCTTATGGTGTACACACTTCCACACGTATCATTTTACTCGCTTAACAATTCCAAAATCTATGTCGTTAACACTGATGATAATAATCACCTTTAATATTCAAAATAGTGGACCATCGCCACCTTAAGCTCAAAAATGAGGTTAACATCACTCTAGTTTGGAGATCATTATCACTATTCTCGATCAATGATCAAGTCAACTCTAGATCGATATTCACTTATCTAATATTATTGACCGAATTTAATTTGAGTCTCGCCTTGATGAGGCATATCCACTAATATCTATGACACACAAACACAACTAATTACTCTTGCATTCAGCAAAGGATCAAAGACAACCTGTAAAAATCATTTAAAAATAGTGGCAATAAGAAATTACATAGCGAACTGCATCAATCCATTTAATGATCATGCATGCGAACAATAAACATCATCAAATCAATTCAACAGCAACTCCCAACAATCATAACCTATCTCTGATATCACCAAATGTAACCCCCTCGACCCGGCCTAGTCACTAGACCCGAACTAAGGAGATCACATTGGTTTACCGAAGCAAACATGAGCTAACTTATTCAATTTTAGGTATACTTTTTATTTTATCTTATCTAGATGTTTTATTAATTCCTATGGTGCACATACAAGAAGTGATTCAATTTTCATTCAAAATAGACACCAAATAGGCACTCAATTGCTAATTCTAGCATTTTAGGGACCAAATTGAAATTTCATAAAATTACAAGAACTTACTGAAAATTAAAAGCACTATTATGAAATTAACCAACATTTAGACTCACATGCAAAATTTTAGCTTAATTGGACACTTAGAACTCATTGAATTGATAAACTTATGTTATAGCACCAAAATATAACATTTCAAACTATTTTTTAGCTTTGCAAAACCATCCCCGCGAAAGGTTTCAAAACCTTTCCCCATGGTTTTGAAACCTTTATTCCAATAGACAAAATTCGCCTCCGGTTTTTGAAATCTTGGCCCTGGTTTCGATACCAACTTCAACAGGTTTCGAAACCTGTTCATTTGGTTTAGAAACCTACCTGCAGATTTGCAGAAAATGCAATTTTTAACACTTGAAAAACTCCCTAAATATATCTAAATGACCTATTCATGCTTTTAATGAATTATGAGCAAATCAAACATATAAAAACACAGACGTACACCAATTTTCAGCATCAAAGAACCACTACATCAAAATGTCAACCTAAAAGTCAAAGATTGCATAATTAATCCAATATGAAGAACTCAAGTAGTCATTTTATGCATGTTTGGCCTTTTACCTATTTGGACGAGTCACAAATGGCCTATTATACATTTTAAACATGCTCAAACTACAGCCACATAAGTACTACATCATTTGACCTCCAAACTTAAAATTAAGCATCCAACCATTATTTGCATAACATAGCATATTAAAGCATATGATTCTCATACTTGATTCAACTAAAACACCACCATACCAACATGCTTCAAACTCTATCAAGACAAACCGAAAAAAATGTCTGGAAATCAACACAAACCGTATTACATCTCCCCCAAAATAAAAAAGACACATCGCTTTATTAACCACAATACAAAACTAGGTTTCATTCTTAAGATAACTCAGAGTTCTTGGAATCCCTTTGCCACGAATGCCACCTCGAACCTCTATTTCTCTACAAAGATGAAACGTGAGCATAAGCAATGCATACTTAGTGAGGAAGCTCAACAAATATTCATCGATGTAATTTAAAACCATTGTGAAACCATGTAGCACTTGCAAAATAAGTCATGCTTTTTCAAATCATATGCATCATGCTTTCATTCTTGCTTTCCATCATATACTTATATATTGGCAATTGATGTGATTAGATTTAAAAACATAACTCATTTTTAATTTTCATCGAATACACGAAACTCGGTGGTGATATCTTTAAATCACCTTTTTTCTTGCCTCTATCCCAGGTAATGTCTTTCAATTACCTCGAAGCCACAGATACTTGCCTCCAGCTCGGGCAATGTCTTTCAATTACCTTAAGATTGTGGATACTTGCCTCCAGCCCAAATAATGTCTTTCAATTACCTTAAGGCCATGAATACTTGACTCCAGCCTAAATAATGTCTTTCAATAACCTCAAAGTCGTGGAACGATCGATCGATTAGGCTCTAAGCCCTTTACTATTTATAGTGCATTTTACATCCTATGGCATGCTAATTATATCTGATACCTTTTTAGTGTGTGACATAGCCAATATAGATCATACATGTATGGGAACTTACTGTTTTTCAATGACATATCTGTATCATTTGTTTATTCATACCCATGCTCTTAGCACTTTAAATCAATGGTAGCATATCATGCTTACTCATTTAAACCAAAACTCATGTTTATAAACATGGCAAATTTTGATTAAGATACATTGTAATAGCACGATTAATCCTCATGCATTTATTCAAATCAAGGCCAAATTATTTGTATGCATCATAGTATCAAACTTTGCAAGATAATTCAAAATAAACCATTTCAACTTACTGTTGGACTTAGAAAAAGCTTTTCACACTTTCCCTAAGTCCCCAAAATAGAGCCTTAAAGCTTTGTAATCCTTTAAACTGTTTTCACTAACCGATACGCAATCGCTTCACTTGCTGACGCATCGCGAGCTTCCAAAATGGTCCAACACTTGCAAGGCAACTTCGCCTTGCTCCTACCTTCCTTCTACAACATAAAGCCATAGGAATAATGCATCAAAATGCATCCAAACACCAGCCTTAAACATGTCCTTGCATCCTTAACAAAACACTTCCAAAATCTATTTGAAAACACCGAAAACAAACTCTAACTTCGTCCAGTCAACAATCAGCCACAAACCTATGATTCTATCAGCTAAAACTCATCAATTATCACCCAAAAACATGGTCAAATCATCCTTATACCTCCAGCAAACGCATATCACCAAAAACAGCCCCTAAATTAACTAAACATCAACCAAAAATCAATAAATTAAATAATTTCGGAATTTAAATCAAAAACCTCATTTCATATTATGATTATACAACTAAAATATGAATTAATCCAATTGAAATCACCAGCGTTCATCATCTCAATCAAGAATTTAGGCAAAACCTTCAAAATCACCATTTAACATCCATTTCTTGAATTAAATTGCAAAATCAAGTTATAAAACAATAAACAAGAGCCAATTACTAGGAAATATCAATAAAGAACCTTAGTTTTAAGAGAGAAGAAGAAAATTTCCTTTTGAAGGTTTCCACAAAAAAAATTGATGTAACTTTTTTTTGAAAAAGAAAATGAGAATTGAAGAGATCTTTTAGATATTCTTTATGAGGTTTTGTAAAGTCAGAAAAGATGAATCAAATGAGATAATTTCCATTGTAAACCAACAAGAAATCTAGATATTATGAGAAAGAAAATGGATAGAAAATGCGAGAAAATATGGAGAGAAAATCTTAGGAAATTGGGAAAATAAAAAATTGTTTTGAGAAACTGATTAACCGTCAAAATCTTTAGTCTATTAAGGTGGTAAACTTGATTAAAAAATTTAGAAAATATATCTCTCTAAGGATACTTAGTATTAGCCCTTTTACAATTTAGTCACTATAAAAACAGTTTTGCAAATCTTACATTTTAGTCACTAAAAATGTAATTTCAATTTAATTAATTTAATTATCCATCAATTTAATTACCAAAATGATTAGTAAAATATTTAAACATTTTTAGAAGTTCAAATCATCATCAATTTAACAAAATCCCATTTTAAAATATTTACTTAACCGATTAATCCAGTTCAGCCGATTTGAACTCAACCCGATCAAACCCTTAATCTTTATAACATTATTTTTAGGGCGTTACAACTACTACATGGAGTGAATTGAAAATACAGGTTACCTAGATGGAGTTTATTGTCATGGAGGAGGAGGTTGCCATCCAATATGCTTCACTCTTTTGGGCCGAAAGAATGATGCAAATGGAGGGTCAGGTGTGGCATCCTGATCTAGGGGCATTAGGGAGGTAATGAGGCAATTCCACCACTTGTATCACTTCATGAAAAAGAAAACAAAAAAAGAAAAAATAAAAGAAAAAAACAATATACTTATTTATATATATATATAAACTCAGCAAAACAAAATACTAAAGCAAAATAAAAGAGAGTTTAGGAGATGCAAACTCTCAAACATCTTGGAGAAGTATGGCATTTTTGTCGCGAAGGATTGGGGCACTAGAATAATCCTTTAATCTTTTCCCATTGACCTTGGAAAATTTCCCATTTTCTAGATTCTTGATATCCACAACACCTTGAGGATATGTCTTAACAACTTCGAAGGGGCCTGGCCATCCAGATTTCAATTTGCCATGATAGAGCTTGAGACTTGAGTTGTAAAGGAGAACTTGTTAGCCCTTAGTGAAGTGTCGTGTCATTAAATGCTGATTATACCATCTCTTCATCACCTTCACAGTCTAACATTGTAAAGTCGACTGAGAAGATGAATGTCTCGGCACAAACTAAGGCATCTTCTATCTTCCCTTGAAGAAAGCGATTGATTGGTTAACAAACTATAAAGCGACGGTGGTGGGTCTAGCCTCATTAATCCCTAATTTTCTAAAAATTGACAAAGACATGAGGCTAATGGATGCACCTAGATCACATAATGCCTTTCTAATGTAAATATTCCCAATTGAACAAGGAATAGTAAAAGTCCATGGGTCTTTAAGTTTTGGTGGAACCTTGCTCGGTTGTCCCGACAATTTAGCGGTGCACCCTTTAGTAAGTTCAACTATCTCAAATTCGCCAAACTTCCTCTTCTTAGATAAAAATTATTTTAAGAATTTGAGGTAGTTTGGGTTCTATTCAAATGTGTCAACTACTGGAATGTTGATATTGACTTGTCTAAATATCTCCATGAAATTTTGGCTTTGCTGGTCGTTCTCTGACTTCTTAATCTTTGAAGAAATAGAGGCGTTGGTCGTACACCAGTTTATTTCGATAACGTTGACTGTATGAGTTGAGGATTGCTCCTTAGGTTGTTGGCTTCTATCTTCTTTGTCTGCACATTTGCCTAATTTTTTTCATCTTCATTTTTATTTTGTTGGGCAGCTACCTCCATATGAACTTCATCAGTAGATGTCCTCTCTTCATGTTCCACATCCATGTTGGTTCTAGGTTTCCCGATGGTAACACCACTTTTCAAAGCTATGGCCTTGCACTGCTCGTTAGCATGAGCCTTTCCTTCCCTTTGCTCGTATTCAGTATCGCTAGGAAGTGCTCCTTTTGGTCGAGAGTTAAAGGCACTAGAAAGTTTCCCAACTTGATTTTCTAGAGCCCTTAATGTTGTATCTTGGCTCTTAACTTTGACTCCATTTTTGTTGAGATAATCTTTGAGTAAAGACTCTAGAGAAGAAGTTGGTTTAGATGAATTTGTTGAAGTTTGCCCTTACTACAATATCCTGGGTTGTTTCTCTTTTTGGTACATAGGTTGTTGGGCAAATCAATTTTGGTTTTGATAAGCAGGCTGAGAAGACTAAGTGTTGATTGAAATTTCTTCCATCGACATTTATATTCCCATGGGACTGGTTGGGTTAAGTCTTCCATTGAGGATTATATGTGTTCCCATAGACATTATTGTCCATGAAGTTAGAATTCCCAAGATAGCATACATATTTAGGGTTCTGGGGGCATTCTTCATACAAGTGTAAACCGTCACAGAAAATACAAGATATTACGGGTGTCTGCACTACTTGCACTTGTCCTGGTTGTTGTATCTACTTCACCATCTCCGTCAATGTCAAAACTTGTTTAACAAGTGCAGACAATGTTTTGTCATCGTGTGTGGTGTTGCTAACCATTCCTCCTTGCGATAGTCTCAGAGTAGGAAATTGACAGGCATTTTGAGCAATCCTTTCAATAATTCCAAGAGCTTCAGCATAGCTCTTGTCAGGTAAAGCGCCATTAGCTAAGGCATTAACAACCATCCTCGATTACAGTTTCATACTATTATAAAATATTTTCATTTGATTCCATGATGGATAGCCAAGCATAGGAAATTAATTTTCTAAGTAAACCTTTAAGTCATTCCCATGTATCATAAAGATCCTTATCATCATGTTGCCTAAAAGAAGTTATATCACTTCTGAGTTTAGATTTAGCATTGGTGGGCTAAAACGAAGCAAAAGCTTTTGGGCAAGTTTTGTCCATGGCGACACAGAACCTGGATTGAGAGAATTGAGTCACTATTTGAATCTATCTTTGAGTGAATAAGAGGACAGTTTCAGGCGAAGTGGCTTATGTGGAACCTCTTGCTGTATGAATGAGTCACATAACATTTTTTAAAACTAATATTTGATCCTAAAATAACAAATGCAGTAGCAAATTTGTATGTTTAGAAAGTCTTGCCTATTTTGCCCATATAAGCATATGTATGGTCTCCCCTAGTCCATTTAGGCCTTCGAGAGGAGCACTTCCCATGCCTAACTTCTAGACCATTTAAGGTGGCTCTCTTGATCTCACCACTCACTATGCCTCACCCTTCCCTCATTTGGGTGTCAATCAAACATTTCGAAATTTGGTTTTCCTTGAAGAAAGGTTAACACTATAGGCGGAATGTAATCTGAAGACAAACTTATCCAACTCAGATATCAACATATGACAGGAATGGTCTTTGTAGGCTCGTAATGCAGCTATGGTTCATGGCTATGAAAGAAAGGATATATAGGCCCAAATAAATGTTTAAAGGTTATGAAACCAAGGATTATCTCTTTCTATTAAAATGTCTTCTCTGCACTTGTTGATTGGGATGTGCTTTTAATGAAAATACTTTCCTTGTTTCTTGGATCGCTCTAGACTGCCCATTTCTAGGTTTTCACCCTAGAGTTCATTTCCTTCTTTGTAGCTGTAGCTTTGGACAGCTTTGCGTCTTGGCTCTGCATTGATGTGTACTTCCATTTAAAGGTGATCGGTCCACCAAAGTTCCTATAAATTTATGATTAAAATTTTATTCTTGTATTGCTTGATTCAGGTATGCTCATATGGAGTAATATATTCCTTGGATCGCTCTAGACTGCTCATTTTTGGATTTTTACCTTAGAGTTCATTTTCTTCTTTTCATATAGCCTGCATCCCGACTGAATGTTGATGTGCTTCTAATTCTAATATAATCAAATCTTCAAGGCTCTTGGTGTCCTTTATAGGATCTTAAAAAAAGTACCGAGAAGAAAATTTCCTAAAATGAATTTGTCCTTTATCTAAACACTTGCTCCAATGTAAGACTAAATTTAATATTTTTCAATGACCTAAAAAGTATGTATATGTTATACGCGTATAGGAGAAAAAAACTTCCTTAAAACATTTCAAAAAAGAAAATTTCATTAAAATATTTGATTTATATATTTCTTTTAACAAATGTCCTTCTATTTCAAAGATGTTTCACATAGGTAAGCTTACATAAAAAAAATTCTTAAAGCATTTAGAAATATTTATATCTTAACAAATTTCCTTCTATTTCTTTCACAATCAAACTTAATATATCCTCATCATGCTCGAATACTTCATAAGATTCTATAATGTCTTTACTTGCACAACTTACAAATTGACATTTAAAACATCTTATAATTACATAATTTAACTACAGTATATAAATGTATATATATATATATAACAATAACTTATCATAACAAGATATAACCAGTCTAACTAATTTCTTTTGTTTTTATAGTAATGTCTTGATTTAGAAACAGAAAAAATTACCATTAAACAAGACCAGATATCCTTCAAAATTCGTTTTATTCAAGCAAGTCCTTCTATGATTATATTTAACTAAATTGTAATCTAAATTAACTTGAAATACTACTTATTATCCCAAAATTTATTTCAGACATAACATTATCAACATTAAATAGCATTCATAACTCATGGATCTATAAATAACCTAACAAGGCCTATTCCTTACATCAAAGAGTCACAAGTAGAGTTTCTCATTCCAATCATACAATTTCCTTTCTTAAAAAAACCTTTATCATGCTAATAAACCAATTATTACCAATACTATGATCTACAACATGCCTTTAACTTATGGATAAACAATCATGAAAACAACTATCACATAGATATCATTATCAAACAATATTACCAAAGGTAATCACTTAAAGACCATTTACAAACCATATTAATATGGACATTATCTACTTAAAATTTCATGTATTCTTGTACAATGCCATATGCCACCATCCTAAGATTTTCAAAGGAAATCATCAACTTTAAACTAAGCTTTAATGTGTGACTTGTAACCTCTACCACGATCGAATCTCAAGTAACCATTTGACCTGCAAATGCATGATATGAATGCATTATGCTTATATAGCCTAAGTGAGGCAGTTACATTAAAATAACAAAGCATAATGCCAATGATATTGAGGAAAAATCAAAGAATACAAGCATAAGAGTTAGCAATTGATACTTATGTCTTAATCTTAGCTTATACAAAGCTTTGTCTATTGGAAGCTTTCTCGGAGTTCAAATTCTTTCATATCTTATTCGAAAATCTTTCAAAGTTTTTAACTGAGTTCTTTCAAATTTCTTATCGAACTTATCAGAGTTCGTATCTTATCTTACTGGAGTCTTACCAAAGCTTATCGAAGTTCTTATCAAAGCTTATTAGAGATCATAACAGAGCTTATCTGAGTACATAACATTGCTTATCAGAGTTTCTTATCGAAGCTTAATATCCAAGTTCATATCTTTTAGAACATTTGCCTTGGATTACATTTGGACATGGATAGCATTGGTCCGTGTTTGACCGTGTTGGTCCGTGTTACACATAGCACAAAGCACATAGCAATGGCTAGTGTTAGAACATAACAAACCTAACTTCTCATCTATCCAACCAACTGTCGCCAATCTCCTTACATCTCCCCTGTTACCTCCTATTGTCGCCAATATATCACATATATAGGGTTGTCACCATGAGCCGTAGCTCATAGACCGTAGTCCCGAAATATATACCTTTGCACCATGCCAAAATGTCCAAGGACTTCCATTGTTTAGGCAACTTAAATATTTTATGCTTTGAAGTTAGGAGGGTATCTTATGACACAAGTAAACTTGTTTTTTTTTTTTTAGTATCTTATAACATGAGATGAGCTTTTTGCTCCTTAGGGCTTTAGAATTCATGAACTTATAACATTGGAATTGAATTTTTTTATTAAAATCTTATGGCATTGTAAGTCAGAAGTTAGCTTCAAAGCTTTATATCAAAGTACACATGATCTTCCATTACAAACATAGCGTAGCAAGGAACAAGATGCATATGTAATGCAAACATAACCAAAAGACTTATCAAAGGTGTCATGCTATGAATGTATTCACTCATTGTGCTCTATGTGAGCCATATGCATTTGCTCATGAATTAATCATAACATATCATAGAAACAAAAATTGGAAGGACGCCGTGTCACCCGAGACAAATGCAGCCACACTCACCTGATATCCCAAAGTTTCGGGATATCCCGAATCCATAATTATCCTATCCTCGTAACCATTTTCCTTCCAAGACCTTGGCTCATCACTATAGCCTTGTGCCTAGGTGCAATTAGCAAGAATTCAAGTATTAGGATCTAAACATTTAAAATTATTAAAATCAAACAGATTTATCTTAACTATAACAACCGTATAGCTTACATTACAACACTGAATCATAGCACGCTTAAAACATTGATCATAGCATACTTATAACATTGATCATACATTTTAAACATCCAAACTATTTCCATTGCAATTATCTAAACTGCATTTACTTAGATTTAGAGACTGTATTTACTGCATAAACCAAACTGCATACTTTCATAACATACAAAACTGTATTGCATTAATATACAAACTGCATGTACTTACAATACTGAAATTGCATGTATTTGGACTGCATTTACAGCATTCAAAACTGCACCATATACACATACAAAACTGCACATTTTTAGCTCCTTATAACTGCCTTCTTAAACTGTTTTACTAAACTGTATTATTGTAGTTTCAAGACAGTTTTACTGCACATACCATACTGCCTATATACTGCATTATACGTGCCAAAACTGCACTGCATTCATACATAAACAGCACACTGCATTCTTAGCATGTCGAAACTGCATACTTATAGAACCATACTGCATTTGTTTAATTACAAAACTATTTTATTTTTTTGCATTTTCAAAACAAATTTTCTAACATATATCCTAGTTCAATTTCAGTTATTCTCATCCTCATCGAACTCTTTCATTTCAAGTGCCAAATTTCCAGCATATCTTCACTAAACTATAAGTGCAAAACATCATTTCTACCATTCCATGATTTCAGACCTCACAACAGATTGTGCATTGTTTCATTTCACTCACCTAATCTAACATGGCAGCATTACAAGGAAGTTATTTCAAATATACTGTTCACAAACTTTATAGATTAAACAACTTTTACCACAAATCTTCTTAACTCTTGCATAACCAATTAGCCTAATAAATTCTAGATACATAACAATGCAAAAACATACTTTTTAACTTATACACTACCATTCAAACACACTTATAGCAGGGTAAAATTTTCCAGTTTTACAATCAAAGTATGCCTACCACATATACACAAAACAGCCCAGTTTTTAATTGTATAAATACTCCTCATTTAAGCTTTACAAAACAGCCCCCTTAACCTATAAAACAGTCCTTTTAAATTTTACAAAACAGACCAACTCAACCAAAAACAGTCTTTAAAATAGTCCCCCTTTTTTATTCTTCGAAACTGTTCTGTTATTTTTATATTTTCTGCACTGCATTTCTTCAATTAATAATTGATACTAAAACATCTCATTTGTTATCACTACAAAGTACACTTAACAACTAATGCCTCTATAAATCTAATCAATGTTTTAAGCATAAACAGAATGTAAATAAGTGAATTAGGATAGCTTACACACAGCTGCTATATTTAAGCAATCCTTGCTACTGTTTCAAGTCTTTTCTGATATACATCAGTAAAAAAAAAAAGGCAGATTCTCATTTTTTTTTATGATTTCTAACTATTGTAAATGCACTTAGAAATTAATATTTTCAGCCATTAAACTATCACAAACATCCGTCACACATTCAGCTCACGTTTTTCTCTAAAGTCGACCGTATCTATAATAAACAACTACAAAATTTCAAATATTGTCATCTATAACACAAGTTGCTATAATATAGCTTGAGACTGGCTAAAACTAGATTTAAGCATGACACTTTAAGCTTCTTACTTCACAAACAAACTAAGTTCTAATTCTAAATCAAATTACAGAAATTTTATTCATAATTTCTATAGTAATGAAATGGTCTTACCGAAATCATTGAAGATTGCTAAAAATTGAAAGACAAAGTCATGAAATTTCAAGCTTGCCAAAATCTTTACTCCATTGTGTAGCTTTCGGTAGAATGAAAAGAATGAAGGAGATAGCATTCCCCCCCCCATTTTCACTCTCTCTTTTCCCCAAATAACCGCACAGCCCCACCCCCAACACTCACCTAATTTTCATTTAAAATTAATTAGAAAATTACTATTATTCATCACCAAAGAAAACAAGGTGAAGCCACATGGAATCCACCATCAAATTATGGTCAAATAGACCATACATGCTAAGAGTTTTCACTTCTATTCAATTTGATCCACTCTAAGGTTCTATACTCTTAGAAATTGATCCTTACACATTCCAATTTAATTATATCCTTAGCAATTCACTTACAACTTGATTTAATGGTTCTAAATGCTTCCTTAGAGATTCAAGAAATTATTCTAAATTATTAAAATTATTGATAAATTCTAGCCCAATTTTAGTGGTGTTTCACCTTGCAACATAAAAGCTATATTTTCCTATCAAAATGTTAATTTCAAAAGAAACCTTCAATTTTTCATTTAATCATTGTAGTCCTATAATAAGACAATTATATCATTTTAGGCATTAATTAACTACATAACTGATAGCTCGGTTTAGGGATATTATACATTCCCCTGGTACAATCAGTTTATACCAATTATGACATTAGATTTCTCCAAAGTATTTATTTTCCTTTGACCATTCGTAAAAATAGTTTTTTTACGAAAATTTGATTTAAAAAGAATTTACAGCTTTATTCATAGATTTTTTTTGCATTTTTTCTAAATGCACAGGGGTCAACGGTTTTGAGTTGCTTTTATCGGTAGCCGTTTGCTCCGGGCTAGTTGTACCATTCCCCTTGGTACAATCATTTTATACCAATTATGACATTGGATTTGTCCAAAGGATTTATTTTCTTTTGACCATTCGTAAAAATGGATCTTTGATGGATATTTGAATTATCCATCGTCTTAAACTTTACCATGTTTAAGCACGTTACGCCTAAATTTTTGTAGGACTTCTTTGAAAAAAATATGAGAAACCCAAGCATAGGGACTTTCGAGTCATTGCCAGGGCGCCAACTCATTCTGGCCTTCTAGGTGTGGTGCAAACTTGCCCCAATTCTTGTGTTTTCCACTACTATATCAATCCATGTGTCAAAATTCCATTGTTGATTAGCTTATTGATTTCCTCCAGCAACAGTCTATACTTCCTAATAGGATGCCCCAATGCCCCCTTGAAATCCGGGGGAATGACCAAAGCAGGGACTAAACAAAAAAATCTTTTGTATTGAAATCGTCCACTTTTCCTCTTTTCTTAATTGCTTTCTCGAACCTATCTTCTAACTATTCGAGTCCTGACTTTTGTGTTGGTTCCATTCCTTTTCAACTGGCTCTCGGATTACTCTTTTGAACCCTGAGAATCTTGTCATTTAATTGATCAATGCATGAAATGTGTCATGAATGAATAAAAGGCTAGAAAGGCGAATAATATGTATAAAATGCAATGAATGCAAAAAAAGGTGTTGATTCACAAACAATCCTTAAAAAGACATATGTTTAATGGAGAAGATGTCTAATTACAAGAAGCTGAAATAATGAATTACAGATAACGGTTAACTTTTCGTTTTGATATCTTAACTTTGTGAAGTAAGGCTTGCACTCTATGTCTCAACACCGTCTTCAGTCTGATGGGTGACCTCGTCATTCTCCTCTTATGCTGCTCAAAAAATCTGCGGCAATAATCTATGTACTCCGAACTTTTAGAGAGATTGCTAATCGGTGTAGGCAAACTGTAGCCACGGGTCTCTTCTTTGATAGATCCGGGTGCAAACAAATTGAATCTCAAACAGTGCATCCAAGCTACACTGCCTATCTGTTTGATACGTATCTCACTATCAAACTATCTTCTTTTTCCTTTGGTCTCCGTTCGGCCCAACCCGATACTGTAGCATTATCTTTCTTGGTATCACAGACTTCTCTCTTATTAGGATTGTCTTCTAAATTGGACTGTTTTTTCGAATCAACGTTTATGGTATGATGTGGCATACAATGTAAATGTAGAAAAATAAAATAAACATCGATATAAAACAAAAAATCACATTAGTACAGTGTAATAATCGAAGAATAAAATGGCAATTAACAAAAGAAAACAAATTAATTAAATCATGCAAACAACATAAATACTAATAAAAAAGCTTAATAGGGTTAGAATATAGGTATGGCTCTAATAGGTAGGCTTTATGTCTCACTATATGCGGTTAAATTCTAAAGAAAATTGTAACACCCCAGTTTTGGGCTTAGATGTTTTAAAGGTCGGTTCGAAGGTCTAATGGACCGGTATTAGAGTTTCGGGTCAATTTCGGGATTAAACTGGTTTAAATATTTTTAAAGGTGATAAAATTGAGTAAAAATATTATAAAATCATTATTACTTATATTAAGGATAACAATGAAATCAATTTTGGAAAATAATATTTGAAAATCAGACATTTTGGATGGTGACCAAAATGTAATTTTTGAAAACTGCTTTGAAAGGTGACTAAAATGAAGAGGGTCAAATCTTAGAATCTTTAAGGAGCTATTTACCAAGTTTTTTATAATGATTTCTCCCTTAATTAAAGATATTTTAACATGTGTTTTAAAGTTAATTAAAAAGGGATTTTAGTTAAAAAGTTAGTTAAGCTTTTTAAAGAAAATTCATGTAACTTTTTCTCTCCATTCTCTCCTCAGCCAAACACTCAATTTTTCATCAAAAACCAGTGGTGAGAAGTCTTTTAACTTGTATTTATGATTTGTAATTGATTAATTAACATTGTTTTACAAAATCTCATCTAAATCTTGTATTTTCTTAGCTATTATCAAACCAATTGAGGGAGAAATCTCACAATAGGGGTAAGATCCATGATCTCCTCTATTGTATGGTTCTTTACTGAAATTCCCAAGTGTTTGATCCTTGATTTATGAATTGTAAACTGATTTTAATGATTTAACAATGTTTGATTGAGTAAACTGGGTAAAATTGATGTAACAAGGTAATATTCGAAGTGGGTTTGATTTCTAGTGTTTATGTAACCCCCTAGACCCGGCTATGCGACACACTTAAATCTAGGAGGTCACATTAGGGTCACCGGAGCAACCCACAGAAAAATAGAAGAAAAGTCTTAGAAATACATTTAAAAGTGTGAAATAACATTTCTGTTAAAACTATATTAAAAATTTCGTGTATGCAAACTGAAATCCAGAAAACAAAATACGGACTCAATCATAAAATAAATCGTGACATACATGCCCACTAATACATAGGTACCGTACTCCACGCGCAATGCCAAGGGAACTCCAAACTGATAACGGACATAAATCTATAATCAAATTTCTTTAACTTGCAATGGTGAAACAAAGTGAGTTTGGGAAAGCTCTGTAATACAAAACTACCAAATGACGATGTAGACAAATGCATGTAAGGTAAAACAGATACATGGTATAGTATAAAACTATCACGGTGTTCCGGGTATCCACATATTCCAATTATGGTTCATTTTAAATTCTTATCTATCCTCCATCTAAACTCCAATAGGCAGTTTTCCAAGACTGCATCTATAAGGCATTTACCCAGGCCCATTAGGAATAGGTGCTGACCTAAAGGGGTGTATTGGGTCCAAAAGAATCGTCCTAACTGAAGCATAAAAGCCTGAATACATAATGTATTACCCTAGCCGAAGCGTACGAACCTGATACAGTAGTCATAAAGAATTACCCTAGCCGAAGTGTAGGAACCTGATACAATAGTCATAAGGAATTACCCTAGCCGAAGCGTAGGAACCTGATACATTAGTCATAAGGAATTACCCTAGCTGAAGTGTAGGAGCCTGATACAATAATCATAAAGAATTACCCTAGCCGAAGCGTAGGAACCTGATACAGTAGTCAAAGGAATTACCCTAGTCGAAGCGTAGGAACTTGATACAATAGTCATAAAGAATTACCCTAGCCGAAGCGTAGGAACCTGATATAGTAGTCATAAGGAATTACCAGCTGGATCAGGGTTGAACCTTCGGTAACTTCATACTCTATCCCAAGTACCCAGTAATAGTCTAAATAGTGATAATAGAAACAACAGTAATATCAGTATTAACAGAAATCAGTATTAATCAGTAGTAATCAGAAATAACTGTAATAACAATAATCAGTAATAAGTAATGACAATAATAGGATATTAACCGTAGATCTCAGTTAGACATATGATACAATGCTACTCCTACAGGCTGTCAATTCTCTAAATCACATAACATGGCCAGTTTCTCAAGTCGTTCAATAATCACTCAGGTAGATTTTTTGAACTGAATCATCAAATTTTCAGACATTAATCACTTCAGATCCTTATCCAAATTCAGATTCATCACGTGAATCTGAAACATGGAATTATACCATAGACATCATTTACCTTAACAAGTTGGACCATAATAGACAGAAAGCTTGGATACACTTATTTTAGAAATAATTCAACACCAGTCCCAGCCCAGCGGAGTATGATAATCTAAGGGCATGTATTTACCAGACACCCTAAGATAGACAATCGTTCGATCTACCTAGAAAGACGCAACTCTAAGCTTTGATACCACTAAATGTAACCTCCTAGACCTGACTATGCGACACACCTAAATCTAGGAGGTCACATTAGGGTCACTTGAGCGACCCACAGAAAAATAGAAGAAAACTCTTAGAAATACATTTAAAAGTTTGAAATAACATTTCTGTTAAAACTATATTAAAAATTTCGTGTATACAAATTGAAATCTAGAAAACAAAATACGGACTCAATCATAAAATAAATCGCGACATACATGCCCACTAATACATAGGTACCGTACTCCATGCGCAACGCCAAGGGAACTCTAAACTAATAGCGGTCATAAATATAAAATCAAATTTCTTTAACTTGCAATGGTGAAACAAAGTGAGTTTGGGAAAGCTCAGTAATACAAAACTACCAAATGATGATATAGACAAATGCATGTAAGGTAAAACAGTTACATGGTATAGTATAAACTATCACGGTGTTCCAGGTATCCACAGGTTCCAATTATGGTTCATTTTAAATTCTTATCTATCCTTCATCTAAACTCCAATAGGCAGTTTTCCAAGACTGCATTTATAAGGCATTTACCCAAGCCCATTGGGCGTAGGTGCTGACCTAAAGGGGTGTATTGGGTCCAAAAGAATCATCCTAACTGAAGCATAAAAGCCTGAATGCAGAATGTATTACCCTATCTGAAGCGTAGGAGCCTGATACAGTAGTCATAAGGAATTACCCTAGCCGAAGTGTAGGAACCTGATACAGTAGTCATAATAAATTACCAGCTGGATCAGGGCTGAACCTTCAGTAACTTCATACTCTATCCCAAGTACCAGTAATAGTCAAAGCAATGATAATAGTAACAACAATAATAATCAGTATTAATAGAAATCGATATTAATCAGTAGTAATAAAAAATAATAGTAATAACAATAATCAGTAATAAGTAATGACAGCAGAAAATACAAAGCAAACCATTCAATCAAATAGGTACACCTTAAGTATTCGATTCTTAGAACTGACTATAGTGTATTTCATGGTACATCAGCTTTACTAATTAACCAATGTACAAACAACGAGAAATTGAACATATATTCAAGAGGTATTTTCCAAGTATTCGAACATGTGCATTGCACCCGAACTCAATCCATAACATCGAAAGTACCTTGAAGAATAGGTTACTCTTACTATTAACTATGTACTTTCCCCAAATAAATCGAACATGCCTTCATATGGTATTCTTTCTATATCACATTAGTATCAGAAATGACTAACAAATACGGTCGTATATTACCACTTTCAAAGCTAGTCTATTTGTTTGACTTTACTAGTATTTCTTATTCCAAGTCTTAGAGGAAATTTTCAGTCATTTTAGTATTCGAGGGTATTACAGACACTTCGATGCCCAAGGGTGTTTCATTCATTAAGACACTCTCGGTAATTCCAAACAATTCATTCATTTCAATTCTCGAGGGTTTATCCATAATTTCAGTTAATTTGATAAATTTCAGTGCCTAAGGTTAATTCAGTCATTTCTATCATTCCAATCAATTCATTCACTACTGTCATTTCGATTAGTTCAGGAATACGTAGAATCTTCCAGTAACTTTATCTTCAGGTGTTTGTCCAGAGTTTGGGTAAACCAAGTGTTTTGTTATCATACATATCTGCAATTTTGATACCGAATTCTTTCCCAATAGAACGAGGATTTTAGATAAAGTAATCATTTATCGGACCGAGTGTAAAATTTTAGGACATTTTCTTTTTTAGGGGTATTTAAGTCATTCTTATTTCTTGAGTGTATTATCATCATTTCTTAACGAAATATTTCAAATATTAAATCATTTAACTCTATTTATCAGATCGGGAGATTATGTCTTATTAACTATTTACTAAACTAAGGATCCTTTCGGTCTATTAAATTCCTCTTTCGAATAATTCGATCTTATCCAAATTACCATTCTATTATCTCATAATTTTATTGACTCAAGCAGAGTTAAAAGTATACTAAATCGTACTCATGGAAACTTTAGCCTATAACCAACATGTATCATAAAGCATGCAAGAGGTAGTAATATATTACCTTGATTCGATGTTACATCTGTCGATCCAAGGTACTCCATTCGATGATTCTCGAATCCCTAATTTGACATCATCTCTAAGCTCAAATACAAAGAGCCACGATTTCCTTCAATTACACAAGATTTCTTAATCAGTCCATAACATGAATATAGTACACTTAAACTGAATAATTACACATAGGTTCACTCAAGTTCAAGGTTAAATTAGGAGGCTTTCGGGTTCGAATTTCACAAAACTAACTTCAAAAATGGACTCAAGACGTCGAAAAATATAAAATATAACTTTTCAAAAAAGTCAACTTTTGGTCAAAGTCAACGCTGAAGTTAACAGTCAAAGTCAATGTTGACATCATCAGTCAATGCTGACAGCAGAAGCGAACGCTAGCATCAGTGGTCAATAGTTTGGCTCGGGCGAGTTGACTCACTGAGTTAACCCGCCCAAGTCAACTCGGACGGGTTGACTCAGACTGAGTCAACTTGGACTAAGTTGACTTAGACAATGAGCTGACTTAGTTAAACGGGTTTGGGTTAGATAAACCGGTTCAAACTTGGGTCAGACTCGGTTCACTTACCCGATTGGAAACTCATCACAATTATCGCTGAAATACCGCCGGTGACCCCAAAGTGCTCGTTTCTGCCATATTTTGAAAGCCCATGAGTCCAAGAATTTAACCAACATATTAGATCAATCATCTGGGCCAGAAAACTCATCAGAATTTACCTCAAAGGTTCAAACTTCATTGAAAATGACGAAGCTCCAATGAAGCCATTGCCGACATTAGATGAATAATCGGCCGACAGGGTTTTGTTTGTCTCAGAGTGGAGAAAATAGTGACGATGAAAGCAACACGAATGGAGGGTGATGGTGGCCGAAAAATGGTGAAATAGAATCGATGAGCAAGGCTTACCGATGAGGCTTTAACCGAACTTTTATGGTGAACAGAGTGGTAGTACTGTACGTGGAGACTGGGATTATGTTCGTGGTGCGATGACGAACACGCCGATGTTGGCGGTGACGCCCACCGCTCGACGGTGGTGTAGATCGGAGTGGACGATGGGGAGGGGAAACTTTGGGAAAGGTTCTAAAACTAGATATTTCCAGATTGAGGGGAAAAAATGAATCGACCTGGGGTAGGTGAAAGGTTACCAGATTTAATTAATTCATTATAACATCCATGGATAGATTAAATTTAAATCTTACCAACTTATAAACAAAACTGATCCCAGACTAGATGGTTAAATCCTCCACTCACCAAGCCAAGGGGTGTGAGATTGAGTCCCATTGGCTACAAAATCCCTTTTTTTACACACTCTAATTAAATAAATATATATTTATATATAACAAGGTGTTACAGTTTAAGATTAATTTAATACATATTTTGGATGTATTATGATGTTGATAAGTTATTTTTATCAATAGAATCCCAAAACTCTTGGATCTGTAATTGTTTAGGTTGCTAGATTTGAGTTTTTGTGATGATATTCGAGTTTAATCTTTGCTGGAAGTAAAAGGATGTTGGAAAATGGTTTTTGGATGTTAATTGATGAAGTAAATGGTTTCTGTAATCACTCATTTTTATCTAATCTCTAAGTACCATATTAATATATTAGTGCATGATTACATATATGTGTGTGCGTGTATATGTTATTAATATTACACAATGATATATGTGTGAATGTACCTATTAATACGTGTGTGATATGGTTATATTTATGTTAGGAGTATCGTATAATGTATGTTGGTAAATGTGCATTTATGAGAAGGTTTATATATGTTTGCATGTATATATTATTAATGTCCTTGTTATTATTGAATGTATACGAATGAGTGTTGCATGAATTGTACGTATTATTATTAAGTGTATTTACGTGTGAATGTATTTCATTACAATTGTATGTATGTGTATGTAAGTATGTATGTGTGTGCATGTACTATTATATTAATATATTATTAATATATATGGACAAATCTGAAAATAAAAAAAACCCACTTAAATTAAGTGTCCATATTATTACAAAACCCATAAATTACAAAGCCCGGTCGGCCCAGGCCCAAAACTCTAGCAGAACCCTAATACATCAGATATCTAACCCTAATTACTTTGTCTTTGCGCAGCCAACCAGGAGCTGTTGGATCAAAATGTGGATCCAACGGCCACGATCAAGGAGGTAAAAATATCTAGCTGGCCTCGTATATTACACGCTCGGACTGTTCGGATGCCACGTGCCCGTTCGATCCACTCGCGGACCCTTCGATATCCCACGCGGGCGTGAGTCCCACGCGCTATAACTCCTCCACTGCTGAGCCCCACGTGTCACGATCTGGAGCCGTCCCACTGATCGAGGTTTCATCTGGACCGTGCATTCTTCAAGCTATCCCGACCGTTAGATCGAATCTGATCTGACGATCGAGAATGCCTCTGGCCGAAGACATCTCCCCCACACCGCCACCATGCTTCCACCATGCCGGCCTCCAACCACCGCGTGCAGATATATCAAAGAGAAATACAAAAAAAAGAGGCGATGTCAGTATCATTTCAGATCTAAAAAAATATTTTACAGTACTTGCTACCAAACCAAAAGAGAGTGATATATGTATGAATCAAGTAATTGTAAGGCAGTCTAGTTGTAATCGGTCACAGCAAAATAAGAAAGAAGCAAAAAGTTTCAGTGGTAACGCTCTTTTCTTTTTTTTCTTACTTCTTTGCATGCATACAAAGAAATATACAAAGTAATAACAAAAAAGAGAGAGAAGTAGATTTGTTACCTTCGTCGTCAATGGATCTCCCCTCACCAGTGACAAGCCTCTTCAGCTTTCCCAAGCTGAACATGGTGAACTGAAGGGAGAGGGAGGTCCCTTTTGGTTTCACTTCGGTTAAACATAAGAATTTTTTTTTTCGTTTCGTATTTACTTAGATCTAGGCAAAAGGGTGGGTCTTGGTGTAAATCTAAGTTCATATTCGGGTTCATTTGGAAAATAGGTTGGTTTTGGGTGTTTCTTTTGGTTCACCGGCGCCGGCTAGCGGCGGCCGGCGGCGGAAGGGACGACGGAGAATCGCCGATTTCTGGGTTCATCACAGGTTTGGGAGGGTGAGTTGAGAGAAAATGAAAGAGAGAAAGGTTATTATAAAACCGATAAGGAAAAAATGAGAAAATTTTGAGATCGGGCTGAAAAAAGGGATTTTATAGGTATTTTATTTTATGAAATGGTTAAATTCGGAAATAAATCCCCCCGCGTTTTCGATATTTTCACTTATGTCTTGCCACATGGGATATTTACAATTCCAGTCCCCCTTATAATATAAAATCTTGCAATACAACCTCTGAGTTAAATTGAATCAGTTTTTAAATGGCGAAATTACCTCACCAGTCCCACCGTGTTTTTGAAATTTTCACTTCAAGCCTGCCCATTGGTCCAATTACAGTTTTAGTCCTTTCAAATTCGGTTCAGCTTGCATTTTCGTCCCTAAATCGCACATTATTGCCTTTTAATTTCTGTCTCTTATGTTTATTTTTTTTCATTTCAGTCATGTTCCATATTTAAATGTTCATGTTCGTTTATTATGATCGTATAGGTTGATGTAGCCTTTTTGCCTGCTCATATGTCTCTTGTACATGTTTCGTATTTTCATATTTATATGTATATGTGTGTTCAGTTTATGGTGATTATGTTTTTATGCTTTTATTTAATCTGTCGTACCATACATATTCGATTAATATTTTAGTCGGTTCGTATACAACTTGTTTCGTGTTTTAGCATGTATTGTATGTTCTCTTTGCTTTTAGGTTATGAGTTAGTATGTTTTCTTTGTCATGCATAATACTATGTTCTATATATGTTACAATGTGTTTATTTTTAATATGTATGTCTTCTTGTGGTATGTGTTCTTATTCCCGTATGTATTTATTCATGCCTTGTTATTGTGATGTGTTAAATTTGTTCGTATTTACGAGTAGGATTAATCTATATGTATGTATGTTTTAGAGTAGTATTTTACTTATGTTAGATTAGTATCCTATTATGTTAATATTTATTGTATTTAAATTATTTGCCATGTTTTATACTTTGCTCACTAAGTTCGCATAATGGAATACATAATGTTAATACGGTGCCCTTTTATCCGAGCGTAAACGGGGCCAGTATCAGGCGTAGTGATAGTGGTTGGGCGTTTACTCTCGGATAACGGGGCCCTTAAAATTTATTCGCAATTATAACTGAATTTTAAACTAATCGTCACTTTAAACCGGAAAGTCTAATATTAGTGAAGCGGTAATTATTAAAGTACCAATTTTGGACGGTGTGGGGGTGCTAATCCTTCCCCATCCGTAACCGACTCCCGAACCCAACTGTTTTTTTTAAATCTCTGGTTTTATGGTGTCCGGCCTACCTAAGTGGCCGGTGGCGACTCCATTTCCAAAACAAAATACGGGTTTTATAAAATCCCACGCGGAAGAAAATATTTTCAAAATAAATAAAAGAACTATCTTTTTTAGCAAAAAAAACATCGCTACAGATGGCGACTCCGCTGGGAACATTTTTTTTGTTTTTCAAAAACAAAAAAGAGAGTCAAGCTTTTTCAAATAATTACCGCTTTAATAATATTAGAAGTTTCGGATTAAAGTGACTATTAAATTAATATTCGGTTGTAATTGCGCGTTTATTTTAACGCATTTAAAATTTGGCATATAAACCCGTTTTTAAGTGGGGGAAAACGCTAATGCTTTTGTGGAGATATCGTTCTCCCGTGTAGGCCTAGCAAGTACCTTCGGGGCTCGAGTAGCTTATGCTTTCGTAAGGATATCGTTCCTTCGTGCAGGCATAAACGAATGGGTCCCCCTGAATTGAACCCAGTTGAAAAGAGCCTATAATGGGTGATGATCGGGGGCCTTGCTACTCTTAGTAGAGGACAGCAAGGACAATTCGGGTACCTTCTAGCACCAACACTGCATATAGAGAACATAGAAACCCACCCTATTAGAGCCATGCGGATAACCTTAGGTGTTTTAGATGGGTAAATAGGGTCGTTTTGTCTGTTTACCTTATTTAATTCGTCTCTTTATTTATGCATTTATCAATTCTATCCGGTACTGACTTGTCTCCTTTTGCTATTTTTTTCATGCATTATTACATTTGCATTACATAAAGGTACTGGATCAAGTGGTTTACCCGATCAGAAAGTCTTTCACCATGGAAAAAAGATGTCTTAGAAAAGAGGAGCTTAACTTGTCAGTTAGACATTGGTCAAAGGTCAACCAGAAGGCCCAAGGGGACAGTTTACCAAGTGAGCGCGTGATAGCAGGGTACACCTATGTGAGTCTTCAACAGAACAACTTAGGCGATCTTCAAAGTATCTGGGAAGGATGGGACCAGAGATTACAAGATAGGTTCTGTGATAGTTATGGCGACATTGCACAGTTGATATACATTAGGGTCAACCAGCCCCTGCTCCGAGCCATTTTTCAGTTCTGGAATCCTGCCTTTTGCTGCTTCACCTTCAATGGACAAGACATGATGCCCACAGTAGAAGAATATACCGCTCTGCTTAATCATAAAAACGTTCAGGAAGATTGGATTTACGCAAAACCTTCGAGGAATCAGAATTACACTTCAAAGCTCAAAACCTTTACAGGAATGAGTGACGATTGGGTCAATGGCTCGATCCGACTTCGAGGAGATAATACAGTATTCGCATGGGAGAACATTCAAGACATCCTACCTGCACATCCGGATGAGGAGAAAAAGATAGACATGCTTGCCTTGGGAATATATGGGTTGGTGATCTTTCCAAGAATTCTTGGAAACATTGATATATCCATTCTAGATCTGTTTGAGTGTGTAAAACGGCGAGCAAACCCAGTACCAGCTATTTTGGCTGAGACCTTTATTTCTTTAAATGCCAGTCGGAAGCACGAAGAAGGACGTTTTCGAGGATGTGCACAACTGTTACAGGTATGGATTCAGAGCCACATGTGGAAGACGCCGACGAGGGTTCTACTGGGGATATCCTTCCAAGGTTTTTCGCCTTTACGGGAATACTTAGCAAAAGAGTGGCGAGAAGACTTGAAAACAAGAAAATGGGCTAGTTTCTTCAAAAACATTCAAGACGAAGACATAGTATGGAGGGTCCCGTGGCTCGGTAGAGTTAATTACTTTTTATATAGTTGCGGTGATTTCATCTGGCTGATGATGTTGGGACTGCATGGAGGGATTGCTTGTGTTCCGCTTTTGGTGTCCCGACAATTCGGATCACGACAGTTCATTCCCAATACCGCCGGGTTAAGCCGAACTGAATTTCTTTTCAAAAGGGAGTTCAAAGAGAAAGTTCAGACTATTATGAGGGCTTGGGACCATTGTTACCAGATTAGGATGGAAGGAGACACTGAGCACATGACCACCCCAGACTACGATCTTTGGAGATGTTTGAGGGTTAATGATGTGATTCCCGAATTCGATCAAGGACCCGTGGTGTCGCTTGAGGAGCTTACAAGGGTGGTGCCATCTGAAGCCGATATCTTACGGAATGAACTCGAAGAAATTAAGAGGAAAATGGACACCCAACAGACTCAACATGCGAGTGAGCTCTATAAAGCAAGCTTAGAGGTCGACAAACAGGATGGGATCATTAGACAGTTGAAGAAATTAAATGCAGATTTGAGCGACAAGAACGCTCTTTACTAAAAGGATACCCTTCTACTACAAGCGAAAATACAGAAGGTCGGCCGAAGTTAGTTCATAGCCGTAGAAAAAGAAAGAATGAATGGTATCCATTTGGTGGAAGAAGAACGAGAAATCAGCAAGAGAGCGATCGAGAAATAGATAGAAAGCTACCGGTTGGCTATGGAGGAAGAAAGACAGTCCTTCAAGAAGGTCATTGACCAAGAAAAGGAAAGAACTAGGCAAGAAATTAGCAAAAGAAAACAAGCAGTCAACCACGAGAGAGAAAACGTCGCCGCATGGAAAAGAAGGTCCATGAATAGCCGGAATAGACTGTTAGAGATGCAAAAGTTGTACGATGACACTATTCAAAGTCTGGATCAAAGCCGAAGTCAGAATGACGAATTGAAAGAAAATGTGGTAGAAGTAGAACATTCCCTTCGAACGTACTGCCAGAGGAATAGCTTCACTGAGCTACAAGAAAAAGAGCGCGAAGTAGGCATGTTACGAGCCTGAATTAAGTCCCTTGAAGCAACTGTTGAAGATTATAAGGAAGGAATTAGTGTATTCGAGGAGGCTACAGCCGGAGGGAACACTTATTGGCAAAGGAGACTGCGTGACGCTGCCCGGATGGTACAGGATAGGGACCAATATTACGCAAACCTGATGGTGGACATACAGCGAGTTGCCAGGCATGTGAATGATTTGGCCATCGAGGTCGAAACACTTCGATCTTTCGTATTCCCAGAAATGGAAGAAGCTCCCATGTTCATCAAGTTGCTCAGGGCGATTCGAAAATTAGGAGATAGAGCTAGGGCTTATCTATAGGGCTCTGTGTTGTAATTAGTACTATTTTGTATTAAGGATCTTCATTTTGTAATATGAACTCTGTTGTAATCTAGACTCTTTAATTCCCGTGGAAGTAGTTCAAAAGGGTGATTACCAGCGGAATCAGTACCTTATCTGCATACATTCTTGCATTGCATCATGACATTCACATCATTATACATACATTTATTTTTCTTGCAACCATATTAATGTTATGAATATTGTGGCAGTGTGAAAATAGAAGTTAACCCATAATCATTCATCATCCATACCTTACTCGATTACAAAGCAAGCTCATGGAAGACAGGATAATCAGTCTAGAAAAGGGGCAAAAAGAGCTCGAGGCAAGGTTTGAAGAGGCTCAAAGAAGCCTCAGTGACCAGATTGCTCAGTCGCAAGCATCGATAGTATCCGACATAACCGCATTATTGGCTAAAAGTCTTGGAAAGAGAGTTGAAGGAGAAACCGTTCAAGAACCAGAGGGTACCCCCAGTTCACAATAAGGTTCAACTAGCTGCGGCAAATCTGACTAGAAAGGTGTATATCGACCCTGTAGGAATGTCAGCTAGTCTTCAGGTAGGGGCACCTCAGACTTAACCTTTCGACACTGAAGCACTCTATGAAGAGGAGGTGCCAGACCTGAATTTGGTCGAAAGGATCAGGACAAAGGTAAAAAAAAAAGTGGGAGGAAAGGTTTCGCCTCATGGAGGAAAAATTTAAAACTTTACAAGCTATGGAAGAATCAGGAAATGACGCTAGTGACTTGAGTTTGGTATCCGATCTTGTCCTACCGCCAAAATTTAAAACGCCAGAGTTTGACAAATACGATGGAACCACGTGTCCTTCTCGCACATAAAAATATACTGTCGGAATATGGCGGCCTACCTTAAGGACGAGAAGCTACTGATTCACTGTTTCCAAGACAACCTAACTGGAGCGGCGTTACGGTGGTACACCCAGTTGAGCAAGGTAAATGTCAAGACATGGAATGATCTGTCAAGAGCATTCATTGAGCAATATAAACATGTAACATATATGACCCCCAGTAGAATTATGTTGGAAAATATGGGGCAGAAGTCCAACGAAAGTCTACGACAATATGCTCAAAGGTGGCGGGAAGTGGCCGCCCAAATTCAGCCACCCCTCCCGGAACATGAAATTACGCCATTATTCTTTAATACTTTGAAAGGGGCACTTTTCGATCGCCTCATTAATAACACAACACAGAGTTTTGCTGATCTGATTAGGACTGGGATGTCCCTTGAATTGGCAATTAAGAGTGGTAGAATTGATAGCGGGGAAGGATCTCGGAAATACAGCAAGAAGAATGAAGTAAATGCCACCAGCACTTACACCACCCCGAAGAATTTTGCAGTCTCACAGCCACTAGCACCTGTGGGAAAAGCACAAAACTCGAATCAAAGAGAGGAGAGAACCTCCAGAAAAGAGAAAGAGAGGAAAACTTTTACTCCCCTACCCGTTCCGTACTCGGAGCTTTACTCCCAGTTGTATGAAGCAGACCTGGTCCGTCCATATTACGTTACTCTTTTCAAACTGCCATTCCCTTCTTGGTATAACCCGAACGCACAATGCGACTATCACGGCGGTGCCCCTGGACATCCCACCGAGAACTGCCTTGCCTTCAAAAAACTTGTGCAGAACTTAATTGATTTTGGGATATTGAAGTTCGAAGAACCAAGTGTAGCTACTAACCCGTTACCTAATCATGGGAACAAAGGAGTAAATGTTATTGAAGAATACTTTACCAGGAAGATTAAGGATGATGTGTCATAAATCAAATCTCCTTTGCGGTGGGTATTTCAACAATTATGCATGGCCCATGTGATCGACAAAGGCATGGTAATAAGGCAGAAGGGATGTGAAGTGTATTGCAAATTCCATCAGGACAAAGGGCGTAATATCCAAAAGTGTGACGAGTTCAAGAGATTGGTACAACAATTGATGAATGAAAAGCAAATAGAATTCTTCGAAGAGCCCACGGGAAAGAAAGGGTCTGACGTACATATGACTGATAGCCCAAACTCTAAATACGGGAAGGATAGATCTTTTATCATCTCTTCCAGACCAGGGAATGCAGGTGCCTCCCAAGGAGAAACTACCAAGATAAATCCCAAGATCATCATTTCAGCACCATCCCCGTTCCCATTCAAGAATATGCGGCAAACTCTCTGGAACTATGCTATAAATGTAACCACGCTAGAAAAGCCAGAATATGGTCAGGTAAAAGAGCCTACGCTAAAAGACGAACAAAGCAAGAGCGAGGTGAATGTTGGTGAGGTGGGCCATTTCATGAGGAGCGGTAGATGTTATTCCTTTGAGGCTTTGAGAGCAGCTGAAGCGGTCAAAGATAAGGGAAAGAATACAACGGTTAGCCCCACACAGATATTCGGTGAAGAACCCCCCCCAAAGATGAATGAGCCGGTAACCGAGGCCCAGGCCAAAGGATTTCTGAAGTTCCTGAGACATAGCGAGTACAGCGTAGTGGAACAACTACGAAAGCAACCGGCTAGGATCACAGTGCTGGAGTTGCTCTTGAGTTCAGAAAGGCACCGTGAGGCACTATTAAAAGTACTAAATCAAACTTTTGTGCCCCAGGATATTTCTGTGACAAATCTGGACAGGATAGTGGGGCATATCACTGCCTATAATCATATAACATTTAGTGATGATGAGATCCCTGAGGGAGGAATGGGGTCCACCAAAGCCCTTAACATCACAACCCACTGCAAAGGGTATGTAGTACCTGGGGTACTGATTGACAACGGGTCAGCATTGAACGTGTTGCCTATGGTGACCTTGCAGAAACTACCAATAGATGGTTCTCACCTAAAGCCCTGCCATAACTCCGTAAGAGCCTTTGACGGTACACAAAGAGGAACAATGGGAAAAATTGAGGTGCCTCTATTGATCGGGCCGACTGAGTATGTGGTAATGGACATAAAACATCTTACAGCTACTTATTGGGAAGGCCATGGATCCACTATGCAGGAGTTATCCCCTCATCATTGCATCAGAAATTAAAATTCATAGTCGAAGGCAAATTGGTCACAGTAGAGGCCGAGCAAGAAATTGTTGCTTCAATGACATCAGATGCCCTCTATATTCAAAATGACGAGGATGCTGCGGAATGCTCTTTTCGAGCATTAGAGCTAGTGAATGCCACATTCGTCGTGGAGGGAAGTCGGATCCCCTATCCTAGGTTATTTAATTGTACCAAGATGACCTTCGCAGAAACTTTGGGCCGAGGAGCCAAAGTAGGAAGAGGGTTAGGGAAGAGATTACAAGGGAGCCTAAGAGCCAAAAGTATGATAACCAAGAAGGACCGTTTTGGGCTGGGTTACAAACCAAGTGTCCAACAGAGAAAAGAGGAATATAGGAGAAAATAAGAGCAAAGAAAAGCCAGATTTAAAGGAGAAGACATTCCGTGGAGACCAATGTCCTTTCCTAGTTTGAAAACGACTTTTGTCTCTAGAGGATTCTACCAACCAGGTCAAGAAGTTGAAGAGGTAATTAAGGAAAATGACGTACTCAACAAGGAGGAGATATTCAATGAATCACTTGAAGGGATGTACATCAACATGATAGTTGGAAAGGGCCAAGGTAGCAAAATGTTGACCAACATCCTCCCCTTCCGTCCCGGGGAAACACTTGATAACTGGAGCAGCATTGATCTACCTGTGGTTTTTAGGAATAGATCAGAGTAATGCTCAATAATGCAGGGGCAACTTACCAAAGAGCAATGGTGACTCTTTTCCATGATATGATGCACAAAGAAATCGAAGTATACGTGGATGACATGATTGCCAAGTCCCGAACAGAGGAGGAGCACCTACAGAACTTGAGAAAACTATTCCAAAGACTACGTAAATACCAGCTGAGGCTTAATCCTGCCAAATGTACCTTCGCCGTTACTTCTGGAAAACTCCTAGGGTTCGTGGTAGGCAGAAGAGGGATTAAGATCGATCCAGATAAAGTGAAAGCCATCTAGGATCTCTCACCACCCCACACTCAGAAGGAAGTTCGCGGTTTCCTGGGGAGGTTGAATTATATCTCTCGTTTCATTTCCCAATTAACCGATCGATGTGACCCGGTCTTCAGACTTCTTAGAAAAAATAATCCTTGTGTGTGGGATGAGGAATGTTAAGGGGCCCTAGAAAAGATCAAAAGGTACCTGACAAATGCTCCGATTTTAGTCGCGCCAGTACCAGACCGACCATTAATCCTCTACCTGACAGTCTTTGAGAATTCAATGGGATGCGTACTGGGGCAACACGATGAGTCAAGGAAAAGGGAGCAAGCCATCTATTACCTAAGCAGAAAGTTCAATGATTGCGAAACGTGGTACCCGCCAGTTCAGAAGCTGTGTTGCGCTCTAGTTTGGGCTACCAAGCGGCTTAGGCAGTATATGTTGTACCATACTACTTGGTTGATATCCAAGCTAGACCCATTGAAATTCTTAATGGAAGCATCAGCACTAACGGGAAGGATGGCCCGCTGGCAGATGCTCTTATCTGAATTCGATATTGTATACGTGAGCCAGAAAGCCGTAAAGGGGAGTGCCGTAGCAGATTTCCTAGCTAGTCGCGCTTCGGACGACTATGAGGCGTTGAACTTTAATTTCCCGGATGAAGACTTGATGTGCATTACAACCGAGGAAGAGGTTTCAAATGATAAATCATGGAAGCTTTACTTCGATGGAGCCTCTAATGCCATTGGACATGGGATATGAGTCGTGCTAATTTCCCCTGAGAATGTCTATTATCCCTTCACCAGTAGATTTAGAATTCTTCTGCACCAACAATATAGCTGAATACGAAGCCTGCGTTATGGGACTAAACTCAGCTATTGAAAGAAAGATTAAGGAACTTCGAGTATTCGGAGATTCATCCTTAGTAATTTACCAATTGCGTGGGGAATGGGAAACTAGGGACCCGAAGTTGGTCAAATATTATGAATTGATTCAAGAGCTCACCAAGGAGTTCGAAAGGGTCAGCTTCAATTACCTTCCCCGAGAAGAAAATCAGATGGCAGACGCCTTAGCGACCCTGGCATCCATGTTTAAAACAAACACTGGGGCAGAAATAAAGCCCATTAAAATGCAGACTTTTGAAAGGCCTGCTCATTGTTGTAATGTGCAGGAAGAGATTGTTGGAAACCCATGGTACTATGACATCTTGCAATATGTCAAGCTTCGAAAGTATCCCGAAGGGGCAAATGACAATGACAGAAAAACACTCAAAAAAATGGCAACAGGATATGTCCTAGATGGGGCGATCCTATATAAGAGAAGTCATGATCAGACATTGCTGAGATGTGTGGATGCCCGGGAGGCGAAGGAGATTTTAGCCGAGGTACACGATGGGATATGTGGAACGCACGCCAACGGGCTGGCTATAGCCCGGAAAATTATGAGATATGGCTATTTCTGGTTGACCATGAAGGGAGATTTATCGATTACGCCAGGAAATACCACAAATGCCAAATTTACGCTGACAAGATTCAAGCACCCCTATCGCCTTTACACACCATGAATTCTCCGTGGCCTTTTGCGGCGTAGGGCATGGAAGTCATCGGGCAGATTCATCCGAAGGCTTCCAACGGACACCGTTTCATTTTGGTCGCTATAGACTATTTCACTAAATGGGTAGAGGCAGCATCTTACGCCAACATCACAAGGACTACAGTATGTAAGTTCCTAAAGAAGGAGATTATTTGTCGATACGGTTTTCCAGAAAGGGTCATCACAGACAACGCTTTCAATCTGAATAACAAAATGATGACGGACGTGTGCAATCAATTCAAGATAACACGCCATAATTCTATAGTCTATCGTCCTAAAATGAGTGGGGTAGTGGAAGCAGCAAACAAGAACATAAAGAAGATCATAGCAAAGAAGACGGATACCTACAGGGATTGGCACGAGAAGCTGCCATTTGCCCTTTTCACCTATAGGACGTCCATTCGTACATCAACAAGGGCAACACCCTACTCCTTGGTGTATGGTACCGAAGCAGTACTCCCCATTGAGGTAGAGATCCCGTCTCTCCGGGTCTTAAATGAAGTAAAATTAGAAGAATCCGAATGGTTGCAAGCCAGACTCGACCAACTAAATCTCATTGAAGAAAAGAGACTAAAGGCCATTTGTCATGGTCAGATGTACCAAAAGCGGATGATGCGGGCATACAACAAAACGGTGCGCCCAAGAGAATTCAGAGAGGGGGATCTGGTGCTCAAGAAAATCCTCCTGATTCAGAAAGATTCTCGAGAAAAGTGGATGCCCAACTGGGAAGGGTCGTACGTGGTAAAAAAGGCCTTCTCAGGAGGAGCCCTAATCTTAACTGAAATGGATGGAGACGAGCTGAAAAGCCCTGTAAATTCTGATGCTGTTAAGAAATACTACGTTAAAAAAAAGAGAGAAAAATAGAAAAAAAATGAGAAAAGAAAAAGAAAAAAAAGAAAAGAACAAAAATGCAGAGCTCAGGGCGAAAACCCGAAATATGGCGTCTTGAAGCAAAGGGAGGACCCGAGTTGAAAACCCATAAAGGGCGGCTCAGATAAATTGAAAGGTTGGATATCCGAAGAGAAGGGTCATCCTCATGGACCCTGTGAAGAGGGAGCTTCAGGCAAAAGATTCTACGCCAGTTGACAGGATCATGTATCATTCACACCGAAGATAATGAGGTATCTTGTATTTCATATTTAGCTTTTCTTCTTCCTCATGTGTGTCATAACTCTCTCAAAGTATCCCAAATCCTTAATCGTAATAAAATCGTGTTTTTGAGCATCCATTCCTTGCCTTCTTGTTAATTTCATGCAAATAAGCTAACATAGGCTTATGGTAAACAAGAGATTTCTGAGCATTACTGTGATCTAACCTTAAAGATGCAGGTGATTAGAAAACGATGTTAACTTTGCCCTCTAGATCTCTACATAATGGCCGTTGACAGGGAAGGCGGAAGGCTTCAGGCAACAGGATAGGATGACCAATGGCGCACGCCCTGCTTGTTCAAGAGAAAGCATGCGAGATAACAAGAGAGATCTCCCAGGTGAAAACCCAGAAGGGCACCCCTTGAAAAAAAAACCTCTAAAGCGAAAACCCGAAAGGGCACTTTAGAACCCCAAGTCAGAAATTCAGAAAAAGAAAGGTTGGAATGGTTGAACCCGATAGTGAAATGAGGTATCGCCGCCAAAAAGGGGAGAAAGTGAACAACGTAAAGTCGAGATTGACTGAGGATTAAAGCAGGCCCACCAAGATATTGACACTCATGCATCATGAATAGTTAGACATCACTAGGATTAGGAGCATGTCAATTCATTTATCATAGCATTTTGTTTTATCTTAGACAGGTATCTATAGATTCAAAGAGTTTGGCCGCCACTTTCGACGTGAGTCCCCAAAATTTGAAGAAAGTTTGGCAGCCATTTTCGGCGTGAGTCCCCAAATTTGAAGAAAGATTGGCAGCCATTTTCGGCGTGAGTCCCCAAATTTGAAGAAAGATCGGTAGCCATTTTCAGCGTGAATCCCCAAATCTGAAGAAGGGTCGGTGGCCATTTTTAGTGTGAATCCCAAAATTTGAAGAAATATTTCGGCAGCCTTAGTAGCGTAAGTCCAAAGATATCAACAACCTTGTAAAAAAGAATGAAAATGAGATAGAAAAAAGGAAGAAAAAGAAAAAAAAAAGAGCAGAAAAAGGGAAAAAATGAAAAATGAAAAAGAGGAAAAAGAGAAAAGAAAAATTCGAAGACAAAGGTTCTATATAGGAAGGGCCTATATTTTCAAGCTCCTGTAGCAAAAGGTTCTATGCAGGAAGAATCCGCCGCTCCGAGGCTTCAGGAGCTGAAAGTTTTATATAGGAAGGGCTTGCAGCTCCAGGGTGAAGACTAGCAGTTCTATATAGGAAGAACTCCCAGCCGAAGGAATTCACCCATGACACACAAGGTTTTATATAGGGAAAACCTGTTGTGTTAAAAGCGAAGAGTCTTATATAGGAAGGACTCCGAGCTTTACTGTCTTAGAGTTTAAGATTCTATATAGGAAGAATCCGTAGCTCCGAGATTTCAGAAGCTGAAAGTTTTATATAGGAAGGACTTGCAGCTCCAGGGTGAAGACTAGCAGTTCTATATAGGAAGAACTCCCAGCCGAAGGAATTCACCCATGATACACAAGGTTTTATATAGGGAAAACCTATTATGTTGGAAGCAAAGAGTCCCATATAGGAAGGGCTCTGAGCTTTACTATCTTAGAGTGAGATTTTATATAGGAAGAACCCATAGCTCCGAGATTTCAGAAGCTAAAAGTTTTATATAGGAAGGACTTGCAGCTCCAGGGTGAAGACTAGCAGTTCTATATAGGAAAAACTCCCAGCCGAAGGAATTCACCCATGATACACAAGGTTTTATATAGGGAAAACCTATTGTGATGGAAGCAAAGAGTCCCATATAGGAAGGGCTCTGAGCTTTACTGTCTTAAAGTGAGAGGTTCTATATAGGAAGAACCCGTAGCTCTGAGATTTCAGAAGAAAAAAGTTCTATATAGGAAGGACTGACGGCTCCAGGGTTTGAAGACTAGCAGTTCTATACAGGAAGAACTCCCAGTCGGAAGAATCCATCAACGACGCAAAAGGTTTTATATAGAAAAAAAAACCAGCCGCGTTGAAGTCAAAGAGTTCTATACAGGAAGGACTCCGAGCCTTACCGTCTCAAGATGAAAATTCTATATAGGAGGGACTCATAACTTGAGGCTTCACAGTGAAGGGTTCCATATAGGAAGAGCCTGTAGCTCCAAGATCGGAGGGGGAAGAAGTTATATAGAAAGGACTTACGAGCCCGAAGATTCAGCCAAGGAAAAGCGGAGAGTTCCAGAAGAGCATGTGTTTCCGAAGCTACAAATAGGGCAGTCGGATAAAAATGAGTGCTTATGAATCTTTGCTTTGTTCCTATTCCATGAGAACAAGCAAAGAGGGGCAACTGTAATCACTCATTTTTATCTAATCTCTAAGTACCATATTAATATATTAGTGCATGATTACATATATGTGTGTGCGTGTATATGTTATTAATATTACACAATGATATATGTGTGAATGTATGCACGATGCATATATTTATGTTGTGTATTACGTACCTATTAATACGTGTGTGATATGGTTATATTTATGTTAGGAGTATCGTATAATGTATGTTGGTATATGTGCATTTATGAGTAGGTTTATATATGTTTGCATGTATATATTATTAATGTCCTTGTTATTATTGAATGTATACGAATGAGTGTTGCATGAATTGTACGTATTATTATTAAGTGTATTTACGTGTGAATGTATTTCATTACAATTGTATGTATGTGTACGTAAGTATGTATGTGTGTGCATGTACTATTATATTAATATATTATTAATATATATGGACAAATCTGAAAATAAAAAAAACCCACTTAAATTAAGTGTCCATATTATTACAAAACCCATAAATTACAAAGCCCGGTCGGCCCAGGCCCAAAACCCTAGCAGAACCCTAATACATCAGATATCTAACCCTAATTACTTTGTCTTTGCGCAGCCAACCAGGAGCCATTGGATCAAAATGTGGATCCAACGGCCACGATCAAGGAGGCAAAAATATATAGCTGGCCGCGTATATTACACGCTCGGACTGTTCGGGTGTCACGCGCGGACTCTTCGATATCCCACGCGGGCGTGATCCCACGCGCTATAACTCCTCGACTACTGAGCCCCACGTGTCACGATCTGGAGCCGTCCCACCGATCGAGGTTTCATCTGGACCGTGCATTCTTCAAGCTATCCCAACCGTTAGATCGAATTTGATCCGACGGCCGAGAACGCCTCTGGCCGAAGACATCTCCCCCATACCGCCACCATGCTGGCCTCCAACCACCGCGTGCAGATATATCAAAGAAAAACACGAAAAAAGAGGCGATGTCAGTATCATTTCAGATCTAAAAAAATATTTTACAGTACTTGCTACCAAACCAAAAGAGAGTGATATATGTATGAAACAAGTAATTGTAAGGCAATCCAGTTGTAATCGGTCACAGCAAAATAAGAAAGAAGCAAAAAGTTTCAGTGGTAATGCTCTTTTTTTTTTCTTACTTCTTTGCATTCATACAAAAAATATACGAAGTAATAACAAAAAAGAGAGAGAAGTATATTTGTTACCTTCGTCGTCAATGGATCTCCCCTCACCAGTGACAAGCCTCTTCAGCTTTCCCAAGCTGAACATGGTGAACTGAAGGGAGAGGGAGGTCCCTTTTGGTTTCACTTCGATTAAACATAAGAATTTTTTTTTTGTTTCGTATTTACTTAGATATAGGCAAAAGGGTGGGTCTTGGTGTAAATCTAAGTTCATATTCGGGTTCATTTGGAAAAGAGGTTGGTTTTAGGTGTTTCTTTTGGTTCTCCGGCGCCGGCTAGCGGCGGCCGACGGCGGAAGGGACTGCGGAGAGTCGCCAATTTCTGGGTTCATCACAGGTTTGGGAGGGTGAGTTGAGGGAAAATGAAAGAGAGAAAGGTTATTATAAAACCGGGTAAGGAAAAAAAATGAGAAAAATTTGAGATCGGGCTGAAAAAGGGTATTTTATAGGTATTTTATTTTATGAAATGGTTAAATTCAGAAATAAATCCCCCCGCGCTTTCGATATTTTCACTTCTGTCTTGCCGCATGGGATATTTACAATTCCAGTCCCCCTTATAACTAAAATCTTGCAATCCAACCCCTGAATTAAATTGAATCAGTTTTTAAATGGCGAAATTACCTCACCAGTCCCACCGTGTTTTTGAAATTTTCACTTCAAGCCTGCCCCTTGGTCCAATTACAGTTTTAGTCATTTCAAATTCGGTTCAGCTTGCATTTTCGTCCCTAAATCGCATATTATTGCCTTTTAATTTCTGTCTCTTATGTTTATTATTTTTCATTTCAGTCCTGTTCCATATTTAAATGTTCATGTTCGTTTATTATGATCATATAGGTTGATGTAGCCTTTTTGCCTGCTCATATGTCTCTTGTACATGTTTCGTATTTTCATGTTTATATGTATATGTGTGTTCAGTTTATGGTGATTATGTTTTTATACTTTTATTTGATCTGTCGTACCACACATATTCGATTAATATTTTAGTCGGTTCGTATACAACTTGTTTCGTGTTTTAGCATGTATTGTATGTTCTCTTTGCTTTTAGGTTATGAGTTAGTATGTTTTCTTTGTCATGCATAATACTATGTTCTATATATGTTACAATGTGTTTATTTTTAATATGTATGTCTTCTTGTGGTATGTGTTCTTGTTCCCGTATGTATTTATTCATGCCTTGTTATTGTGATATGTTAAATTTGTTCTTATTTACGAGTAGGATTAATCTATATGTATGTATGTTTTAGAGTAGTATTTTACTTATGTTAGATTAGTATTCTATTATGTTAATATTTATTGCATTTAAATTATTTGCCATGTTTTATACTTTGCTCACTAAGTTTGCATAATGGAATACATAATGTTAATGCGGTGCCCTTTTATCCGAGCGTAAACGGGGCCAGTATCAGGCGTAGTGATAGTGGTTGGGCGTTTACTCTCAGATAACGGGGCCCTTAAAATTTATTCGCAATTATAACCGAATTTTAAACTAATCGTCACTTTAAACCGAAAAGTCTAATATTAATGAAGCGGTAATTATTAAAGTACCAATTTTGGGCGGTGTGGGGGTGCTAATCCTTCCCCATCCGTAACCGACTCCCGAACCCAACAGTTCTTTTTAAATCTCTGGTTTTATGGTGTCCGGCCTACCTAAGTGGCCGGTGGCGACTCCATTTCCAAAACAAAATACGGGTTTTATAAAATCCCACGCGGAAGAAAATATTTTCAAAATAAATAAAAAACACTATCTTTTTTAGCGAAAAAAACATCGCTACAGTTTCCAAGCGGGCAACCTGAGAGTTGCGGGGTTTTGCTTTGAGGCAGTGGTTTCCCTTATTTTGCTCTTGAATACCGGCTTGGATATGAGCATGTTGTTTGCATGTTTTGGTGATAAACATGGTATGATTTACTTACTGGAAATGCATGATTTTGATTACATATGGAGGGGTTTAAAAGTATATTAAATGCTAATGAGCATCGATTTTCATTCAGGTTGGGAATGATGTTTTTGCATTGGCAACGAGATTTGCATGTGTGACGTTTTGTATAATGCATTGTAAAACAGTTAGTAAATGGTTTGTAGATGGTATATTGGCTATGTAACATGGTGAGAAAAAAATCGGATATAGTTGGCATGTCATAGGATTAAAAGTGCACTATAAAATAAGAACAAAATTGGTCGTGGCCATGGGTCATTGAGGTATGGCAGTTTAACAAAGCCACTCGGACTGTTGGAACCTCATTTGGGGTATACAGTTTAACTAGGCAACCCAAATTGATGGTGATCTTACGAATTAACTAGGCAAGGTCGGTACACTTGCGGTTTAACTAGGCAAGGGTGGAATCTCGCAGTTTAACTAGGCGAGGGTGACAAATCTTGTGGTTTAACAAGGCAAGGGTTCAGATATCATGCAAATTAACTAGGCATGGTATGAGAGATCTGTGTATTCGATATGTATAGGATAGAGGTAGTCTATCCGGGTCACTATAAATGCCAATATATGAAAAAGTTCATGTGTTGAACCTATTTTTAATGCTTTGGGATTTAATCATGTTTTATGATATAATGCCTTAGGATTTTGGCATGGAAAATGTATATGTTGTTGCATAGAGGCTATTATACATTGATTCGGTTGGAATCATAGAAAATGCTTTGGTTGTAAGCATGTTTTTGGAAAACAAGTATATGGTTTTCAAATGGATTTAGTGCATCATTGTTGCATGAGCATCCTCACTAAGCAAGTGCGCTTACGCTCTATTTTTCTTAATGATGCAAAACATTAAGGTTTGGGGGCAGCAAGAGGCAAGGCTAAGAGATCCAAGGACATTTACAAAGTTTGAGTATGAACTTGGTTTATATCTCGATTAATAAGGCAATGTGTTAACCATGGTTTTTGGGAGTTGAAATTCTGTTTCCTTATGGATTTTGAGTATGTTTCTGTGCTGGATTTTGAGGATGGTTTGATGTTGCTAAGCTTGATGTTAACCCTTGCTTATAGTTGTGGATGATTGGTTGCTTAGGTATGCATCTAGAGCTTCCTTGTTGATTGCCATGTTGTGATGGTTTGAGCAAGTTTATTATGCTGTGTTGGTTGTGTTGACATGTTGCTTATGCTGAGAATGGTCTATTTGTGCATTTTGGTATGTTTGGCAAAGTGGTTAAGGAAGCATGCCTCTAGAGTGATCTTTTGGAAACATGAGTTTATTTTAGGATGTTTAATCTTAGTATAGATGTGAGTTTATGTAATTATGGTTGTTGTATGCATGTATGCAAGTTGCTCGGTGTACCAAAATGAAGTTGCAATACCGTATCGATACGTGCCTTAGCGTATCTATACGGAGGCAGTTAATTCTGTTAATGTCATGGAAAGGCAGTTTTGGGTTCTTTCGTTTTAGTCCCCTGGTTTTGTTTTATCAATTAAATGAGCATGGATGATCGTATTAAGTTGATTTTCGACATGTAAGCATGGAATATATTTAATTAAAGGATGGTAACATAAAATTGGGTAAAGTCGTTGGTTTTTGCTGAAATTACAATTTAGTCCCTAAATTGCGTTTAAGTCCAATTGGATGTCAAAACGACGCCCGATTGAGCTGAGTTTTCACCCGCTGCTAGTATGAACATGTAGGATGAAAACTATGCCTTTATACAAGATAAAAGTAAAAAATGGTTGCGTTTTTGAGCTTCTTCTCATGGTTTACCTCGGTAAACCTAATGTAGCTCGCTTGGTTCGGTCTTGCGACTAGGCCGAATCAAGGGGGTTACAAAAATAATACTCGAATCATCGCTCGGACATCAATTCGAAGGAATACAACCCATATAGCCTACGAAGGTGAAAACCTCACGAAATATAAGGACCGAATTCCAAAAGTGAATTACAACACTATGCGAAGGTGAAAACCCCACGAAGCGAAGTAATCAGTCCTCCTAAAGGTTCTAAGACTACTATATGATATAAAAAGGTAAACAAACAAGACTTAGGAAATAAAAATCAAATAAACCAAATTTATTTTTTCTTAATAATTACGATACGTACCTAACTAAGGCTTAACTATTTTTTTTATTTTTGAAAATAAAAATTTGTCCCTAGTGGTGTCGCCATCCTGTAGCGGCTAATTTTTCTGAGCCGTTACGAAAAATAAAAAAATCGTGTATGGGGGGAAGTGTTTCCCGCTTTTATTAAAAAATAAAAGGGGATTTGTATGAAAACTCGTATTTAAAAAACATGGAGTCGCCATCGGCCACTTTGGTAGGCCGAACAACGTAGAAACAAAAACCAGAGATTCGAAAACTTGGGTTCGAGAGTCAGTTACGTACGGGAAAGGGTTAACACCCCCGCTACGCCCAAAATTGGTACCTATAGGGTTCGTATCGTAATTATTAAAAAAATCAATTTAGTTTAAAAATTATTTCCTAATATGCATGGTTCGAATATTAAATTTGCCTCGATATCCACGGTACCAAAGGAGATGACAGCCGGAGATTCGGGATGATACTCCCAATAGAATACTAGAATAAAAGGCCTAACACTATATGTGACATAATAAATGCATGGACATGGCATAATTCAAATGCATAAAAAAATCACGATCTGAGGTACCAAAGGAGATGACACCCGGAGACCGGGATGCCACTCCTAACTGGATACCGAGACCCTAAGAACTAGATCTAACATAACATACAAAATACATTTAATAAAAACATGCCAATATTAAATAAATACAAAGGTATATATTACCCTATTTCTAAACCAATATTAAATTGAAATAAATACAGAGATAATGATCGAATTTTACCCCACTAGAAGCTCAGATGAAAAACTTTGACCGGCCCCACCAAGATCTCCGTACCATCTCATCATGGCCCAAAAATTAATTGAATCAGACCACGAAACGACCTCTAATCGAATGCTGGATCGAACCAGCTGGGGCGGAGAGCTCTACTCTATATTTGGCAGCCTTGCTCGAGCTACTTTGGCCCCCAATTTTTTGGACGCCTTGGCTGCCTTTGGTCATGCCTCCCGGCTATTTATAGCCAAAGGTGAGGGCAGGGAATGGCTGTGGGCAGCCCACGTCACCCTCATTTTTTAATTAATTTATCTTTTTTTGTTTTTTTCATTTATTATTTTTTTCTTTTTTCATTTTTTCTTTCTTTTTTTAATAATGATAATAAAGACATGCAATGTACACATACAATATACGACATACAAGTACACATACCAATATATATAATATATTAACTTTAATACATACACATACACACTCATAAATAAATAATAATAACAACACATAAATATTAATAACATGCATTCATACATATATAATATTAAACATACATGCATACATAATAAATAGTAATGATATATACATCTATATACACACAATACATACACATTTTTTAAAAAAACATATTAAAGGTAACAATAATAATATGATACATACATATGGCATATAATAATAACAATATTAATTAATAATATTAATAAATAATACTATACAACCCGGACAAAAATGAGTGATTACAACGTTAACTAATCCGAATGACTACATCTATTACTATCCCATATATTGTAAAGTCTAACATTTCTATTCTGACCTGTTTTGAAATTCGATTTGTACATCCTATTTCACTCTGTATGAAAAGTGGGTTGTTAAGGTAGAAGCACTGTTACTATTTCTGATACGATGTAACTTTTTGTATTATTGCCCATTTATCGTTTACTATAATACATTAATGTATTATTGGCTGTTGGTGAAATAAGGTGTTCTGAGTTCTAGGGAGCTCTGACCACGATGATTAGCGGATGGATGGTAGATAGGGGCTTATCAGCTCGAGTTTGAATTTGTTCTGTCTTGTCCGAGTCAGTATTATTATGTTTTCAGTTTGATCTCTGATTTAGATTTGTACATATATGTTTTTTGGTTAATTTCTGCACTAGAGATCACATTAGGCTTTATAGTTCATTCTTTATTTTCTATTTTTTTTTTCAAATAAATTAACACTCGAAGTCTGGAATTGGCATCACTTAGAGAGTCTCAGATTTCTAAAAAGTTATTGATATATAGGTACTATTTTATTCATTAACCTAAGTAGTTTTTGAATTGTGGCTTTGTACTGATTATTTGGTATTGGACTGTTAAACTGTTATATTTCTGAAATCTGATTTTTTATTTTTATTTAGTGACATTCTAGATTTGGTTATAACTTTCAGACCGGGAGTACGGTGTCACATTTAGTAGTATGGAAGCCAGGTTTAAAAACTCGAACTGTGTGATCTATTGATAAATTTTTCTGAAAAATGATTTATGAAATGATTTTTACTTGGGGAACGATTTTAAACACAAAGCCACAAAAATATTTTTTAATTTTTTTTTTAATTTCGAGACTCGATGCTGACTCTAACATTAGTTTCTATGTTATTCTAATTATAGGACCAATATTGTACAAGTCAGATACCAAATATTTTGTAATCAACATCTAAGATTTTAGTGCGACTAGGGAGTAGAATCTGAACAAGATATATATTGAGAATTTGCATACTCTATTTGATCAGATGACTTTATAAGGAATCCTCATGTTTCTACGAGTGACAACTGCAGAAGATGAAAACTAGAACAAAATAAGATCGTGACTGTTATTGGCCCGTACATTAGTCTCCTGTAACACCCTAAAATTAGTTTGGTAGATTTTTAGTTATCAATGATCGGAAATTATTTTTTGACAAATAAATCTAGTTTTTCGAATTATTCTATTCGATTAATTTTTAATTAACTTAGTTCAATTTTGAAGATTTAAGGAATTAAGGACCATATCATGAGGATGTGAAGTATTATGTCTTTAGTGCAAATATAGAAAAATGGAATGACTAAGTGAGTAATTAAGCTAGAGTTATCTAGTGGCTAAATTGAAAGAAAGTAAAAGATTGGTAACCTTAGTGCAAGAGGTGGAAAGCTCACTGGTCAAGTTTTTATTTTAACCATAAAAGTGCTTAGTCACCACCATGTGTCAACTATCCTAAATTTCCTTTAATTATTAAAGGAAAATGATGATTAAAAGCCAAAATTGGCTAGAGTGATAGCTATTACCCACGGTAAAAAAAAGGAAAGACCAAGTTGTCCTCTTCAATCTTTAGATCTCCATTGAAGACTGTTTTCATGAATCCTAAGTTCCCAAGTTAAAATTACTCTCAAATTAACTACCATTTCTCCAAATCAATTACATATTCGGTAAGTATATGCTTTTACCTTTCATTTGGTATTGATTATATTCAATTTCAAAATTGTGGGTTCGTGAACCTTAATTCCTGAATTTAGGGTTTTATATAATTAAGAATCCATATATGAAATTAAGACAATTATAGGAGTCATGGTATTTTTTCCATGAATTTTACGGCTTTGGAACACCAAAGACTAAATCTTTGAAGTTTGAGTTTCTATGTCAATCTATGATGGTGTGTTAAAAATAATTATTGATGAAACCATGTTAACCCTATATTTAGATCAAACTACCATTTTGTCAATGGAAACAATGAGGGATTAAGCTTGGTTTAGCGTTTCAGATTGCTTTGTAGAGTTCGGTATATCAGTGAGTGTAGTTTATATCTTGGATTGGTTTGGTGTCATCCCGACTGCATATGTCTTTTGGATTGTATAGATATAATTTTGCTTTTTATATGTTAGCTCAATTAGAGTAAGTATGGTGGCAACTTACGGTGATGGTAAGCTTATTTCATTTTTTTTCCTTTGTATATGTAATGTTTATACTTTGACATGATATGATATGATATGATAAGCTATGAATCTTTAAGTTCAACTATAAATACATGATAAGCAAAAAAAATTATGTTATGGAATCTATGAAATTATGATACGAAACTTTGGAGCTTCTAGCTCATTATGAAATTACGTCATGGTACTTTGGAGCTTCTAGCTCATTATAAAATTACGTTATGGAATATGGAGCTTTAAGCTCATATATGAATCAAAATGTAAACTAAATGGATACCTTGGACTCAAGTTGACTTTGGGTACAATTAGCATGCCACATAATTCATTTGAGCTCATGTGCGAGTTTGGATTACGATCCATGGGTCAAGAACTTTATGTGGAGACAATAGGAGGGATGTGTTTGTTGGTCATTGGAGACAGTTGGAACGTTGACATTCTCAGTTAAAGGAGTACGATCCTATTCTCAGTTTCTTAGATATATGAAGACAGTTAGTCGATAATTCGTGTACCATATTTGTAATTGTGATTCAAGGGAAAAAAGAATACTTATGATAATGACCATGAACTTATAAGAATGAATTTGAATAAAGAAAGTAATGGAAACTTTTGATGGTGTTTGGCATAAGTATGAATATAAGTATGTACAAGAATTTGGTAAGTCAAAAAGGTTATATCGTTATGCTATAAGTGCTTTGTTGCCACACTATGATTGTAATTTCTTTTGTATACATTGATTACATTATTTAAAGCATGATATGCTATTGTATTTATGCTTAACTATCTCACTAAGCTATGTGAGCTTACCATGTTTCTTTGCATACATCTCATGTATAAAATCTTCGTAAATGCTCGGGATCGTATTTAAAGGTTGCAAGTCACTGGCACTTAGTAATTACCTTTGTCAAACTCCTAGTTGGTGGCATATGAACTAAGCATTTGCATTAAGATGAATATGATTTTTGATTGATATTATGATTTGAATTGGTGGTATGGAATGAATATGATATGATAGCTAAGAAATAGTAGTTTATGGTATGTTTATATGTTTGATATTATAATTTAATGAAGTAAGTTATGAACTCGGTTAGTAACTCAATAGGCTAAGCTTGTGTCTTTGAGTTATGAAGTAAGTTATAAGATATGAATAAAGTTGTATGTGTGATTCATGAAATGGTAGTTCTATGCTATGTCTTGTATGATTGAGTTGTGAACTTGTGTGATGATACATAAGCACTTATATGGTAAACTTGAATATGGTAAAGCTTGGTGATACTAAAGATGTTTGTGCTCAAGTATGATGATATGCATAGGTGACCAATAATGTTATGTTGCACTTGTAAGCTTTGTAATAAGCTTAAGCATGTATGATTGTAAGTAATGAACCTTAAGTAAGAATTTAGTTATGATAAGTCTTATTTTACGTTTTGGTAAATAGGATTTTAAGAACTTGAAGCTTCTTAAATGTACTTGTTGATGCTTAAGACTATGTATTAAAGTAACTTAATAACAAAAATGACCATTATGGGTTAGAAATGACTTACAATGTCATATTTTAATGAAACAGGACAAAGGTTTTGAAACCAAACTAAGATGTGTCGAAATCTTTATTCCAAAATGTTAATCTTATGAATCTGTGACAAAGGCTTCAAAATCATTCCTATAGGTTTCGAAACATTACCTAAAATATTAAATTTTTATGATTTGGTCACTATTTCTTAACTTCTTCAATTGAACTCTGATTCAGTCAGTGTTTTTTTAATTTAAGTTTTGGGATGAGCATGAGATTAAGAATAACACCTATTAATTAAATAAACATGTAATGACCCGAATGTTTGATTCAACTAGTGGGCATTGACTCGGGCTATAGACCTTCGTGTTGGCTTGGATAATTGGACCATTGGGCCATGTAGGGGCTTAATTAGACGAGTTTTTGGTTGTGGGGTTATAAGGGGGAAAACACCCTTTTCATGAGATCACCCCCATTCACCTTTTCTTCTTCACTTTCTTCCCTATCATTTTCTCCATGGAAGCCATGACCACAAGGTTAAAGATCAAATCTTTACCTCCTAAAGTTTCATTTTGTGATTCATGGATGAAGAAGAACTTGATCACTATTCAAAGAGCTTCAAGAAAAGCTTTACATCTCTTTAAAAGGTAAGATATCGATTTATGGGTTTTCGAGGAAGTTAAGCTTTTGGATTTTTCCCCTTTGAGTTAAAGATTGTATTTTCGTGGTTAAGCCCTCATATATGATTGATTAGTCTAAACTTTGGCTTGATTTCCATGTTTTATGGGCAACTGAGGGTGCTTAAAGAACATTTCCAAGCTTGGAGCAAGGACGAAGCTTGAGGAAATTTCTGGGAAAGCTTGATTTCGGGCATTTTTGCTAAAGGTTAGTACACTACTAACTCCTTTGCCTTCATGGACATCATAAATTTGATGTCTTTGTTTCTTGATTTGATGTTTTGGTTGTTTGGGTGTTTATAGACCCTTTAATGGTAAAACTTGGATTTGATGTTAATAACTTGTAAAAATGGCAGGAAACCACTTAAACTACCTTTCATAACTTGTAGGTTCGATTTGGGGTTTTCCATAATGGTTTGGGAGAGTTAGAAATAATTTTTAAGCTCTAAAATTTGATTTCTGGGCTCGAGTACCGATGTAGGATGAACTCGTATTGGTACCCGTGTTATGAATAACGAACACAAGCAATTGTTGAACGGCGTATTGGTACGAGCTCAAGCCATATCAGTACCCTATTTTGTTGAGATTCTAATGGCAAAGTTTTACATCGGTACACTTAGGGGCGTATTGGTACTGAACGAGTATCAGTACGCATAAATTGTGTACCGATACTGGTTATGGGTTAACCCATATTCCTGTAAAGCAAGAATATCAGTACACTTGGGGTAGGTACCGATACGCGAAGGCTAAATGGAATTCCAATAGTCATTTTGGGTATTAGTACGCATGTAGGCGTATCAATACCCTAGTTGATTTAATAGTTGTATCGATACGCATGGTAGGATATCGGTACCGCTTAGGCAATCTACCCAAAAAAGTTGAGGTAGTTCGAGGGGGTGATAATTCGAGAGCTATGGTTCAATTGACACCTAAAGTGATAAAATGAATTGTAAAAATGAAAAATCGAGATAACACACTCTTATAAGAGAATAATGTGTAACAACTTGGAAAAACCTTGGATGACTTGTTGTAATAGCAACCATAGGGGATCCTTGGTGGATCAAGTGATGTTGTGTGCCGTATGATAGTCATGTCTATGATGTGTGCTGTATTGGACACTTGTGTGGTTGAGTCATCTTTGATTTATGGGATCTGGATACCCAATGAGAGTGTTGCAATACCAAGAGATGAGACACCGAATGTATGCTCCCAAGGTTGTATGACACCGTGCCTCATTCAAAGACGCCCAAGGAGAGATGTTGAGTGTAGGTGTACATTATCAAGACTTTGTGACACCGGGCCTCACCTAGAGAGAGTGTACACTCCCAAGGCTGTGTGACACCAAACCTCACTCAGAGTGTATGTTTCTGAGGCTGTGTGACACTGGGGCTCTGTAATATCCCAAATTTTAGCTAGTGACCAAAATGTAAATTTTGAAAGTTTTGGGGTTAAAGTATAAACTTTGGAAAAGTTTGGGGACTAAAGTGTAAATTTCCCTAACAAGTAATTTTATTCAGTATAAGAGTAAATCGGATTAAAATAGGTACCTTGATATCGGTTTTAAGAATTAAGATGCAGAAAAAGGTACTGAATTTGGATCGAATGAAATTGTTAAGCGTGCTCAGGCTAGAGAAATACAAGGATGGGTGACCTTCGGGAAGGTCCCATCAAAGTTTTTTTGATCGATATTTTGGACTCAATAAGAGTAGAGAAAATTCGTATGGATTATCGATAAAGGATTCTAAGAGGAATTTTATTCTATGAAGATTTTCGATAAGTATTAGGAAAATAGACTGAGTTAAGAAAATCCAGTCTAAGTCTTTGGAAAAGGAAATGTTAATATGAGAATAGAGTTTATTTCCCGAATATGGAAATATAGAATTTTTGGAATAAATTCAATAGCTCGAAAAAAGGTAAAATCGCAGTAGAAGTATTTTATGAATATCGAGAAAATCGGATCGAACTGGAATTTCAGAGACTGATCCAAAATCCATGGAAAAGTCATAAAATACTATTTTAAAAATATTTTATTATAATTGGTTGGATTCCAACTAGATTTAGTTGAATTTTTACAAGAATGGCAAACTAGTAAATAAAAACTAGTTAGAGGGTAAATTGGTCATTTGGCCCAAATGGCAATTTTGACATATTTAAAAAGTTATAAGGGCAATTTTGGAAAGAGGAAATGGGAGATTTAATCTTGGCCCTTGATTAATGATAAGATCAATCTCAACCATTGGATTAAAAGGGCATTTTAGTAATTTCACTAACTAAATGAATTTAAAATTCATTTATACAAGACATGTGGCCAAATTGGATGAAAAATAAAAGATGAAGACCATTATTCATCTTAAAATTTCGAAATATGAAGGGGAGAAAGAAAGAAAAATGGAGAAAAAAATTTCAAGTTCGATTCAAACCCCGAAACTCGATTTTCAGGTAATCTCATCAACTACAAAGTTGGTCTGCTCTTCAAGCTCTATCTTTTGGTATAAATAATTCATGAAATACATACTTGATTGATGAGAATTTTCATGAGAAAGAAATTAGGGTTTATGGACTAAATTGGGGGTTTTGAGATTTTATGATTTCATGATGAAATTCAAGTTGAAACCAAGTTTGTGTGATGTTAAAATCATGTTATTGTGTTGGGATTTAAACCCTACATATTTTAGTTTGTACGAAGATGATTAGGGTTTATGGATTCAAGTTTGATTTAGGGTTTGTGATGTTGGATAACTGATCTAGTAAGCTTGAATTTGTTATTTGGAAGCAACACCCTAAATTAAAGGTATAGGGACCATTTCGGCAATTCTAAAAGCTAAAGGATTAATTTGAATTTTTATGATTTTGAAGTGTATTTGTGTTATTATTGAAGTTGGAGATGTGAAATTGAAGTTAGAATGCAAAACTGATGTTAAATCGAGTTAGTGGCCATTTTGACAAATTGTCAAAGTTAAGTGACCAATTCAGAGATGAGGTTTTTGATAAGGATTAAATCTGATTTTTAGTTGAAATAATAGAATTCAAGTAGTAATGTTGATTTGAGGACTAATTTGCAAAGTTAAGAAGTTTGAATCCTTATCTTTGCATTTTTAGTGACTATTTTAGAAAGAACAAAAAATTAAAGGGAATTATTTTTGAATATTTATTTGATGAAGAAAGTGATACATTAGTGGTTTGAAGCAAGTGGTGGGACTAAATTGACAAGAAGAAAAATAAGAAGAAGTTAGTATAAATTAAAAGTTTATTATGGAAAGCTATGTAGAAGACTAATTTTGGCAGTAAGTTTGAAAATTCACCATAAATTCTACAAAAATGTTTAGAAGGTGAATTTATACCGATGTAAAGATTTGTTCCTCTAGTTTCTCCTCCAACAAACAGAAACTGATTTTGAGTTCCGAGTCAAAAGATATGAATTTTTAAGTGACGAAAGGTCAGAAAATAGAGCACCAGTCTGTTCTGAATTCCAACATTGTAATTGACTTTGAAAATTCGCCATAAATCGTACAAGATGAATTTGGGCTATTAATTTTTATGATTGAAAATATTACTGAATCTATTTTCTTTCAGAACAAATGGAATTGCATTCCGAGTTTTAGAATATTTTATAGAAATATTTCTTTGAAGGTAGTGCAATCAGTCAGAAAATGAGAATTGATGTATTTTGTATCTAAGGTTAATTAGTAAGCTTGAAAGAGGTTAATGGAAGTTCTAAATGGTCATTAAAGACCAAAAATGGGTTTTGGACAATATAAGGAAGGAAAGAAAACTTTTGGAAATTTTGTATATTCGAATGACTAGATTCAATAGCATGTTTAAAGTATTGTTAGATTTGAATCTAACGAATGTTATTCGTATTTATATGATCAATGAAGTTTGATTTGGATCAAAAGAAGGGTCGAGGTATTATGAAGTAAAGGATCGAGTAGAGCTTAGTGAGGAAAGCTAATAAATGGCCCATGTGAGTGCATTTTTCCATATTATATATATATAATACGAGAAAGAAATGTAATATGTCAACCTAGAATGATTTGAAAGAAAAAGAATTTGAATCGTAAATTGATATATTTTACAATAATTTTTAAATGGTTTATAATGATCTTTACAAGATATTGATGTTAAAAGCCCTTTGTATAATTATTGAGATTCTTGGTATAATTGGCATGCCAATGAGGTGGAGTATAGTGATATAGTGACGCTGTATTCTACAACTATGACCTAGTGATACAGTGATGTTGTATAAGTGTACAACAGTCATATAGTGAAACAGTGATGCTGTGTTCTACAGCTATAACCTAGTGATACAGTGATGCTGTTAAATTACAGCAGTGGTATAGTGATACAGTTATACAGTGATACAGTGATTTATTATGGCACAACATATTAGTTGATGCCGCACATGTGCATACTCAATAGTGACTCGCATACCATGCATTCTGAATTACATTACATTGGACTATGAAATGAATAAAAAGTAACAAGTACAAGTGATCTAAAGGAAAGTGAAAGTGATGCGATTCAAATGAAAATAAGTGATTTACTGGATATTTCATTTGACATGACATTGCCTTATACATGTATATGAGATGTTGATTGTTATAGGTTACATGAAAAAGGAACGACTTCGATAAGTCATTCTATACGATTCTAAATTCTTATATGTTATATTCAATATTTTATTTACTATGCAATTTTTATTAAAATTAAAGTGCTTTACTTTGATCTATAAGTTTTGTCTCACTAAGTTTGTACTTAGCGTGTGTTTATTTCACACGTAGATTAATATGAAGTATTTGAAGAGGAGTCGAGCATGATGATCAAGCTTCAATCTGTAAAACATCGGTAAGATATTCTAGTTTATGATAATCTCTAGTGGCCTTGTAATTATTTAATTGCTAGTAGAGTATGATGCATTAAATTAGACTAAAGGATAATTACTTTTCTAATAAGAATAATCGGTAATCGCATAAAGATTTTAAAGTCAAGAAAGGGCCTAGATAGAGAACCTAGTTTTACCCTGAATTGGACTATTGTTTTTAATAATTGCCAAATATGTTTTAAAATAATTAATTCAGGGTTAAAACTAGCTAACTGCACATAGGTTGCGTTTTCAAGAAAACCGAGAAATGGTTTGATTTACAAACTAAAATTTGTAAATACTTGTAAAAATAAATTTATAAGTCGAGATTTCTTTAAATGACTCCGTAACATCTTTAATGTATATTCAATTTATGAGTATATGTTAAGGGTGTTACATTTAATGGTATCAGAGCAAATGTTTAGCCGGTTCTGGATGCTAAACCAAGTTTGTATATGATTTTTATCAGTAAATACATGCCCCTAGGATATCATATTACTGATGTGCTGATTGTATGACTTGATGCTGCTCCTTATTGTATTGTAATACCCCAAATTATGGTCTAGTAAAAATGTTGATATTAATATATTAATATTAAAACTTGAATTAGATAAGTGAAGGACTGAATTGTAACCAAAGAAAAGTGGATAGCCGATTAATAAAAGGGCTAAACCGAATATTAGGCTAAATGGAAGGTTTGCATGCAAATACAAATTATTTTGAGGACTATTACACATGTCAAATGCGTGGGGAGGCATGTGTGCAAAAGGGACATCTCAGCCTTGCGGAATTGATCATCCAAAACACATTCTTTTGTTATTTTCCATTTAACCGATTCAGAAAGTGAGAGAATAGAGAGAAAGAAATAAAGAAGGCAACCATTGAAGCTTAGGAATTTAAGCTAGTTTGTTTTAAACCATGGGTTCTTGATCGATAGGCTTAAGGAATATGTAAGCATCCTTTCCTCTTTTCTTACTCCAGATTTTATTGTGAACTTGATTTCAAACTTAAATGAAATTGTTGTCATTAGAGATATTGGAAGATTGAACTTACATTATGAATTTCTTGTTCACCGAAAATGATATGTATGATTGAGATGCATGCTTTGTGATTTTATAACATGATTAAGATATTAAATTCCTCGATAATGAATCCTATGTTTAATTGAGACTTGAATAGAGTAAATGAATTGCTAGAAACTTGAATGTTCATGCTGGAAATTTGTTGGAAATTGCTAGGATTGCTGGAAAATTTGGTACTAAATTGGTATGAATTAAATGTCACATAGAATGAAACTGTTTTGATCACATTGCTAGTTGAAATGTGTAAACTTGCTTGGTTGGACATAATGCTTTGTTTTGATCACATTGGGAGGAGAATAAAACTGACCTAGACTTGTATGAATATGTATATAAGTTGAATTAACATGTTTGAAATGTCATCTAAATGATTAAAGAAGCTAAAAATCTAGCCTAGTGTAATCTGCCCAGAATGCTTTGTTCTGGGCAGTAACTTTGAAAAATCACAATAAATTCTGTAAATGGAATTTAAGGCTGAATATTTAATGGACAATACCTTAACATGTCTAAATTCACTAGGAGAAAACGGAATTGAATTCGGGATTGTAGAAAGGATTTTAGAAATGAAACACTAGAGACAGTGCAAATTGTCCAGTGTTGTAATTACCCTATCTTTAAGTAAAAAACTGTATTAATTGGTAAATAATTAAAATGCAAGGCCTATATGGTTAGAAATACAATTCAATAGCTTTCCAACGGTGTAAATAAATTGAAATTCTGACGTACGGAATGAAAGATATGCATGTTTAAGTAAGCAGTGCACAAGCTGCCAGGCGGTAGCAGTAGCAGCCTTGATGTTTTGAAATGGATGAATTATGTGTATTGCTGCCTTGTTTTGAATAAATGAATGAACTTGTATTAATCATGATTTACTTGTATGAAATGTTAGAGCGAGAAGAGAACATTGGAGAAAGGTCTAAGGAGGAGCATTTGAAAGCTAGAAACAATGGGATTTGGATCCAAGATTAGCTAAGCTTGGAGTATTGTGAGTGTAGTTTAATATAGGGTTGGGACTTAGGTCCTAACCAAATATGCATGACTACTTTCTTGCTGTGAATATGCCATGATAATATACCTAATTTAACTTGAATATAAGTATTAAGGGAAGTATGAAATAAGATAATATTTGAAACTTGTTTGCATCCTTGAAGTGTTGTACAATTAGAATTGCTTGATTCTTGATGCCTTGATTGTGATCATTTCGAATGAGTGCTTAAATGTACTTTTATGGTCTAATTTCTAGTTAACATGATACAAATCATGAACTTAAGATCTTGCTTGATGCCTAATAAATGGCATATGTTAATTGCTTGCTTGAATGACAAGATTAAATTGCAAAGTGTAGAGCTAAGGCTCAATTGGCCTAAGGGCTGTGTATATGAACATAATCTTGCAATGTATCACTTGAATTGATCATTGAATAAGCTATTGCTTGACATAAACATGTATTACTTGAATAAGTGATTCATAATTGAACAAAGCCTTGGTTGTTAGTGGTCATAAGTAGAAGGCCATGCCTTAGAGTCTAGAGCTCATTGTGTAAGGGTGGACTAAGGTCCAGGGCTAAGGCCCCTAATTGGAGGCAGGAGGGTACGTATGTGTGGACTTTGGTGACAGTAGGATGGTTGACCAGTGCTACAACACATCTTGTGGCGACAGTTGGTTGGAGACTCAATTACCTGGACAACTAAATACCGAGGGCATAAACTAAAGAGCGCATATGAGAAATAATTAAAGAATAAAGCTTACATGATACTAGAATTACACGATACTCTAATTTCATGATACTTGAGATTACTCGATTCTTAAATTACTTGATACATGAATTACTTGATTCTTGAATTACTTGATATGCAAGCTTGAATTACTCGAATTTCTTGATATGTAATGCTTGATTCTTTACATGGAACTCTTGAAATGATAATTGTTTATGATTGAACCTTGTATTGAATAATTTGCTACTTGGATTACTTGATATGTATTCTTGAAAAGACAAACATGTAAACTTGAACTAATATGTACTTGACTTGAATGGAAATATGTATATTGCTTGAGTATGCTATTTGGCTTGAAATAAAGATTGAACAAAGCTTGAATTGAATTGCTTTCAACTTGGACTAAGCAACTTAGTTAATTGATACATGTTAATAAAATGGTTAGAACTAGTTGCTACCTCACTAAGTACATTCTTGTTCTTATCACTCTTGTTTTCATTCTTCCCAACCACATATTAAGGATTCAATCGTTGCTTGATCTTGAAGTATGATTTCCTTGAGCTAGAAGCAAGACACAAGCATAGCTAAAGTATGGTTCATACTTGTTTTGTACTCCCCTAGTTGGTGGCACATAGATGTCTATAATGTCTAGTGCATGCATTTTGAACACTTGAACTTGTATATGTATATATGTTTTGAATGGGCCTACTATTTTGTGAACTTGGTTACTAATATGAATTAAGTAATGAACTAGAATTTCATGTATTGTAAGTAATTGTTGCGCATATGGTTATGTATATAATGAATGTTCAAAGTGATCATCTAGCCTTGTACTATTCAAATGCCTTGTGAGATGATATAGTCACTTGTATAAGCATAACGTGTTTAAAATGTATTTTTATAAGTTGAATGGTAAATGCCGAATGGTAATTTGGCATGTGCTTGCTTGGAATCAAGGTATGTGCAATGGATCATGATTAGTAAGTTATGCATGAAATGTTAATGTAATCAAGTTAATGAACAATGAAATGAAATGGAAACATGATTACTCTTAGGATATTGGAATGATAGTTGTAAGATGATATTAACCTTGATTGATCAATTGTTTGGAATCTTATTATATCTTGAATGATGATTGTATGATAATGTTAATTGAAATTTTTGGTAGCCTATAATGTATGTAATTAAGATTGCTTACATGTTAAGTAATGGTTGTTGGTTACTTGCTAGTTAAGTAACTCATCTAATAGGGATGAGTTAGCCTATTCTTGCTTGTAATGTAAATTAGTAATGCTCCCGAACTGGTTTCCTGCCAACCCGGGTAGGGGTGTTACATTTTATTGGTATTAGAGCTTTTTAGTCGGTTTTAGGACTGAACTGGGCTCTCTTGCATCATATAGGATACTTGTGCCACCTAGGAGACTTGTGATGTATAGCTTGTGTCTTTGCTTAACTAAACTGAACTCTTACTTGTTCTCTTAAAATGTAGAATGTTCGAAACACAGCTTGGTCGGGATGATGAAAGTCCTGTAGGCTCCTCGAATGAAGAGGATAGTGTGAAGATGGATAAGAATCCTCCACAGAAACAAGCTGAACCTAGAGCGCAAGCTCAACCCCAAGCTGCTGCTCAACAAGAAGCTCCTGCTATAAATCTTGTGCAGCAGGAATGTCTCTTGAGCATGAAGGACATGTTCGATCTTCTTGTAACTACCTTGAAACGAGACCATTCTATTCCTGCTCCGGTTCTTACTCCAACTAGAGCCCCTATTGACAAACTGGCTCAACACCGGGCTTATACCTTCACCGGTACTGATAAAGCCAATCCCAAAGTAGCTGAGTATTAGTTAGAGGCCACTACTCAAATCCTGACCAAACAGCTGCCTTGTTCTGATGAACACAAACTCGAATGTGCTATAGCCCTGTTGGCAGAAGAAGCTCTAAGCTAGAGGGAAACCACTACCCTGACTGCTCCTGTTGAAGCTATAACTTGGAAATTCTTCCTAGATGAATTCAAGAAGAAATACATTAGTGAACAATATCTAGCCGAGTGTCGAAAACATTTCTTGTATATCTAGCAATGTGGCTGACCTATCGAGCAGTACATGAGTGAATTCTGCAAGTATTGCAAATACGGGTCAGAATACATCAAGACTGATGCTGACAAGTGTAGGATGTTTGTCGATGGATTGAATGATGAATTAAGTCCAATATTCACTGCCTTGGGTATCACTGACTTCCAGAATTTGGTGAACCGGGCCATTGCAACCGAGGCAAAGATGAAAGCCTCTAAGAAATGCAAAAGCGAAAACTCATGGAAAGACAAACGGTCAAGGAAGGATGACAAGCCTCACTGGCAGTCAAAGAAGTCCAAATATTCTAAGGATCACTCTTCGAATTATACTTCTGCCCAAAAAAGCAACTTCATACCGAGACCCCAATCAGTATCCAAGCCTTCAGCCTCGATCATCTCTGTTGATAGTACGAGGAATTTTGGTAAAGCTGTTCAGTATCCTACTTGAAAGTTCTGCCAGAAACACCACATTGGTCAGTGTAGAACTCAACAGAACCTATGTTATTATGTGGAGCCTCCGATCACTATATCAAGGATTGTCCTCAGAATCCTAACAAGGTTCCGAATCAAAATCCTGCAAATGCTAGCTCAACTCCTTCCAATCGAAACAAAGGTCCCACACAAGCTTAATCTAGAAATCAAGGGAAGGGCAAAGGATAGCATTCGAATGCCCCTACTCACCAAAAATCTTGGGCTCCTGCTTGAATCTATCATATCCGAGGAAAAGAAGATGAAGAATCACCCAATGTTATAGCAGGTATCGTTGAATTAAATTCAACTTATGTTTATGCTTTAATAGACTCGGGATGCACTTCTTCTTTTATATGCTCAACCTTGATTGAAAAATTGAACTTAATGCCCAAAATTGTAAAACAAAGCCTTGTAGTTTCGGACCCAATAGGGGGAATTACAAACATAAGCCTTATCTGTAGAAACTGTCCCCTATTCATTCAAAATGTACCCTTTCTTGTTGATCTATATGTACTACCAACTTGTGAATTTGATCTAGTACTAGGACTAGATTGGTTAAGTAAGCATGAAACCTAGGTAGATTGCCTAAATAGGAGACTTTACCTTTGGGGTTTAGAAAGGAATCAATCCTTCTAATTGACAAGAAATCGACCTCAGTCTTTGCTACTATGGTCTTACAAGATGAACTTGAATTCATTTTACCTAGTGTGCCTATTGTGTCTAAATATATCAATGTTTTTCCTGAGGAACTCCTTGGTCTCCCTCTAACCAGAGAAGTAGAGTTCGGGATCGATGTCCAACCTGGAACAAATCCAGTGTCCATCAAACCATATCACATGGAACCTGTTGAGTTGAAAGAACTCAAGAAGCAACTCCAAGACAAGGGTTTCATTAGGCCCAGCTTGTCTCCCTGGGGTGCTCCAGTCTTGTTCGTAAAGAAGAAAGACGGGACTATGAGACTCTATATTGACTACAAACAATTGAACAAGCTTACTATCAAGAATCGATATCCTCTCCCAAGGATTGAAGATCTTTTCAATCAACTCAAAGATGCTGCAGTATTCTCAAAGATCTATCTATGATCGGGATACTACCAAATGGGGGTAAAAGAAGAAGATATACCCAAGAAAACCTTTCGTACTCGATATGGCCATTTTGAATTCCTTGTAATGCCATTCGGATTAACGAATGCTCTGGCTACATTTTGAACACCTTCGAATTTTATTGCAAACTCTCTGAGAACGTCAATTGTTTACAAAGTTCTCTAAATGTGAATTTTGGCTATCGGAAGTGTCATTCCATGGCCATGTCATCTCGGCATAAGGGATTAAAGTAGATCCATGGAAGATTCAATCTATCTTGGATTGGAGACCTCTGAGGAATGTTGGTGAGGTCATAAGTTTTCTTGGTTTAGCCGGGTATTATCGATGTTTTGTCAAAGGATTCTCATCCATTGCCGCAAGTTTGACTAAGCTAACATGCAAAGATACACCCTTTGTTTGGTCGGAGAACTAACAACAAAGCTTCGATCAGTTTAAAGAAGCCTTGACTCATGCTCCGGTTCTCATCCAACTAGTATCAGGCAAGGAGTACATTGTTTACAGTGATGCGTCTCATTTGGGACTAAGATGTGTCCTAATGCAAGATGGAAATGTTCTAGCTTATGCTTCAAGGTAATTAAAACTACACGAGTCAAACTACCCTACTCATGATCTAGAATTGGCAGCTATCGTGTTTGCACTCAAAGTCTAGAGACATTACTTGTACGAGGAGAAATGCAACTTGTTCACAGACCACAAGAGCCTCAAATACCTCCTAACTTAGAAAGATTTGAACTTGAGGCAAAGGAGATGGCTAGAGTTACTTAAAGATTACGATTTGGTTATCGACTACCATCCGGGGAAAGCAAATGTGGTTGCTAATGCCCTTAGTTGCAGACCATACTCGGGTAACTCCTCAAAATCTAAATCCTAGAATAATCCATTCGAATTAGGCCTTTCTTGACTTGCAAGTAAATATTCAAAAATCTTCCTTAATGATCTTTTCCATTCGTTTATAGCTTCCTTGGCTATCAATGCTCATTTCGTTTATCCAAAGGACGGAAATTCTTGTCTGGACTTCAAGTTCAATCTAGTCTATTCTCGAGAATCAAAGAACTCCAACAAATTGATCCAGATCTTCAGAAGATCATGTTCAAGCTAGACTTTGAGTCTAATTCTGACTTTTCCCTCAAGTCGAATGGACTGCTCTATTTCAAAGATAGAGTATGTGTTCCTAATAGCAAAGAACTAAGACACGAGATGTTACAAGAAGCTCACCAAAGCTTTTTCTCAATTCACCCTGGATCGGTTAAGATGTACAAGGACCTAAAGCCACTATATTGGTGGCTAGGCATGAAATCGGCTATCACAAATTTTGTTTCGAAGTGCTTAACTTGTCAGAAGATCAAAGCCGAGCATCAAGTCCCCACTGGATTGCTCCAACCAATCGAATTCCCTCAGTGGAAATGGGATCGGATTACAATGGACTTCGTTACTAGTCTTCCTTCCACTCCAAGAAAGAATGATAATGTATGGGTGATTGTTGATAGATTCACAAAGTCTACTTATTTCATCCTTGTTCAAATGAACATGAGCTTGGAAACCTTAGTCGAGCTATACATCCGTGAAGTGATTCGATTACACGGTGTACCTATAACTATAATCTCCGATCGAGACCCTAGATTTGCTTATCGATTTTGGAAATCCTTGCAAAAAGCCATGGGAACCAAAGTGCATTTAAGCACAGCCTTTCATCCTCAATCAGATAGACAATCTGAAAAAAATCATCCAAGTACTTGAAGGCATGCAACATGCTTGTGTTATAGACTTCGGAAAGAACTGGGAGAAATCTCTACCCCTAGTAGAGTTTGCTTATAACAATAGCTAACAAACATCTATCTAGATGGCTCCCTTCGAAGATCTATACGGAAGGAAGTGTAGAACTCCCTTATGTTGGTCTGAACTGGGAGAAAATAAAGTTTTAGGACCTCAATTACTTAGAGAAACCGAGGAACAAGTTCAAATCATACATGATCAATTGAAGCAAGCCTTTGATAGACAAAAAGCCTATGCAGACTTGAAAAAGAGAGACATCCAATACAATATTGGAGACAAAGTCTTCCTCAAAGTGTCCTTTTGGAAGAAAGTCTTTCGATTTGGAAGAAAAGGGAAACTTAATCTCCGATTTATTGGTCTCTTTGAAATCATTGAAAGGATAGGACCAGTGGCCTATCGATTAGCTCTTCCTAGTGAATTTGACAAGATTCACAATGTCTTTCACGTATCTATGCTTAGAAAATATTGATCTGACCCATCCCATGTCCTTGAGCTTGAAGAAGTAGAGTTGAATCCTGACCTATCATATGAAGAAGAGCCAATACGAATACTTGACAAAGAAGTTAGAAGACTCCGAAATAAGAATGTTCCCTAGGTGAAAGTGTTATGGAGGAATCATAAAATGGAAAAGGCAACTTGGGAACCCGAGGCTACGATGAGAGATCAATATCCTCACTTGTTCAACTCAGGTAAATTTGAGGGCGAATTTATTTTAAGGGGAGAGAATTGTAATACCCCAAATTATGGTCTAGTAAAAATGTTGATATTAATATATTAATATTAAGACTTGAATTAGATAAGTGAAGGACTGAATTGTAACCAAAGAAAAGTGGATAGTCTATTAATAAAAGGGTTGAACCAGATATTAGGCTAAATGGAAGATTTGCATGCAAATACGAATTATTTTGAGGACTATTACACATGTCAAATGCGTGGGGAGACATGTGTTCAGGAGGGGCATCTCAGCCTTGGGGAATTGATCATCCAAAAACCATTCTTTTGTTATTTTCCATTTAACCGATTCACAAAGTGAGAGAATAGAGAGAGAAATAAAGAAGGCAGCCATTGAAGCTTAGGAATTTAAGCTAGTTTGTTTTAAACCATGGGTTCTTGATTGATAGGTTTAAGGAATATGTAAGCATCCTTTCCTCTTTTCTTACTCCAGATTTTATTGTGAACTTGATTTCAAACTTGCATGAAATTGTTGTCATTAGAGATATTGGAGGATTGAACTTACATTATGAATTTCTTGTTCACCGAAAATGATATGTATGATTGAGATGCATGCTTTGTGATTTTATAACACGATTAAGATATTAAATTTGTTGATAATGAATCCTATGTTTAAGTGAGACTTGAATAGAGTAAATGAATTGCTGGAAACTTGAATGTTCATGCTGGAAATTGCTAGGATTGCTGGAAAATTTGGTACTAAATTGGTATGAATTAAATGTCACATAGAATGAAACTATTTTGATCACATTGCTAGTTAAACTTGCTTGGTTGGACATAATGCCCTATTTTGATCACATTGGTAGGAGAATAAAACTGACCTAGACTTGTATGAATATGTATATAAGTTGAATTAACATGTTTGAAATGCCATCTAAGTGATTAAACAAGCTAAAAATCTAGCCTAGTGTAATCTGCCCAGAATGCTTTGTTTTGGGCAGTAACTTTGAAAAATAACTATAAATTGTGTAAATGGAATTTAAGGCTGAAAATTTAATGGACAGTACCTTAACATGTCTAAATTCATTAGGAGAAAATGGAATTGAATTCAGGATTGTAGAAATGAAACACTAGGGACAGTACAAACTGTCCAGTGTTGTAATTACCCTGTCTTTAAGTAAAAAAATGTATTAATTGGTAACTAATTAAAATGCAAGGTCTATATGGTTAGAAAGACAATTAATTTAGCTTTCCAATAGTGTAAACCAATTGAAATTCTGACATACGAAATGAAATATATGCATGTTTAAGTAAGCAGTGCACAAGCTGCCAGGCAGTAGCAGCAGCAACAGCAGCCTTGATGTTTTGAAATGAATGAATTATGTGTATTGCTGCCTTGTTTTGAATAAATGAATGAACTTTTTATTAATCTTGATTTACTTGTATGAAATGTCAGAGCAAGAAGAGAACATTGGAGAAGGGTCTAAGGAGGAGCATTTGAAAGCTATAAACAAGGGGATTTGGATCCAAGATTAGCTAAGCTTGGAGTATTGTGAGTGTAGTTTAATATAGGGTTGGGACTTAGGTCCTAACCAAATATGCATGACTACTTTCTTACTGTGAATATGCCATGATAATGAACCTAATTTAACTTGAATATAAGTATTAAGGGAAGTATGAAATAAGATAATTTTGAAACTTGTTTAGATCCTTGAAGTGTTGTACAATTAGAATTGCTTGATTCTTGATGCCTTGATTGTGATCATTTCGAATGAGTGCTTAAATGTACTTTTATGATCTAATTTCTAGTTAACATGATATAAATCATAAACTTAAGATCTTGCTTGATGCCTAAGAAATGTCATATGTTAATTGCTTGCTTGAATGACAAGATTAAATTGCAATGTGTAGAGCTAAGGTTTAATTGGCCTAAGGGTTATGTATATGAACATGATCTTGTAATGGATCACTTGAATTGATCATTGAATAAGCTATTGCTTGACATAAACATGTAATACTTGAATAAGTGATTTATAATTGAACAAAGCCTCGGTTGTTAGTGGTCATAGGTTGAAGGGCGTGCCTTAGAGTTTAGAGCTTTTTGTGTAAGAGTGGACTACGATCTAGGGCTAAGGCCCCTAATTGCCGACAGACGGAGGGTACGTATGTGTGGTCTTTGGCGACAGTGGGAGGGTTGGCCAGTGCTACGGCATATCTTGTGGCGACAGTTGGTTGGAGAGTCGATTACCTGGACAACTAAATACCGAGGGCATAAACTAAAGAAAGCATATGAGAAATAATTAAAGAATAAACCTTACATGATACTTGAATTACACGATACTCTAATTTCATGATACTTGAGATTACTCGATTCTTAAATTACTTGATACATGAATTACTTGATTCTTGAATTACTTGATATGCAAGCTTGAATTACTCGAATTTCTTGATATGTAATGCTTGATTCTTTACATGGAACTCTTGAAATGATAATTGTTTATGATTGAACCTTGTATTGAATAAATTGCTACTTGGATTACTTGATATGTATTCTTGAAAAGACAAACATGTAAACTTGAACTAATATGTACTTGACTTGAATGGAAATATGTATATTGCTTGAGTATGCTATTTGGCTTGAAATAAAGATTGAGCAAACCTTGAATTGAATTGCTTTCAACTTGGACTAAGCAACTTAGTTAATTGATACATGTTAATAAAATGGTTAGAACTAGTTGCTACCTTACTAAGTACATTCTTGTACTTATCACTCTTGTTTTCATTCTTCCCAACCACAGATTAAGGATCCGATCGTTGCTTGATCCTATGGTCTGACTTCCTTGAGCTAGAAGCAAGACACAAGCATAGCTAAAGTATGGTTTATACTTGTTTTGTACTCCCCTAGTTGATGGCACATAGATGTATATAATGTCTAGTGCATGCTTTTTGAACACTTGAACTTGTATATGTATATTGTTTTGAATGGGCCTACTATTTTGTGAACTTGGTTACTAATATGAATTAAGTAATGAACTAGAATTTCATGTATTGTAAGTAATTGTTGCGCATATGGTTATGTATATAATGAATTTTCAAAGTGATCATCTAGCCTTGTACTATTCGAATGCCTTGTGAGATGATATAGTCACTTGTATAAGCATAACATGTTGAATATGTATTTTATAAGTTGAATGGTAAATGTCGAATGGTAAGTTGGCATATGTTTTCTTGGAATCAAGGCATGTGCAATGGATCATGATTAGTAAGTTATGCATGAAATGTTAATGTAATCAAGTTAATGAACAATGAAATGAAATGGAAACATGATTGCTCTTAGGATATTCAAATGATAGTTGTAAGATGATATTAACCTTGATTGGTCAATTATTTGGAATCTTATTATGTCTTGAATGATGATTGTATGATAATGTTAATTGAAATTTTTGGTAGCCTATAATGTATGTAATTAAGATTGCTTACATGTTAAGTAATGGTTGTTGGTTACTTGCTAGTTAAGTAACTCATCTAATAGGGATGAGTTAGCATATTCTTGCTTGTTTATGTTTGTAATGTACATTAGTAACGCTCTTAAACCAGTTTCCTGCCAACCCGGGTAGGGGTGTTACAAATATGATATGGAACGAGACTATAATAAGGAAAGTAAGACGATGATGTAATTCATCAATCTATGAATCTTGGAGGTCAAGAATGGACTCATAGTGGATATGATATAGTGAAATAAGCATGAAAGTTAACTCATGTAGAAGATCTGAGAATATAAGACGAATTTTAAGATAAATTGGTTACCTATGACTAACATAGAAATAAGATGTAAATGGAAGGTTGATCTTTAGTCAAGATAGTATCAGTTAAAAGCTAAAGGAAGAGAAAAAGAGGAAAAGTACCACTTCGAGAGAAGATGATTTGTGCAAGTTAAAAAGGGAAAAACTTGGTTTCAAAATTATTATACCTCAAGGAATCGCGAAAGAGTTGTACCAAGGGCATACTAATGGGTCTTATCCCCAGAAGCGAGCAAAAGTTTATAGTATATGTATTTATGTTTTGGAGATATTGATTGGATTATTCATGTGTCATCACTCATGAGAAAAAGAAAGAACTGCAATTAGACTTGATACATGAAGAGGTGTTAGTAGAAATACTACTATATAGAGTTAAAGAATTAAGGAATAAGAAAAATTACATTGGTTAAGGCCCTAAGAAGAAATCACAAGGTCGAAGAAGCCATTTGAGAGTTTGAGAAGAAAATGAGGAAGTAATATCTGCAATTGTTTGAAACACGTATGTTTTGAAAATTCAAGGACGAATTTTCTTAAGGAGGGAGGTATTGTGATATCCCAAATTTTGGCTAGTGACCAAAATGTAAATTTTGAAAGTTTTGGGGTTAAAGTATACACTTTGGAAAAGTTTGGGGACTAAAGTGTAAATTTCCCCAACAAGTAATTTTATTCAGTATAAGAGTGAATCAGATTAAAATAGGTACCTTGATATCGGTTTTAAGAATTAAAATGCAGAAAAAGGTACTGAATTTGGATCGAATGAAATTGTTAAGCATGCTCAGGCTAGAGAAATACAAGCATGGGTGACCTTCGGGAAGGTCCCATCAAAGTGTTTCTAATTGATATTTTAGACTCAGTAAGAGTAGAGAAAATTCGTATGGATTATCGATAAAGGAATTCTGAGAGGAATTTTATTCTATGAAGATTTTCGATAAGTATCGAGAAAATAGACCGAGTTAAGAAAATTCAGTCTAAGTCCTTGGAAAAGGAAGTTTTTATAGGATAATAGAGTTTATTTCCCGAATATGGAAATATAGAATTTTTGGAATAAATTCAATAGCTCGGAAAAAGGTAAAATCGTAGTAGAAGTATTTTATGAATATCTAGAAAATTGGATCGAAATGGAATTCCAGAGACTGATCCAAAAGCCATGGAAAAGTCATAAAATACTATTTTATGAATATTTTATTATAATTGGTTAGATTCCAACTAGATTTAGTTGAATTTTTACAAGAATGGCAAACTAGTAAATAAAAACTAGTTGGAGGGTAAATTGGTCATTTGGCCCCAATGGCAATTTTGAAATATTTAAAAAGTTATAAGGAAATTTTGGAAAGAGGAAATGGGATATTTAATCTTGGCCCTTGATTGATGATAAGATCAATCTCAACCATTAGATTAAAAGGGCATTTTAGTAATTTCACTATCTAAATGAATTTAAAATTCATTTATACAAGACATGTGGCCAAATTGGATGAAAAATAAAATATGAAGAACGTTATTCATCTTAAAATTTCGAAATATGAGGGGGAGAAAGAAAGAAAAATGGAGAAAAATTTTCCAAGTTCGATTCAAGCCCCAAAACTCGATTTTCAAGTAATCTCGTCAACTATAAAGTTGGTCTACTCTTCAAGCTCTATCTTTTGGTGTAAATAATTCATGAAATACATACTTGATTGATGAGAATTTTCATGAGAAAGAAATTAGGGTTTATGGACTAAATTGGGGGTTTTGAGATTTTATGATGAAATTCAAGTTGAAACCAAGTTTGTGTGATGTTAAAATCATGTTATTGAGTTGGGATTTAAACCCTACATATTTTACTTTGTATAAAGATGATTATGGTTTATGGATTCAAGTTTGATTTAGGGTTTGTGATGTTGGATAAATAATCTAGTAAGCTTGAATTTGTTATTTGGAAGCAAAACCCTAAATTAAAGGTATTAGGACCATTTCGGTATTTCTGAAAGTTAAAGGACTAATTTGAATTTTTATGATTTTGAAGTGCATTTATGTTATTATTGAAGTTTCAGATGTGAAATTGAAGTTAGAATGCAAAACCGATGTTAAATCGAGTTAGTGACCATTTTGACAAATTATCAAAGTTAAGTGACCAATTAAGAGATGCGGTTTTTGATACGGATTAAATCTGATTTTTAGTTGAAATAATAGAATTTAAGTAGTAATGTTACTCGAGGACTAATTTGCAAAGTTAAGAAGTTTGAATACTTATCTTTGCATTTTTAGTGAGTTTCAGAAATAACGAAAAATTAAAGGGAATTATTTTTGAATATTTATTTGATGAAGAAAATGATACATTAGTGGTTTGAAGCAAGTGATGGGACTAAATTGGCAAGAAGAAAAATAAGAAGTTAGTATAAATTAGAAGTTTATTATGGAAAGCTATGTAGAAGACTGGTTTTGGCATTAAGTTTGAAATTCACCATAAATTCTACAAAAATGGTTAGAAGGTTAATTTTATACCGATGTAAAGATATGAATTTTTAAGTTCCGAGTCAAAAGATATAAAATTTTAAGTGACGAAAGGTCAGAAAATAGAGCACCGGTCTGTTCCGAATTCCAGCATTGTATTTGACTTTGAAAATTCGCCATAAATCGTACAATTTGAATTTGGGATATTAATTTATATGGTTGAAAAGCTTAGTGAATCTAGCTTCTTTCAGAACAAACGGAATCGCATTCTGATTTTTAGAATATTTTATAGAAATATTTCTTTGAAGGTAGTGCAATATGTTAGAAAATGAGAATTCATGCATTTTGTATCTAAGGTTAATTAGTAAGCTTGAAAGGGGTTAATGGAAGTTCTAAATGGTCATTAAAGACCAAAAATGGGTTTTGGACAGTATAAGGAAGGAAGGAAGGAAAAGTTTTGGAAATTTTATATATTCGAATGACTGGATTCGATAGCATGTTTAAAGTATTGTTAGATTTGAATCTAACGAATGTTATTCGTATTTATATGATCAATGAAGTTTGATTTGGATCAAAAGAAGGGTCAAGGTATTATGAAGGAAATGATCGAGTAGAGCTTAGTGAGGCAAACTAATAAATGGCCCAGGTGAGTGCATTTTTACATATTATATATAAATATATATATAATATGAGAAAGAAATATAATATGTCAACCTAGAATGATTTGAAAGAAAAAGAATTTGAATCGTAAATTGATATATTTTACAATAATTTTAAATGGTTTATAATGATCTTTACAAGATATTGATGTTAAAAGCCCTTTGTATGATTATTGAGATTCTTGGTATATTTGGCATGCCAATGAGGTGGAGTATAGTGATATAGTGATACAGTGACACTGTGTTCTACAGCTATGACCTAGTGATACGGTGATGTTGTATAAGTGTACAACAGTTATATAGTGAAACAGTGATGTAGTGTTTTACAACTATGACCTAGTGATACAGTGATGCTGTTAAATTACAGCAGTGGTATAGTGATACAGTGATTTATTATGGCACAACATATTAGTTGATGTTGTACATGTGCATACTCAATAGTGACTCGCATACCATGCATTCTCAATTACATTACATTGGGCTATGAAATGAATAAAAAGTAACAATTACAAGTGATCTAAAGGAAAGTGAAAAGTGAAAGTGATACGATTCAAATGAAAATAAGTGATTTACTGGATATTTGATTTGACATGACATTGCCTTATATATGTATATGAGATGTTGATTATTATAGGTTACATGACAGAGGAACGACTTCGATAAGTCATTCTATACGATTCTAAATTCTTATATGTTATATTCAGTATTTTATTTATTATGCAATTTTTATTATAATTAAAGTGCTTTACTTTGATTTATAAGTTTTGTCTCACTAAGTTTGTACTTAGCGTGTGTTTATTTCAGACGTAGATTAAGAAGGAGTATTTGAAGAGGAGTCGAGCATGCTGATCAAGCTTCAATCTGTAAAACATCAGTAAGTTATTCTAGCTTATGATAATCTCTAGTGGGCATGTAATTATTTAATTGCTAGTAGAGTATATGCATTAAATTGTACTAAGGGATAATTACTTTGCTAATAAGAATAATTGGTAATCGCATAAAGATTTTAAAGTTAAGAAAGAGCCTAGATAACGAACCTAGTTTTCACCCTGAATTGGACTATTGTTTTTAATAATTGCCAAATATGTTTTAAAATAATTAATTCAGGGTTGAAACTAGCTAACTGCACATAGGTTGTGTTTTCAAGAAAATCGAGAAAGGGTTAGATTTACAAACTAAAATTTGTAAATACTTGTAAAAATAAATTTATAAGTCGAGATTTCTTTAAACGACTCTGTAACATCTTTAATGTATATTCGATTTACGAGTATACGTTAAGGGTGTTACAGGCTCACTCTAGGTTTTTGGTATGATATGATTGTTGTGTGAGATTTGATGCATCAATAGATTGTTTTGCTATGTGTCTAGGTAACTAGAGGTAGCGTCGTATGTTGATGTATATGCCATGTCATCATTTCTATCTACATGCTCATGTTTATGATTTGTATGAAGCATGATTGAGTGGAAGTGTATTCACTGAGCTTGTTAGCTTAGCGTTCGAAATTATTGTTTATGTTCATAGGTTAGTACGCAAGGCACGTTGGTTGATGGAGCACCATCAGAGAAGGATTCAAATGTCTCGTCTTACTAGAGTACAATCTTTAGATCATTGGGTTATGTATTCGTAGGACCCTATCGTATGTTTTGTAAATGATTGAGTCGAATGTTTTTATAATTTAATTTAAAAGAAGCTCCCTTATAAATTCTTTCAAATATTTATCTATGTTTTATTGGACTGAAAATCAAATAGATTTGGAAATTGATTGTGGATTGGGCTAGACCAGGTCAAAAATTTATGGTGCAGGTTGGGCTTGAGGCCCAAACATGACATCCAGGTTAAGGGTGTTATTTTAGTGGTATCAGAGTCTAGGTTAAACTTCAAGCCCTGGGTGGTTAAGAGTCATGGATAGGTGTCTAGTGAATACGAGCCCTTGAGTATATGTTGTACTCTTCAAGACTATAATCTGGATGGTGTACCCTGTATTCTTGTGTGTTGCCATTTGTAACGTTGAGATAAGTACAACCGAGGTCACGAGGGTCGAGATAAAGGCTAAACTTCTTAAGATGATGATTTTGGGACCGAGATTATACCAGACGTTAAGGAATGGATCACAAAAGGATGCAAGAGTTGAGGGTATATCCTCTTCCTATCACTCGAGTAATACTCGTAGACGTGGGGCATGAGGTACCTTGAAGCCTTCAATTTTATCATGAGAACTTCTAGTGGTAAGACTTTACGCGTTCAGTGGATAACCTTTATGGTACGGTTAAAGTGGTTATGCTTTTGATCAACTAGTGGTAGAGCGTCAACCAGGAGTCTCTTCAGCCATAGTAAGGGATCCTCAATGATACGGTACCATGTGATGGTGATGTAGTATAGCTGACAGACGTGTGATTCCATTTAATGTTGCGAGGTACTTGATGACTATGGGATTCCAAGTACACTCTTAGTAAGCCTAATGCTTTGAGATTTTGAGCAACGTACACTTGCTGTGAATTGATTATGATGGTGGCTGGAAGGGCATCATTGAATTTGTGGAAGACAATACTCGAGATTGGTGGATCTGTGGACCCACCTATTTATACATCCATAGTTAAACCACCGAGAATGGAGTATTCTAGTTGAAGTCTTAGAGTTGGGGTTCAAGTGACAAAGCCTTAGAATTTAATGTGACTGTGGACGAGGTTTATAGGAGATGCTCGATTGAGGATTGATGCTGGGTGTTTTTGACAGACTTGGTGGAGTTATCTTTTTAAGAAATTGATATGATTTTGGACATTGGTTGATTGTTTGGATACAAAGCTAGCTCGAGGTCTCAAGTGTAGTGCTTGAAGCTTCATGGTTCTGAAACAACCAAACCTTTGGTAACAAGAATGATGAGCTACTACCTTCAAAATGTGATTTTAGATTTGATATGGTGGATGGCACCAGACACGACCATGAAAGTTGTGAGGAAAGTCGTGTCTCTCAAATAGGAGAGGTTTAGTTGATATGGACCAAAAGATATTAAAGGTTTAAGCAAACATGACCAAATCAAAGTTGGCAAGTGGTTGAGAGACACTTAGAGAATTTAGAGACAGATGAGGGGCAGTTTAGAGGATGACCTCGATTGTATTGTCGCCTTCCTATAGGGCAATGCCTATGAATGGTGGGAGATTGTTGAGTTAGGACTATAGCCTACACTTCTAACCTAGATGTCTTCTTGGATGAGTTCAAAAAGAAGTACATCAGTGAATTTTATATGGATGGGATGAGAGATCCGTTCATGCACTTAGTTCAGAAAAATCGATCAGTGGTTGAGTATGAGCAAGATTTTCTATGGTTGAGCAAACTTGTCCCAGGGTTGGTTACCACCAAGGAATCAAGATGTAAGAGGTTTGGACATGGACTAAAGTTTGACCTTCAGATGCATGTGACAGTGGTTGGGACATTCTCAAAGTTAGCTTATAGTGCGAAGGCATACGAACGACTTTAGAGTTTGACATTGAGTCAGATTGGAGGCAAAAAGGATCAGACTTTGGGAGCTCAGGACATCATATGTCCTTCTCAGGCTCTTTCTATGAGGTTTTGTGCTTTGAGAGGTGCAAAAGAGTTACTTTAGACCAGCTACTGAGAATCAGTTAGGGATTTAGGTTGAGGGTTCATAGGGGTTCCTTAATTTCTACTCTAGAAGGGAATACTGATAACTCAACTGAAGCGTCGCTTCCACCAGTTTGTGAGCATTGTCGCTGACATTATCTTAGAGTATGCTTTTTGTTACAAAGGGTTTGTTGTAGGTGCCGAGCACCAGGTCACATGGTGAGAAATTGCCCGATCATGGATGATGATACTCTAGTAAAGTCTCAGAGGTTGACTCCTTCTCGACATGGTCAGAGTTTTGCTAGAGACGGTGCTAGGGCATTGTCTGGATATCAGGGTGAAGGTACTATGAGATCCACCGTCAGAGTTGACACTTCGAGCTATTGCTAGAAAACCAACCATTCATGCCAAATATGATAGCTTTGCCACCGATGATATGTCAGGTACCTATGTTCCGTTTAGGTTTCAGTTGTTGCATTGATAAAGATCAAATTTCTCGTTCATACAATGGTATTGATTCTTGCCGAATATGTGTTGTGGTAAGATCTAGAAGCTAATATCGAATTTATTACTTCGCCAAATTTGTAAATACTTGTAGGTAAGATTTTACCATGGTTGGTGAGTGAGGATTGAGAGTAACAGTATCTGTGGACTTGTTAGATTCACTCTCTCCCTAACTAGTAGATGTTACCTTGTGATTGGATAAGTCGTTCGAGCATGACGCTTGCCTTGGTTTTGAGTGAGGGTCTCGAAGCTTCCTGGTTCTAGGTGAACCCATTTTTGGTAATTGGGTGCGAGGAACCATTTCCTCCCTAGCGTGATCGCTATGTTTTAGTGATGCCAATTCAAGGATGATTTTTGTAAGTTATGAGACTTTTCTAACCCCCGCAAGGGATATGAGGGTTGAGAGTCTAAAGCTTGAGAGCTTATGGGTGTTAAAAGGTGGTTAGGGTGCTCTTCAAGGAATGAGCAGGCTTACCTGTTAATCATGGATAAGAACCCACAATAGAGGTAATATCGAGTTTGGTGTTAGTGTCTATCACCTTGTAGTATGGCACCGACTGAACTTTCTGAGTTGAGACTCATTTGTAAATGTAAGGTGAATACGAGTGTATTCGCCAAGTGGTTCACCTTGGACGTACCTGTTTTGATATGGTGAAGAGTGTTGACGTTGAACGTTGTGAACCGATAAAAACTGTGGAGGGCCGTTACCCATTCTTTAAATTCGATGACCTTGCAATTAGTCGATGAGTTTAGAGGGTTTTGTATGATGGTTTAAAATTTGAGTAACACAAATTGAAGGTTATAGAGAAGTCGTGATAAAGATTGTGTTCGAGGTGATGATTGAATTCTAAAGGTCAGTTTAAGGTAGTTCAGACTCTTGAATGCAGCAGCATAATCATGGGCTTGATGAACTAAATGGTGGTTCTACCAAAATTGTATGAGAGATTTCCTACGTGTATGGTAAAACAGTGTGAATATTGTTAGAGTAGCACAACAGAAGTATGGTTTATCGGCTATGGTTATGTGGAACCGAGATTATCGTGTTGCAACAGATCTTGTTGGAAGAACCATTTAAAATCCTTGAAGATTGTTGAAGCTTCAGGACAACTATTTGTGGAAATATCATGGATGGTTTGGAAGAAAATGCCCAAATTTTTGGGAGTTTTGGATGGATTTTATCCACTACTAGAGTTCGTATACAACAATAATTTTTTATTAGAATCAAAATAGCTTGGTTCGTGGGGTTGTATGACCATCTGTTGTATTTCTCTTGAGTGGGCCGAATTTGAGTAAATAGTATGCTAAGTTCATCTTGGATAGCCAAGTTATAGAAAGTTGTTGATAATCCATGTTAGCATTCGATCATGAGATGCCTCGCGTATTCATGAAATGCATAGAGATCGAGTAAATAATAGACAATGGAATTTTCCTAGTAGTACATCTTTGAGAGGTGCCATATTGATACATGTATGGGGGGCTAAAATGATACTTTGTAGCCAAAGAGTTGAAGCTGTTTAATAAGTCTGGAAATTCAGCCGACTTGCATCGAAATTTCGGATGGGATCCGGGCACTTCTGAGTCTACATGTCTTCTTCAAACATATCCGTCTGTCTCTTAGCTTTCCAATGCATCAATCCGACATCGGGAGCTCAAGTTATGTCCATTTTAGTGAAGACTGTGCGAGCAGAAATCTCTATACGGTTTTATCACGGGAAATATTATTTATTACGAATTTTCAATAATTTTATTGATTATTTGTACTTAAATTTAATCTAGGATTCTTTATGAAGATATTTAGATGATTTAGGATTAGATTAGTTATTTATTTATTAGTTTTTTAGGTTAGATAAAATATGTTTATTTATTTTATTATTATCTTTACTTTTCCTAATTTAAGTTGAACTCTTCATTGTAGCCTATTTAAAGGCATATTTGCTTCATTAATAAGAACAACATCATGAATTTATGAGTTGCAAAAACCTTTGGCCATGGGCCATTTTATTTTCAAGGTAGATAGATTTGCCTTGTTATTTTTTCAGACGTAAGTCTTCTTCAAAGTAAGTTCGTCAAGTTCTTGTAATGGAGATCATCTTCACACTCTTGCTTGCCTAGGTAATTGCATCTAGGAGGGTGGGTTAGAGCCGATTGAGGTTGCTTGCTTAGATAATCGCGTCTAAGAGGGTGCTGAGGACAATATATCCTACAACATCTATCTCGTCATCATCCATTCATCGGAGAGATTCGTGCCGTTTGCAGGTGTTTGCCTATTCAATTGCGATTAAGAGGGTGCCAAGGACAAATCTATCCAACACCGCCACCATCAAATTCATCCTATCTCGCGTTTTCTACATCAAGATCATGCTTTATTATCGGTTTGCTGAACATGGAGTTTGGGGTTTTCTAGGATCATATTAGTGAGTTTGCTAGATTAATTGTGATCTAGAGGGTTCCTAGATTTTGAGTATTTTTGGATCCCGGGCTTCCGTATCAATTGGTATCAGAGCCAGGTTTAGGTGTTTGAAACAATTATCTTTTACTTTTGTTTTAGTAGTTGAGAAAAAAAATAATTCTCTATATAGATCCTAGTTTTAATATTTCATTCCTGGAGACATCTCAAAAGACTTGAAGGTTGTGATCAACAACTCTTAAGATTCGGGACTAATCGTTTTCAACAGGGGAGAATGATACATGTATGGGGGCTAAAATGATACTTTGTAGCCAAAGAGTTGAAGTTGTTTTATAAGTCTGGAAATTCAGCCGACTTGCATCGAATTTTTGGATGGGATCCGGGCACTTCTGAGTCTACATGTCTTCTTCAAACATATTCATTTGTCTCTTAGCTTTCCAACGCATCTTGAAACGCATCAATCCGACATCTGGAGCTCAAGTTATGTCCATTTTAGTGAAGATTGTGCGAGCAGAAATCTCTATACGGTTTTATCACGGGAAATATTATTTATTACGAATTTTCAATAATTTTATTGATTATTTGTACTTAAATTTAATCTAGGATTCTTTATGAAGATATTTAGATGATTTAGGATTAGATTTTTTATTTATTTATTAGTTTTTTAGGTTAGATAAAATATGTTTATTTATTTTATTATTATCTTTACTTTTCCTAATTTAAGTTGAACTCTTCATTGTAGCCTATTTAAAGGCATATTTGCTTCATTAATAAGAATAACATCATGAATTTATGAGTTGCAAAAACCTTTGGCCATGGGCCATTTTATTTTCAAGGTAGATAGATTTGCCTTGTTATTTTTCGTATTAGAAGTCTTCTTCAACGTAAGTTCGTCAAGTTCTTGTAATGGAGATCATCTTCACACTCTTGCTTGCCTAGGTAATTGCATCTAGGAGGGTGGGTTAGAGCCGCTTGAGGTTGCTTGCTTAGATAATCGCGTCTAAGAGGGTGCTGAGGACAAAATATCCTACAACATCTATCTCGTCATCATCAATTCATCGGAGAGATTCGTGCCGTTTGCAGGTGTTTGCCTATTCAATTGCGATTAGGAGGGTGCCAAGGACAAATCTATCCAACACCGCCACCATCAAATAGTCTGGAAATTCAGCCGACTTGCATCGAAATTTCGGATGGGATCCGGGCACTTCTGAGTCTACATGTCTTCTTCAAACATATCCGTCTGTCTCTTAGCTTTCCAATGCATCAATCCGACATCGGGAGCTCAAGTTATGTCCATTTTAGTGAAGACTATGCGAGCAGAAATCTCTATACGGTTTTATCACGGGAAATATTATTTATTACGAATTTTCAATAATTTTATTGATTATTTGTACTTAAATTTAATCTAGGATTCTTTATGAAGATATTTAGATGATTTAGGATTAGATTAGTTATTTATTTATTAGTTTTTTAGGTTAGATAAAATATGTTTATTTATTTTATTATTATCTTTACTTTTCCTAATTTAAGTTGAACTCTTCATTGTAGCCTATTTAAAGGCATATTTGCTTCATTAATAAGAACAACATCATGAATTTATGAGTTGCAAAAACCTTTGGCCATGGGCCATTTTATTTTCAAGGTAGATAGATTTGCCTTGTTATTTTTCGTATCAGAAGTCTTCTTCAAAGTAAGTTCGTCAAGTTCTTGTAATGGAGATCATCTTCACACTCTTGCTTGCCTAGGTAATTGCATCTAGGAGGGTGGGTTAGAGCCGATTGAGGTTGCTTGCTTAGATAATCGCGTCTAAGAGGGTGCTGAGGACAATATATCCTACAACATCTATCTCGTCATCATCCATTCATCGGAGAGATTCGTGCCGTTTGCAGGTGTTTGCCTATTCAATTGCGATTAAGAGGGTGCCAAGGACAAATCTATCCAACACCGCCACCATCAAATTCATCCTATCTCGTTTTCTACATCAAGATCATGCTTTATTATCGGTTTGCTGAACATGGAGTTTGGGGTTTTCTAGGATCATATTAGTGAGTTTGCTAGATTAATTGTGATCTAGAGGGTTCCTAGATTTTGAGGTAATTTTTGGATCCTGGCTTCCGTATCAATTGGTATCAGAGCCAGGTTTAGGTGTTTGAAACAATTATCTTTTACTTTTGTTTTAGTAGTTGAGAAAAAAAATAATTCTCTATATAGATCCTAGTTTTAATATTTCATTCCTGGAGACATCTCAAAAGACTTGAAGGTTGTGATCAACAACTCTTAAGATTCGGGACGAATCGTTTTCAACAGGGGGAGAATGATACATGTATGGGGGGCTAAAATGATACTTTGTAGCCAAAGAGTTGAAGTTGTTTTATAAGTCTGGAAATTCAGCCGACTTGCATCGAATTTTTGGATGGGATCCGGGCACTTCTGAGTCTACATGTCTTCTTCAAACATATTCATTTGTCTCTTAGCTTTCCAACGCATCTTGAAACGCATCAATCCGACATCTGGAGCTCAAGTTATGTCCATTTTAGTGAAGATTGTGCGAGCAGAAATCTCTATACGGTTTTATCACGGGAAATATTATTTATTACGAATTTTCAATAATTTTATTGATTATTTGTACTTAAATTTAATCTAGGATTCTTTATGAAGATATTTAGATGATTTAGGATTAGATTTTTTATTTATTTATTAGTTTTTTAGGTTAGATAAAATATGTTTATTTATTTTATTATTATCTTTACTTTTCCTAATTTAAGTTGAACTCTTCATTGTAGCCTATTTAAAGGCATATTTGCTTCATTAATAAGAATAACATCATGAATTTATGAGTTGCAAAAACCTTTGGCCATGGGCCATTTTATTTTCAAGGTAGATAGATTTGCCTTGTTATTTTTCGTATTAGAAGTCTTCTTCAACGTAAGTTCGTCAAGTTCTTGTAATGGAGATCATCTTCACACTCTTGCTTGCCTAGGTAATTGCATCTAGGAGGGTGGGTTAGAGCCGCTTGAGGTTGCTTGCTTAGATAATCGCGTCTAAGAGGGTGCTGAGGACAAAATATCCTACAACATCTATCTCGTCATCATCAATTCATCGGAGAGATTCGTGCCGTTTGCAGGTGTTTGCCTATTCAATTGCGATTAGGAGGGTGCCAAGGACAAATCTATCCAACACCGCCACCATCAAATTCATCCTATCTCGTTTTCTACATCAAGATCATGCTTTATTATCAGTTTGCTAAACATGGAGTTTGGGGTTTTCTAGGATCATATTAGTGAGTTTGCTAGATTAATTGTGATCTAGAGGGTTCCTAGATTTTGAGCTAATTCTTGGATCCTGGCTTCCGTATCACATATTCTAAAACGCGAATAGATTTTGAGTTCAAGAGTTTTGAATCACGGATGATGGTAGAGTGGATTGAATCCTTGTGTTATTACTTAGACGATACTATTAGAGTTTATCTCACGTTATCCCGAATTATGGATCAATGTGAGTGTTGTTTTGGTTGTTGGGAATGAATTGAGAAGAGTGTTGAGAAATTTAGTGTTTAGAGCTTCGGCTAAAGAAGTTTTGTGGAGGGACATAAGACTCAAAGTGGATGTGTGTGAAATGGAAGAATGGTTGGATCTTCAATGGTTGCATCTTCTTCCTTCGTTTAATTTTGAGAATGAAATTTCTTTTTAGGATGAGAGAGTTGTAACGACCCGAATGTTCGAGTCAACGAGTGGGTGCTGACCTGTGTTATAGACCTTCATGTTGGCTTGGATAATTGGAATATTGGGCCATGTATGGGCTTAATTGGATGAGTTTTGGGTTGTGGGGTTATAAGAGGACAAACACCCTTTTTGATGAGATTACCCCCCCACTCACATTTTCTTCTTCTCTTTCTTCCCTATCATTTTCTCAATGGAAGCCATGACCACAAGGTTAACGATCAAATCTTTGTCTCCCAAAGTTCCATTTCATGATTCATGGATGAAGAAGAAGTTGATCACCATTCAAAGTGCTTCAAGAAAAGCTTAACATCTCTTGAAAAGATAAGATATTTTTTTCGAACAAGAAAAGGTAAGATATTAATTTATGGGTTTTTTGAGGAAGTTAAGCTTTTGGAGTTTTCCCCTTTGAGTTAAAGGCTGTAATTTTGTGGTTAAGCCCTCATATACAATTAGTCTAAGCTTTGGTTTGATTTTCATGTTTTATGGGCAAGTGAGAGTGGTTAAAGAACATATTTCTAGGCTTGAAGCAAGGAGGAAGCTTGAGGAAATTTGTAGGGAATCTTGATTTCGGGAATCTTTGTTAAAGGTTAGTACACTACTAAATCCTTTGCCTTCATGGGCATCATAAATTTGATGGCTTTGTTTCTTGATTTGGTGTTTTGGTTGTTGGGGTATTTAGAGACACTTTAATGGTAAAACTTGGATTTGATGTTAATAACTCGTAAAAATGGTAGGAAACCACTTAAACTACCTTCTATAACTTGTAGGTTTAATTTGGGGTTTTTCCATAAAGGTTTAAGAGAATTAGAAATGATTTTTGAGCTTCTGAATTCAAGTCTTAGGCTCGAGTACTAGTATGGGATGAACCTGTATCGTTACCCATTATTCTGAATGACGAACACAAGAAATTGTTAAAGGGCGTATGGGTATGAGCTCGAGCCGTATCGGTACCCCCTTTTTTGATGAGATTCTAGTAGCAAAGTTTTGTACCTGTATGCTAAAGGGCGTATCAGACTGAAGAAGTATTGGTACGCATGGACCGTGTACCGTACTATGTTATTGGTTAATTCCTCTTCCTATGAAGCACGAGTATCAGTACGCTTAGGGCAGGTACCAGTACGCAAAGGCTAAATGAAATTTCAGTAGACTTTTTAGATATCGATACGCGTGTAGGCGTATCAGTACCCTAGTTGATTTAATAGTCGTACTGATACACGTGGTAGGGTATCGATACCGCCTGGGCAACCTACCCAAAAAAGTTAAGTTTGAGTTTGATGGCCTAATAATTTGAGAGCTATGGTCTGATGGACTCCTAAAGTGGCAAAATGAATTGTAAAATTGAGAAATCGAGGTAATACACTCTTATACGAGCATAATGTGTAATAGCTTGGTAAAGCCTTGGGTGACTTGTTGTAATAGCAACCATAGGGGATCCTTGGTGGATCGAGTGATGTTGTGTGTCGTATGATAGTCGTGTCTATGTTGTATTAGACACTTGTGTGGTTGAGTCACCTTTGATTGATGGGATCTAGATACCCAGTGAGAGTGTTGCAACACCAAGAGATGAGACACCGAATGTGTGCTCTCGAGGCTGTATGACACTGAGCCTTATTTGAAGAACTCGAGAAGAGATGTCGAGTGTAGGTGTACATTCCCGAGGCTGTGTGACACTGGACATCACCTAGTGAAAGCGTATGCTCCTAAGGCTATATGACATCGGGCTTCACTCAGAGTGTATGTTCCTGAGGTTGTGTGACACCGGACCTCACTCTAAGTTTATGGCATGATGCATATGATTGCTATGTAAGATTTGATGCATCCATGTATTGTTTTGCTATGTGTTTAGGCAACTTGAGGTGGCATCGTATGTTGATGTATATGCCATGTCATCATTTCTAGCTACACGGTCATGTTTATGACTTGCATAAAGCATGGTTGAGTAGAAGTGTATCCACTAAGCTTGTTAGCTCAGGGTTCAAAATCGTTGGTTTCGTTCGCAGGTTAATAGGTATGGCACGTTGCTTGGTGGAGCACCATCAAAGAAGGATTTCAGCGCCTCGTCTCACCAGAGTACAATCTTTAGATCTTTGGGCTATGTAATCGTAGGACCCTATCATATTTTTGTAACTCGTATTTGGATTTAAAATTATTTGAGTCAAATGTTTTTATAATTTAATTTAAAATGAGCTCCCTTATAAATGCTTTCAAATATTTATCTATGTTTTATTGGATTGAAAATCAAATGGATTTAGAAGTTGATTCGGATTGGGCTAAACTAGGTCAAAATTTTATGGTAGCGGGTTGGGCTTAAGGCCCAAATGTAAAATTCGAGTTGAGGGTGTTATAGAACATTCCTTTGGTCCTTGATACTTTTAGAAATTTACAAATAGGTCCTTAAAGCTTTGAAACTTCATTGTTTAGCCCCTAAATGATAAAGATTGATCTATATAATAATAATCTTCCTTCATGTGTAAGCCATAAATGGACCCAAATCTATAATAGTACAAATTGTTAAAAGTTTTCAGTTAAGTTCCTAAAGTTTGATAAATTCACACTTTAGTCCCTGAATTTTGAATACTTTGCAATCTAGTCCAAATGGTTTGAAATCAAAACTTATTTAAATTATGATCTCTGATGATGGATAGTTTGTTTTGGTGTTATGAATTTTTTATATTTGTTTGACCTTGATTTCAATGTTGATTGTTCCGATTTGTTTTTTGGTGATATTTTTGAACCAATTTTCTTTCAGACCGAGTAGGGGGTGTTACATTTATGATATCAGAGCTATAGTTTAGTTGATTCTAGGACTAAGAAAAAGCTTATTGTATGTCTATATTCTGTATATGCCACCTAGGAGTTTTAATTGTACGATATTTGTGACTTGCAATTGATATGATTTTATTCTTTCTAATCGACTTCCAAGATGTTGATTTAAATCTTGGATTTAGTAATAGTATGTGTTATGATTGTTTTATAAAATAAGTAAGTTGATTAGGACCCTCTAAATTGATAAGAATTTTGAATATCTCGTGATAGTGCCAAAATGTTCTCAGTTAACGAGAAATGTTTTGAAAATATAATCATTAAGATTACCATGTTTATAAGTAGTTAGAAGTAAATCCAGACACTTAGGAATCTCTCATTGAATAATGTTTAACACCAATGACTCAGTTATGAATATAGTAAGCAAAGATTTCTCTGAGATAACTCAGCTATGATCAGTAGATACTCTGAATTCTATGTTATTAAATGGGGTTCATAAGTTTAATTTCTCAGATTTTCCTAAGTTCTTAGGACCATTCCTTAATCCTTGTCGAACAAGTTATCTTAAATAATTTGTTAAACAAGTACACTCTAATTTCTAATTCGAGATATGTCTCAAAAAAACTCTGTAAGACATGTTTAAGATGATAAACCTCTGTAATTCTTTCTGTTAGTTGAAATTAAGAGAAAATCGGCCCCTAGATTTCAAATATCTTCATAAGAATCAAGATAATATCACCTTGATTAATGATAAGTTTAAAGGCTCCCTTTTGTGTAAGAAAACTCCTTGACTTGAATAAGAAAACTCAATATTGATTACTCCTTATGTACCGAATTCGGTCTAATTCATAATGCGTCCTATGTTTTCATGTTCTATGGGAGTCAATCTAATATGTCATATGCAAATGAATTGAGTCGGTTAAAGTTGGTTTAGCTTGATTTATAAAAGTTTCCTTTGAAAGACTATAAGTATGAAAACTTCATAATCTCATTTCCTCAATTCCAGAGAAAATTTGAGGACGAATTCTCTTAAAGGGAGAGAATTATAACACCCTAAAATTTAGCTTCGTAGATTTTTGGTTATCGAGGATTGAAATTTATTTTCTAACAAATAAATCTAGGTTTTTGAATTATTCTATTCGATTAATTTTTAATTAACTTAGTTTAATTTTGAAGATTTAAGGAATTAAGGATCATATCATGAGGATGTAAGTATTATGTCTTTAGTGAAAATATAGAAAAATGGAATGACTAAGTGAGTAATTAAGCTAGAGTTATCCAGTGGCTAAATTGAAAGAAAGTAAAAGTTGGTAACCTTAGTGCAAGAGGTGAACAGCTCAATGGTCAAGTTTATATTTTAACCATAAATTTGCTTAGTCACCACTATGTGTCAACTATCCTAAATTTCCTTTAATTATTAAAGGAAAATGATGATTAAAAGCAAAAATTGGCTAGAGTGATAGCTATTACTCACGGTAAAAAAAGGAGACCAAGTTGTCTTCTTCAATCTTTAAATCTCCATTGAAGAATGCTTTCATGAACCCTAAGTTCCCAAGTTAAAATTACTCTCAAATTAACCACCATTCCTCCAAATCAATTACATATTTGGTAAGTACATGCTTTTAGCTTTCATTTGGTATTGATTATATTCAATTTCAAAATCCTAGGTTCATGAACCTTAATTCCTGAATTTAGGGTTTTATGTAATTAAGAATCCATATATGAAATTAAGACAATTAAAGGATTAATGGTAATTTTCCATGAATTTTAAGTCTTTGGAACACCAAAGCCTAGAGTGTTGAAGTTTGAGTTTTTATGTCAATCTAAGAGGGTGTGTTTAAATTAATTACTGATGAATTCATGTTAAGCTTATGTTTAGATCAAGCTATGGTTATGGAATTTCCATTTTGTTAATGAAAACAAGGAGGGATTAAGCTCGGTCTAGCGTTTCGGATTGCTTAATATAATTCGGTATATCAGTGAGTGTAGTTTATATCTCAAGATTGGTTCGGTATCGTCCCGATTGCATAGATCTTTTGGATTTTATAGATATAACTATGATTTTTATGTGTTAGCTCAATTAGAGCAAGTATGATGGAAACATACGGTAATGGTAAGCTTGGTAAGCTTATTTCATTGTCTTTTGCTTTGTATATGTAATGTTTATACTTTGACATGATATGATATGATATGATATGATATGATAAACTATGAGTCCTTAAGTTTAACTATAAATACATGATAAGCTAAGAAATGTATGTTATTGAAGCTATGAAATTATGATACGAAACTTTGGAGCTTCTAGCTCATTATGAAATTATGTCATGGTACTTTGGAGATTCTAGCTCATTTTTAAACTATGTTATGGACTATGGAGCTTTAAGCTCATTTTTAAACTATGATATGGTAATTAGAGCTTTAAGCTCATATATGGATCAAAATGTAAACTAAATGGCTACGTTGAACACAAGTTCACTTTGGGTACAATTGGCATGCCATAGAACTCATTTGAGCACATGTACGGGCTTGGATTACGATCCATGGGTTACGACCCTTATATAGATATAGTGGGGGGATGTGTTTGTTGGCCATTTGAGAAAGTTGGAGGGGTGACCATTCTCAGTTAAAGGATTACGATCCTATTCTCAGTTTTTTGGATATATAGAGATAGTTGATTGAGAATTCGTGTACCTTATGTGTAATTGTAAACCAAGGGAAAACAAAAGAATACTTATGATAGTGACCATGAACTTATAAGAATGAATTTGCATAAAGAAAGTAATGGAAACTTTTGATGGTGTTTGGCATAAGTATGAATATAAGTATGTACAAGAATTTGGTATGTCAAAAAGATTATATCATTATGGTATAAGTGCTTCGTTGTCACACTATGATTTTAATTTCTTTTGTATACATTGATTACATTATTTAAAGCATGATATGCCATTGCATTTATGTTTAACTACCTCACTAAGCTATGTAAGCTTACCGCGTTTCTTTGCATCTTACCGCGTTTCTTTGCATACATCTCAGGTATAAAATCTCCGTAAATGCTCGGGATCTTATTTAAGGGTTGCAAGTCACTCTTAAGGCATTGAGTAAATACCTTTGTCAAACTCCTAGTTGGTGGAATATGAACTAGGCATTTGCATTAAGATGAATATGATTTTTGATTGATATTATGATTTGAATTGGTGGTATGGAATGAATATGATATGATAGCTAAGAAAGAGTAGTTTTATGTTATGTTTATATGTTTGATGTTATAACTTAATGAAGTAAATTATGAACTCAGTTAGTAACTCAATAGGTTAGGCTTGTGCCTTTGAGTCATGAAGTAAGTTATAAGATATGAATAAAGTTGTATGTGTGGTTCATGACATGGTCGTTCTATGCTATATCTTGTATGATTGAGTTGTAAACTTATGTGATGATAAGTAAGCACTTATATGGTAAACTCAAACATGGTAAAGCTTGGTGATACTAAAGATGTTTGTGATCAAGTATGATGATATGCATAGGTGACCTATAATATGCTCAATTAATTACATGCCAATAAACCTATGCATAGGTGATCTATAATATGCATCAAATGGTCAAGACCTCAAACATAGGCTGCAAATCAACAAAACCAACGACATATGATTATTTAAACACTAAGGAACTAGGCAATCCATCCACTCATTATTTAAACCATTCTAAAATATTAGATCATATCCATCAAATATACTTAGCATTAAAACATAATCAACATCATAAACATTATATAATGTCATCATCCAAAATAATACAACTACTACCAAATAATCATGCTTTATACAAAACATAATATCACAATGATTATCCCGCATTACTTTGTTACAAAAAATGATAACACCATAAACATACTCTTAAATACCGTTGTCTTGGGAACATTCTTTGCCATGAACTACAAACCCTCATTTGCTTAATTCATTGCATTGACAAAAGAAAAGAGAGCATAAGTATATAATGCCTAGTGAGTGCGCTCAAAAAGGGTAAAACGTCAATGCATTTTCAAAATCAAAACTGATATTAGAAATCCATATTAAAGCATTTCAAACTCGCCATTCTCCAAGCATTTAAACAAAACATGCTTGTTTGAAACATATGTGTCATTCTTTCATAACAATCTTTTCATTCTCAAAGCTTTTAGTAAGACATGCTTGATCAAATCATATGCATTTTGCTTTCATTCTTGCTTTTTCCTTTATATCCTCATATATTGGTAATTAATGTGACCAATTCAAAACCTTTATTCCTTCATAAAACTCATCGGATACGTGAATTCCTGAGTGATTCATTTAAATCATCTTTTGCCGAGTGATTTTTTTTCAATCACCTTTTTCTTGTCTTCAACACGGGTAATGTCTTTCAATTACCTCAAAGCCGTAGAGCGATCGACTTATATTTTTATAGTGCACTTTAACTCTATGGCATGCCAATTATATCCGATCCTTTTTAGGGTCTCACATAGCCAATAAAATCATTAAAACACCTTTACTTACTGTTTTTCTTATGCATTTAACAAACCGATTTCATATGCAAATAACATTGCCCCTGGCAACTTTAACATTCCATTTCGTGAACTTTTAGCGATGCACTTAGGCATCCTCATGGTTGATAAATCATTGCATAACATTTAATGATGCATAAAAGCAGTAAGTATTTTCAGCTCATTCTTTCAAATCAAAACATGTAAATCATGCTTCTATAATAAACCGACATTCAAATGGCGAAGTTAAGAAAACTTACTTCCGAGCTTAGCTAACCTTGCTAGGCTTAAACTAAACCTCCAAAGCCATAATTCAAACCTCTTTAGAGTACCAAAGCACATTTGCACTCACCAACTTGCTACCAACGCCTCGACTCCTAACCAAAAATCGTCCAAACACTTGCCAAACTCGATGAGAAAATGCAAGGGTTGATGTATATTAGACCATACCAAAGTAACCACTTTAATATAATATTTCCCCTCCTTGCACACTGCACCACAATTATTCGCACCATTTCTATTTCCCTAACATACCCCACGAGTTAACAGTAGCGCCTTATATATATATATACACGATGCGGCTCAATACCCTTCTCCCTAACACCGCCGCCCATTGCAACCTAAAAACCCCTGAAACGAAATTCCTATTTTAATTTCATTTCCCTACAGCCATTAATTGTCACGCAAATGATCACTGTAGCCACATGAAATCCCTTCTTTTTTATTATAACCAATATATGTACGAAGGGTGTGGCAGCAGCAACACGCTACCAATTTCCCCTTTTTAATCACATTTCACGAATGACAGAGGCCGCAGCACGGCCCCCCTGCCTAGAGCCTTTCGACTCCTTTCTTCTCTTTTTCAACGATACTACACCTTTTGGGGACATTCATCGAACACTTATAATGCATACTAATATATGATCCAATAATTAAATTAATTGCTCTACCAATCACCCTATTCAAGAACTTAAATCTAAACCTAACTAATTCAATTAATTTCGGTACTAATTTTATAAAATTGATATTAGATTTTATCTTACCCATTAGAATAATTTTCAATCCAATTAAAATATTTAGATTTCATCTATCAAATCATGATTTGCTTTTTAGCATCCAAAAAATCAAATAAATTAAATTAAATTCGTTTTAATTCATAAACCCCAATAGAAATGATAGACAATCAATTAAAAATAATTAGAGAACCTTTAAAAAATCAAAATCTTACCAAATTGATAGGAAAAAAAGAAGAAGTTGAAAACCTCATCCTCCAATTGAACATGAATTCCAAGAAGATTTGGTGAAGACTACTAGACCTTGCTAGATTATTGATTAGAAATAGTTTAGAATATATATGAAATGAAAATCAAGAAGAAAAACCAGTGTTTTTAAAGTGTGTTTGGTAAATTCTAAAGAGAAAATAAGAGAAAAGGCTTAGATATGTTTTTCTCATCTTGAAGAAATAATAATCGTCATCTTCTTTTGTTAAAAAATGAGAGGGAAAAGATATATTTAATAATTAGTTTAATAATCTCCATAAAAATATCACTTTAATTCTTTTTATAATATTGTCATCATTACTATTTCACAACTCTTGCAAAATAATTACTATTTAATTTAATATTAAATCAACCCACTTAAAATTACTCAAAACTTAATTTCATCCTTTAATAAACTCATTAAATATATTTTCAAAAATATTTGCCACAATAAATTTATCAGAAATTAATTTAATCAAACCAAGTTATTTTCTAGAATTAATTAATTAGCTAAAGCCTAACCAAAATTTCAACTCGATTTCGATAATTCACCCGAATCTTCTATCTCGTTTTCCGGTATGTTACAAAAAAATAAATCTAACTTGTTGACACATGAGACACAATGCACTCAACATTGCTTCTTATGATCTGAATTTATGATTTGTTAGAGTTGCACAATTTTTGTTAACCTTAGCTAAATTAGATTTGTCCAACTTATATAGAAATGAAGATAATATATTCTGTAAAGAAACTTGAATATGTACTTAATAGTTTAATGATTTACTTTTTTGTACAATATTTCTGTTTTGATACATTAGAAATTTTTGCTTAAGAAAATATTAGGTTTGGGGTGTGATAACTCTCGGATATACATATATTTTCGCACCAATTTAAATAAGATTTTTTCTTGCTTGTATATAATTTTGTCTTTATGTAGCTTTTCTCATGCATTTTATGTAATTTTGTATTCTAAGCCTTTTTGTCGGTACATGGCATATTCCTATCAAAAGAGAGCTACCTGACTTGTGTGCTAGTGTGTGCAGAAAAGATAGAAAATAAAAGAGTTGCCTTTATTATATAAGAGCCACAACACAAGTGTTTATATGAGGGAGCTTGGGACCACTCGGGACCACAAAGACAACCAAGCCTTCACGGGTGAACCAATACAGCTAATATAAGAGTCATGTAATGGATATTTGAGTCAGGGCTATAATAATGATTGAGGTTGTAGCTTGCCTGTTGCATCACGACAAATACCAAGAAGGAGGTATCAGACAATATCTGAAAGTAGAGTCAGCTTGCTGTATTAAGGCCAAAGGACTTGTCGGGGCAAACCAAAGAGAGATCCAACAAGTGTTCTATTTTTATTGGTGTGTCATTTTTTCCTCCTCCGCCTATATATAGAGGGCCCCAACTTGCAAGAAAATGACGTCTGCTTGGAAATTTGGGTACAATTGGCATGCCATAGAACTCATTTGAGCACATGTACGGGCTTGGATTACGATCCATGGGTTACGACCCTTATATAGATATAGTGGGGGGATGTGTTTGTTGGCCATTTGAGAAAGTTGGAGGGGTGACCATTCTCAGTTAAAGGATTACGATCCTATTCTCAGTTTTTTGGATATATAGAGATAGTTGATTGAGAATTCGTGTACCTTATGTGTAATTGTAAACCAAGGGAAAACAAAAGAATACTTATGATAGTGACCATGAACTTATAAGAATGAATTTGCATAAAGAAAGTAATGGAAACTTTTGATGGTGTTTGGCATAAGTATGAATATAAGTATGTACAAGAATTTGGTATGTCAAAAAGATTATATCATTATGGTATAAGTGCTTCGTTGTCACACTATGATTTTAATTTGGTATATCAGGATTGAGCTTTAGCTGTGGGAGGACTGTCATCTAATTCTACACTTTTATATGTATATAATTTGGCGTATAAAAGTGAACAAGGGTTATGATTTAATGGCTGTAATTACTGTCTACTAATAGCTCGTACTTAAATCAAACCCATATGTTGTTCTATGTAAACTTGTCTTATAATTTTAAAATTAAATGGAGAAATGATTCAAGCAAAACAAGAATCAAATCAGGTGTGAACATTGTTATGAGTTGTCAACGTATATTATACTATACTGTCCCTTAATTTTATATTATATATGGACATTGTGTAAACGTGAACATGTGTTTGCTGGGATTGATTTTTTTATTAAATAATGATACAGGAAGGATAAGGACGGATTTTGAGAGGTGACAAAGTCCTTTTCTAACACGCCATTATTATTATTATTATTATTATTATTATTATTATTATTATTATTATGGGTGTTCAAAAATATTCGATCCGACTGATCCGATCAGATTATCCGTTGATTCGATCAAAAATTTTTGAAATTCGATTCAATTTTTATTTCTGGATTGGATATCAGATCCATACGGATCGCAATATTTTAATTTTTGGATTATCCGAAAATCCTAATTTTTATGAATATTAATTTTGTTATTTTTAACAATTTAAGGCTTGGAATATTCAAAAATTAAAAAAATCAAAATTTTCATAGATGTGAATCTTATTATATTTAGCAATTTGTTGTTTGTTATATTCGAAATTCCAAAATTTTCATAAATACGAACTTCAAATTCGAAAAAAATAATTAAATCAAAAAATATTTTTGGATAACTGGATATCTGAATATCCGATTATATTATCTGATATTTGAATATCTGGATATCCGATTTTTTCCGGAAAGGATACGGATCACTATATCGTCGATCCGAAAAATTGAATATCCAAAAAAATCAGATCGGATCCGATCCGATATTTAAAAATTAACACCCCTAATAAACAATATTTTTTTAAAAGCAAGTTTGAAAAGTGTTTTCAACTCAAATGTAAAAGTTAAAATTTAAAGCTTTTACAGTTAGAAATGTATTTTTGAACCAAATTACAATGTTAACATATATTTTTGATCTTATGATGTGTTGATTTTTAAATTTTTTAACTTATAATTTTTTACCAAGACAAGATTATATAATTAATAAATTATTTATTAGTATAAAAATTGTATATCTTTTAATGTCAAATTTATAATTAATTTTTTACCAAGTTGATATATTTCATATATTATAACATTAAATAATTTAGATTTTTTTTATCAATAAATATGATTTTATAATCTACGAAAAAATAATACAAGTGCACAATTATCATGTGCCTCATTAAAAACTGCCTAAATCTAGTCGGAGAAAAAGAGTACACAAGATAATCAGATACAAAGCAAAATAACACCGTAAAGAAAACAACACGACCCCTAAAAACCAAATAATCAAAGACTAGTCATAGACCTCTAACTTACATACTCGTCCAACCAACTAAAACTACTCATCTTCACCCAACATCAACCAAGTCCCCAACCCCAAGCCATCACCATACAATGTATACAAGCCCCAAATAAGATATGCTCTTCAAAGACGCAACAATAGCATATGCAACGACCAGTCACTAAAATTGCTAACCTCAACGAAGCACAAGACAATTTTCAGTATCTTAACTAACCTGGAACCAAGATGTTCTATCCACTCTAAGGTAGCACCTTCATCTCACGCTATTACTCATGACTCTATCGATCTAATAATTTCATAATATCTTTGATAATTTCCTCCTCTTTAGCTACCGTAGTTGCCCCCAACAGTTTACTCAATTCTACCATCACCTAAGCCTCTTGTATAAGCGCTTGTTGTCTAGTCACAGGGTCCGAAGCGGTGCATTGTATTTTCTTTTTTTGACTTTTTGCTCAATTTATTCACCACTACTATAGTTTTTGTTGGTGAGGCTTCCTCATTATATGAAATGACCTCCATAACTACTTTCTGAGGCCTTTTCACTCTGAATCTTGACTCTCTCAACATTCAAAGGATTATCTGATGTCCTGAAATTCACCGGGCAATCCACCAACCTTTGCTCATTAAATTCATTCCAAATAACCATCCTCTGTTGAATGTTTATATCTCTCGACACAAAGTCAACATCCTCGTCAGACATCCAACCCCTTGAAATCATCGGCGAATTACCCCCTTGATCCTCCATTTGTTGTGATTTATTCCATAGTCGATCGTTTTTCCATTTCACTTTCTCAATATCATCATTTTGTTTTTCACCTGCGACTACTACTTTCTTCATCAAGCCCTTCCTATCAACCATATATGTCATATTACACTGTCCTTTAACCTCTTCACATTCTGAAGAGCTTGTCGATTCATTGTCCTCTACACAATTACAACATCCATGGTCATTCATCATCGACTCAATTCCCACTACCCGAATAGTAAAGAATTGGTCCCCTACCTTCAAGTCTAAGATCCCTTCAATTTTATCAATTTGTTCAGTCTCAATTAACACTTGACCCCTTTCGAAAGAAGGCGGCTCCAACGTTGATTCCTCACACTTTATCATCTTTCCCCACACTGTTGCCACATTCTCAAACGAGCCCGTCGACCAAGCGTGCATCAAAATTCTTCTAATTCCTATCCATGCTCTTCGATTGCCTCTATCGCTCACGAAATCTCATTCCTTGAACTCTATAAACCATTTATACAAATCTCTCTTCTGTAAAGTCTCGCTTCTAGCTTTCACACTAGTAAATAATAACAGTACCCTCAATCATGTAATCTACATAATCGAGAAATCTGTTAAGTTATATTCTTTCAATTATTTAGCCAGGGTTACCAAGCCCATTGAATATCGACACCAACCCACTGCGCAACTCTGAAGGACATCAACCTTTTATCATCAATCACCCCTTGCACACTAATACGTTTTGGCTCTGCTTTGTGTATTGGATTGTTCTCAATTTATATTTTAGCACCCTGGATAATACCGTCGCGTTTACTCCGCCATAATTGATGTTTCTCTATTCTTCGGGCAAACGACACTGATATGCGTGATCCATACAACCAAAAACCAAGTCGGTATGAACATTGAATTCATTTACACGAAGCCATACCGCGAACCATTTCTCGCTATTTTACTCGGTATGAACATATGGAGCACATTTCCATGACAATCAAAAGCTTGCCAAAGTCCCTTCCAATGCAATCCCGCCGATAAATTCTCCACAAATAGAGTCCACCCTCGCCGCCAAATAGTCCATTTCTCTTCCCATATGTTTGACTGGTTGTTTTTAAATCGGTAATTCAAAAGCTTGATTCGCTTCCTTTCACTTTTTCTTCCCCAATTTCAAACCTCTGTTTCTATGGTGTTAAAACCCAACAAATATAATTCTCTTCGTCGCCTATTAGCAAGTCCGCAAAGGATATTCGATGCATGATTTTATATTTAAAAATATTTTTTAACTTACAATATCATGTCTAAAGTGATCATCTTCTCAAAATTATTTTTGACAACAATATTAAACCCTTAAATCTCAAACTAAAAAAATCCAAAATCACTTTGATGAGGCACATGGTAATAATCCCAATTTATCAAAAAAAAATCTAAAATTACTTTTCAAAAGCATTTTTTACCGTATTTTTTAAAAATACTTTTCCATTGCGTTTTTCAAAAGTAATGATAAACTAGCCAGTTTCTTTTGATATAATCGTTAATTTTTAATTTTAGTTTTAAATAATTAAAAATATATATTATGAAAACTAGCCAGTTTCTTTTATAACGTACAACTAGAAAGGAAACAATGAATATTGTAATTTTTTGGCAAAATTTAATTCTAATTCTAATCTTACTTGGAAGAGAAGGGAAATGAGAATTCTAGGAGAAGGAAAGAAGGAAATGCTCCTAGTGGGTCTAGAATTCATAATTTAATAGAATATGAGAGAACAAAAATAAATAATTTAACCAACCTACTAAATATGCTTGCTCATAAATATTGAAATTCTAGTTGTTCTTCTTAGCATTGGGCTAAATTAATTATCTAAAACAAAAAGTACAACTATAAATAAAAAAATAAAATTCAAATGTGTGACACTGCAACAAATACGACGGCTTCCATTATCCTTTTTGTTGTCTACTACTCCATTTGTTTCGCTAAATGTTTAATTATTAACTTTTTATAAATTAAATTTTTAAATTTTAATTATAATTATTTTAAATATTTAAATTAATTCAATTTAGTAAAAATATATATTTAAAAATTATTCGATTGAAGATTTTTTTATTATATATATTTATATTTCTACTTATTTATCAATAATAAATCTTAAATAATTAGAAGTTAAAATTAATTTTTTTACAAATAAAAAAAATTAATATATGAAAATTTTAGTGAAATATAGAAAAAATATGTTACATCACCAGCTCTACAATAACACACCACCTTAACTAATTGATGGCTAAATTAATTATCGACTGTAATTTGATGTGTAAGTTAGGGAAAAATTATATTATGGATCTGACTTATCATATCAGCCATGGTCCCAATCAATTAAAACTACCGCTGCACAATCTCTTTTTATGTCATTTTTTTCAACAAGTGAATCTTCACTAATGTTTTGGATGTTATTATATAATAAAAAAATAACATGAAAAAAAAAACAGTGTAGTGAGTGATTTTCATTGATTGAGATCATAACTAATGTGGCAAACCAGACTCATGATAAAATTTCTCCTAAGGTAGGTATACTCTTTTTAATCCTATAAATTTAAGGTGATTAGACGCGTAAATCTACTTCAAATTATAAATTCTAAGATGTTATAATAAGAATGCCAATAGAATTAAGATTAGAATGAAAAATTAAATTCTTAAAACAAATGGTATTGAAATATAAATATATATTAAGATCCATTAAATTAATCTAGTAGTCAAGGATGCTTATATTGTTCGTTCGAATCCCGATATAAGAATACAAGCTCTTTATTTAATAAAAAAATATAAACATATATTAATAAATACCGCCCACATCCTAACACTACGGTGGTGGGTATACTTTTTTCCATCGGAAATATGTAATTTAAGGATTCAAGATAAAAATACAAACATTTCAAAGTGAAGAAATAGACAGCGCTACCTCCACTAATTGCTAAATTAAGAATCTGTTGAAAATTTATAACACAGTATTACTTTTTTAAAAAAGAAATTATAATCTCTAATTGTTCTAACTTAGTATTTAATTGTAGACTTTTCTAAATAAAAAATGTAATCCTTTCAATACTTTTCTTCATTTATTCTGTAGCAAACTGTACAATCCTCCCCTTGTAAAGAACAATATAATACGGCGTAAGTAAAAAAACGGGAACGATATTTAAGATAGAGAGATGAACAAACGATATGTTTGATGGCGTTAGTTGCTTCCTCTTCTTGATCAGTCTTCAGTCACTTACGCTGCATCGGGTGACGAACTGATACTTAACAGCGTTTTCTCCGACAGAAACTCCGTTACTGCTGCTACCGAAAGTAATAAGAGACGGGCACCTAACGTGAAGATGATATCTTCCGGAAACGAAGGACCCAACTTTCCATCTCACCCGTCCATCAATCTTGATCACCATGAAAACCGACCCCGCAGCTTGTTCGGATTTCAAAGCCACTGAAAAATCCGGAGCTATAGGGACCATGTTCCCATATATGAAAGGCGACCAAACATTGATCTCCTTATGACCCTGGTACGTCGGAGGGAGCGATGTCCGAAGGGTGATCTGTTGGTTCCTGTAAGTGGCGTAGGTGACAAGCCTGTCGTAGTAGATCCCGATTCGGTCATTTGGGTTTCGAGAAGACACGGTGACTTGGAAATTGGAGGTGAAGAAATTCGGGGTGGAGGCGTTGAAACCGTAGACGGTGGTGTCTTGGAGGATGAAGCGGGGTTTGGTGGGGCGGAGGACTGCCCAAACGATCAGGATTGTGATGAGAATGATAACCAGGAAGACCAGAAGGCAACCGATGATTCTTCGGATGCGTTTCTGGCGGCCTTTGCCGTGGTTGCCGCAATCCTTGGCCGTCATACTCATGGTAGGTAGAGAATGCGAGAGGAATGGAGGTTGGTTTTAGAGAAAGAAGAGAGAGTTTAGAAGCTCTTTTGTGTCTAATTTGTATAATGAAATGAACGTGCTGTGGTGCTTGGTGTATCACTCCGTAGAATTAAATAAGGAGGGCTTTTCCTTTTAGTGGGAAAGTAACAACTCAATAATTGTAGCTGCATTATAGTTAGTACTACGAGTGTTGTAGTTAACGGAGTGCTATAAAAAAATATTGATCTTTTGGGTGATTTTAAATTTTGTTAGTGAGTAAATATGAGATATAACGAAATCCATTTAGGGGTAAATTATCGGATCGTTATATAAACTGTTCGTGAACCGTTCGTATACTATTTATTTATTAAAATAAATAAATGAGCGAACACGAATAAAGATATGTTCGGTTCGTTTCTGTTCACGAACAAGTTCAATAGTAAGCTCATTTGCCGGCTCATTTATAAGCTCGTGTACTCTCTCTCCCTTTCCTTTTTTACATTTTAAATATTGGTGAAGGGAAGGACTAAATTGAACATATGATGAATGTTGGAGTTCGAACTTTGAAGCCTAAGGAGCTTAAGGACTAGTGGTGTAATTTCACCATTTTGACAAACATATAAACAAACATGGTAGGACATATAAACAAACGCGTTAACAGGACATATAAACGAACATGTTAACATGACATATAAACGAGCATGTTTGCGAACGTTACATGAGCACGTTCATGAACGTTAAACGAACATGTCCACGAACTTAAACGAACATGAATACGAACAACTTCAAAAATAAAGAAACGGACACAATATTAAAAATTTAAACAAAAATGAACACTTTCAAAAATAAATAAACGAATATGAACAGAATCTTGTTTGTTCAAACTCGGTTCATTTACACCCCTAGATTCATTAATTAGTGATCATGAATACTCATTCACTTCACACTTTTATGTGGGTTTAAACCTCGATATTTGCCTTAAGAACATTATTATAACACTACTTAATAAAAAAAAAAGAGATATAACGATTTGATCCGTTTTAATTGACGTTAAAGAGAGAAAATGCTGTTACTTTTCGGTGTATTTTACCATGACCACGATCGGACTACTTTAATGACGATGGCCCATGGCCGTGCAAGAGACGTACCCATCAATGCTTAACAAAAAGAGAGAAATAGTGATACTTTATATACCATCACCAAGCTTTATCTCTTTCCCATGTGAGATTTCCTTACCAATCTTTCTTTGCATTTCTAACAAGTGTCTCCTAGTCCGGATGAGATCATTATTGTTAGACCTATATCGCAAATAACTACTTAAAGTATAACAATTTTTTATTTAGGTATTTAAAGTATATTTTTGGTCAAAATAAGTACGTAAAGTATATTTTTTTGTCAAAATATGTACCTAATGTATTTTTGGTAAAAATAGTACCCTAAGGTATTTTTTGGTCAAAATAGGTACCTAAAGTATATATATGTATTTCATCTAGGTTTCTAAAAGTTGTCATGTGGCATTGATTAAAAAGTACAATATGTACCTATTTTGACAAAAAAATATACTTTAGGTTCCTACTTTGACAAAAATATACTTTAGGTATCTAAATGAAAAAGTTGATATACTTTATATACTTCTTTGTGATATAAACCTTATTATTATGTACAATTTTCTTTTTTAATGTATGTTTCCTGTCATCCGTTCTAAAATTCTAGATACATTATGCATTGTTCGACTATTATTATGTAAAATTATAAATTTTTACGTTATTTCTACTTGATTCAATTGAGTGCTATTTCAAAAAATAATGTAACACCCATCACTCGATCTAAAAGGATTAGACCCGAGTAACAAGTGTCACATTGATAACCAGAGTGATCACGAATGAACCAACCAAAAATGCGGATAATTTAAAAACATTTTACGCGCAATGATCAAACACGAATTTTAGAGGCATCAATGGATCATATACATGTTACTTAGGCATCATATGAATTTTTATTCAAATCGTACCTCAAGAGAATGTATATATGCAATTCGTTCAATAATATGCTTGCAGGTCAAGTTTCAGCTCAAACGGAACATGACTACTCATTCAATTAATATACGAAAGATTAGGGACTAAATCATAAAAATAGAAAACTGATGGTGAAAATGGAAATTAATCACATCAATATGCAATTCAATCATATTCATGTTTGCATGTCAAAAGTTAGCTCAATCAGAGCTAGAAAACTCATCCATTTGCAGCATAGAAGTCGGGGGACCAAAATGTAAGATAACAGAACTTCTGAATAGCTCACATCTAACTTACCTACTTTTGGTATTAGTACGCGGATTACCATACCGATACTGAAAGGCAATCATATCGATATGTAGGGCTCAGTATCGATATGGTGAGAGTTGCACATGTACTCTAAAGAGCCGTACCGATACGCAAGTAGAACGTACCATTACGCATTGAACATAATTGCATATTTGAACCTGCAATTCAATCTGAAACACCCTAAAATCGATCCCAAACATCCCTAACGTGTTCATATAATTAAAAGAACATAATTGGCATATGTTCATGCTCTTACAACACAAATTCTAGCATCGTTCATGGATAAATGAAACATCTAAAGGCATTGTCCTAAAAGAGCCAAAATGAAGCAAACCAAAATGCACATATGGTTATACCTTGCAACCAATGCTTAGAACCTCTAAAGGCATTTTATATATGACCAATAAAACACAATACACTTGAGCAAACACTCAAGGACCAAAATAGCCAACAAGAGCTATCAACCAAAATAGGTATATACATGCTTTTAAAGGAACCAACTAAACAACGAAATACAACATCAACAATTCATCATGTATTAATATAACATCCCAATAATCAATCAAGTCTCATAACATCATATCCCATATATGCATCACATATCTATCCCCAAAAGAATAATTATTCCAATTATTATAAAACTCATTCTTTTAAACAATGTTCTGATAGTTGATAAAATATCTGAAAATAAATTCATAAATGCATGCATCCAATAGATCCCAAATTATAACCGTCCCAATGTCCGAATTACATAATTGTCCCAAATATTTATAAAAAATCAGAAATAATAAAGAAGTTCATACTAATAAATAATAGTAAAGTCTGAAAAAAGTGAGATTCTCCAAGTACCGATTCGCCTATGTCTCTGAGTATCTGAAAGAAGAACTATGATGGTGTAAGCTAAAGACATTAGTGTGTCTCTAAAGTGCAAGCAACAATTTTTTTTTATTTTTTTATAAATTCTTTTGAAAATACGATAAATCTGATAAATTTGAATCATAATGATATGATGCCTGATGCATAACTCAATACCCAACTATCCATATCATACAGAGTCAAGGTTTCCCTCGCTAGAGTATAGAGTTGATACACTTTTTATTGCTCGCCAAAGCAAATTAAACCTCCGGAACACGACGTACACCACCCGGCAACCTTGCCTCGATTGTTTAAACATTTTAAACCAGAGGAAAATGCATCAATATGCATTCAAACTCACTGCTAAATACAATCCCTTGCATCCTTAACATAAAATTTCCGAAACCAAGCTAAAACTACCAAAATCCATCTCAAACATCATCCACCCAACACTAATCAACAAACCTATGAATTCAACATCTTATTCTTATCAAAACCCAGCCAAAACACTTTCTAAACATCCTTGTACCTCCATCAATCATTTAACACCAGGAAATTGGCAATTTTATTAGTTTCAGGATTTCTTTTGCAAATCACATCTCATAATATTAATATACACTTTAAATATAATCTAACTCAATCAAGATCACAACAAATCAAATCCATAACAAGCCCAATCAAATTCCTTAACAAAATCAATATAAAACCCTTAATTTCTTGATTCAATCATCAACATATAACAAAAATCGATTGTAAAGGATCAAGAACTTAGGAATTTCAGTAAAGAACCTTTGATTAGAGGAGACAAACAGAAATCACCTCTAATAGCTAACTCATTCCTTAATTAGCTTGATTTGAAGAGAAATCCAATGTAGAAATAGAAGTTTGATGAAGAATCATTGTTGAAATCAAATGTAGAATTAAAAAGATGAATCCATTGAATATTTGGCGAGAAAATAGTAGTTTGGTTGCTGAGAATTTGAAAGAAAAAGTTTGGAGAAAGTTAGTTACGTGAGAAAACTATTTGGATAGTTTTAATTAAAACCAAATAAACTCTTTTTATACCATTTATTAATTCCTTAAAAACCATTTTAAAACAACCAGATTAAGGAAAAAGTCTGATAAAACAATTTGGTTTAGCTCTTTAAAGATTCTAAGTTCCGATCCTTTTACGATTTAGTCACCAAAACAGTTTTGAAAACTTTACATTTTGGTCACAACCTATAATGTCATTTAATCCGAATTAATTTCATCAAATTGACAGCTCACATATGTTCAATATATTAATTAAACATTTTAGATAATTTTTTTGCATATTTTATTTTAGCCAAAAACCATTTTATCCGATTAAATTCCCTGAAACTAACTCTAACACTAACCCAGTTCACCCGAACAGTCTAACCACCCTAGCTAACTCCTAGGCCCAAATTCATGGCGTTACAACTCTCCCCCTCTTAAGAAATTTCGTCCCCAAAATTTACCTGAAGGAAAGAGATAGGGAATGTAACGCCCTAAATTTGGGCCTAAAAGTTAGCTAGATAGGTTAGACGGTTCGGGTGGACCAGATTAGTCGGTTCGATCTAGTTTAGGGAATTAATTCATAATAAGTATTTTTAACATGAAATAAAATATGGAAAAATGGTGGGAAATATTTAATTATTATTTTGAGGGTCTTGGTAAATTCAATTTGATAAAATAAGGTTTGATTTATGGACATTTCGTCCTAGTGACTAAAATGTAAGGTTAAAAACTGTGTTTGGTGACTAAATCGTAAAAGGGTCAAAACTTAGAATCTGTAGGGAGCTATTAAGCCAATTAGTTTTATCAGGCTTTTCCTTTAATTTGGCTATTTTAAAATAGTTTTAAAAGGTTTAATAAAAGAGATTAAAAGAGTTTCAATTAGCAAAATCTTTTTCTCATGTAACTACTTTTTCTCTCAATCTTTTATCTCAAATTCTCATTAGCTAAACTACCTTTTCTTTTCTAAAAATCTCAGGAATCAATATTTTCAATCTTACTTTTGATTTCAACACTTGAATCCTTTGTTCTACTATAGATCTTCTACTTCTACTTTGGAGATTTCATCAAAACCAAGCCAATTGAGGAATAAGTCTACCATTAGAGGTGATTTTCGTTTCTCTCCTCTAATAAAAGGTTCTTTATTCAAATTCTCAAGTTTTTGATTCTTTGGAATCGATTTATGTTATGTTTTAAAGATTAAATCAAGATTTGATGATTTAATGTTGATTTTGTTAAGAAATTTATTGAGTATGGTTATTGATCTGAATCGTTGCAATCTTGATTAGTTTAGATCACGTTTAAAGATTATTTTGATGATATTTAATGGGATTTATAAAACGAAACCCAAAACTAGTTGAATTGCTAATTTTCTAGGTTGTGAATAGTTAATTTTTGAGGTGTTTGTAGTGTTATGTTGTTTCTAGAGATACAAGGTGGGGTTGTGGATTTTTTAGATGTTGTTTGATGCTGTAAAGTTGATCAAATCGTTAGGTTATGGCTAGTCTTTGTTTAAATTGGAATCGAAGTGGTTTTCAGTTGTTTTCGGAAAGCTTATTGTGGTGTTTGGAGATGAGGTGTTAAGGATTGAGATTGCTGGGATTTTAGATGCATAATGATATATTAATCTTTCATTATTAGGAGATCGATCCTATAGTGATTGATGAAGGTTTAGAGACGTCGAACACGTAGTTTTACATTGGCAAGTGAAGCTTTGTTTTGTCAGTGAGTGGGAACAAGATTTACAGCTTTGTAAAGGTTTAAAAGTGAATTTTGGGGGTTTATATTAAGATTGAAATGCTTTTCTAATCTTGGAAGTAAGTATTAGATGATTTCGCTTTCAATATCGGTTTGGCAAAGTTGATTTTCTCATGCCTATGTTTATGATTTCATACCTACTGTTATATGCATGTTTTAGAAATGAATTATGATTTAAATGATCGTATATTGATGATATTTGAGTATGGTAAATGATTTATGAAAAGTATTTCGATTGTATGAAATGCATGGTTTGTTGTATTGGAAATTAGTTTAAACGATGCATATGAAAAACAGTGAGGTATCATGTTTAATATGGAATATACTGGCAAGTGACATTGATTAAATGTTATCAGATATAGTTGGCATGCCATAGGGTTTAAAGTGTACTATAATAAGTCGCCTCATGTGTGTCGAGGGGTTGTGATTGTACAGTATTCTCTGCCATGGGTACCTCAACGGTCGAGGGATTGTGACTATACCATTTTCTCCCGCTAATGGGAATTATACATTGTAACTTTTGAGGGATCTATTGTACTGTTTGCTCTGGTTAAATGTATGTTTAAGTGGTCTAAGGAACAACTTGTGAAATTTGTGTATCCGATGTATGTTTAAGCTTTGTTATTGGATGAATAAGCATGTGATGGCTTAAATTGAGGTTTTGCATATGGGATTATGCATGAAATCCATGGTACATGTTTTGCGTATGGTTTAATATGCATGTTTTGGAAAGGTAAAAAGGGCATGAGATGTTTTAGCATGAGGTTGAAAATGTGGTTTGACTCTAATAGGTTTTAAAATCATTGATAAGTGTTTTTAGAGCATCCCTCACTAGGCATTATATGCTCACACTCTCCTTTCTCATCATTGCAGAGAAGTGAGCTTCTGGGCAGCACGCAAGCAAGGGAGAATCCAAGATTCCATTTACTTCAAGTATGGTATTAATAAATGAACTAGTGGTAAATAAGGGCAATGTAACCAAGTTGTAATTGGGAGGGTTGTTTGCTTACTCCCTATTTCGGACATGTTCTATTTGGTATTTTGGACTTGTATGAGGTTATATGGTTTGATTGTGGGTTCAGGATGAGAATTGCATGCTTGGGTAGAGACCATGCCTATAGGTTATCCTGATTGATTTGCTATGGATTGAATGGTAGCCTAGCATGTTTGGTTGGTTGCGAAAATGATGTTAGACATGTCATATGGTGTTTTTAAGCATGTTAGATTGAGCTAAGGTGTCATAAGTTTAGCCAAGAAATCATTACAGGCCCAGTCGTACCGATACTGTTCCCTTGGGATCGGTATGTGTGGTCTGATAAGGCTCAATTTGGGTAAAAAGGGTATCGGTACAAGTACCCACCGTATCGGTAAACTCTTGTGAAAAATTACACAGGGATTGGTACACGAGGTATCGTATCGATACGAGTTTTAGCCACTTGAATCTTCTATTTTGAAACATAGCGATGGGTATCGATACTCAACCAAACGTACTGGTACACGTATGTCACGTGGACTCGTATCTATATGACATAAGCTTATATTAGTACGAGGTTAGTTAATTCTGGTATTTTCATTCTGGATTCTGGATTCTTTTCAAATTGGTCACTATTTTTGTAATGCTCAATTAATGATGATCTTGTGATCCAATTTTGATGCAAATTCGCACAGAGGCATGTAATGAATCTAATTGAAGGTTGGTAACATTAATTTGTAATTTGATCCTTTAATTTTTATAATTTACATTTTGGTCCTTAAAAATTTAAGTCTTGCGAATTGGATGCTTAATTTGTTTTCCGCTGCTGTACGTCACACCATTGGATTAAATAAGCATCTAGGCAAGATAAAAAGAAAAAAAAAGACCGGTTTAGGTTACCAGTTCGAGTTTGCTTCAGCAAACCTAATGTAACGTGTTTGATTTGGTCTTGGCTGCTAGGCCATTTCAAGGGGGTTACATTTGGTGGTATCAGAGATAGGTTTGCCAAAGTTGAGAGGTAAGTTGTGACTATCTATGATGTTGTATGATATGTAGGTGTTTGATTATATAATTTTATGATTGAAGTGTGATTTATTAGCGTAAAACCTTGGGGTGATATTGCCTTACAAGTTTAAAAGGATTTTGTTTTTGAAACGTGAACATCTTAGATCCTTGCTTGAAGCTAGCTTAATTATGTTTTTGGTCATATTTTCATTCTATAGATACATATTTTGAGTATGCCACCGAGATGAGAGATTAGGTCGAATACGAATAATACTGTCGGTGGGCAGGGAGTTAAGGGTGAGATAGTGCATCCTGATGGGTTGCCTCTTCCTCCACCTAATTTGCCAGCTGGAGTGGACGTTAAGCAAGCGTCGTCAGTTCTATCTGGTCTTGTCTTTAGGGATATGACACTGTTGATTCAGGCTATGACTGGAGCTTTTCAAGCAACTATGACTGGAGTGCATGTTCAGGCACCGACAATAACTATTAATCTAGGACTTCCGTTGGAGAATTTGCATAGTTTGGAAGGTACCAAGTTTAGAGGGTTAGCTCCTGAGGCAGTTGAGGAGTGGTTTATGAGTACCGAGAGGATTCATGGTCAGATAGAGTGTATGGAAGTACGTAAGTTGGGATGCATTGTATCCCTGCTTCAGGGACATGCCTATAATTGGTGAACTACCACTATAGCGAGAATGACACCCAAAGATATGACTTTGGAATTCTTCGGTGTTGCCTTTTGGATGAAGTGTAACCCCCTTGACCCGGCCTAGCCGCCAAGACTGAATCGAGGATGTCACATTAGGTTTACTGAAGTAAAGCCGAACTAATAACCTAAATCGGTCCATTTTTTTCTTTTTTATCTTGCGTAGATGCTTAATTAACACTAAGGTATGTTGAACAACAGCGGAAGACGAAACAAGCATACAATTTGCAAGGCTAAACACTTTAGGGAACAAAATGTAAATTCTATTAATTAAAAGACTAAATTACAAATTGACATTACCATCCTTTAATTAGATTCATTACATGCCTCTGTGTGAACTTGCATCAAATTTGGATCACAATATCAATATTAATTGAACATTACAAAAAACAGTGACCAAATTGCAAAGAATCCAAAAAACAGCATAAAAATACTAGAATTAATTAACCTCGTACAAGCTTGCATCGTATAGGTACAAGTCAATGTGGCATACTCGTATTGGTACGGTTGTTCGAGTATCGGTTCCCGTTGCATATTTCAAAATTAGGGATTCTAGTAGCTAAAACCCGTATCGGTACGATACCCCGTGTACCAATCCTGCTATAAATTTCCTCAAGGTGTAACCCCCTTAACCCGGTCTAGCCGAGAATGGGCTAAAAGTGCCACATTAGGTTTGCCGAAGAGAACCCAAACTAATAACCTAAATTGGGTCCATTTTTTTCTTTTTATATTATCTAAATGCATCAATTTAGATCTTAAGGTGAGCAAACATAAACGAATACTTTAACATTGTGATCAAATTCTGAAATAGGGTTCAATTGCACAACCAAGCACTTTGGGGACCAAAATGTAATTTCCACAAATTACAAGGACTTAATTAAATTCCAAGTTACCAATCCTCCATTAATCCAATTTCATGCTCACATGTCAAATTCCAGCTTAAAAAAACATTCGAACATATTTACTTGCATACATCACCATTAAGGACCAAAATGCATAATTTTAAACTTCAGCAGGCAGAAACCCAAAAAAATACACAGCGTACTGATACGAACATAACCATATCGATACATTCAACTAACATAACAGCTTTACGTACTGGTACCACAAACCCTGTATCGATACAGTGTGTCAAACCAACCCGTACCTATACGGTTCTACCCCCGTACCGATCCCTTAAGGATTATTTTTGAAAGACAGAGTCTAGTAGCTAAAGAGCATACCGATACGGGAGCCTGTGTACCGAAACCAGTGTATATTTTCCTCTAGGTGTACCGATATAGTAGCTAGGCGTACCGATACCCTCTATAAATTTTTGATATTCTGAGCCTTCCTAGACCCCGAGTAACAAAACTAAGGGACTCGTACCGGTACGCGATAGCCTGCAATGACCTCTAGGTCCAACATATGACACTTTGGTTCACTCTAAACATTACCAAACCTTACCTAAAAATCATAGGTCATCAAAGGCATACTTAACACAATCTTTCAAGCATTTAAAGCAAATCAAACAAGCATAATTCAAATATCTACAACATCTATAGACATGCTTCCTACTCAACATTCAAAACATAGTTCTAAACCATTCACAAGCATATAAAGCCTCATTCAAGTCCAAATCAACATTTAAAACTTGCACAAACAAGAAGTTTAACAAAACACCCTCCCAATTGACATTTAACCACATTGCCTTTATTACTATGAGTCTAATCGAAACAATACTTTCGAAGATCAAGTCTTTGGATTCCTCATTGCTTATTCATTGCCTCCAACCCTTTAATTCTTTGCATTGGTGGAGAAGAGAACGTAAGCACGCTAGGCTTAGTGAGGAGTGCTCTAAAACAAACCGCCATCAATGCATTTAAAACCTTTTAACATTCCACTTTGAAAACCACTTTTAAAACATCTTTTAAATCATCATCAACATCATCAAGCCTTGCAAAACATGCACTTAACATTTCCCAAAACATGCACATTAAACCATATGCAACATGTATCATGGATCAACATCAAAATCCCATTTGATACACTCAATTAAGCTTTCCCATGCATAACTACCAAATGTAAGGCTTAAAGAGTAAAACATGTATAAACCAACATTATACAACCTAATCCATCACACGATACAACATCAATTATATTGGCTTACAATTGATCATCAACCAAAGTCCACTTTACAGAATATTACATCGAATACATGGATTTAATAAGTTTCCTCTCAATACGTCATACTATCTCAACCGGAATCATCCAAAGTCCACCAACGAGATTTTTCGGTACCATAAACCCCTCTACCGTTGTGGTACCCGTGGGGGAGTTTTTGGTACTCATAAACCCCTCAACAACATTCATCGGCTAGATGTATAATCCACTAATGGGAGTTTTTGGTACCGTATAACCCCTCAATGTTAGGGTACTTGGATGGAGTTTTCAGTACACATAAACCCCTCAACATCTAAGGCGACTTTTTATAGTGCACTATCAATCCTATAGGCAGCCAACTATATCCGATAACATTTTAAACCACATCACTTGCCAATATAATTCATTTCATTAACATTAACTCACTATTTTCATATGCATTAATCAAAACCATTTATCCATTGCATTCAACCGTGCATTAACCAATGTTCAAAAACATTATTAAAGCATGCAGTACTGCCAAATGCATCATCATCATTACATAACCATTTTCTAGAATTAAACCATGCTCAAATCATGTATATAACAGTGAGAAATCAGATAATCAAAGCAAGTGCATCAAAACCAATTGCCAAATCGAGAATGAGGGATAAATCATCCTTTACTTACTTCTGAGCTTAGACCATAATTTCAAGCTTAATCGAAACTCCCAAACACAACTTTCAAACCTTTGAAAAACTGTAAACCACGTTCTCACTCAGCGACTATGCAAAACTTTGATCACCGATGCAAATCCAAGCCTCCAAGGCTTCCGAAACCTCACTTCAAGCTTGAGGATTAACATCCCCTACTTTAACCACACAAAACAGAGGATTCGATGCATCAAAATGCATTCAACAACCCAACAACACCAATTCACAAAAATCCTCATCAAATTCTAACCAAATTCCCTCCACAACAATCGAAAACAACATCAAACACCTTCCAACCATAACCTAGACAAAACCTAATAGTTTAATCCAACAATTATCATCAATTAACATCCAAAAACACATTTACATCATCCTTATACCTCCAACATTCATTAAACATCCACAACTCCTCAACTAACAACCTAAAAAATTAGAGATTCACCTACTTTCGGGATTTCAATGTTAAAATGAACTTATTAAGATTATAAAACATCAAAATCATGTTTTAATCAAATCAAGAACATAGTAAACTAGATCCAATATGAAAATCAATCAATCTCATCAATTAAACCTTGATTTAACTAATTTTCCATAATTAAATCATTAAAACTCATTAGAAAACATTTATAAAGGATCAATAACTTGGGAATTTTAGTAAAGAACCATTCATTAGAGGATAAGAACAAAGCTCACCTCTAGTGCTAACTTTTACCTTAATTGGATTGATTTACATGAGAAAAAAAGGTTAAAACAATAAAGTTTTGATAGGAAATCATAAGAAACTATTTTGAAATCAAAAGAATGAAGAAATAAAGAAGTTACCTGAGGATTTTGAAGAAGAAAAGAGTGTTTTGCTGGAGAGAATTTGAGAGAAAATCTTTCAGAGAAAAGTTAGTTACGTAAAGTTTGTTTTTAGAAATTAATTATAAAATTAATTCTCCAAGCTTATTTATACTCCTTTAAAACCTTTTTTTACAATATCCAATTAAGGGTGAAAGTCTGATATTAGAACTTGGCCAGATAGCTCCTTAAAGATTCTATGTTTTGACCTTTTTACAAAACAATCACTAAAAATAGTTTTTCATTCTTTACATTTTGGTCACCAGCCAAAATATAAAATTTCGAATTTCCCTTTTCCAAAATTGATTTTACCAAAACAATCTACATATTAAATAAATATTTTAGGATATTTTCCCATATTTTTTCTCACCCAAAAATATTTATTTTAAATTAATCCCGAAACTGAATCGAATCCTCTAATCTGGTCCACCAGACAGTCTAATCGACCTTGAAAACACGTACGCCCAAAACCAGGGCATTACAACTCTCCCCCACTTAAGAATTTTTGTCCTCAAAATTTACCAAATGGAAACAGATGCGAAAACTGTTCCTTCATGTCCGACTTATTCTTCCACGTGACCTCCTCAACACCGCGATGTCGCCACAACACCTTAACAAGCTCAATTGTCTTGCCACGAAGAACTTTACTACTGGAGTCAAGGATCACCACTGCTTCCTCATCATAGGATAAATTCGGCCGCAGCTCAACATCTTCCACTAGCAGCACATGCGACGGATCCGAAAGATACATTCGCAACATGGATACATGAAATACATCATGAATTTTCGCTAACTCAGGAGGCAAACTCAATCGGTAAGCCACAAGACCTATGTGTTCCAACACCTCATACGGTCTAATAAACATCGGACTTAACTTTCCTTTGCACCCAAAGGGCAACACCTTCTTCCAAGGTGAAACTTTCAAGAAAACCTTTTCACCAACCGCGTACTCAACTTCCCTATGCTTCAAATCCACGTAGGATTTCTGCCTATCGGAAGCCACTTTTAAACGATCACAAATAAGCTTTACTTGCTGATCCGTATCTTTCAACACACCAGGCATGGAAACATACTTTTTCCAAGCCTCATCCCAACATAAGGGTGTACGACACTTCCTACCATACAAGGTTTCATACGGTGCCATCTTTATACTTGCCTAATAACTATTAGTGTACGCAAACTCCAACAAAGGAAACTGTCTTTCCCAAGTTCCTTGGACTCAATGATACAACACCTCAAAAATCCTCTAAGATCTAAATCACACACTCAGACTGACCATTTGTCTGAGGATGATACGAAGTACTGAAATTCAAGCGAGTACCTAAATCTCTATGCAAACACTCATAAAACCTTGATGTAAACCACAGATCCCTATCTGAAACAATCGACTTGGGCACCCTGTGTAACCTCACCATTTTAACAACATAAAGAACCACCAACCTATCTAGGGTATACGTTACTTCGTAAACCGATAAACAATCACCCAAATGGAATCCTTCTTAATCGGTGTCAATGGTAACCCTGACACAAAATCCATGGTAACCACTCCCATTTCACTAAGGAATCCTCAACGGTTGCAACAACCAGAAGGAAACTGATGCTCAGCCTTAACACACTGACACACCATACATCTAGCAACAAAATCAGCCACATCCTTTTTTCAAACCCACCCAATATTACTCTTCCTTTAGACCTTGATACATCTTGGTACTACCGGGATGCATAGCAAAAGGACTAGTATGAGCCTCGTTCAAAATAGTTTACCTCAACTTATCATCACTAGGCACCACTATCCGATCTTTGAAATATAACACCTCATCATCATTAAAGTGAAAATCTGTAGGATTTCCATCCATGATATCTTTAACATGCGATGCGACAAAGATGGCTTCACTTGCAATCAGCCAACAAACCCCCATCATTCGTCACACTCAACCTCGCAAACATGGCCCTCAACTCAACAACCACTTTTCTACTCAAAGCATCAGCCACAACATTCACCTTACCTGGGTGATATTCGATTGTCAAATCATAATCCTTGAGCAACTCTAACCATCTACATTGCCTAAGATTCAACTCCTTTTGTGACATAAAATACTTCAAACTCTTATAATACGTGTACACAATACACTTCCTAACATAAAGATAACGCCTCCAAATCTTTAATGAACGCACCACTGTAGCAAGCTCTAGATCATGCGTAGGATAATTGCTCTCATGCACCTTCAACTGCATAGGAAGAAGATACAATTTTCCCTTCTTGCATCAACACACACCCTAAACCAACATAGGATGCGTCGCTATAAACCATAAACTCTTTTTTGACTCAGGTTGAATCAAGATCGGAGCTCGCGTCAATGCTTCCTTCTTCTTCTCAAAACCTTGTTGTCTAGCCTTCGTCTATTCAAAACGCACATCTTTTTGTAACAACTTGGTCAATGGAGCAGCAACTCATGAAAACCCATCTACAAAGCGTCGATAATAACTTGCCAAACCTAAGAAGCTACGGACCTCCGTTATAGACTTAGGTTGTTTCCAATAACAATCGCCTCAATCTTTTGTGAATCCACTCGGATGCCTTCTACCGAAACAACATGACCAAGAAAGACCACCTCCTTAATCTAAAACTCATACTTGCTTAACTTGGCATAAAGCTGGTTATCCAACAAGGTTTACAACACTATCTGCAAGTTTCGATCATGTTCTTCATCGGTACGAGAGTACAAGAGAATATCATCAATGAAAACTACTACAAATTGATCCAAGAATTCATGGAACACCTGATTCATCATGTCCATGAATGTTGCAGGCGCGTTCGTTAACCCAAATGGCATCACTATGAACTCATAATGCCTGTACCTCGTACAAAAAACAGTCTTCAACACATCCTTATCCTTAACCTTCAACTGATAGTATCCAGATCTTAAATAGATCTTAAAAAACACCGTAGAACCCTAGAATTGATCGAACAAGTCATCAATTTAAGGTAAATGATAGTTATTCTTAATCATCAACTTGTTTAGTTGACGATAATCAATGCACATCCTCAAAGCGCCGTCTTTCTTTTTCATAAACAACACCAGTGCACCCCACGGTGACACGCTAGGTTAGATGAAACCATGGTCCAACAACTCCTAAACTTGCATCTTCAACTCCTTTGGTGCCATGCGATATGGTGTAATCGACATTGGAGTTCAACTCCTTTGGTGCCATGCGATATGGTGTAATCGACACTGGAGCCATATCTTCATACGTCTGAATACAAAATTCCACATCTCTATCTAGCGGCAACCCAGGAAACTCCTCTAGAAACACCCATAAAAATTCACAAACAGTACGGATATCCTTAGTCTGCATTTTTTCCATATTTGGGTTCATAACCTAAGCCAGATATGCTTGACACCCACACTCTAGCAACTTCTGCGCTTCAAAAGCTCAAAACACATTGGATAAGAACTTAACATCTCTCCTGTAACCACCACTTCATAATCATTGGCAAGTTTCAACAAAACCCGCTTGGTTACAAATTCAACCGCAACCCCATGCTCAGTCAACCAATCCATACCCAAGATCACATCACAACCATGAAATGTCAGCTCTATCAAATCAACCACAAACACGTGACCTTGAAGCATCAAAGGATATCTCCTATACAACCTCCTTGTAACAACCGTCTCTCCAAAAGAACTAGTTACTTGCATACCCACATTTAACACTTCTGCCAGCATATTAAGCAAATGTGCATGCTCATGCAAAATATATGAATACATAGAACTAGAATCTATCAGAGAAAGTAATTACATAGACTGCAAGGTAAAAATACATGCTATCACATCAGTGTCATTCCTCCCCTCGCGATGCGCATAGATCCTCGTGGGTCTACCACCCTCAGGTTGAACCACCACTGTATGTACAATAGTCCTCTATCCTTCCTCCTTTCGCTAGAAACTACCTCAACCGCACCCATGACCTCTCTATGGTGCAACAACACGTGTAGGTGCATGTCTACCCCTAGCCAACAATGGACAATCACGTCTCAAATGAACCCCAAAACCAAAACTCTAGCAAGAATTAGCAACAACAGTCCAATGAGTCTATCCCTTCCTGGCCAAACATGGACAATCTTGCCTCATGTGATCTTACGATCCACATACCCAACAGGTATTATGCAATGCCCTAACATGGGTATTCTGGTCCTGCGACCCTCACCCAGCATTACTTCCACCCCATCTCTACTCAGGGAAATACCTCATATCACTGTATCTCTTAGACTGACCACCAGCAAAACCAAAATATGTAGCTTTCAACCCAGAGCCAGAACCTCCCAAACAAAAAAGATAAACCTAGGCTTTGCTCGATATCCTTTACTAGTGTAACCAACACATCAAAATTCGTATAGTCAATGGCCAACATATACGCCTTAACATCTTGTACCAATCCGTAACAAAATTGATCACAGCGATGCCTCTCATTCGAAACCAACTCAGGTGGTACCTCGTACTCAGATACTGACATATTGCCCTGAACCAAGGCCATGAACCCGTATTTCTTTTCATCCAAGTATCTAACTCCCAAATACTTCCTTGTAAAGGTAGCTTGAAAGAACTCCTATGTCACATCACTGAGTTCTATGCCTATGATCACAGTAGTCCACCAACTATATGCATCACCCTGCAACAGGGACACTACACATCCCAACTTGCGGACATTATTACACCCCATCTGATCCAAAATTGATTTGTACTGGCAAACCACTCCTCAGATGCTTTGAGTGCCAATCCTCTGAACTCAACTCCTCTTAGACTGTACAAACGCTCTAACGGTAACCCCAGATTAGCAACGATAGCTAGTGCCAGTGCTGGTACATGAACTTCAGCCATCGCAGCTTGAAATGCTCCAATCATTACCTATACCAAAGACGTCATATCACCGTGCACCAGATTAGGCAATGCAGGTGGTGCATGCTCCACTCCCTCAGGAAGATTAGGCGGAGGATGTGGCAACCCTTTAGGATTCACTATCTCACCCTCAGCTGTCTGCCATCCGACAGCAGCACTGGTGCTCAATCTTAATTCTCTCCTCAGTGGCATCATGCAAAAATGTATCTATGGCATGATAATTACACCAAAACTAAAACAATCAGGCCAGCTTCAAGCAAGGATCCAAGACTTCCATGTCAAACCAAAATCATTTTATAACTATAGAAATAAGGTAATGTATCCCTAAAAATACCCCGACATAGCATATTTCAATCACCATACGTATAAACAATCACCGTCATAGCAAACAACAACGAACAATCATCAACAACATCCTATTTTTTCATAAAACACTCAAAACAATACACCAACGACATCATACTTTTCGTAACCTAGCTCTGATACCAACAAATGTAACCCTCTTAACCTGGTCTAGCCGAAACCGAGCTAAAAGAGCCATATTAGGTTTGCCGAAGCAAACTCGAACTAATAACCTAAACTGGGTCCTTTTTTTCTTTTTATCTTATCTAAATTCATCAATTTAGTTCCTAAGGTTAGCAAACATCAACGGATATGTTAACATTACGATCAGATTCCAAAACAAGGTTTAATTGCACAATTAAGCACTTCGTGGACCAAAATGTAATTTTCACAAATTACAAGGACTTAATTAAATTCCAAGTTACCAATCATCCATTAATCTAATTTCATGATCACATGTTAAATTCCAGCTTAAAATAAACATTCGAACACATTTACTTGCATACATCACCATCAGGGACCAAAATGCACAATTTCAAACTTCAACAGGCAGAAACCCAAAGAAATATCTCTGCGTACTGATATCACACACCCCGTATCAATACGACGTGTCGAACCAACCCGTACCGATACGGTTCCACCCCCGTACTGTTCCCTCAAGGATTATTTTTGAAAATTAAATTCCAGTAGCTAAAGAGTGTACCGGTATGGGAGCCCGTATGCCAAAACCAATGTATATTTTCCTATAGGCGTACAAATATGGTGGCTAGGCGTACCGATACCCTTTGTAAATTTTTAATTTTTTGAGCCTTCTCAGACCCCGCATACCGAAACCAAGGGACCCGTACTGGTACGCGAAGCCTGTAATGACCTCTAGGTCTAACATATGACACTTTGGTTCACCCTAAACATTACCAAACCTTACCTAAACATCATAGGTCATCAAAGGCATACTTAACGCAATCATTCAAGCATTTAAAGCAAATCAAACAAGCATAATTCAAATATCCACAACATCTATAGGCATGCTTTCTACTCAACATTCAAAACATAGTTCTAAACCATTCACAAGCATATAAAGCCTTATTCAAGTCCAAATCAACATTTAAAACTTGACCAAATAGGGATTATATCAAAACACCCTCCCAATTGAAATTTAACCACATTGCCTTTATTACTAAGAGTCTAATCGAAACCATACTTTCGAAGATCAAGTCCTTGGATTCCTCATTGCTTACGCCCTACCTCCAACCCTTTAATTCTCTACATTGATGGAAAAAGAGAGCATATACACGTTAGGCTTAGTGAGGAGTGCTCTAAAACAAACCACCATCAATACATTTAAAATCGTTTAACATTCTACTTTGAAAACACTTTTAAAACATCTTTTAAATCATCATTAACATCATCATGCCTTGCAAAACATGCACTTAACATTTCCCAAAACATGCGTATTAAACCATATGCAACATGTATCACAGATTAACAGCAAAATCCTATTCGCTACACTCAATTTAAGCTTTCCCATGTATAACTACCAAATTTAAGGCTTAAAGAGTAAAACATGTATAAACCAACATTATACAACCTAATCCATCACATGATACAATATTAATTATATTGGCTTACAAGTTATCATTAACCAAAGTCCACTTTACAAAATATTACATTAGATACACGGATTCAACAAGTGTCCTTTCAACACTTCATAAAATCTCAGCTAGAACCATCCAAAGTCCACCAACATGAGATTTCGATACCATAAACCCCTTCAACTATTGTGGTACCTGTGGTGGAGTTTTCGATACACATAAACCCCCCAACACCACTCATTCGCTAGATGTATAATCCACTAATAAGAGTTTTCGGTATCGTATAACCCCTCAACTCTTAGGGTACTTGGATGGAGATTTCGGTACACATAAAGCACTCAACATCCAAGGAGACTTTTTATAGTGCAATATCAATCCTATGGCCAACCAACTATATCCGATAACATTTTAAACCACATCACTTGCCAATAAATTTCATTTCATTAACAGTAACTCACTGTTTTCATATGCATCAATCAAAACCATTATCCAATGCATTCAACCATGCATTAACCAATGTTCAAAAACATTATTAAAGCATGCTTTACTTCAAAATGCATCATCATCATTATTTAACCATTTCCACACTAAACCAAACTCAAGTCATACATAGAATAGTGAGAAACCAGATCATCAAAACAAGTGCATCAAAACCAATTGCCAAACCGAGAACGAGGAAGAAATCATCTTTTACTTACTTCTGAGCTTATACCAGCGTTTCAAGCTTAATCTAAACTCCCAAACACAACTTTCAAACCTTGGAAAAGCTGTAAACCACATTCTCACTCACCGACTACTAAAAACTTTGATCGTCGATGCAAATACAAGCCTCCAAGGCTTTCAAAACCTCACCTCAAGCTTTAGGATCAACCTCCCCTGCTTAAACCACACAAAAATAGAGGATTCAATGCATCAAAATGCATTCAACATCCCAACAACATTAATTCACACAAATCCTCATCAAATTCTAACCAAATTCCCTCAACAACAACCGAAAACAACATCAAACACCTTCCAAACTTATTCTTTACAAAACCTACTGGTTTAATCCAACAATTATCATCAATTAACATAGAAAAACACATTTACATCATCCTTATACCTCCAGCATTCATTAAACATCCACAACTCCTCAAAAACTCATAACTAACAACCTAGAAAATTAGAGATTCACCTAGTTTCGGGATTTCAATATTAAAACCAACTTATTAAAATTATAAAACATCAAAATCATGTTCCAATCAAATCAATAACACATCAAACAGATCCAATACGAAAATCATTCAATCATTAAGTAAACCTTGATTTAACTAGTTTTCCATAACTAAATCATTAAAACTCATTAGAAACCATTTATAAAGAATCAATAACTTGGGAATGTCAGTAAAAAACCCTGCAATAGAGGAGAAGAACAAATCTCACCTCTAATGTCGACTTTTACCTTAATTGGATAGATTTACATGAGAAAACAAGGTTAAAACAATAAGGTTTAAATAGGAAATCATAAGAAACTCTTTTGAAATCAAAAGAATGCAGAAATAAAGAAGTTACCTGAGGATTTTGAAGAAGAAAATAGTGTTTGGCTATAAAGAATTTGAGAGAAAATCTTTTAAAGAAAAGTTAGCTACGTAAAGTTTGTTTTCAGAAATTAATTATAAAATTAATTCTCCAAGCTTATTTATATCCCTTTAAAACCTTTTTTTTAAAATAGCCAATTAAGGAGAAATGTCTGATATTAGACTTTATCCAAATAGCTCTTTAAAGATTCTAAGTTTTGACCCTTTTAAAAAATAGTCACTAAAAACAGTTTTCCATTCTTTACATTTTGGTCTCCAGCCAAAATGTCAAAATTTGAAATTGATTTTACCAAAATCATCTACATATTAAATAATGATTTTAGGATATTTTCCATATTTTTTCTCACTCAAAAATATTTATTTCAAATTAATCCCAAAATCGACTCGAATCCTCTAATCCGATCCACCGGACCGTCTAATCGACCTTGAAAACACCAAGCCCAAAATTAGGGCGTTACACAAGGCGTACCGATACAACAACTACTCGTACCAATACTCCTTTGTTATTTTCACCCAAATTGTGCCTTATCAAACCTCGCGTACCGATCCCCATGGAACCCGTATCGGTGCGACTAGGCCTGTAATGACCTTTTGGCCAAACATACGACACTTAGGCTCAATATAACTAGCTTCAAACATCATACAATCATCGTGATAATATATATAACATCATATCCACAACCAATTAAGCATGCTAGAGAAACATTCAATCCATAGCAAATCATTCCAAAGATCCTATAGGCATAGTCTCTACCCAAGCATGAAAAACTCATCCCAACCCCTCAAATTAAACCATATAGCCATATACATGTCCATAATACTAAATGAAACATGTCCAAAATTGGTAGCAAGCAAACAACCCTCCCAATTACAACTTGGTCACATTGCCCTTTTATTACTACAAGTTCGTTTATTAAAATCATACTTGAAATAACTCACTTCTTGGATTCCTCCTTACTTGCTTGCTACCTCAAAAGCTTACTTTCCTGCAATGATGAGAAAGGAGAGCGTAAGCATATAATGCCTAGTGAGGGATGCTCTAAAACCACTCATCAATGCATTTAAGCCTTTTGAATCAAACCACTTTGTAAACATCATGCTTAAACATATCATGCCCTTTTACCTTTGTAAAACTTACATATTAAACCATATGCAAAACATGTATCATGGATCTCATGCATAATCCTATATGCAAAAACCTCAATTTAAGCCTTCACATGCTTATTCATCCAATAGCAAAGCTTAGAGAGCAAAACATGTATAAATCTCATTATACAAAACATATTTATCCATCATGATACATTAATTCATATATTGGCTTTCAAGTGACCCAAAAATAGGACCTTTTGTTTATCAAATCACATCAGTACACGGATTTCACAAGTGGTTCCTTCTCTACTTCACATACATCCATAACCGGAGCAAATGAAATATTTAACCCCTCAATGGTTATGATGTATAATATCTACAATGGGAGCAAACGACACAATTAACCCCTCGACCGCTATGGTTCCCATGGTGGAGAAAATAGCACAATCAACCCCTCGACACACATGAGGCAACTTATTATAGTGCACTTTAAACCATATGGCATGCCAACTATATCCGATAACGTTTAATCATTGCCACTTGCCATTATATTCCACTTTAAACATGATACCTCACTATTTTTCATGTACATCATTCAAACAAATTTTCAATGCAACAAAATTTGCATTTACATATCATTGAAATCCTTTTCACTATTCACTTTCCATACTCAAATGTCATCAAAATAAGAACATTTGCATCACATTCCATTTTCCAAAACATGCATAAAACAGCAGGTATCAAAGAATAAACATAGGCATGAGAAAATCAACTTTGCCAAACCGAAATTAAGAGCAAAATCTTCTAATACTTACTTCTGAGCTTAGACAAGCGTTTCAAGCTTAACCTAAACTCCCAAAATCACTTTTAAACCTTTACGAAGCTGTAAATTACGTTTCCACTCACCGACAACATAAGGCTCCACTAGCCAATACACAATCAAGCGTCTGAAGCTACCGAAACTTCACCACCTACTGTAGGATCGAACTCCCCTATTTTATCCACACGAAAATAAAGGATTAATGCATCATTATGCATTCTTAATCCCAACAACATCAATTCTCAACATCGCCTCACCAAAAACCATAAAACGTCTCCCTAAAACAACCAAAACATCACCAAACACAACCTAAACAAAGCTGACATAAACCAATGGTTTGAACATCTAATCAACATCCATTTACATCTAAAAAAACTTCCAACATCTGCTTATACCTCCAGTAACCTTCTAACACCCTAATCACTTCAAAATCTAACTATTCACAGTTTCAGGATTTCTTTTGTAAATCTCTTTTCACAACATTAAAACATATCTTAGATGTGATCTTCATCAATTAAAACCACCACAAATCAGATCTATAATAAAGATCTACCAAATTCTTATCAAAACTAACTTTAAACCTTCTAATCTTAATTTATTCATCAAGACATATCAAAAATCAGTTGTAAAAGATCAAGAACTTGGGAATTTCAACAAAGAGCCTTTGATTAGAGGAAAGAAATGAAAATTACCTCCAATGGTTGGCTTCCCCCCTTAATTGGCATGATTTGAGTGAAATCTCCATGAAAACAAATAGGATTTGAAGTAGAAATCAAAGGAATCAATTAAGAAATCAAAATGAAATAAAAAAGAATTAATTCCTGATTATTTTAGAGCAAAATAGGTAGTTTGGCTGCTGGGAAAATTGAGAGAAATGTTGAGAGCAAAAGTAGTTACGTAAGAAAAGTAAAACATCTTTAGAAATCTTTTCAATTAAATCTATTTTATTTTTATTTAATAAACATTTTAAAACCATTTAAAAATAACCTAAATTAAGGGAAATTCTGATTAAAAACATTGGTAAATTAGCACCTTAAAGATTCTAAGTTTTGACCCTTTTACAATTTAGTCACCAAAATAGTTTTGAAAATTTTATATTTTAGTCACCAAAAAAAAATGTCATTTAATTTGAACTTATTTCATTAAATTGAGTTTACCAAAACCCTCAATATATTAAATAAACATTTTCCACAATTTTTTATATTTTATTTCGCATTAAAAATATTTCTTACGATTTAATTCTTGAAACTAGATCAAGCTGACTAATCTGGTTCACCAGAACCGTCTAATTTACCTAGATAACTTCTAGGCCCAAATTCAGGGCGTTGCAACTCTCCCCCTCTTAAGAAATTTTATCCTTGAAATTTACATGATGGAAAAAAGGCGAGGAAACTACTTCTTCTTGTTCTCCTTCCTTTCCCATGTTGCCTCATCGACACCTCGATGTCGCCACAACACCTTTACCAACTTAAAGACCTTTCCATGAGGAACCTTACTGCTAGAATCCAAGATTTTCATCTGTTCCTCGTCAAAGGTCAAATTCGTATTCAACTCAATCTCCTCAACAAGCATCACACGCGATGGGTCTGATCTGTACCTCCGAAGCAGCGATACATGGAAAACATCATGCATCTTCTCCAACTCCGTGAGTAACCTTAACCTATAAGCAACTGGACCAACACGCTCTAATACCTCGTAAGTCCTAATAAAACTCAAACTCAACTTCCCCTTTCTTCTGACCCTCATCACCTTCTTCCAAGGCGAAACTTTTAAAAACACCTTATCACCAACCGCAAACTCAATCTCCCTACGCTTCAAATTAGCATATGATTTCTGCCTATCCGAAGACATCTTCAACCTATCACAGATAAGCTTCACCCTCTCATTAGTTTCTTTCAATACATCATGTAGAGAAACATACTTCTCATCTGCCTCAGCCCAACAAAGAGGTGTACGACACTTCCTACTATACAAAGCTTCATACTGAGCCATTTCAATACTCGTCTGTTAACTATTGTTATAAGCAAAGTCCACCAACGGTAGTTGCTTCTACCACGATCCTTGAAAATCAATGATTCAATACCGCAACATATCCTCCAACACTTGGTAACACATTCAGACTGACCATCCAACTGAGGATGATATGAAGTTCTAAAATTCAACCGTGTACCCAAAGCTATATGCAAACACTCCCAAAACATTGATGTAAAATGTGGATCCCTCTCTGACACGATAGACTTAGGTACCCCATGCAACATCACGATCTCAACAATATACATATATGATAACTTATCCAATGCATATGTTGTATGCACTGCCAGAAAATGTGTACACTACGTAAACCAATCCACAATTACCCAAATAGAATTCTTCCTCGACAGCTTTAAAGGCAAACCCGTCACAAAATCCATGGTAATACTCTCCCACTTCCATTTCAGAATCCTCAACAGTTGCAACAACAAAGAAGGAAACTGATGCTCAGCCTTAGCACGCTGACACACCATACATCGGGCAAGAAACTCCGCTACATCTTTCTTCAAACCAACCCAATAATACTTCTCCTTTAAATCCTAATACATCTTCGTACTACTCGGATGCATAGAAAAAGGGCTAGAATGTGCCTCCCTCAAAATAGTGTGCCTTAAATCAACATCTTTCGGCACAACTATTCGACCCTTAAAACACAAGATACCATCATCATTAAAACAAAAATCTGTCAGATTACCTTCCATCACATCCTTAACATGTGGAATCAACGAATCATCGTACGGTTCTTTTTCCTTGATCAACTGTAACAATGATGGTTTCACTTGAAACTCAGCCAACAACCCATCGTCTCGCGTCACACTTAACCGCGCAAACATTGCCACCAACTCCACCGCAACCTTCTTACTTAGGGTATCAGCTATCGCATTAGCCTTTCTCGGATGATACTCAATCATCAAATCATAATCCTTGAGCAACTCCACCATCGATGTTGCCTAAGATTTAACTCCTTCTACGACATCAAATTCTTCAAACTCTTGTGATCCGTGTACACAATACACTTCTCTCCAAACAGATAATGTCTCCAAATCTTTATCGCAAACACCAAACCAACATAGGATACATCACTATAAACGACAACTTTCTCGTCTTGCATTAACACACACCCCAAACCATCAACCCATCATCTCGTGTACTTTCAACTGTCTAGATGCATAAACCACAACTTTCCTGTCTTGCCTTAACACACACCCTAAACCAACATATGATGCATCACTATAAACGACAAACTCTTTACCCTATCCAGGTTGAATCAAGATTGGAGCTTGCGTCAACGCTTCCTTAAACTTCTCAAAAGCTTGTTGTCTATCCTCCGTCACTCAAAACGAACATTCTTTTGCAGCAACTTAGTCAACGGAGCAACAATCCTCGAGAAACCATCCATAAAATAACGATTATATCCTACCAACCCAAGAAAATAATGAACTTCCAACACAGACTTAGGTGACTTCCAACTCACCATCGCTTCAATCTTATGTTGATCCATATAATACCTTCCGTTGACACAATATGTCCAAGTAAAATTACTCCCCTTAACCAAAATTCACACTTTCTTAACTTTGCATACAACTAATTATCCAACAAATTTTGCAACACAATCCACAACTGTCAATCATGTTTTTCCTCAGTACGAGAGTACACAAGGATATCATCAATGAACACAACCATAAACGGATCCAAATATTCATGGAAAAACTATTCATCATATCCATGAAAGCAGCAAGTGCATTCGTCAACCCAAAAGGCATCACCAAAAACTCATAATGTCCATAACGTGTGCGAAAAGTAGTTTTTAGCACATCTCATCCTTAACCTTCAACTGATAATAACCGGACCTCAAATCAATCTTGGAAAACACCATAGCACCCCGAAATTGATCAAACAAATTGTCAATTCACGCAAAAGATACTTAGTCTTAATAGTCAACTTGTTCAGTTCCCGATAATCAATATACATGCTCATCTTACCATCATTCTTTTTCACGAACAACACTGGTGCTCCCCACAATGACACACTTGGCTAGATGAAACCATGATCCAATAACTCCAGAAGTTTTATCTTCAACTCTTTCAACTTTTTAGGTGCCATGCAATACGGAGCAATCGACACCAAAGCTGTATCCGTATACATCTTGATACAAAACTCTACCCCCATATCTGGTGGTAACCCTGGCAACTCCTCTGAAAATACTCCTAAAAAATCACAAATGGTACGGATATCTTGAACACGCACCTCCTTCATACTTGGGTTCATAACATAATTTAGATATGTTTGACACCCAAACTCTAACAACTTTCGAGCTTCTAATGCTAAAACCACATTAGACAAGAATTTAACATTCTTGCCCATGACCACCACCTCAAAATCATCTGCAAGTTAGGCTCATATTAGTTGCATAGTTAGCCATTCATGCATTAATCCATGTTTCCTTCCATCGTTGAGCTTGATTACATAACTTGGTAGTTTTTGTGGAAAAGATGCTGCTTTGGTGTGCTTTGTGTGTGTATGTGCAGGATCACTTGCCAAAGCAATGTCGAGCTAGTTGCCAGGGCAATGCATGAAGGATATGCCGAGCTAGTTGCCAGGGCAATGCATGAAGGAGACGCCGAGCCAGTTGCCATGGCAATTGTCGACAAAGAGAAAATGCAATAGGGATGTCGAAATTAATGACTTTAGAAGCCCAAGATGACATGGAGAAAGGCCCAAGCCCAAAGGAATTTGATTTCCATGCAGAGATTAAAGAAGAATTAAATTCCAAGAAGATAGGAGAAGTTCTAATAGGAATAAAGTTATAATAAAGAATTATATTCTTTAAAGATAATTTAATTCCAACTCAAACTCCTCCTCAAAGAAGGACTTTGGCCTAGCCCTATAAATAGCAAGGAGATTTCGACTACTTGAAGAGAGAGCAAGAGGGCAAAATTCGACAAGTCCAAGAGAGGAAGCAAGGGGAATTTTCGGCAAGCTTCTAGGGCAAGGGATTTTCGACAAGCTTCATCTTTTCTTCCTTGTTCGATTGGGTTCATGCTAGGGATTAATTATCTTGTGTTTCTTTGGAACCTAGCCATGAACTAATTCTACTTGGCTATGGTTATTGTGTTTTGTGGTTGTGAGAAACTATTGGTTTTTGTTTAGGTAATAAGAGTTTGCACTTTTCTATTTCAAGGTTTATTCATTCTTGATTCTTATTATTGTTTGCGAGTGAATTGGGAGAGGATCTCGTGATTTCATCCATTTATCTAATATCGGGAGAGTTAGATTCAAGAAACGAATGAATATGATCTTTATTCAATCCAATGATGGTGAAGATTAATTCAGCTTAGGAATAAGTTAAGGATTTCAACGGCTAAGAGGAGCGCAAGATTGGTTGTTGTTCACCCTTGATTCACGCAGGGATGTATTATCAAGGCATGCACAAGTAGCTAGAGTTTCGACTTAGGGATAAGAAGAAACCATTGAAGAACGCTCCGCCGAACCTTGAAGTTGCTGCCCAGACGCCCAAGTAGTTGCCCAGGCAACCATCGATTAGTTGCCAAGGCAACCCCGTTGTGCAAGTTGCCATGGCAACTGAGTTGCCCGTGCACTCTTTTACCAAGATGATCCAATCGGCTATCACACCTCAACTCACGATAACCTGGCCTATCTCTCTCAATTGAATTCATCTTTTCTTTTACTTATTTGCTTTCTAGATTAGTTAAACTTCTATAATCTTTTATTTGTGTTTTTATTTTTACAGTGCAAGAGACTAGATTCTTGAAGTAGCACCAATCCCTGTGGAGACGATATCTTTTATACTATAACTTGCGACGTGTATACTTGCACATTTGCGTAGCACTTATTACGCGCAACACTTGGTTTCAAAATCGACCACAGCCCTATGCTAGGTCAACCAATCCATACCCAGGATTACATAAAAACCATGAAACGACAACTCCATCATATTAACATCCTAGCAACTGTTGTTTTTCCAAAAAAAAAAATAGTTACTTGCATACCCACATCTAACACTTTTATAGGTATATCAAGCAAACGTGCATGATCGCGCAAGATATATGAATGTGCGGAACTAGAATCTATCAAAGAAAGTATTGACATGAATTGCAAAGTAAAAGTATCTACAATCACATATGATTTATTCCTCCCCTCGCGATGCACATAGTTCCTCCCAGGTCCACCACCCTCTGGTTGAATAGCCATTATACGAGCAATAGTCCTCTGACCATCCTCCCTATGCTAAAAATTACCTTGCCCATGCCCACAGTCTCTTTTTGGTGCAACAACAAGTGCAAGAGCCTATCCATCCATAGCCATCTACAAATAGTCACGTCTCAAATGATCCCGCGAACCATAACTCCAACATGTATCATATATAGCCCAACACTCTCTCGAATGATGCTTCCCACAGTGCCTACACTCGGGCACTCTTGCATAGGTGTTTTGAACTTGCTATCCACGTCCGGCATAACCTCTACCACGTCTCTTATCAAGACGATACCTCCTATCCTAATGCTTCTTATACCATTCTCTACTGACATCTGACTCGGTAATTTTCTTTCAAGCATTAAAACTCCTTGAACGTAACGATAGATTATACTCTATATCCTTAGCTCGAGAAACTAGGACATCAAACACCGTGTAATATGAAGCCAACATATAGGTCTTCACTTTCTCGACCAACCTATAATGGAAACGATCACGTCGCTAATGCTCATCGAGAACCAGTTCAGGTGCATACTAGCTTAACCAAACAAACTGAACCTCATATTTTGATACAAACATATTACCCTAGACCAACGCCATAAACTCTTTCTTCTTTTCATCTTGATATGGGGAACCCAGATACTTCTTCCAAAAAGTAGCACAAAAGAACTCCCACGTCACATCCACATGTGCCATACCCGTGATAGAAGTCGTCCACCCGCTATAAGCATCACCTTGAAGCAAAGATATGATGTGACCCAACTTACGCACATTCGTGCACTCCATCTGACCAAGAAACCTCTCAGTACAAGTGAACCACTCTTCAGCTGCCTCTAGAGCTAAACCCTTAAACTCAGTACCTCCCAAACTATGGAAATGCTCCAATGGAAGCCCTGTATTAATAGCTACCGCAGATGCTGGTGTAGGTACTTGCACTCCAGCCATAGCTGCCTGTAGAGCTTCAGTCATCGCCTTAATCAACATCGTTATATCCCCAAAGACTGGTCCAGGTAGAACTGGTGGCACTTGCCCTATATCCACCCTAGTTGAAAGATTAGGCAGAGGAGGTGACAACCCCTCACGGTGCACTATCTCACCCTTAACTCCATACCCTCTAGCAACATTACTCGAGTTCGACCTAATCTCTCGTGTCGGTGTCATACTCAAAAATATGTATCTATAGCATAAAAATATAACCAAAAATATAATTAGGCTAGCTTCAAACAAGGATCCAAGATATTCACTTTTCGAAAACAAAATTCTTTTATACTTGCATTAATAAGACAATGTGTCCCAAAGATTCAACCCCAAAATAGCACATTTAAAAAATAAATTCACATAATCAAACACCGTACATATCATACAACAATCAACATCATCTTAAACAACACAACATACCTCCCAACTATCATAACTTAGCTCTGATACAACGAGCCACAAACTCCGCAACATCTTTCTTCAAGCCAACCCAAAAATACTCTTTTTTCAAATCTTGATACATCTTCATACTCCCCGGATGTATAGCAAAATGACTCGAATGCGCTTTAGTCAAAATAGTGTGCCTCAAATCTTCATCCATCGGCACTACCACTCGAGTCTTTGTTAACAATAAATTGTCACCTACTCTTTTTATTTTATCATTTATTATGTTTATTATTATTATTTATTTATTTCATTAGTCATGTATATAACAGTCTTATTATTAGATGCAAAACCCAAATAAGGGTACAATTTGAATAAGATAAGGTTCGTTTAATTTTTAATAAAACCTATAAAATAACCCCATGTGGCCCAAATAAAAACCCCATATAACATATTTTGTCCTTATGTGCATCTAATTATTTGGATCCAATGGTCTAGATTTGATCAGAAAAAAGAAGCTGGTCAACCAATTGTTCATGTGGCCCCCACACATCCAGCATCAGCTCTCCTCCACGCGCCTTGATTCTCCCCAAATCTCGCGCTCTAACCTGCACAAGGAAAATGGAAAGTGAAAAGCAAGCAATTGATATGAAAAGAAATAGGGGTAATTAAGAGCTAGACCGAATTAAAGGGAACTGCACTATTCTTGCAGATTCGATTTAAAATAAAAGGAAAGCAAAGCTGATAAATAAAAAAGGAAGAAGAGATCAGTCTTGATTCATCAGATTCGATTCAAAATGGAAGTATCATCATAATTAGGAAGAAAAATCCGTCAAATTGGAGGAATAAAAGATTGGAATCAAATCAAAGAATTTAGGGCAATAATTTACCCAAAAATTAGTGATTTTTGGGTGATTTATTCTGATTTTTCTATGTATTTTTGGGCAGTAAAACTACTATATAAACCCCTTCCCATTGACTTGTAAAGACACCCACAAGCATCCGAAAATCCCATAGAATTCTCAAGTTGTATTAGTATTTGTCAAGTTGAATACAAGAAGAAAAACTTGGTTTTTAGGTATCTTGTTCTTGTTCTTTTGTTTTTATTTATTTCTTTTATCTCGCAAATATATATTCAATATTGGCAGTTATTTTCACTTGTTTTGAGTTTTGGAAAATATTTGTTCGAACGTTTCAGCCAATAAGGAGGACTTTTCGGTGCACCACCTTGTTCTTCATTCTTTATTTTTCACATGAACACTTGATGAGTTTTTAAAACGGGGTGTTTTGATCTTTGTTTTAAAACCAACATTGAGTAATGATGTTTTTGGGCCATATGACATTTCAAATAAAAGTGTGCTTTTTAATTTTATAAGATTAATATATCATTTTTTAAATCACATAAAGTTTCTTTAAATATTTTTCAAACCAGGCATCTAATTTCATTTTGTTTTTTAAACTTGGATATTAATTTCTTTTCCTTTTTAATTCCAATTTAAACTTCAAACTTATTTTTGTCACATATTTTCTTAAAAAAATAATAATGTGTAAATTAATAACTCGAATACCGTGTGTTGACTCTACTCGGAGAATGATACACATTTTAAAATTTTATTTAAATCCTTTCCTTTTTGATCGTCTATTTAATTTTGTAAATTTAATTAATGTTACCTTTATATCGTTAATTTAAGATATTTAACTATTTTTTAATAAAAGTATTAGTTTGGGTAAAATTCCTAGGTTTAGGTTCCCTAGTGTTACATCCTTAGTTTAATTTAGAGCCTTAAAGTTTGATAAAGTTCTCTTCACCCAAAAAACATAAAATACACTTAATTATATTTTAACCCTAACAGGTAAAAAATACTTAGACATTTTCTTAGGTTAATAATCACTAACATAGGATAAATAAAAGCTTCAACACATTAATTGTCTTTGTTTTTTTGTTAATAAAAGTGGAACATAATTAATGCGGTGTCCTACCAAAAGAAGGTAACAGGTTAGCGGCAGAGATGTTGGCGGTGATTAGAGTTTACTCTCAAGATGGTGGGACCGTTAAATTGAAATCATATTCGTAAAAGGACAATAAGTTAAATCTTATACGAACTTGCAAATTTCGATATTAAAATATTTTGTAATCGGTTAGGTATCAAGTTTTGGGCGCTGTGGGGGTGCTAATACTTCCCCAAGCGTAACCGAATCCTGAACCCAATTTTTTGTCTTTTTACAGACCAAAACCGTTGTTTTAATAAAATAAAAATGATTTTATTAAAATGACCCGTTTTTAGGTGATCCAATCACACCTCATTTAAAAAGATTGGTGGCGACTCCGTTGTTTTGACTTTTATTTAAAAAAACTCGTCGGGGCCCTTTAAAAAAGGTCACGACAGCTTGGCGACTCCGCTGAGGAATTTTTGTTTTTTTAAAAATAAAAAAGATAGTCAAGCCACAAGCCGATTACATTTTGTTTTAATGTCAGAATTTGTTAAGTTCATGTAGATTTTAATTTAATTGTCCATTTATGAATATGATCTCATTTTACGCATTAAAAGCTTGATTATAAGCTCTATACCCGAGCTTCATCCCGATCGCTTAAGTGAGGGGAAAATGCTTTGCTCGTGTAAGAATATTGATTCTTCTTATGAGCCTAGCAAGTACCTTTGGGACTCATACGCCCATTGTCTTTGTAAGGGCACTGATCCTTCGTGAAGGCATAGGAAATGAGTCCTCCTGAGTTGAACTTGGTTCGTTTGAAGCATATAATGGGTGAGAATCAAGGGTCTTGCTACCCTTAGTAGGGGACAACGAGGACAGCTCGGGGACCTTTATAGAACCAAACCATGTGTGAATCTAGAAGCCCACCCTAATAGAGCCTTTTGATGAGCCATAAAAGTATAATTTGGTCAAAATTATTTCGTAAGAATAGTCCGTGGAAACATGTCCAGAAATGTTGGAATACGCTGCCCAGTTATTATTCATATAATGAAATTATTTTGGACCTTTTATGTTTAAATTCTGTTTACAAATCCTTGCTTTTTGTCTTGTTTCTTGTTTTGCAAATTTGTTTCATGCTACATCATTTCATATTTAGAAGGGGTTGGTTCTCAAGACACTTGCTCAGTTAGAAAATAGTTCTTGACCATGGATGGAAGGTACCTGAAGAAAGAAGAAGGCAATGTGGATATGTGTCACTGGTCTGAGGTCAACTAGCGAGTGAATGAGGATAGTTTGACGGTTGATCATGAGACAGAGACATCAGAGTACACCCATATCAATGTGAAACAGAATAATATGCATGAGCTACAAGAAGCCTAGAAGCATTTTGACTATGCAACTAAGCAGTTGTTCTATGATACCTATGGCGATATAGCCTACATGCTGTATGTAAAGGTTGATGAACAATTCCTCAAGGCCCTGGTGCAATTCTAGAATCCAGGATATTGTTGTTTTACCTTCAACGGAGAGGACATGATGTCCACGTTTGAAGAATACTTTGCATTATTCAATCTGAGAAAGGTGAAGAAGAATTGGGTTTATGCTAAACCCCCTAAGAACAAAAATTCACACTTGAGGCTCAAGTCTTTCGCCGATATGAGCGATGGATGGGTTAAACGCCTATAGGGAAGAGGGGGTAGCTTTTCCTTCCCTTGTCGAGCATCCGAAACATAATCTATACTCATCCAGATCAGGGAAAGAAGGTGGATCTCCAAGCCATAGCGATCTACGTCATGGTTATCTTTCCAAAGGTCTTGGGTAATATTGATGTGGCTTTATTAGATTTATTTGAATAGTTGAAGAGGGAAGTTAATCCGGTGCCAATAGTACTAGCATAAACCTTCATCTCTTTAAATGCGTGCTGAAAGATAGAAGGTGTGCGTTTCGGAGGCTGTGACCTTTTGCTTCAGGTTTGGGCCCTTAGTCATTTTTGGAAGTGTCCGACTTTGACTCTATCCAATGTGTTTTCCCCTTACTTCTCTTCGTTCTGAGATTTTATGGCAAAAGAATGGCCGAAAGACAAGAAGGGCAAATGGGTTGACATTTTCAGAGACCAGCGGGATCATGACATCGTATGGTGAGTTCCGTGGCTGGGTCGTACCAAGGTTTTGTACAAGTATAGAGATTATGATCATCTGATGCTACTGGGCCTATGGAGTGGAATTGGTTGTGCTCCCTTATTAGTGTCACAAAAATATGGCTCTCGGTAGTTTATCCCTTGCGCTACTAGTCTTGGCTTGTACGAGTTTAAGTTCGAAGGGGCATTCGATGAGAAGATCCATACTATTAATGATGCATAGAATAATTGTTACCTTATGGAGATAGACTACGACAGTGAGTGTATGTTCACCCTCGATTACGATATATGGAGGCATGTCAAGGTGAATGACAAAATTTCACCACCTACTCCGGGGCAGGCTAAATTCTTGGAGGAACATCTGAAGGTGGTACTGTATGAGGCTGTATTCTGAGAGCCGAATTAAAGAGGGCCAAGGCTGAGATTGAAAACTTGCAATGCCAGCGCACGAAGGACTTATTTGAGGCAAGTCTAGATGTGGACAAGTATAAGGGAGAGACAGATCGAGTAGTAAAGATGTATAAGGACCTAGAAGCAAAATTTGAGATTCAGAGGGTAGAATTTCTCAAATTTCAGGTTGCGGTTCGAAATGCTAATTTGAGAAAGACTTCAGAGCAATGGAGGCAAGAAATTGAGCAAGCTGTGGGAAAAGAAAGAGAGCGCGACAATAGAGAAATTGAAAAATACAGACGATTGCTGATAGATGAGAAGAAAAAAGGAAAGCAAGTGGTCGATAATGAAAATAACAAACGGTTCCTTAAAAGAGAAAAAGAAAATATAGCTGCATGGAAGAGGAAGGCCTATGACAATAAGATCTGTTCGTTTAAATTACAGAGGGTATGTGATGAGACCAGTAAGAAGCTGAAATAGAGCCAGGCCTTTGTTGCTGAGTTACAAGCCAAGATAACAGACTCGAATCATTCGCTGCACAGGTTCCAGAATCATCATACATATATTGAACTCCAGGATAGTCTAAGTGAGAATGATACATTGAAAAAGCAAATGGAAGCTATGGAAAGTATCATTCATGAGTACAGAACACAGATTTTTGTTCTCGAAGATATCAACGAAGGGGCAATGACTATTTGTTTACTCGGCTTAGGGACAATGCCAGAAGGTTCCAATAACAAGATGAATTTAACAAGAGCTTCATGACCTAGAACAAGACGTAGCTAAGCATGTGATGATGTTAGCTGCAGAAGCTAAGGCTATTCGCCAGTACATTAGGCCAGTGGGAGAAGTCAGACCAAGACTCATGTGGCATCCAATAAGAACTACTTCTAGAGCAATTGTCTTATTGGAATTGATGGCCCTTCGCCTGCATTCATGCATTTGCATTTTGTTTGTTGTTTATTTGCATTGGTTTATTTTTTTACATTATTGCATACATTCATACATAATAAAATAATTAATTATGGTAAAATTTGAAAAAAAAACTAAAAAAAGAGAAAAAGTTTTGCATAAACACGATACCCAAGCAATGCTCATTGAAGACATGTCATCAGCTTCATAGTTAAACTGTAAGAATACGCGAGCTTGTTGGGATGTTGTTACCCAAATAGCAGCCATGTTAGGGTTTTGGGACCCATATAAAGAGAAAGCAACTGACGACATCGAAGCCCTGTCAGGAATTGCCTACGCTCACTTTGGGAATCAAGGAATGAAATATGACGAGTACCCTGTAGCGTGAACAACTTCAGCAGTAGAATCTTGTTAGAAAGTAGATTGGTCGAGCTTTGCTGGAATTCACCCATGATTTCTCAAAATAATGATCAATGACTTTACTGGAAAATGGTGGAGTCATACCTAGAACCAACCCTTTGCTTTTGCCCGCGAGCATTATGGATCTTTTGTAAAGGCCTCTATGTTATTCTACTTGTGTAAAAGATGCATTCCCTTTAATTTTCTCAAGTGGCAAACATTTCATTTTTTTCTCCCTTTTCAATTTTTCATCAATACATATTATTTTCAGAATTCCCATTATTGATTGTATGAATGATTCTAGAATCTAATCCCAAGATAGAAGGGCAATAAAGTGTGTTCAGGATTAATGGGAAAATCCCATTTTGAGAGAATTTACCTCTCAGACATTGTTATTTAGGGATTTTGAATAAAGTGATAACTCTAAAACATCTACGAACTGAAGACTGCTTCTCTTCGATGATATTTGTGTGTGAAATGACATTTGACATTCCTTCATTTCCCTTCACGAATAAGAAAATGAAAAAATATCCATTGTTGTCCCCTTTGAGCTTGATTTTTTTTGTGATTGAACCCCAACCAAGGATCACTCCCCATACTGGGGGCAAAGAGGATGAAAGGTTGTTCGTAAGCAAGAAAGAAAACATAGCATATCAATTTGAATGTCCTAAATGAAAGGACAAAAAGAAAAAGAAAAATAAAAGGTGAAGAAAAGAAAAAAAGAAATAAAAGCTGGAATACGAAGAAAAGTTTGAAATAAGAGAAAAACATGTGCGAAATCCTTCAGATGAGACATGTGCCAGAAAAATAAATGAACTCTAGAGTGAAAACCTAAAATGGGCAGTCTAGAATGATCCAAAGAATAAAAGAATGACGATTTCATCAAGAAAGGTTGATCCTTGGTTTAATCACCCTTAAACAAGTATTTGAGCCTATATATCTTTTTTTGTAACCCAAGCCCAGCCTACATTACAAGCCTTTAAAGACCATTTGGATCACACATGAATATCTGAGAAAAGGAGTTTGTTTTTAGAACATATCCCGCCTAATTTGAGTTAACCTTTCTTCAGGGACCTCTAAACTTCTAATGCCTGATTGAGATTAGAAAAGTGGGAATATTGAAATTTGGGGAGTGGGTGAGTTAAAGAGAGCCACTTAAAAATGGGACACTATCCTGTTGATGAATTCATGTATCATTCATACTATAAATTTTGGAGCATCTGACCTTGCTCTTTTCCATGTTTGTCATGACTTTTTCCTTTGAACCCTCATTTCTAGCCTTTATTTTTCTTTAAATCCTCATTGCTAACCATTTTCTTGCATCTTACAAGTAAAGTGACATAGATTCATAAAAAAATAAATGTTTCTTGGTATTGATTCCAAATCCATGAGCAATTGTTTACTATTGCATCAAGAAATAATAGGGGCAACACTGACTTCATTAGTTTATGGGATAAAAGGTTGAGCTGCCAATAAAGGTTAAAATTCCATCTCTCCGTGTCTTGATGGGAGCAAAACCATAAGAAGCAGAGTGGGTCCAAGCAAGATATGACCAGTTGAGTTATCCAATGAAAAAGAGGTTGAAAGTCATCTGCCTTGGTCAGGTGAATCAAAGAAGAATGATGTGACCTCATGAAAAGAAAGTTCACCGGAGAGAATTTCGAGAAGGAGATTTAGTATTAAAGAGAATACTGCCAATCCATAGAGACTCCCAGGGAAAATGGGCGCTCAACTGGGAAGGACCTTATGTCGTAACGAAGGTTTTCTCAAGAGAAGCATTGCTCTTGGTCGAGATAGATCGAGATAAGCTTCATAATCTGATGAATTCAAAAGTTTCATGCCTGAAAAAAGAAGATGGAGAAAAAAAGAAAAAGAAAAAGAAAAAAAGAGAAAAAAGAAAGAAAAAGAAAAAAATAAAATTATCGAAAGGTAAAAACCCGCAAAGGGCACCTTAGATATAAAAAAATAAAAAGGGGTTCAAGATGAAAACCCGCAATGGGCGTCTTAAAACCAAAGGGGATCTGAGTTGAAAACCTGTAAAAGGTGGCTTAGATAGTTTATGGATAGGGCAAGAAGCAAATAAATCTCTCGAAAACTTGGCATCTTAGAAAGAATTTCATGTCCTCATACCTCGTCGACTTGGCAACACAAGGCAAATTTTGGTGTTCTTACTTAGGAAGTTTTGGCCAGTGGGGCACGCCTAGAGTGGGGCAATTTGCATTGGCCAAGGATTTCAGTCCGTCAACGTTAATAGGCGTGAGAGGAAGATAAAAAAACGCTAGTATCATTCGAAGACATTCAAGGTAGAAATAAGATTTGCTGCAAGGATTTACATGCAAGTGCTACAAAGAGCACTGCAGGGACAAACATCTGAGAACTCGTAAGAAGCTTTGATATTATTTTAAGGCAGCATGATTGCTACACCTTATCCCAAAACGAGAACAATTTTAAAAACATTGGAGGAGATATCCAGTGATGTTAAAGCTTTTATTCAAGCTTCAGGGAGGATGTGAGAGATTATGTTCTCTTAACCAGACAAAGGCTAAAAGAGTGTTGAAGAATGTAATGTCCTTCTATCCAGGAATACAAGATAACTGGATTGAGTGAGCAAATGTGCAAAGTTCAGATGTTTTTTCTAAAGCAAAGAGATACAAAGAATAAATAGCTAGCATGGTTGTCTATCTAGGTTGAACAAGAAAATGTGCATGGAAGCGAAAAGGAAAACCCCTGAAAGAAAGAGAGAAAAAGAGAAATAAAATAGAAAAGTTTAAAAACAAAAAAGAAAATGAAAGAGAAAATGGCATGCATTCATGTATTAGGTATCCCTAGGAGCATACACATCATAATCATAACATTTGTTAAATTTTGACAGATGTAAAACCTGTCTATCCATTCGGGCTCGAAGAGAGTGGAACCTGCTTATCTATTAGAGCATGAGGAGAATAGAACCCGCCTATCCATTCAGGCATGAGGAGAGTGGAACCTAATTATCTATTCGAGCATAAGGAGAATAGAACTTGCCTATCCAATCCATTCGGGCACGAGGAGAGTGGAACCTGCTTATCTATTCGAGCATGAGGAGAATAGAACCTGCCTATCCACTCGGGCATAAGAAAAGTGGAACCTACTTATCTATATGAGCATGAGGAGAATAGAACCCGCCTATCTGTTCGGGCATGAGGAGAGTGGAACCTACTTATCTATTCGAGTATGAGGAGAATAGAACTTGCCTATCCGTTCGGGCATGAGGAGAGTGGAACCTGCTTATCTATTCGAGCATGAGAAGAATAGAGCCTGCCTATCCGTTCGGGCATGAGGAGAGTGGAACTTGCTTATCTATTCGAGCATGCGGAGAATAGAACCCGCCTACCCGTTCGGGCATGAGGAGAGTGGAACCTGCTTATCTATTCGAGCAAAAAGAGAATAGAACCCGCCTATCCACTTGGGCATAAAGAGAGTGGAACATGCTTATCTATTCGAGCATAAGGAGAATAGAACACGCCTATCCACTCGGGCATGAGGAGAGTGGAACCTGCTTATCTATTTGAGCATGAGGGGAGTAGAACCCGCCTATCCACTGGGGCATGAGGAGAGTGGAACCTGTTTTTCTATTCGAGTAAAAGGAGAATAGAAGCTGCCTATCCATTCGGGCATGAGGAGAGTGGAACCTCTTTATCTATTCGAGCATGAGGAGAATAGAACCTGCCTATCCATTTGGTCATGAGGAGAGTGGAATCTACTTATCTATTCGAGCATGAGGAGAATAGAACCCGCCTATCCATTCAGGCATGAGGAGACTGAAACCTATTTATCTATTCGAGCATGAGGGGAATATAATTGGCTTATCTATTTGAGCATAAGGTGAATAGAACACGCCTATTCGTTAGGGCGCGAGAAGAATGGGACCTTGTTTGCGACCGGTGAAAATTAGTGCCTTTTGTTCTTTGCTCTATCCCTATTTCTCCGGAATAAGCAAAGAGGGGCAGCTGTTCATACTAAATTTTCACCTACTCTTTTTATATTATTATTTATTATGTTTATTATTTTTTATTTATTTCATTAGTCATGTATATAACCAGTCTTATTATTAGATACAAAACCCAAATAAGGGTACAATTTGAATAAAATAAGGGTTCATTTAATTTTTAATAAGACCTATAAAATAACCCATATGGCTCAAATAAAAACCCCATATAACATATTTTGTCCTTATGTGCAGCTAATTATTTGGATCCAACGGTCTAGATTTGATCAGAAAAAAGGAAGCTGGTCAACCAGTTGTTCATGTGGCTCCGCACATCCAGCATCAGCTCTCCTCCACGCGCCTTGATTCTCCCAAAATCTCGCTCTCTAACCTGCACAAGGAAAATGGAAAGTGAAAAGCAAGCAATTGATATGAGAAGAAAAAGGGGAAATTAAGAGCTGGACCGAATTAAAGGGAAATGCATTATTCTTGCAGATTCGATTCAAAATAAAAGGAAAGCAAAACTGATAAATAAAAAGGAAGAAGAGAGCAGTCTTGATTCATCAGATTCGATTCAAAATGGAAGTATCATCATAATTAGAAGCAAAATCGGTCAAATTGGAGGAATAAAAGATTGGAATCAAATCAAAGAATTTAGGGCAATAATTTACCGGAAAATTAGTGATTTTTGGGTGATTTATTCTTATTTTTCTATGCATTTTTGGTAGTAAAGCTACTATATAAACCCCTTCCCCTTCACTTGTAAAGACACCCACAAGCATCCGAAAATCCCATAGAATTCTCAAGTTGTAGTGGTATTTGTCAAGTTGAATACAAGAAGAAAAGCTTGGTTTTTAGATATCTTGTTCTTTTGTTCTTTATTTATTTCTTTTATCTCGCAAATATATATTCGATATTGGCGGTTATTCTCACTTGTTTCAAGTTTTGGAACATATTTGTTCGAACGTTTCAACCAAAAAGGAGGATTTTTCGATGCACCACCTTGTTCTTCATTCTTTATTTTTCACACGAACACTTGGTGAGTTTTTAAAGTGGGGTGTTTTGATCTTTGTTTTAAAACCAACATTGAGTAATGGTATTTTTGGGCCATATGCTCATTTCAAATAAAAGTGTGCTTTTTAATTTTATAAGATTAATATATCATTTTTTAAATCACATAAAGTTTCTTTAAATATTTTTCAAACCGGGCATCAAATTTTATTTTGTTTTTTAAACTTGGATATTAATTTATTCTCTTTTTTAATTCCAATTTAAACTTCAAACTTATTTTTGTCACATATTTTCTTAAAAAATAATAAAGTTTAAAATAATAACCCGAATACTGTGTGTTGACTCTACTCGGAGAAGGATACACATTTTAAGATTTTATTTAATTCATTTCCTTTTTGCTCTTCTATTTAATTTCGTAAATTTAATTATCGTTATCTTTATATCGTTAATTTAAGATATTTAACTGTTTTTTAATTAAAGTATTAGTTTAGGTAAAACTCCTAGGTTTAGGTTCCCTAGTGTTACATCCCTAGTTTAATTTAGAGCCTTAAAGTTTGATATAATTCTCTTCACCCAAAAATCATAAAATACACTTAATTATATTTTAACTCTAACAGGTAAAAAATACTTAGACATTTTTCTTAGGTTAATAATCACTAACATAGGATAAATAAAAGCTTCAACACATTAATTGTCTTTGTTTGTTTGTTAATAAAAGTGGAACATAATTAATGCGGTGTCCTACCAAAAGGAGGTAACGGGTTAGCACCAGAGATGTTGGCGGTGATTTGAGTTTACTCTCTGGATGGCGGGATCGTTAAAATGAAATCATATTCATAAATGGACAATAAGTTAAATCTTATACGAACTTGCAAATTTCGACTTTAAAATATTTTGTAATCGGCTAGGTACCAAGTTTTGGGCCCTGTGGGGATGCTAATCCTTCCCCACGCGTAACCGACTCCAGAACCCCTTTTTGTGTTTTTCGCAGACCAAAACCGTTGTTTTAATAGAATAAAAATGGTTTTATTAAAATGACCCGTTTTTATGTGATCCAATCACACCTCTTTTAAAAAGATTGGTGGCGACTCAGTTGTTTTGTCTTTTATTTAAAAAACTCATCGGGACCCTATAAAAAAGGGTTGCGACACTCTTAAAGCAAAAAACCCCGTCCTCATTAAAACCAAAATCCATTTGATTCCCATCCAAGATATCCTTAAAATGCGGCACCAACGCATCATCATACGGTTGCTTGTCTTTAATCAACTGCAACATCGAAGGCTTCACTTGCAACTCTGCTAACAACCCGCCATCTCGCGACACACTCAGCCGCGCAAACATCGTCCTTAGCTCCACAGCGACCTTTCCACTCAAAGCATCTGCTACCACTTCGCTTTTCCTGGATGGTACTCAATGGTCAGATCATAATCCTTCAACAATTCCAACCACCTTCGCTGCCTAAGATTTAACTCCTTTTGAGACATCAGGTATTTCAAACTTTTGTGATCAGTGTAAACAACACACTTCTCACCATAGAGATAGTGTCGCCAAATCTTCAAGGTAAACACCACCGTAGCCAACTCAAGATCGTGCACAAGGTAATTATGCTTATGCACCTTCAACTGCCAAGATGCATAGGCGACAGCCCTTCCTTCCTGCATTAACACGCATCTCAAACCCACATAGGACGCATCACTATACACAACAAACTCCTTCCCTGACTCCAGTTGAATAAAGATTGGAGCGTGTGTCGATGCCTCCTTCAGCTTATCGAAAGCTTGCTGCCTAACTTTCGTCCACTCAAAACTCACATCTTTTTGCAACAACTCCATCAAAGGGATAGCAATCTTCGAAAACCCATCCATAAACCGTCGATAATATCTTGCCAACCCCAAAAAACTACGAGCCTCTAAAACATATTTTAGTGAATTCCAATTCATAATGGCCACGACCTTTTTCGGATCCACGCAAATACCTTCGGCCGAAACAACATGACCAAGAAAAACCACCTGCTTGATCCAAAACTCACATTTCCTTAACTTGGCATAAAGCTTGTTGTCCAACAAAACTTGCAACACAATTCGGAGATGTCAATCTTGATCTTCCTCGGTATGAGAGTACATAAGAATGTCATCGATGAAGACTACCACGAATTGGTCCAGAAATTCATAGAACACCATATTCATCATATCCATGAACGTTGCCGGTGCATTGGTCAAACCAAACGGCATCACTAGGAACTCGTAATGGCCATAACATGTGCGAAAAACTATCTTCGGCACATCCTTATACTTCACCTTCAGCTGATAATACCCTGACCGTAGATCAATCTTGGAAAACACTTTAGCACCTCGAAACTGGTCAAACAAATCATCAATCTTGGGCAAAGGATACTTGTTCTTAATTGTCAACTTGTTAAGTCACCGATAATCTATGCACATCCTTATCGTGCCATCATTCTTTTTCACAAACAACACCGCTGCACCCCAATGTGATACACTTGAAAGAATGAATCCACGATCCAACAACTCTTGCAACTATGTCTTCAACTCTTTCGATGCCATATGATACGGAGCAATCGACACCGGAGTCGTATCCGTATATGTCTCTATGCAAAACTCCACCTTCCTATCGGAAGGCAAACCAAGCAACTCTTCCGGAAACACTTAGGGAAAGTCGCAAATAGTGCGAATATCCTGGGCTCGCCCTTCCTTCGTACTCGGGTTCATAACATAGGCTAGGTATGCTTGACCCCCACACTCCAACAACTTTTGCGCTTCCGGCGTTGAAACTACATTTGACATGAACTTGATATTCTCGCCCACAAATACAACTTTGTAATCCTCTACAAGTTTCAAAGAAACCCGCTTAGCCTCGAAATCCACTACAGCCTTGTGTTGAGACAACCAATCCATACCAGAATCACTTTAAAACTGTGAAACAGTAACTCCACCAGATCAGCCTCAAACACATACCTTTAAACCATAAAGGGAGAACTCTTATACAACTTCATAGCCAGAACCGTCTTACCAAAAGAACTGGTTACCCACATACCAACATCTAACAACTCAATAGGTAAATCCAACAAACATGCATGCTCGTGCAAAATGTAAGAATGCGTGGAACCAGAATCAATCAAAGATAATAAAGGTATTGACTGCAAGGTAAAGGTACCTATGATTACGTCAGTACCATTCCTCCCAACACGGTGAGCAAAGACCCTCGCCGGTCCACCATGCTCTAGCTGAACCACCATGGTATGTGCTACCACTATCTGTGCATCATCCCTATGTTGGAAATGTCCACGGTCGCACCCACGATCTCTCTATGCTCCAGCAACAAGTACATTAGCCTCACCCTCTTTGGCCAACTGCAGACAATCCCTACGAAGATAATCCCTCGATCCACAACTCCAACAAGTGTCGATAGCACCCCAACACTCCCCCGAATGCCTCCGACCATATCTCTTACACTCGAGAACTTCAGCATGAGCATTCTGATCCTAAAATCCACGCCCAACACCAAATCCTCCATGCTACTAATTCGGGCTGTACCTCTTGTCTATGTACCTCTTATAACGATATCGGCCAGCATCAGACTCTGCACTCCTTTTACAAAATGAAGAACCCCTAGAACGAACAGACAAACCCAGATTTTATTCTATGTCCTTAGCCCTCGACATCAGCATATCAAACTCTGCATAATCAGTGGCCAACGTGTACATCTTCACTTCCTTTATCAACCTGAAATGGAATTGATCGCACCTCTCTCGCTCGTCCGGAACCAACTTAGGAGCATATTTACTCAACCGAACAAACTGGATCTCATACTAAAAAACGGACATGTTTTCCTACTCTAAAGCCATTAACTCTCTCTTCTTCGCATCCTTGTATCTCGTCTCCAAATACTTATTCTTGAAAGCCTCACAAAAGAATTCCCATGTAACATTAGCATGTTCCATACCCATAATCACAGTTGTCCACCAACTGTGTGCATCACCCTGAAGCAACATACGATACATCTCAGCTTACGTACGTCGGTACGCTCTATTTGGCCAAGGATCCTTTCGGTACTCGCAAACAATTTCTCGGTTGCTTCAAAAACCAATCCTCTAAACTCAACACCACCCAGGCTACGCAAATGCTCTTAAGGTAACCCAGTGTTAACAACTGCAGGTGCCGGTGCAGGTACATGCACTCTAGCCATGGCCGCCTAGAAAGCTCCTGCCATCGCTTGCACCAATGGTGCTATATCACCAAAAACAAGTTCTTATGGTGCTTGAGGTACAACTACCTCTACTCGAACATGAGTAGGAGGAATCGGTAGAGGATGAGGCAACTCTTCATCACGCATATCGACAACACTACCCATGTGAGCTCTAGTCTCTCATCTAGGTCCCATACTCGATAATATGAGTCTAAACATGATAATGCAACAAAACAAAACAATTAGGACAGCTCGCAGGGAGAATCCAAGTCACTCTTGTTTAAAAAAATTATTTAACTCAAGTAGTAATAAGGCAATGTGTCTCAATGTTTAATTCCCAAACTTACACATATCAAGTACAATTTCTCAAATTCAATCACTATGCATTTCAAAAAACATATTCAATCATACAAACAACCATAACCCACCTCCCAACCAATCATAACTTGGCTTTGATACCACCAAATGTAATCTCCTTGACTCGATCTAGTCGCAAGACCGAATCGAGCAAGCTACATTAGGGTTTACCAAAATAAACCCCGAAGGAAATACATTTGAATCTATTTTTTTGTTTTAACTTTTCTAGAAGAATTTTTAGGTTCTACGGTCTGCACACAAGCCATGGTTAAAATCTCAACTCAATGGGCGTCAATTCAACATTCGAATGCTCGAATCTGCACTTTAGGGACCAAAACATAATTTCTAATATTTATATATGATCTTTCACAAAACTTATGTTACCAATCCTCAATTAGTCATATTACATTCCCTCACATCAATTCACAACTCAAAATGATCATCTATACCCATTTAATTGCATAAATAAGAAATAGGGACCAATATGCAAAGATTTAAACATAAAGCAGCATTTCCAACTGAAATAACATCAAGTGTTTTGGTACAGATGTCCACCGTATCAGTACGGTTCTGAAATGTATTGATGTACTGATACAGTCCCCAAGCGTATCGGTACGGCTTGTATAATTTTAAAAGTCTAGATTCCAGTAGCTAAGGACCATACCAAAACAGTGACCCGCGTACCAAAACCCTCCATGTTTCATAGCTAAGCGTACTGATACGGTTAACAAGTGTATTGGTACGGTAAGGTGCATAATTTGAGCCTATACAGTTCCTCGTGTACCGACACCCTGAGGTATCGTACCGGTACGGTGAGACCTGTAATGACCTCGTCCAACATATGACACTTTGGCTCAATCTAACTCCTTTAATTCAACCTATAAACATCATTTAGCATCATAGACATACATCCATCACACATAGCAACATATCAAGAGGTTCACCAAGCATGGTATATGTTAAGTGTGAAAAAGGACTATATTTCTACCCTTTTTACTCTTAATTATTGTTAGACTTAGGTTCATTTTAGTTGTATTATTACGCATTCATGCATAATTTCATAGTTTCTTTTGCTGTTAAGCTTGATTACCTAATTTGGTTGATTTTTTGGAAAAAAGATACTGTTTTGGTGTGCTTTTGTGTGCAGTAACTAATTGCCCAAACAATTGGGAAATTGCCAAGGCAATTGAGGATAAGATGACATGGCAGCCGATTGTGATGAGTGGATAAATCCAAGGTGTCGAGATAAATTGCGAAAAGCAAGGATAAATCCTAGAAGAGTTGGAGTTCCAAGAAGAGATTAAAAGGATAATAAATTGCAAGAGTTTTATGAGGAGTTTTTGGAGGAATAAAAATATAATAAAAGATATTTATTTCTTTTATATTATTTTATTCCAATTTAAGTTCCTCCTCAAGAAGGACTTCGACCTAGCTATCTCCTATATAAGACTAAGCCGCCAACCTCAAGAAAAAGTTGAATTTTAGAGAGAAAAATAGAGGGTTGTCAACATCTTCTTTTCTTGTGTTTCTTTTGCACCAAGCCATGAACTAAATTTAATTGGCTTTGGTTATTTTGTTTTTGTGGTTATGAAAACGATTGGATTTGTTTAGGTTTTGAGTTTGCAATTTTAATTCAAAGTTTGTTCATTCTTGGTTATTAATTTTGATTGTGAGTGAATTGGGAGAGAATCTCATGAATTCGTCCATTTATCTAATATTGAGAGAGTTAGATTCAAGAAACGAATGAGCATGGTTTTCATACAATCAATCGATGGTGAAGACTAATATGAATTAGGAATAAGTTGCGGATTTCAACGGCTAAAAAGAGCGTAAGATTGGTGATTGTCCACCCTTGGTTCACGCAGGGATGTATTATCAAGGCATGCACAATTAACAGTGTTTCGCGTTAGGGATGACGAGAAACCATTGAAGAATGCTTCGCTGAACTTTGAAGGTTATTGCCCAATTGCCAAGGCAATCATTCCAATCTCAATTGCCCAAGCAATCGCAGAATTGCCCAGGCAATCCGACTGGATCCAATTGACAAAATAATTGAGCCATTCTAGCACTCAATTACCAAGACAATCCATTCAACTGTTACCCCACAACTCACGATAACCCGGCCTACTCTCTCTTATTTGACTACATCTCTCTTTAATTTTATTTCTCTTTTACTTTACTCATCAAAATCAACTCCTATTATCAATTGTGTTTTTACTTTTATAGTGCGAGAAGTTAAATTCTCGAAGTAGCACCAATCCCTGTGAAGACGATATCTAATCTATACTATTACTTGCGACGTGTACACTTGCACCGTTTGCGTTGCATTCAAATCACGCAATAGTATACTCAAGCATTCACCTAAGAGCATGATTTCTACCCAAGCATGCTTAATGTTTCCCAAACCCCTCAAACACAAGTAAAGATTATCACACAAGTTCAAACAACAATCTAAACTATTACATCAGGGAGTATCTCAAAACACAACTCCCAAAACCACTTGGTCACATTGCCTTCTTATTACTACTTAAAATGTATTAAAAACCATACTTTAAATTGTGTCAGATCCTTGGATCCTTCCTCGCTCGAGTGCTGCCCAAGAAAGCTATTTCTCTGCATTGATGAGGAAAAGAGAGCATAAGCTATAAGCTTAGTGAGGGAAACCACAAAACACTCATCAATGCATTTAAAACCATTTAGCACAAATCACATATAAACACCTCTTGGTAAAACATCTCATGCTTCTCATGTCATCTCAAAATATGCATAATATAGTGAGTAATAAAACCATAAACATGTGAGTAATAAAACCATAAACATGTGCATGAGATTTCATTTTAAAATACCGAAAGTGAGAGATAGCTCAACCGATACTTACTTTCGAGCTTAGATAGGTGTGTCAAACCTTATCTACGCTCCCTCAACTCCTTTTCAAACCTTTTAACAGTAGTAAATTACTTTTCCACTCACCATCAACCCAACACTCGATGGCCGATGCGCGAATCAAGCCTCCGTAACTCCCGCGCCTTATTTGATAGGTAAAGGATTCAGCTTTCCTGCTTTACCCAACCAAAACAGAGGATTAAGAACACATCTCTGTATCAAAACCTTCTAGCAATCAACAAACTCAACAACACCTCACAAGAATCAATCGAACACCTCCTAAAACCAACAAGAACACCACCAAACCTTACTCAAATAAAGCCCAACCAAGATCTAATGATTCTAACACATTTTTAACATCAATTAACATCCAACAACAACATAATCACTTCCTTATATCTCTACCAACAACACAACAACCAGGTCACACCAAAAACCAACTATAAACAACCTAAAAACTAGCAATCCTTTTAGTTTTGGGATTCTATTGATTAAGTCAATCCTTTCAACATAAAAACACATCTAATTTAAGATGTAAATCAATTAAATCCATCACCAAAACAGATCCAATTCGTCTTCCATTAACTTTCCAAGAAAACTCAATTTAATTAACAAATAAATGTTTAAATCACAATTCCACAATATAAGTCAAAACAAAGGATCACTTGGGAATTTCATTAAAAAATCTTTAATTAGAGGAGAGAAATGAAAATCACCTATAATTGTTGATCTCTCCTTAATTCGCCAAGCTTTGATGAAATCCATAGAGAATTTGCAAAGGTATTTGAAGAAATCAAATAGAAACCAAAAAAGAAATCATTAAAGATTTATTCCTGGAGATTTAGAAGCAGAAATCTCAGTTTGGTTGCTGAGAAAGTTGAGAGAAAAGATTTTGAGAAAAGTAGTTACGTGAGAAAGTGTTTTTAGAAAATAAAGATTTTTTTAATTAAAACCTCTTTTATCCAATTATTAGAACCTTTTAAAATACTTTAAAAATAGCATTAATTATGAGAGAAATCTATAGAAAAAGAATTGTCAAATAGCTCCTTAAAGATTCTATGTTTTGGTCCTTTTTTCGATTTAGTCACCAAAAACAGTTTTGAAATCTTTCAATTTAGTCACTAGACTAAAATGTCTACAAATGAGATTTAATTCCCCCAAATTGACTTCACCAATTTACTTAAAATATTAACTAAGTAATTTAGAACATTTTTTCCATATTTTATTTTACCTCAAAAATCAATTTTTAATTTTATTTTCCAGAAACTATTCGAATTGCCTAAACCGGTTTACTCTAACCTTTGGTCCAACCCGATTCACATCTAGGCCCATTTTCAGGGCATTACATCTCCCGCCTCTGCCCAACAAAGCGGCATACGACACCTTCTACCATACAAAGCCTCGTAAGGAGCCATCTAGATACTAGTTTGATAACTGTTATTATAAGCAAACTCCACCAATGGCAACTACTTCTCCCACGACCCTTGAAAATCTATGATACAACACCGCAACATATCCTCTAGCACTTGGATAACACGTTTCGACTGACCATCTATCTGTGGATGATACGAAGTACTAAAGTTCAACCGTGTACCCAAGGCCCAATGTAAATATTCCCAAAACCTCACATTGAAACGCGGATCTCTATCAGACACAATGGACTTCGGCACCCATGCAGCCTCACGATCTCTACATCATACAACTCTGCCAACTTATCTAGAGTATACGTCGTGTGCACAGCCAGGAAATGTGCACACTTCGTAAACCTATCCACGATCACCTAAATAGAATTTTTCTTTGACAGCGTCAACGGCAATCGAGACACAAAATCCACGGTGATCCTCTCCCATTTCCACTCTAGAACCCTCAACGGCTGCAACAACCCCAAAGAAAACTGATGTTTTGCCTTAACACATTAGTAAACCATGCAAAGAGCCACAAAATCCGCAACATCCTTCTTTAGGCCAACCCAAAATACTCTTTCTTCAAATCTTGGTACATCTTCATACTCCTCGAATGCATAGCAAAAGGACTCGAATGTGCTTCAGTCAAAATAGTGTTCCTCAACTCTTCATCTATCGGCACCACCACTCAACTCTTAAAGCACAAAACCCCGTCTTTATTAAAACCAAAATCCATTTGATTTCTATCCAAGATATCCTTAACATGCGGAACCAACGCATCATCATAGGGTTGCTTCTCTTTAATCAACAACAACATCGAAGGCTTCACTTACAACTCCGCTAATAACCCGCCATCTCGCGACACACTCAGCCGCGCAAACATCGCCCTCAGGTCCGCATCGACCTTTCTACTTAAAGCATCCACAACCACATTCACTTTTCCATGATGGTACTCAATGGTCATATCATAATCCTTTAACAATTCCAACCACTTTCGATGCCTAAGATTTAACTCCTTTTGAGACATCATGTATTTCAAACTTTTGTGATCAGTGTATACAACACACTTCTCAACATAGAGATAGTGTTGCCAAATCTTCAAAGCAAACACCACCGCAGCCAACCCTTCCTTTCTGCATCAACAAACATCCTAAGCCCACGTAGGACGCATCACTATACACAACAAACTCCTTCCCTGACTCTGGTTGAATCTAGATTAGAGCGTGTGTCAAAGCCTCCTTCAGCTTATCGAAAGCTTGCTGCCTAAGTTTTGTCCACTCAAAACTCACATCTTTTTGCAACAACTTTGTCAAAGGGGTAGCCATCTTCGAAAACCCATCCACAAACCATCGATAATATCTTACCAACCCCAAAAAACTACGAACCTCTGAAACATTTTTTGGTGAATTCCAATAACAATGGCCTCGGCCTTCTGCGGATCAAGGAAAATACCTTCGGCCGAAACAACATGACCAAGGAAAACCATCTGCTTGATCCAAAACTCATATTTACTTAACTTGGCATAAAGCTTGTTGTCCAACAAACCTTGCAACACAATTCAGAAAAGTCGATCGTGATCTTCCTCGGTACTAGAGTACACAAGAATGACATCAATGAACACTACCACAAATTGGTCTAGGAATTCATGGAACACCCTATTCATCATATCCATGAATGCTGTCGGTGCATTTGTCAAACTAAACGGCATCACCAGGAACTCGTAATGCCCATAATGTGTGTGAAAAGCTATCTTTGACACATCCTTATCTTTCACCTTCAGCTGATAATACCCTGACCGCCGATCAATCTTGGAAAACACTGTAGCACCTCGAAATTTGTCAAACAAATCATCAATATTGTGCAAAGGATACTTGTTCTTGATCGTCAACTTGTTCAGTTACTGATAATCTATGCACATTCTCACCGTGCCATCTTTCTTTTTCACAAACAACATCGGTGCACACCACGGTGATACATTTGGACGAATGAACCCACAATCCAACAGCTCTTGCAATTGCGTATTCAACTCCTTAGGTGCCATACGATATAGAGCAATCGACACTAGAGCTATATCCATATATACCTCTATGCAAAACTCCACCTCCCTATTCGAAGGCAAACCAGGCAACTCTTCTGGAAACACTCTTGGAAAGTCGTAAATGGTGCTAATATCCTGAGCACGCACTTCCTTCATATTTGGGTTTAAAATATAGGCTAGGTATGCTTGACCCCCACATTCCAACGACTTTTACGCTTCCAGCACTGAAACCACATTTGACATGAACTTGACATTTTCGCCCATAACTACAACTTTGTAATCCTCAGCTTAGCCTCAAAATCCACTACAGCATTGTGTTGAGACAACTAATCCATACCCAAAATCACGTCAAAACCATGAAACGATAAATCTATCAGATCAGCCTCAAATACACGCCCTTGAACCATCAAGGGACAACTCCTATACAACTTCCTAGCCACAACCGTCTCACAAAAATAACTGGTTACCTGTATACCAACATATAACAACTCAACAAGTAAATTGAACAAACATGCATACTCGTGCGTGGAATCAGAATCAATCAAAGATAACAAAGGTATTGACTGCAAGGTAAATGTACCTGCGATCATGTCAGTATTATTCCTCCCAACACGGTGAGCAAAAACCCTCGCCAGTCTACCATCCTTTGGTTGAACTGCCACGGTATGCGCTACCACTCTCTGACCATCATCCTTACGCCAGAAATATCCACGGCCGCACCCATGACCTCTCTACACTCTAGCAATAGGTACACTAGCCTGGCCCTCTCTGGCCAACTGCGGACAATCCCTACGAATATGATCCCTCGATTCATAACTCCAACAAGTGCCGATAGCACCCCAGCACTCTCTCGAATGACTCCGACCATATCTCCTACACTTAAGAACTCTAGTATGAGCATTTTGACCCTAAAATCAACGCCCAACACCAAATCCTCCACGCCGCTGATCCGGGCAGTATCTCATGTCTCTGTGACTCTTATAACGATCTCAGCCAGCATCAGACTCTACACTTCTCTTACAAGACGAAAACCCCACAGAACGAACAGACAAACTAGATTTTGTTCTATGTCCTTAGCCTGCGACACCATTATATCAAACTCTACATAATCAGTGGCCAACATGAATGTCTTTACTTCCTTGATCAACCTGAAATGGAATCGATCACACCTCTCTCGCTCATCCGGAACCAACCTAAGAGCATATTTACTCAATCGAATAAACTAGATCTCATACTCAGAAACAGACACGTTTCCTTACTCTAAAGCCATAAACTCTCTCTTCTTCGCATCCTTGTATCGAGTTCCCAAATAGTTCTTCTTAAAATCCTCACAGAAGAATTCCCATATAACATTAGCATACCCACGATCATAGTTGTCCACCAACTATATGCATCACCCTGAAGCAACGATACAATACATCACAACTTACGTACGTCGGTACACTCTATTTGGGCAAGGATCCTTTCGGTACCCGCAAACTACTTCTCAGCTACTTCAGGAACCAAACATATAAACTCAACACCACCTAGGCTACACAAACGCTTCAAAGGTAACCCGATGTTAATAGCTGCAGGTGCCGGTACAGGTACATGCACTCCAGCCATGGCTGCATAGAAAGCTCCCGTCATCGCTTGCACCAACGGTGACATATCACCAAAAATAGGTACTTTTGGTGCCTGAGGCGCACCTTCCTCTACTCCAACACAAGTAGGAGAAATCGGTGGAGGATGAGGCAACTCTTCATCACGCGTATCAACAACACTGTCCATGTGAGCTCTAGTCTCTCATCTTGGTCCATACTTGATAATACAAGTCTAAACATGATAATGCAACAAAACAAAACAATTAGGCAAGCCCACAACAAGAATCCAAGTCACTATTGTCTGAAACCAAAATTATTTAACTCAAGTAGTAATAAGGCAATATGTCCTAAGGTTTAACTCCCAGACTTATACTTATTAGGTACAATTCTTCAAATTCAATCACCGTGCATTTCAAATAACATATTCAATCATACAAACAACCATAACCCACCTCTCAACAATCATAATCTGGCTCTGATACCACCAAATGTAACCCCCTTGACCCGGTCTAGATGCAAGACCGAATTGAGTGAGCTATATTAGGGTTTACCGATATAAACCCCATAAAATTCAAACAAAATTGTTTTCCTTTTTTCTTTTATCTTTTCTAGAAGCATTTTTAGGTTCTACGATGCCCATACAATTCATGGTTAAAATCTCAACTTAATCGGGCGTCATTTTGACATCTAATTGCTCGAAATTGCATTATAGGGACTAAAACATAATTTTTTTGATTTTTATACGAGCTTTCACAAAATTTAAAGTTGTCAATCCTCAATTACTCATATTTCATGCTTTCATATTGAATCACAACTCAAAAAGATCATCCATACTCATTTAATTGCATAAATACGAAACAGGGGCCAAAATGCAAAGATTCAAACATCAAGCAACATTTCCAACTGAAATAACGTCTAGTGTTTCGATACGGTTGCCAACCGTATTGATACGGTTCTTAAGAGAATTTACGTACCAATACGGTCCTCAAGCATATAGGTACGACTTGTATAATTCTAAAAGACTGGATTCTAATAGTTAAGGACCGTACCAGAACTATGACTAGAGTACCAAAACCCTCCCTATTTCATAACTGTACACACCGATACAGTTACCAGGCATATCGATACGTTAAAACCCTCCCTCAATTTGGTCCTTTTGAAAATAACTATAATATAATACAACTTCATAATTTGGTCCTTAACTTATTAAATTTTAATTCTAAAGATATCTCGAATGCTCTTAAGCCACAATTATATTGGTAACATACTTCAAAGCTACATTTTGGGGTGTTACAAAAATTGCACAATTTAAGCCTATCTAGGTCCCCGCGTATCAACACCCTAAGGTACTGTATCGGTACGGTGAGACCTATAATGACCTCTAGGTTCAACATATGACACTTTGGCTCAATCTAACACCCTTAATTCGACCTATAAACACCATATAGTATCATAGACATACATCCATCACACATAGCAACATGATAAAAGGGCACTCCAAGCATGGCATACTCAAACATTCCCTAAGGGCATGATCTCTACCCAAGCATGCTAAAAGTTTCCCAATCCCCTCAAACACAAGTAGAAAGCAGTATACAAGTCCAAAACAACAATCCATACTATTACATCAGAGAGTATCTCAAAACACAACTCCCAAAATCGCTTGGTCACATTGTCTTCTTATTACTACTTAAAATGTATTAAAAACCATACTTTGAATTGTATCAAATCCTTGGATCCTTCCTCGCTCGTGTGCTACTCGAGAAAGCTATTTCTCTGCATTGATGAGGAAAAAAGAGCGTAAGCATTAAGCTTAGTGAGCGAAACGACAAAACACTCATCAATGCATTTAAAACCATTTAGCACAAATCACATTAAACACCTCTTGGTAAAACATCTCATGCTTCTCATGTCATCTCAAAATATTCACATTTAAATTATTTTCAACACATGTATCATGGATTCAATCTCTACCTCAATTTAAGCTTCATACAACAACTCCTTTATAACAAGCTTAAAGAGTAACACATGTATAAATCACATTATACAAAATAATCCATTTCTCACGATACATTATCTTATATATTGGCTTCCAAGTGACTCAAAACCAGCAACCTTACATTTTATAAAACACATTGGATACACGGATTCACAAGTGGTTCATACAACCACTTCACATACATACCTCAACCGGAGTAACGACACACTTGCCCACCTCAACAGTTCAAATTGGAGTAACATAACATTTACCCACCTCTACGGTTTGGATGTATTAATCCACCAGCAGGAGAAAATGGAACATTTACCCACCTCAATTGCTGCGGTTCTCATGGTGGAGATTACAGACACTTTAACACCCATCGACTCACATGAGGTGACTTTTTATAGTGCACTTTCAATCTTATGACCGGTCAACTATATAACATTTTAAACACAACCACTTGACAATATATTCAATAACCAACATTACCTCAATGTTTTACATATGCATCAAATCATTCCAACACAAATACTTTAAACCATGTATTTCCATAATCTCAAAACACTTGAATAAATCATATGCTATTCTCAAAAGTCATCATCAAAGATTATTTTCATCATCTTTCACTTTCAAAACGTGCATAATACAGTGAGTAATAAAACCATAAACATGTGCATGAGATTTCATTTTAAAATACCAAAAACGAGAGATAGCTCAACCAATACTTACTTTCGAGCTTAGATAGGTGTGTCAAACCTTATCTAAACTCCCTGAATTCTTTTTCAAACCTTTCAACAGTAGTAAAATACTTTTCCACTAACCAACAACCCAACGCTCGATTGCTGATGCGCGAATCAAGCCTCCGCAACACCTACGCCTTCTTCGATAGGTAAAGGATTTATCTCCCCTGCTTTACCCAACCAAAATAGAGGATTAAGAACACATCTCTGTATCAAAACCTTCCAGCAACCAACTCAACAACACCTCACAAGAATCAATCAAACACCTTCCTAAAACCAACAAGAACACCACTAAACCTTACTCAAACAAAGCCCAGCCAAGATGTAATGATTCTAACACATTACTAACATCAATTAACATCCAACAACAACCAAATCACGTCCTTATATCTCCATCATCACAACAACATATCGAACCAAAAACCAACTATAAACAACCTAAAAACTAACAATCCTTATAGTTTCGGGATTCCATTGATTAATCACTCCTTTCAACATTAAAACACATCTAATTTAAGATGTAAATCACTTAAATCCATCATCAAAACAAATCCAATCCATCTTCCATTAATTTTCCAAGAACACTCAATTTAATTAACAAATAAATGTTTAAATCACAATTCCACAATATAAATCAACAATAAAGGATCAAGAACTTGGGAATTTCATTAAAGAACATTGAATTAGAGGATAGAAACAAAAATCACCTCTAATTGCTGATTTCTCTTTAATTGGCCAAGCTTTGATGAAATCCAAAGAAAATTTGCAAAGGTATTTGAAGAAATCAAATAGAAATCAAAAAGGAAATCGTTAAAGATTGATTCCTAGAGATTTAGAAGTAGAAATCTCAGTTTGGTTGTGGAGAAAGTTGAGAGAAGATTTTGAGAAAGTAGTTATGTGAGAAAATATTTTTAGAAAATAAAGATCTTTTTAATTAGAACCTCTTTTATCTAATTATTAAACCTTTTAAAATACTTTAAAAATAGCCTAAATTAAGAGAGAAATCTGTTGAAAAAGAATGGTCAAATAGCTCCTTAAATATTCTAAGTTTTGATCCTTTTTCGATTTAGTCCCCAAAAATAGTTTTGAAAACTTTCAATTTAGTCACTAGACTAAAATGTCTAAAAATCAGATTTAATTTCCTCAAATTGAATTCACCAATTTACTTAAAATATTAATTAAGTAATTTAGAGCATTTTCCTATATTTTATTTTACCTCAAAAATCATTTTTTAATTTATTTTCTTGAAACTATTCGAATTGCCTAGACCAGTTCTCTCGAACCTCTGGTCCAACCCGATTCACATCTAGGCTCATTTTCAGGGTGTTACAGAAACTGTCATTGTTACAATTGATCAAGGAGAGGCAATTGTATGATGATTCATTGGTACCACAGGTTAAGCATATCATGGACGATAGTTAGACGGATTTTTGTTTTAATGATGATGGTGTCTTGTGTTTTAAGGGTCAAATAGTTGTGCCGGAAGATGTTGATTTGAGGCGCACTATTTTGATTAAGGCTCATTCTAGTCCTTTTCCTATGCATCCGGGTAGTACAAAGATGTACCAAGATTTTAAGGAGTAATATTATTGGGTTGGTTTAAAGAAGGGTATAGCAGAGCTTATTTCCCAATGTACGGTGTATTAGCGTGTTAAGGTTGAGCATCAATTTCCTTCTGGATTGTTGCAACCGTTGAGGATTCTAGAATAGAAATGGGAGAGAATTACCATAGATTTTGTGACGGGTTTGCCTTTGACGCCATCGAGGAAGAAATATATCTAGGTACAAAGTGGATCGGCTTACAAAGTGTGTACATTTTCTGGCGGTGCATACGATGTATACGTTGGATAAGTTGGGGATATGTATATTGATGAGATTGTGAGGTTGCATGGGGTACCTAAGTCTATCATGTCAGATAAGGATCCACAGTACACAGTTGAATTTCAATACTTTGTATCATCCTCAGTCAGATGGTCAGTCTGAGAGTGTTATCCAAGTGTTAGAGGATATGTTGCGATGTTGCATCATTGATTTTCAAGGAACATAGGAGAAGCAACTACTGTTGGTAGAGTTTGCTTATAACAATAGTTATCAAGCGAGCATTCAAATGGCTCCGCATGAAGCTTTGTATGGTAGGAGGTGTCGTACGCCACTTTGTTGGGTTGAGGTAGGTGAGAAGTATGTTTCTCTGCCTGATATGTTGAAATGCACCAATGAGAAGGTGAAGCTTATCATTGATCGATTGAAAACAACTTTGGATAGGCAAAAATCCTATGCTGATTTGAAGCGTAGGGAGATTGAGTTTGTGGTTAGTGATAAAGTGTTTCTAAAAGTTTTGCCTATGAAGGTTATGAGGTTTGGACGAAAGGGTAAGTTGAGTCTCAGGTTCATTGGGACTTACGAGGTGTTATGACGTGTTGGTCCAATAGCTTATAGGTTAAGGTTACCCGCGGAGTTGGAAGAGATGCATGATGTTTTCCATGTATAAATGCTTCGGAGGTACAAATTGGACCTATCGCATGTGATGCCTGTTGAATTGATTGAGTTGAATCCAGATTTGACCTATGAAGAAGAGCCATTGCGGATTTTGCATACCAAAAATAAGGTTCTTCACGGAAAGACCGTTGAGCTTGTAAAAGTGTTGTAGCGACATCGAGGTGTAGAGGAAGCCACGTGGGAAAGAAGGAGGACATGAAGAAGCGATTTCCTTATCTTTTTCCGTTAGGTAAAATTTAAAGGACATATTTTCTTAAGCGGGGGAGAGTTGTAATGCCTCAAATTTGGGCCTAGAAGTTAGCTAGGTAGGTTAGACGATTCGGTGAACCTGATTAGTCGGTTCGATATAGTTTTGGGAATTAATTCGTAATAAATATTTTTAACATGAAATAAATTACGGGAAAATGGTGGAAAATATTTAATTATTATTTTGAGGGCTTTGGTAATTCAATTTAATAAAAAGGTTTGATTTATGGACATTTTGTCCTAGTGACTAAAATGTAAAGTTTGAAATCTGTTCTTGGTGATTAAATCGTAAAAGGGTCAAAACTTAGAATCTTGAGGGAGCTATTAAGTAAATTGGTTTTATCAAAAATTTTCCTTAATTTGGCTATTTCAAAATAGCTTTAAAAGGATTTAATAAAAAAGATTAAAAGAGTTTTAATAGGTTTGTTTTGAGTTAGCCAAATCATTTTCTCACGTAACTACTTTTTTCCCAATCTTTTCTCTCAAATTCTCAGCAGCCAAACTACCTTTTCTTTTCTAAAAATCTCAGGAATCAATCTTTTGAATCTTACTTTTGATTTCAACACTTGATTCATTTGTTCTACTTTGGAGATTTCATTAAAATCAATCCAATTGTGGAAGGAGTCTACCATTAGAGGAGATTTTCGTTTCTCTCCTCTAATAAAAGGTTCTTTATTGAAATTTTCAAGTTCTTGATCCTTTGGAATCGATTTATGTTATGTTTTAAAGATTAAATCAGGATTTGATGATTTAATGTTAATTTTGTTAAGAAATTTATTAAGTTTGGTTATTGATCTAAATCATTTCAATCTTGATTGGTTTATGTAATGCCCTGAAATTGGGCCTAGATGTTAATCGGGCCTAGTAGAGGTTCGGGGGAACCGGATTAGGCAATTTAAGTTAGTTTCAGGAAATAAATTCTAATAAATTGTTTTTGGCTAAAATAAAAAATGAAAAAATTCTAGAGAATACTTATTTAATATTTTAAGTATTTTGGTAATCCAATTTAAGGCAATTAAATCAGATTTTGGGACATTTTGGTCTAGTGACTAAAATGAAAAGTTTTCAAAACTATTTTTGGTGACTAAATCGTAAAATGGTTAAAACTTAGAATCTTTAAGGAGTTATTTGACCAATATTTTTCATCAAATTTCTTCCTTAATTTAGGCTATTTTTAAAGTGTTTTTAATTGATTTATTATTAAAATAAAATAGGATTTAATAAAATGATTTTTAGTTTTACAAAATCACTTTCTTACGTAGCTACTTTTCTTCCAACTTTTTCTCTCAACTTTCCCAGCAGCCAAACTAAGATTTTTACTCCAAAATTCTCAGGTATCAATTCTTATTGATTTTCTTTTTGTTTCTTAATTGATTTCTCCAATTCCTATTGCAAAATCTACTTGGATTTCAACCAATCTTTGCCTATTAAGGGAGAATTAACAATTAGAGGTGATTTTTGTTTCTCTCCTCTAATTAAGGGTTCTTTATTGAAATTCCAAGTTCTTGATCCTTTACAAATGATTTATGTTATGGAATTGTGATTTAAACATAGATTTGTTAATTAAATTGAGTTTTATATGCAAATTGGTTAAATACTATTTTGGATCTATTTTGTGATGAATTTAACTCATTTAGATCTTTATTAAGATGTGTTTTAATGTTGAAAGAAGTAATTAATCAAAGGAATCCCGAAACTATGTGAATTTCTAGTTTTCTAGGTTGGTTATAGTTAGATTTTGGTGTGATCTTGGTGTTGTAGAGGTGCTGGAGGTATAAGGATGTAATTGAGATGCTTTTGGATGTTAATTGATGTTGTTAAGATGTTAGAATCAATGAGTTTTGGTTGGGCTTTGTTTAGTTGAGGTTTGATGATGATTTCAGTTGTTTTAGAGAGACTTTTGATGGTTTCTTGTGAGGAGAAGTTAAGTTTTCTAGTTGCTGGAAATTAGTGATGCAGGGATGTTTTTAATCATCTTTTTTGATTGGGTAAAGATGGGGAGTTGAATCCTTTAGCTTTTGGAGAAGGCGTGGAAGCTTCGGAAGCTTGATCGCGTATCAACAAGTGGATCGTTTGGTTTTCAATGAGTGGAAACGTGTTTAATGCTATTAAAAGGTTTGAAAAAAGCTATGGGAGTTTAGAATAAGTTTGAAACACTTATCTAAGCTCGGAAGTAAGTATTGGTTGATCTCTCTCTCGATTTCAGTTTTTGTAAAACATAATCTCATGCGCATTTTTATGGTTTTGATTACTCACTGTATTATGCATGTTCTAGAAATGAAAGATGTTGCAAATGCTCATATATGATGATTATTGAGAAAGGTTTATGATTTATGAAAGTATTTCATGTTTGCAAAAAATACATGGTTTGTTGTATTTGAAATTGGAATGATTTGATGCATATGTAAAACAGTGAGGTAATGTTGTTTTAATGAATATATTGGCAAGTGGCTGAGTTTAAAATGTTAACGGATATAGTTGGCTAGCCATAGGGTTTAAAGTGCACTATAATAAGCCACCTCATGTGTGTAGAGGTGAGCAATTGTTATGTTGCTCCACCATAAGAACCACAGAGGTTGAGGTGGGTAATTGTTCTATTTTCTCCCGCTAGTGGATTTATACATCATAATTGTTGAGGTGGGTAATTGTTCTATTGCTCTGGTTCGAGGATGTATGTGAAGTGGTAGTGGGAACCACTTGGGAAATCCATGTATCCGATGTGTTTTATAAATGAAATGGTTCTGGTTTTGAGTCACTTGTAAGCCAATATATGAATTAATGTATCATGGAAAATGGATTATATTTGTATAATGTGATTTATACATAAGATGCTCTTTAAGCTTGTTAAAGGAATTGTGGCATATGAAGCTTAAATTGTGGTTTGATATAGAATCCACGATACATGTGTTGCAAATGATTTAAATGTGCATACTTGAAGAGATTATTGAAGCATGAGATGTTTTTGCCATGAGACACATATTTTTTGTTTGGATTAAATTGATTTTAATTGCATTGATGAGTGTTTTGGAGATTCCCTCACTAAGCTTATAGCTTACGCTCTCTTTTCTCATTAATGCAGAGAAATAGGCTTTTCGGCTAGCGAGTGAGCAAGGAAGAATCCAAGAGTTGAGACTTTCAAAGTATGGTTTTATATGAACTAAGTAGTAATAAAAGGCAATGCGACCAAGTTGTGTTTGGGAGGTTATATTTAGATACTCCCTATTTGTATAAGTTTGGTTTGATGCTTTGGACTTGTATGATGCTTAATATTTGGTTTTGTGGGGTTGAGAGACATTATGCATGCTTGGGTAGATGTCATGCCTATATGAGTAATGCTTGGATTTGTGTTGTTGTGTTTGAGCTTCTACCATGCTGTTTTGCTTTAGGATTTGTCGTTTGTGAAGTCATATGATGTTTAGGTGTTGATTGGGTTATGTTAGATTGAGCAACACTATCATATGTTTGACCAAGAGGTCATTACAGGTCTGTCCGTACTGGTATGGGTCCTCAGGGATCAGTACGCGGGGACCTATCTTGGTTTAATCTGGGCAAAATTGCCTCGGTGTACCGATACGTATATGGACCATATCGGTAAGCATAGCTGGAAAATAGGACTGGTGTCAGTACATGGGTTTCTATATCAGTACACCTTTTGGCTACTGGAATCCTGGTTTTTGAAAATGGCATACCCGTACTAATACATCTGAGGACCGTATCGATACGCCTTTGTATTTTTTACTCGTTGTGATATGGAAGGTCCCTGTACCGGTACGCTAACCGTTATTACAGCTAGGATGCTTCTGAAATTTGTATTGTTTGCAATTTAGTCACTACTTCTTAGATATGCAATTAAATGGGTTTGGATGGTTATTTTAAGTTGAAATTTAACTTGTTGGTATGTAATGTGACTAATTAAGGGCTGGTAACTTCAATTTCATGATTGGCCTTATAATTATTGGAAATTATATTTTAGTTCTTGAAATGCAAACTTTTGCAATTGGATGTCAAATCGACGCCCGATTAAGTTGTAACTTTCACCATAATAGGTAATGTGTTCTCAATGATACCCCCAACACAACAACATGCTCAACAATACACTTAACCATAATGTAAAATCAATGGAATATAAAATTACAAATGACAATATCACCCAACAATCGTAACCTTGGATCTGATACCATAAATGTAACCCCCTCGACTCGGCTTAAACGCCAGACCGAACCGTGTGAGCTACTAGGGTTTGCTGAAACAAATCCAGAGAAAATTAACATGAATTAGGTCTATTATTTTTTTCATTTATCTTATCTAGATGCATCTTTTAAACCTAAGATTTACATGCTAACAGCGGGTAAATTCTCGACTGAATTGGGCGTCGAAACGACATCCAATTACGTGTAGTCGCGATTTAGGGACCAAATTATAAATTTGAAAAATTGTGAGGACTTCCTTAATTTTAAAGTTACCAATCTTCAATTAATCAGATTACATGCTTACATGTCCAATTTTGACTCAATCCGATCATCTATACTCATTCAATTGCATATATAACAATCTAGGGACTAAAATGTAAGAATAAAAAACTAGAACATCAAAAAAACTGAATTAACTTCTAGTGGTATCAATACCTAAGCTTGGGTATCGATACATGTCCTAATTTTCAATTGGTATTGGTACCCCTATCTCGAGTATCGATAGTGCATACAAATTCCAAATTCTCGGATTCTAGTAGCCACAATAGGTATCGATGCCTCATCCCGAGTATCGATACCCCAGCCAAATTTTGTGCACCCGTATCGACATGCCTTCCCAAGTATTGGTACCCAGGCTAAATTTTGCCTACTAGTATTGATACCTGGCCTCGAGTATCGATACCCCTGGACCTATAATGTCCAATTTAGTTGGTTTTTCATCCAATTAGCAACCCAAACATGTTCCAATGAATCATACACTTGTACCATCAATTCAAAGGGGTAAAACATGTCACAAAACATGGCAAACACAACCACGTAAAACATTATGCACCAACATCCCAGATCTAAAGGCATGCTTCCTAAACTCACCCAACTCACACCAAACTAGGAACCAAGACATATCTCAACTTAGGCATAAAACCATTGAATTACTAACATCAATCAAAACATGCTTGCATCAAAATGGCCCTAGACATAAGCATTCAAGTAACATACTAATGACATGGCAATCAATGAACTTTAAACCATGAGCAATTTCCTATCAAACATACTTGATATGAGCTATCAACCATAGTAGACAACATCAGTAACATAGCTGAAAACCAGATTACAAATCCCCCAAAATAGGGTAAACACATTGCCTTATTAACCGAATTTAAAACTAAGTTTTCATACTCAAACCAATGCCTCGCTCTTGGATTCCTTCTCGCTAAACAAAAGTAGCCCCTTCAACCTTATTACTCTGCATCAAAGGGTAAAAAAGAGCTTAAGCACACTTGCTTAATGAGGATGCTCTAGAATGAAACATTGATGCAATGTAAAACTCACTTTAAAACCTTGTCACACTTGAGTTGTAATATCCCATTTTTTTTGTTTAGAGACTAAAATGTAATTTTTGAAAGTTTAGGGGTTAAAGTGTGAACTTTGGAAAAGTTTAGGGACCAAAGTCTAATTTTCAAAGTTGTGTAAGTTAACCTCGTAAATGAATAGTTCACCCCCGAGAGTTGCATTTCCATGTTACCCAAAATTTTCATACGAGGCTTATATTATTTGAATTTTTGGATCGAATGAAAATTGTTAAGCGTGCTCAAACCAGAGCAGTACAAGGATGGGTGACCTACTAGGAAGGTCCCATATTCAATATTTTGACTGATAAAAAGGAGTCAGTTTAAGTCATAATATTCGTAATGGATTGTGGAGATAAGATTTCTAAGAGGAAATGTATCCGATAAAAATTCCCTGGTAATTATCCGTATATTTGATCGAACTGAAATTTTAAAGATAGTTCTAAGAAATTAGGAAAATTCATAAAATATTATTTTATGAATATTTTATTATATTTAGTTAGAAGGAATGGCAATTATCAAGTCTTGTTAGTCAATAAAGTCTAGTTGGAGGGCAATTTGGACATTTGCCATGAATGACATTTTTGAAATATTTTGAAACTTTGAGGGCAATTTTGGAACAAGATTTACACATGGACTAAATCATGGCCATTGATTTTTATGAGATTGAATAATGGCCATTAGATTAAAGGGGCAAGATGGTAATTACACTAATTAAATGAATTTTAAATTCATTTAATATGACACTTGGATTAAATAGATTAAAAGATGATAAAAAATCATTTTATTTTCTCCAAGAGCTGTTCGAACTCAGTAAAAAAAGAAGGATAAGAATCGTGAGTAAAACTTAGTGAGGCTGTACTGCACTAAAACAGGTGAGTGCATTTACATGTTTAATTTATAAATAGGAAGACTAGCGAATAGTCAACCTTAACTATAAATAGTGTTACATGATATGTATCTACGTTGATCTATGTTGCCATGAATATATATATATGATGAAGCATGTGATATGAATGATTATTTATTTGATTGATCTTGATGATGATTGATGATAAAAGAAATGCCTAAGTATTATGTATGAGAGTTCATGGTATAGTTGGCAAGGCATAGAGTCCCTAGCAGCTGCATTATTCACGTTATGTTATAATTTCATGTTTTGTGACAAAATGAATGTGTCACATGTACCCTGGGGATCCACACCCATTGTGCCCGAGTGCACTGTCGAGGTGCTTCATGTTTATGGGGAGCAAAGAGCGACCCTGAGTACGTAGTCATCTTCACGCCATGTTTGACACTACGATGTCATTTAAAGAAGACTCTCGTACCTCGTTCTCATATTGTGTACTTTGGGCAATGATAAATGAATCATGTCACGTATATGAAATATGTTATGTAATTAAATCATGTCATGTATACGAATGATATCATGTATGTGAATCATACCACGTATGAAAATCATGTCATGCAAATGAAATATGCCACGTATGAGAATCATGTTATATAAATGGATCATGCTATGAATATGAATCATGTTACGTATATGAACCATGTCATGAATGTGAATCATGTTATGTATGTGAATTATGTTATTTATATGAAAATTATTATATATATGATCTATGTTGTGCATATAATTTATTTGATGATGATAGAGTATTGGAACCATGATTAAGTTAGAAATTAGTGTCATGCACATTAATAACTAGTGACTAGGGAAACCTTGATAGTACTATCCTATCTTAGGTAGAGAACTTGATATGATATCATACGATAAGTATTATTTTACTTTATGTTTGTTAAATGAAATTATGCCTCACTAAGTTTGTACTTAGCGTGTGTTTATTTCACACGTTGGTTCTTCGAAGTAAAGTAGTGAGAAGGAGCAGTATTTTATTAAATCAAGTTATAATAGTAGTTCATGGTATGTACATTTTAAGTTATAATTTTGATGTCTAGTAGGCATGTACTCGTATGCATGTAAGTTTAAAGTATAACTGTTTTGTAAACTTAAGTTTATAATGTGTTTACATACTATTATGAATGTATGAACTTAGAATATGGTTTACTACAAATGATTATGATTTACGACATAGTTAAATATTATTTAACCTAATCGCGTAATAATTTTAAAAATCAAGAAAGGGTTTAGGCAGGGTACCTAGTTTTCACCCTGAATAATATTTTTATTTCAATAACATTTCTATAAATTTTATAAAATAATTCAAGGTCGAAACTAGCTGCCATGGGCTGATGTAGATTTCAATCCAAAACCAAAAAGGGTTAGCTTACAAGATAAAATTTGATAAAAAAATTCAAGACAAGTTTTCTTAATAACTTTGTAACATTTTTAGTGTATATTCGGTCTACGAGTATACGTTAAGGGTGTTACAATTTTATTGGTATCAGAGCTATAGGTTTATCCAATTCTAGAGGTTAAACTAAGTGAAAAGTGATTTGTTATTAAATGCATGCCCTAGCATGTCAATATTACTAATGTACTGTCGGTGTAACTTGATTTTGCTCCTTGTATATATATATAAATAGGTTATCAAAGTATACGATAATGTCGAGTACTGCTGGGTCACGTCAAGCAAGAGATCGCGGGGATCAGGAGGAGGTTCAGAGTGGGAGCAATGATGTTCAGCAGGCTCCAGCTCCCGCTCCTACCCCACCAGACCCACTGGTGAAACAAAGAGCTCCAGCACAAGAATATGGGGCATTAGTACAAGCTCTTGAAGTTATGGTAAATAGACTTCAACCCCTAACACCAGTACCAGCTCCGGCACCCGTGCCAGTTAAAGCATCAATAGCGAAGGAACTTAAAAAGATCAGAGCCCCAGAATTTCACAGAGAATGTGGGCCAATGGCTGCCGACCTATGGTTAAATGATGTTAAGATCCTAATGAAAGGGATTGGTTGTCCTAGTGCTAAAACGTTGGAAGGAGTTGTTTCCTTACTGAGAGGACACGCTCGTATGTGGTGGTCCAATACCACAAAGTTAGTACCCACTGCTGAAATAAATTGGTCATTTTTCTAGGAGGCATTTAAAGCTAAGTATATCGGAGAACAATTCAAGAGGGAGATGCTACAAGAGTTTCTAGATCTTAAACAAGAAACTCGTACTGTCTATGAGTACAAGTTAGATTTCAATAGACTGAGTCGGTATGTAGCCGAGTTAATGCCGACTAAAAAGTCTCGATGTTAGTGGTTTATAGAGAAACTCCATCCAAAGCCCAAGGAGATTTTATTAGGCATGAATCTATCAAATTTCCAGGAGGCTGTGAACAGAGCAAAGGCGATGGAAAGAGCCTTTTGGAGCGAGTTAAAACTCATTCCTATCGAGCAACGAAAAGGTCCAGTGATACTTCTACCTCAACAGAGTCTAAACGAGGTAAAGGTAATTGATCACAAGGCAGAGTTGAGTCTGGATTTACTCAAAGAAACCTACTTCAAGGAAATGGCAGAATGTCAGACGTCAGTTACTGGATCGAGCAGGCCTACGATTCCAGAATGTGAAATTTGTAAAAGGCGACACTTGGGAGTTTGTCGAACAATTACAGGAGCCTGTTATAGATGTGGCAGTATTGAGCATTATATCAAGGATTGTCTGGGGAGCAATCAAAAAAGCCTATTCAGACTAAAAAATCTGCAACTATTCTTTCCAAGGTCGAAGTCATGGTGGTGGACAACCCAGGACATTGACACAAAGAGTTTCTGAGGCTGTATCCAATAGGGAATTTCAGACTCCAGCTCGAGTATACAATATCTGCACTAATGAACACCCGAGCATTACTGCAGGTATGCTTCGACTCTTGGGTGAACCAATATTTACTTTAATTGATTCAGGTTCGTCTCATTCATACATTAGCACTAAAATAGTAGAACAAAGAAAGATTCCTATGGAGAAAATATCTAGTGATGTGATTTCCAATAATCCTCTTGGACATAGTGCACGAGTGACTAGAATATGTAAGAACCGTCCTCTAGAAATTCAAGGGATTAAGTTCCCAACAGACTTAATGGAACTTCCATTTCATGAATTTGAAGTCATTCTTGGAATGGATTGGCTCTCTGCATACGATACAGATGTAAAATGCAAGAAGAAAAGATTGGTACTTCAAGGACCTAATGGTTCTGAAGTAATCATTGTGGGAGAAAGAACTGACTGTTTAGAGTCATTAATCTCTGCAACAACAGCTCAAAGACTGTTAAACAATGCATGCAAAGCATGTTTAATTTATGTGGTGGATACACAAAAGTCACCTAAGAAGATTGAAGATATCCCAACTGTGAGGGAGTTTCCTGATGTATTTCTGGACGAGCTACCAGGGTTGCCTCTGGATAGGGAAATACAATTTGGGATTGATGTTTATCCCAGAACTAAGCAGGTATCAATGGCACCATATAGAATGGCGGCTACAGAATTAAGGGAACTGAAAGCTCAATTACAAAAGTTATTGGACCGGGGTTACATTCGACCGAGTGTGTCACCATAGGGTGCTCCGTTATTATTTGTAAAGAAAAAAGATGGTTCCCTACAATTATGTATAGATTACCGGCAGTTGAATAAAGTAACCATTAAGAACAAGTATCCCCTACCAAGGATTGAAGATCTATTTGATCAGGTCAGAGGTGCATATTTGCTCTCAAAGATAGATATTCGATTGGGGTATTATCAACTTAAATTCAAAGAAGAAGACGTACCGAAATCAGCATTTAGAACTTGTTATGGACACTACAAGTTTTTGGGGATGCCTTTTGGATTGACGAATGCCCCTGTTGCATTCATGGACCTGATGAATAGGGTATTCCAACCTTATTTGGATCAGTTTGTTGTGGTCTTCATAGATGATATTTTGGTTTATTCGAACACCGAAGCTGAACATGACTACCATCTTCGAGTGGTACTGCAAACTTTAAGAGATAAGTAGCTTTATGCCAAGTTTTTGAAATGTGAGTTCTGGTTGTCAGAGATAACTTTTCTTGGGTATGTAGTGTCATCAGAAGGAATAAGAGTTGATCCCAAGAAAATACAAGCTATTCTTGAATGGGAAGCGCCGAAAAACATCTCTGAAGTTCGGAGTTTCTTGGGATTATCTAGATATTACAAGCGCTTTGGGTAGAATTTTTCCATCATTGCTAAGCCTCTTACCCATATGCTACGAAAGGGTATTCCATTTGTTTGGACAGAGAAGTGCCAGGAATGTTTCGAAAGATTAAAGAAATTTCTAACCTGGGCACCAGTTTTAATTCCACCAAAACCAGGAAAGGAATATACTCTGTACAGTGATGCATCCCATTGTGTTTTGGGTTGCGTATTGATGCAAGAAGGTCGTGTAGTAGCCTATGCATCAAGGCAACTCAAAACTCATGAAAAGAACTATCCGACACATGATTTTGAAATAGCAGCTATAATTTTTGCTTTAGAAATCTGGCGACACTATTTGTAGGTGAAAAGCGTCATATTTATACAGATCACAAAAGTTTGAAGTATCTGATGACACAAAAGGATCTAAATCTACGACAAAGAAGATGGGTCGAGTTTTTGAAGGATTATGATGTGGTTATTGATTATCACCCTCGGAAGGCTAATGTAGTCGCAGATGCTCTTAGTCAAAAGACATTTTCTGCTTTGCGCATGATGAATGCACAGTTGTCATTGGAACGAGATGGTTCCTTGATAGCAGAATTTCAGATAAGGCCAACTCTATTGGATCAAATCAAGGATTTGCAGACTAGATATGAAAAATGTCTCGAAAGAAGGAGACAAGTTGAAGCAAGAGAAGTACAAGATTATGAGATCAAGCTTAATGGTTGTCTACATTACAGAGGAAAAGTATATATTCCTAACGATGACAATCTAAAGAAAGAGATATTAACAGAAGCCCATTATAGTCCATTGACTATGCATCTAGGAAGTAACAAGATGTATCAGATTTGAGGACTCGATACTAGTGGCCAGGTATAAAAAGAGCAATCTCGGAATTCACGGCAAAGTGCTTAACATGTCAACAAGTAAAAGCTGAGCATCAAGTACCTTCTAGATTTCTCCGGCCTATCTCCATTCCTCAATGGAAATGGGAGCGAGTAACGATGGATTTTATACATGGATTGCCAACTATACCAAGCAATAAGGATTCAATATGAGTTATTGTGGATCGACTGACAAAGTCTGCTCATTTTATCCCAGTTCGAATGGATTATTCACTAGATAAACATGCAGAACCTTATATTCAAGAGATAGTACGACTGCATGTGTTCCAGTATCGATAGTATCAGACAGAAATCCAAGATTTACTTCGAGGTTTTGGGGAGTATTACATGAAGCGTTGGGTACTAAATTAAATTTTAGTACAGCCTTTCATCCGCAAACAAATGGACAATTCGAAGGGTCATACATATTTTGGAAGATATGCTACGAGCATGTGTGATCAAATTTGCGGGATCGTGGGAAAAGTATTTACCTTTGGTAGAATTTGCATATAATAATAGTTATCAAGCAAGTATTAAGATGACACTTTTCGAAGCATTATATGGAAGAAAGTGCTGAACTCCGCTTAATTGTTTCAAATTGCAAGATTGAAATGTTCAGAATAACTCAAACTTTGGAGGAGTTGACTTAACCCAAGACATGGAAGATAAAGTAAGGATTATTCAACATAATCTCAATGCTGCAGTAGATCAAAAAAAAGCCTATGCAGATAAAAAGAGAAAAGATATTGAGTATGAAGTGGGAGAAAAGTGTTCCTAAAGGTTTCTCCTTGGAAGAAAGTGCTACGTTTTGGGCGAAAAAGGGAAGCTTAGCCCTAGATTTATTGGACCATATGAAATTTTAAAAAGAGTGGGACCAACGGCTTACCAATTGGCATTGCCTCCAGATATTAGTAAGATTCATGACGTATTTGACGTATCCATGCTTCAGAGGTATCAATCAGATCCTTCACATGTAATTTCTCTTGAGAAAATCGAGTTGCAACCGAATATGACTTATGAAGAAGAACCAGTGAAAATCCTAGCATATGGAGTTAAATAATTAAGAAACAAGAAAATTCCACTGGTTAAAATCTTTTGGAAAAATCATAAAGTTGAGGAAGCCACTTGGGAAACTGAAAAGATAATGAAAGAAAAGTATCCAAAATTGTTTGAAAGGAATGTACGTTGAAAAATTCAAGGACAAATTTTCTTAAGGGGGAGGAATTGTAATATCCCATTTTTTGTTTAGTGCTAAAATGTAATTTTTAAAAGTTTAAGGGTTAAAGTGTGAACTTTGGAAAGGTTCAGGGACCAAAGTGTAATTTCTAAAAGTTATGTAAGTTAACCCCGTAAATGAATAGTTCACCCTCGAGAGTGGCATTTCCGTGTTACCCGGATTTTTCATACGAGGCTTATATTATTCAAATTTTTGGATCAAATGAAAATTGTTAAGCGTGCTCAAACCAGAGCAGTACAGGGATGGGTGACCTACTAGGAAGGTCCTATATTCAATATTTTGACTAATAAAATGGACTCATAAGTCAGTAATATTCATAATGGATTGTGGAGATAAGATTTCTAAGCGGAAATGTATCCGATAAAAATTTCCCGGTAATTATCGGTATATCGGATCGAACTAAAATTTTAAAGACAGTTCTAAGAAATTATGGAAAATTCATAAAATATTATTTTATGAATATTTTATTATATTTAGTTAGATTTTAAAGGAATGGAAATTTTCAAGTCTTGTTAGTAAATAAAGTCTAGTTGGAGGGCAAATTGGATATTTGCCATGGATGGCATTTTTGAAATATTTTTAAACTTTGAGGGCAATTTTGGAAGAAGATTTACACATGGACTAGATCATGGCCATTGATTTTGATGAGATTGAATAATGGCCATTAGATTAAAGGGGCAAGATGGTAATTACACTAATTAAATGAATTTAAATTCATTTAATATGACAATTGGATTATATAGATCAAAAGATGATAAAAAATCATCATATTTTCTCCAAGAGCTGTTCGAACTCAGCAAAAAAAGAAGGATAAGAATCGTGAGTAAAACTTAGTGAGTCTGTACTGCACTAAAACAGGTGAGTGCATTTACATGTTTAATTTATAAATAGGAAAACTAGCGAATAGTCAACCTTAACTATAAATAGTGTTACATGAAATGTATGTATGTTGATCTATGTTGCCATGAATATATATAGATGATGAAGCATGTGATATGAATGATTATTTATATGATTGATCATGATAATGGATTGATGATAAAAGAAATGCCCAAGTATTATGTATGAGAGTCCATGGTATAGTTGGCATGCCATAGAGTCCCTAGCAGCTGCATTATTCACGTTATGTTATAATTTCATGTTTTATGTCAAAATGAATGTGTCACATGCACCCTGGGGATCCGCGCTGACTGTGCCCAAGTTCACTGTCGAGGTGCTTCATTTTTATGGGGAGCAAAGAGCAGCCCCGAGTACGTACTCATCTTCACGTCATGTTTGACACTACGATGTCATTTAAAGATGACTCGTGTACCTCAGTCTCACATTGTGGACTTTGGGCAATGATAAATGAATCATGTCACGTATATGAATCATGCCACGTATGAAAATCATGTCATGCAAATAAAATATGCCACGTATGAGAATCATGTTATATAAATGGATCATGCTATGAATATGAATCATGTTAAGTATATGAACCATGTCATGAATGTGAATCATGTTATGTATACGAAAAATATTATATATATAATCTATGTTGTGCATATAATTTATTTGATGATGATAGAGTATTGGAACCCTGATTAAGTTAGAAATTTGTGTCATGCACATTAATATCTAGTGATTATCGATACCTTGATAGTACTATCCTATCTTAGGTAGAGAACTTGATATGATATCATACGATAAGTATTATTTTACTTTATGTTTGTTAAATGAAATTAAGCCTGACTAAGTTTGTACTTAGCGTGTGTTTATTTCACACGCAGGTTCTCCAAAGTAAAGTAGCGAGAAGGAGCAGTATTTTGTTAAATCAAGTTATAATAGTAGTTCACGGTATGTACATTTTAAGTTATAATTTTTATGTCTAGTGGGCATGTACTCGTATGTATGTAAGTTTAAAGTATGACTGTTTTGTAAACTTAAGTTGATAATGTGTTTACATACTATTACGAATGTATGAACTTAGAATATGGTTTACTACAAATGATTATGATTTACGACATAGTTAAATATTGTTTAACCCTAATCGCATGATAATTTTAAAAATCAAGAAAGGGTCTAGGCAGGGTACCTAGTTTTCACCCTGAATAATATTTTTATTTCAATAACATTTCTATAAATTTTATAAAATAATTTAGGGTCCAAACTAGCTGCCATAGGCTGATGTAGATTTTAATTCAAAACTGAAAAGGGTTAAATTACAAGATAAAATTGGATAAAAAATTTCAAGTCAAGTTTTCTTAATAACTTTGTAACATCTTTAGTGTATATTCGGTCTACGAGTATACGTTAAGGGTGTTACATGAGTGACCATATGTCAAAAGTCAAAAATAAGCTTTTTCTCATATGTTTCAACAAAACATATCATGCATAACAACCATAAGCATTTAAATCCATTTCATAATTCACATAAAACCATTTTCTCACATGTTTCCACAAAACATATCATGCATAGCATCCATATGCATTTAAATTAATTTCATGAATCAATAAATTCTCATATATTGTCTTTCGTAGTGACTCGGATAGTATCACCTCTATCCACACATCCACAATAGTGGATTATAATTACACATTGGATACACGGATTCCGGTGGTCTCACCTCCACCAAATCTCATACCTTTCCTAGTTAAACTGAAAGGTACCATCACTTGGGTTGCCTAGTTAAACCGCATACCAAAGTGACAACTCAATAGTACGAGTAGCATAGACTATGGTGCGATCGACTTGTTTATATTCTAGTGCACTTTAACCCTATGGCATGTCAATTATATCTGATAATTTCTCATTATGTCACATAGCCAATATACCATTTTTAAACACATTTACTTATTGTTTTCAATGCAACTCTTAAAACCATTTCATATGCAAAACCACATTGCCTTAGGCAACCTCTAATTCCTTTTTGGAATAAAACTCAATGCTCATAGACATTCATTTACCTCAACATACATTGCATATTACTCTCAAAATCATGTATTTATAGTAAGTAAATCATTTCATGCTTTAAACCAAATCATGGAAACCAAACCATGTTTTAAACTAACATGAATCCGTAAGCTCATAATAAAACCATTAATCAAGCAAAGGAAGAACCACTTACGCTTGAGCTTAGTTCAACCTTTTAGGCTTAAAATAAACTCCCATGATCCATTGACCAAATCAATGAAGAGCTTAACATGAATACTCACTCACCGATACACTTGTGTTGCTCGCCAAAGCAAATTAAGCCTCCGAAACACAACGTACACCACTAGGTAGCCTTGCCTCGATTGTCCCCTATTTCAAACACATAAAACCAGAGGAAATTGTGTCAATATGCATTCAAACTTACTTTCAAACTCAATCCCATGCATCCTTAACATAAACCTTTCAAAACCAAGCCGAAACTACCAAAATCCATCCCAAACATCATCCACCCAACACTAATCAACAAAGCTACGATTTCAACATCTTATTCTTATCAAAACCTAGCCAAAAACACTTTCTAAATATCCTTATGCCTCTAACAATCATTTAACACCATAAACAACCCAAAAAATTAACTTCAATCAACCTAGGAAATTAGAAATTCTATTAGTTTTGAGGTTTCTTTTGGAAATCACATTTCATAATATTAATATACACTTTAAATATATTCTAACTCAATCAAGATCACAACAAATTAGATCCATAACAAGCCCAGTCAAATTCCTTAACAAAATCAGTATAAAACCTTACTTTCTTGATTCAATCATCAACACATAAAAAATCGATTATAAAGGATTAAGAACTTGGGAATTTCAGTAAATAACCTTTGATTAGAGAATAGAAACAAAAATCACCTCTAATAGTTGACTCATTCCTTAATTGGCTTGATTTGAAAAGAAATCCAATTTAGAAATAGAAGTTTGATGACGAATTATTGTTGAATTCAAAAGTATAATTGAAAATATGAATCCATTGAATATTTGGAGAGAAAATAGTAGTTTGGTTGCTGAGAATTTGAGAGAAAAAGTTTGGAGAAAGTTAGTTATGTGAGAAAACTAATTGGATTAGTTTTAATTAAAACCCAATAAACTCCTTTTATACCATTTATTAATTACTTAAAAACCATTTTAAAAATAGCCAAAATTAAGAAAAAATTCTAATAAAACAATTGGGCTTAATAGCTCCTTAAAGATTCTAAGTTTTGACTTTTACGATTTAGTCACCAAAATAGTTTTGAAAACTTTACATTTTGGTCACCAACCCAAAATGTCTTTTAATTCCAAATTAATTTCATCCAATTGATAGCGCAAATGTAGTATCCCAATTTTCGGACTAGTGACCAAATTGTAATTTTTGAAAGTTTAGGGGGTTAAAGTTTGAACTTGGAAAAGTTTAGGGACCAAAGTGTAATTTCCAAAAGTTATGTAAGTTAACCCCATAAATGAATAGTTCACCCCAAGAGTGGCATTTTCGTGTTACTCGGATTTTTCGTACGAGGCTTGTATTATTATTTTGTGAGTGACCTAATGGGAAGGTCCCATATTTAATATTTTGACTGATAAAAATGATTTATTTTAAGTCAATAATATTCGAAATGGATTTTGGAGATAAGATTTCTAAGAAGAAATGTATCCGATAAAATTTCCCGGTAATTATCGGTATATCGGATCGAGCTAAAATTTTAAAGACGGTTTTCAAGAAATTATGGAAAACTCATAAAATATTATTTTGTGAGTATTTTATTACTTTTGGTTGGATTCTAACTATATTTAGTTAGATGGTGATGGAATGACAAATTTCAAGACTTGTTGTAAATAAAATCTAGTTGGAGGGCAAATTGGACATTTTCCATGGATGGCATTTTTGAAATATTTTGAAACTTTGAGGGCAAATTTGAAAGATGAAAAACACATGTATTTGATCATGACCATTGATTTTAATGAGATTAAATCTTAGCCATCATAATAAAAGGGCAAAAGGGTAAATTCACTAATTAAATGAATTTTAAATTCATTTAATTAGACACATGGATTAAATAGGTAAAAGATGATAAAAAAATCATCTTGCTTCATCAAAGGGCTGTTCGAATACTATGAAAAAAGGGGAAAAAGGAAGTTTCAAACTTTCAAGCCAAATTTTAAAGGATTCAAGGCTAGCTTCAAGCAAAGTTCATTTAGGTAACTTGTTCTACACTTGATTCTCTTCATTTTGATAGTATTTTTGTATGATAAAAGTTAAGTATGAGTTATGCTATGGATGGAGATTGATTGTAGAAATTGAAGATGATGATGGAATTAGTCTTGTAGTTAATTAATTTGATGATTAAACATGGAATTAAGGTTGGATTTGGATAAATTCCAAGTTAGAGATTATAAACCCTAACCCTAAAATTTGGGGGTTTTGGTTAGGAAGTTAAATTAAGGATGAAATTGATTGAATTATGATGTTAGGAGACCTATTTTGATGATATGATGAATAATTTCCCAAGTTGTAAGTTTATGGACCATTTCGAAATTTTGGAAAAATTGGGGGAAATTATTGTAAATTTTACTTTAGCATTGGAATCATGGAATTAAGGTGAAAATAGCTTGAATTGGTGATTAGGGACCAAAATGATTTTTTTGGAAATTCAAGTACCAATTCGGCATTTTAGTAAAAGTTAGGCGTTGGTCTTGAATTTATGGAAAATCGATAGAATTGAAGATTTAAGCATGTTATGAAAGTTGAAGGATTGAAATGTTAAGAAAAGAACCAAGAAGGACCAAATTCAAAATAAAGAATTGGTGATGGACTAAAGTGAATAAGTTTGGAAGTTAAAGGAAAAATGTATAAGGATGTTATAATTAAGTGAAAGGTTTAATTGTACATTAATTTAATGTACAAAAGCAATGTAGTGACCAAAATGTCACTTTTATAAAGTTGAAGGACTAAAAAAAGAAATAGTCCAAAATAAATAATTAATTATGAAAATTGTTAAACATGAGTTTGAACAAATGTTTAATGTCCAAATTGGTCACCAAAGACCTAGGGACTAATTCGACATTTTTGTAAAGTATTAAGAAAAATCTTTAGAAAATTTTTATATTTGACTAGACATGTTCAAGAATTAATTTGCAGTATTAGATTTAAATAAAACACAAGAATGGTGATGTATAAGTCGATTGTTTTTATTCAGTTTCAAAAGAAAACGGAGGAGAAGCAAGGATAAAAGAAATATGAGAACCTCGAGTAAGCTTAGTGAGGCATACTATTCATGGCCCAGGCGAGTGCATTTACATGTTTTAAAATGTAATTAGGAAGACTTGCGAGTAGTCGACCTTAAATTAAAATGATATTGCATTTCCATATGATATCATTATGTTGAATATGGAATTGCATTTCTTTATAATATGTGCTATAATACTTTGCTCGACATGGCAAGATTGGTGAAATACCAGGTACGAATGATTACTTGCATAAATGATGATGCATTATGCATACCTGAGATATGGAAATATGATAAGATTTAAATGAAACAAGTTAAGGTAGAACAAGATACACTTAAAAATAGTATTGCCATATATACATGTTGAGCTACTGCATGTTGTAATAAAAGTAGATTACATGGAATATGGCATATAAATTATTTTTCTGAGAATTGATGATGAGCTATATCTGCCATGACTATTTATGATGAAGCATGAAATATGAATAATTAATTAAATGATTGATTATGATGTTGGATTGATTATAAAAGAAATGCCCAAGTATTGAGTATGAGATTCCATGGTATAGTTGGCATGCCATAGAGTCTTTAGCAGCTGCACCCTTATGTTCAAGTTATGGAAAATATATTGTGACAAAATGATTGTGTCACATGCACCATGGGGATCTACGCCCACTGTGCCTAAGTGAACTGCCAAGGTGCCGCACCCTAGGGATCTACGCCCACTATGCCCGAGTGCACTGTCGAGGTGCTTTATGTTTATGGGGAGGAAAGAGCATCCCCGAGTACGTACTCATCTTTACGTTCACGTTTGACACTATGGTGTCATTATAAGATGACTCGCGTACCTTGATCTCGTATACCATACTTTGGGCAATGATAAAAGGATCATGATACGTAAATGAATCATGTTATGTATATGAAACATGTCATGAATATGTACCATGTTATGCAAATGAAATATGTCAAGTATACGAATTATGCCACATATATGAAGCATAACATGTATATGAATTATACCAAGTATATGAATCAGGCCAAGCACATGAATTATGTCATGTATACAAAGTATGTCACATGTATAAGAAATATGCATATGAATTATGCCATGTACACATATCATGTTATGTATATGAATTAAGTCATGCATATGAATGAAAACATATATATGAATCATGCCACGTATGAAAATCATGTCATACAAAAGAAATATGCCATGTGTGAGAATCATGTTACATAAATGGATCATGTCATGAATATGAATCATGATATGTATATGAACCATGTAATCTATATGAACCTTGTTTTACATATGAATCATGTCAAGCATTGAACCATGTTGCTTATGTGAATTATACCATGTATGTAAATTATGCTATGTATACGAAACATATCATGTATATGACTTACTTAGTGATGACAGAACATTAGAACCATAAGCAAGTTAGGAACTTATAATATGTACACTAATATCTAGTGATCATGGAAACTTTGATAGTACTATCCTATCTTAGGTAGAGAACTTGATATGAAAATTATATAATAAGTAATACTTTACTCTATGTTTAATAAATGAGATTATTGTCTTACTAAGTTCGTACTTAGCGTGTGTTCTTTCACACGTAGGTTCTCCCACGTAGAAGGGCATGAAGGAGCTATTAATTGGAAAGTCAAGTTACATTAGTAAGCACGGTATGTACATCTTAAATTATGGTTGATATCTAGCGGGCATGTACTTGTATGTATGTGGGTTTAATAGATGCAAATGTTTTGTATGTTTAAGTTATAATGTGTTTACGTATTAATTACGAGTGTAGGGACTCAGAATATGGTTTTACTACAAATAATTAAGATTTATGACATAGTTAAATCTAGTTTAACCCTAATTACGTAGAAATTTTAAAATCAAGAAGGGGTCTAAACAAGGTACATAGCTTTCTCCCTGAATTATATTTTTATTTCAATAGCATATTTATAAATTTTCTAAAACAATTCAGGGTCGAAACTAGCTGCTATAGACTGATGTAGTTTTCAATTTAAAACCGATGAAGGGTAAACAACAAGGCAAAGTTTGGTATAAAAAAATTCAAGTCAAATTTTATTAATAACTCAGTAACATCTTTAGTGTATATTCGGTCTACGAATATACGTTAAGGGTGTTACATCAAATATGTTCAATATATTAATTAAATATTTTAGATAATTTTTTTTTCATATTTTATTTTAGCCAAAAACCATTTTATCCCATTAAATTCCCCGAAACTAACTCGAACACTAACCCGATTCACTCAAACCGTCTAACCACCCTAGCTAACTCTAGGCCCAAATTCGGGGTGTTACATCAACTTTTGCATCATTTCAGAACTCTTAAACTTTCTACATTTTAGTCCGTGCAAATTCAAGGTAACTTAATTTCTTCCTAGGATCTATAACACAAGCAACAAATATAAGCATATTCATCTTATCAATATCACCCCAATATTTATCAAAATTTTCTTTCATCCTCGTGACCATAACACTAAAGTCAATATCAACACTTAATTGAGCATGTCGTAAAAGAATACCAATTTCAATAAGCTCATAAAAAAATTATTGGATATGACATTAGAAGTTCATGAAACTCGCAAAGTGACTTCATGAAAGTATTCCAAAAAATACCTCAAGTTTCTAATAGTAGTACAATCGTCTATAGTCAGCCAAACCTCTCTTGATTCAAGTTCAGCTCTAAAGTTTATATCTTGCTCCTCAAATCTTTCGAAAGCTCACTCAAAATTTTGAGTTGTGTCTAACATTAAGTAGGTTGAGTATCACCTAGTGCAAACATCAAGACAACATCTTTTTGCTTTCTATCTTTTCCACCTCAACATATTCCATTAACCTTTTTTAATCTAGCTAGAGATTGTCTCACATATCTCACAACCCCTAACATGTACAACAGATTTATTCATTTTTTAAAGCTTCAAAAACAATTAAATTCACAATATGTGCCAAGCATCTTATATGAAGGTATTTCTCATTTGCAATGCAACCCCCTCGACGACTAAATTTTTTTCTTAAACAATTAATAACAATATCATTAGAACTTGCATTATCAACAGTAACAGTGAAGAACTTATCAATCTCCTAACCCAACAAGCATTTCTCAATCTTAAATTGCATCATGTGATATTTTAATGATGCAATTTTATTTTTTTCACATCACAACAAAATTCTTTATCACAATAATTGCATCTACCCTTACTTTCACCCTTACTAGTAACAAACTTAGTAAAACGAGACCAAACTTTTAACCTTAGAACTATGCCTTTTCATTTAGCTGTTGTCCCTTTTGGTTTGTTGACTTGGCTTGAAGCTCCAACAACAGTTGAATTTCTAGAATCCGTCAAAGGAGGTGAAACACTACCCTCAAGAGATACTTCTGTATTGGACATATACAGCAAAATAAAAATAAAGAATAAATGATTAATTCAAATAACCAGTAAGTTAAATACCAAATCATGTAATCTGCAATAAGCACTTCATCTCTAAAATTAGAATACCGTTAAACATTATCTTTAATGAATCATCAGATTACTACAATTAAAACCCTTTCTAATAAAATCATATTCATACCATAAAAAGACATGTAACTCATAATTTATCCAAAATTAATTGTCATATAACAGGCAAAATAATTCTTCAAATCATCATAATAAATACTTCTTTAAAAATAAAATAAAATAAATAAATGTTACCATCAGATCACCTAAAAAAATCTAATTAATACAATTGTAAGGCAATAACAATCAGTCATTTTCAACTCAAGTATCAAAGTAAAAATATATTTTTGATCAAACACAACAAAAAACTTTAATTAGAAAACAAAGAGTATACCAGCCTGTTAGCATCGGAAAGAGAAAGCCACCGCTCAAAAATCTTTTGAGTAAATTCAGTATAGAATTTGACTCAAACAAGCAACCATCGACGAACAATTGCAGGAAATAAAACATAAAATTTCAAGGCAAGACTAAGAAATTTAAAATTAGTGTAAAAATGTCTTAGGATTAAAAAAACTAACAAAGTATCAGTAATACAGGTTAAAACCTAAAAATTAAGAATACCATATGCAAAGCTAAACTCCATTAAAACAATTTTTCAGCACACAATACATAAAAACTAGATTTTCAACTTCTCAAAAACTAAAAGGAAGAAGCAGAAAGGCAATAAGTAAAGCTTGAACTAAAATAGCATTTGAAATACATAGTTAGTTGTTTACTATTATCATATGAATGAAATTTTAAAACCAACCAGACACAAACCCTAAACAATGTAAAAAAGTTAACCTTTTTCTGCAGAACAAATGAAGATGTGTCTTGGTTCGGTGAAGAACAAACTTGAGAATACTTGACAAAATCTCACCGGCAGTCGGCAGGTCTAACACCGTAGGATTGAGAAGCGAGAATTTAGCAGAGGGGAAAAATCGACAGAGTTTTAAAAAATTAGTCGTTTAGGGATTTTGTTTTTTTTTTTCTTCCATTATAATATTTTTAATTTGGACGAGGATATTTTGTATGCGTCAAAAATTGATTGGGTTAAAAATATCTTTAATGGGTCTGTGTTTATTGGGCTAAGAATAAATATATATATGTAAATAATATATATAATATATTTTAATTTATATTTTCAATTAATTCAGTTAATTAACTGATTTCAAACCGAATTAACCGATAACTAAATTTTCAAAAACAAATTAACCGCTAACAGATCATTTCTAAAATTAACTGAAATTTTTTTGGTTCAGTCAGTTAAATATGTTAAAACCGAATAATGCACACCCCTATCTACAAACGTCTTAGACACACAGATACAGTATCACATGCTCAACCAGGAATTTATGACAATCACTTTCTAAAGTACAATATCCGATGCATACCCCTGCTTACAAACATGTAGAACCCTACTTGATGACTACATAGATAACCTATATTTTGCCTCCTTTTACTTAGCTTTTACTTGTGTTTAAGCCCATGTAGTTGCATTTAGCAGCAGTTTGCATGTAGTTCGCATGTAGTTAGGGAATTAATGGTGCATGTGCTTAAATGACATATATATTGGTGCTTTTAATGGGGAAGGTAGTGTTTTTCAGTGGTGCTTGTGTAGGAAGCAACCTCAGTGGTGGAATGCTGGAGCATTAGAATAGATCTCTCTCATGATGAACCAAGGAAAGCAATAGAGTTGGAGATAAATCTGGACTTTTGGTACACGTGGACTTCTATCCAATATGGACTTCATTTAATAAAATAGGAAAGAAAGATCCTCATTAAGAGGCTTTGCGCGCTTTAGGGTTTCTAAACCCTAGCTTTACTGCTTATAAAAGGCAACTTCGGCAATAAGAAAAAGAGACTTTGATCGTAGACAACAACCCTACTCTTCAACCATCAGAGAAACACCGTAGTCAAAGTTCTAGAGGAGTCTCCGCACTATGGGAGCTATCGAGAGAGGATTCAGAAGTAAGGAGCGTTGCAGCACATTTAGACGGCTTAGAGGAGATTTTGATGACGGTTGATTTCTTTCTCTTTGCTTGATAAACTGCCATGTTCTTTACTATTTTTATGGATGTTATTTGCTCATATATAAGCAAAATACTTTTCTGTCAGGTTTATTGTTTTAAAGATTGTATGCTTTAATTATTTATTCAATGCTATAGCACCTTTTCATTCATCTATTTTGGTCATTGTTCTTCATGCATAATTATTGTAAGAGCTATCGAGAGAGGCCTTTTATTTATTGATTTGTGGCTTAATATTGAGAGAGTTAAGTTAGATAAACATGAACAGCGGAACTTAAGCTGTTAACTTAGGTTCTAATCTGACTTAGTCAAAAGTTTAGGATTTCAACAACTAATAAGGAGAATTTTAATAAGCAATAAGTTAGGGTTTACGTAGACATGTATTGTCATAGCTTCTTGTTGTTACTACTCGGCATCGAGAGAGTCTATGAGTTGTTAGAAAACCCTGTCGAATAGATAAAGATATAATTGGTTAATGTAGACATGTATTACCAACTGATATAGCATTCAAATGGTAATTAGCATAAGTCCTAGGCAATAAGCCTAGCATCCATATCTATCTGAATCTTGCTACAACATCTATTTGCCTTCTGATCTTGCTACTTTTACTATTCTTGCAATTAGTCTGAAATCATATCATCACACACTATTATTTCAACTAACTCTTAAGTGTTATTGCTTTGAGTTTGTTACTCCAATTCCTATGGGTTCGACACTCTACTTATCACTTTATTACTTGATCGACGAGTATACTTGCTCCAATTACAAACTCGTTACATGCCTATCAAGTTTTTACCACCATTGCTGGGGATTGGCAATTGGTAACATTTGCTTAGTAATTACATTTAACTTTAGTTTAGCACTAACCTTTTTTTTGTTTTTGTTTTTATTTTATTTTCAGGTGTGTCTTAGTGTATGACTAGACACAAAAATCGAGAAGAACCACATATTGAATATAATTCCGAGATCGAAATATTTTTGCAAGCTAGACAAAGAGAACAAAAAATAATAGTGGACCCACCTCAAAAAAGACGACATGGACGCCCTGAATAACGTGAGAAATGGCAACAACAATCCACAAATTGGTGGTGGAATAATTGCTGACAATATGATCGTTAATGGACAACAGAATGGGCAGTAGAATGCTCAGAATAGTGCTCGTCCATGAAGACCCATCCGAGATAACTCTGCACCTGTCCTTAAAGACATGACTCCAGTAATCATTGTGCCAGAGATACAGGCATCTGACTTTGAGCTCAAACCTGTGATGTTCAACATGCTCAGTTTTGTTGGACAATTTAGTGGATCAGCAATGGAGGATGCTAGATAGCACTTTCAAGCTTTCCTGAAAGTATGCGACTATTTTAGACAATAGAGAGTGCCTGGCGATGTGCTAAGGCTTAAACTATTCCCATATTCCTTGCGAGATCGAGACCGAGCATGGTGAAAAACCATAACCTCAGGATTTATCAAGTCTTGGGAAAAACTACGCCAAACCTTTCTGCATAGGTACAATCCACCAAATGTTAATAATTAGTTGTAGAGAAATATTATAGCATTCCGGCAAAAAGGTGATGAATCCATGTATGAATGCTGGGATAGATACAAAGATATGCTGTGCAAGTGCTCCATTCACGGTTTCCATGACTGGCTTCAAGTGGTAACATTTTATAATGGCGTTAAGGCTCCCACAAGGGTGATGATCGACTCATCAGCTAATGGGATATTGCTAGACAAAGATCTTGAGGACGCATTAGAAATCATTAATCAAATAGCCAATAATGATTATCAGTTTTCCATGGCGAGATTGAGTGCTGAACCTAGAGCATCTGGAACTCTCCACTTGGATGAATCCCAAGGTATATAGGCTCAACTCTTTGCCATCACAAACATGCTCAAGAACATGCAGCCACCATCTAATGTACGCGATGCTAAGGTGGTCCAATACACTTGTGAGCATTGTGATGGGGAGCACCAGTCAAATGAATGCCCCAACAATAAGAATCTGGATGCTTTGTAGGAAATACCAATCATAACAACAATAATCCCTACTCCAGTACCTACAACCTTAGGTGGCGATGACATCTAAACTTTGGATGGGGAGGCTATGCTGGTAATTCAGGAGGTAAATAGAATGCTACAACAGAACCTCCTAGATTTCAACAAAAGTCCTAGAGGCAGAATCAGGGAGTCCCTAACTCCAATTCTAGTTCTTTTGATTCTTCATATAAAAAATTTATACACTGCTAGTGTTATTATGCAGGATCATTCAACAAACTTGATGAACCATGGGGACATGCTAACAATGCAAGCTACCATGTTACAAAATCAACAATCCATTATGTTGAATCACACCGCTTTGCTACAGTTATTGGAAACACAAGATGGGTAAATTGCCCAAATCTTACAGATAATACCTCACTGTAGTTTACCGAGTGATATTGAAGTCACTAAGACCTTTGGTGTGGAGAAATACAATGCTATTACACTACGCGTGGCACTTAGTTGAATAAAGATAATAAGTTTAGGGGAGAACACCTTAATGATTCTACTCCAAGCAAGATGCCACCCGATGCTTCAGCACTCATAGATAAAATACCTGATAAAGACCTTGCTACTGATGGCAAGGCTGACAAAGCAAAGGATGCCACGACATCCAAAGCACCACACGATTCACCTAGACCTGTGCCACCTTTTCCACATCTATTGAAAGCTCAAAAGTAAGACGTTCAATTCCAAAAGTTCCTGGACATGTTCAAACAATTGCATATCGATGTCCTCTTTCTAAAGGCCATTGATCAGATGCCAATCTATGCAAAGCCTTTGAAGGAGATCATGACCAAGAAACACATAGTGGGCAAGGTTGAAACCATTGCTACGACATGCGAATGTGTGGCAGTGCTAAGTAACTTGCCACCCAAGATGAAAGATCCTGACAGATTCACCATTCCATGTTCTATGGGCCTTAACTATTCTAGTCGTGCTTTGTGCGATCTCGGTGCTAGTGTAGCTTGATAATGAAATCAGTTTTCGTGAAATTGGGCATAGGAAAAGCTAAACCTACATCGGTTATCCTCTAATTGGTTGATCGTTCTCAAATTTGACCCAAAAGAAGGATTAAAGATGTCCTAGTAAAGGTTGAAAGATTTGTCTTCCTAGTGGATTTTAGCATTCTTAGTTGCAAAGCTGACGAGAATGCTCCCATCATCCTTAGAAGACCATTCCTCTCTACCGAGCGTATTGTGATCGATTGTGAGAAATGTGAGTTTACCATGAAGATTAACGATCAAAATATCACACTTAATGTCTTCAACACACTTAAGTTTACGGATGATTATGAGGAATGCCAGCTTGTGCAAAGTGAAAAAGCCCTAGTCGAAGAGAACCTTCAAGAAATTTGTTGTAGCAGTTTGCACAATGTAGCAGAGTAGACATAATTCGAGGAGGCAATGTTACAAGAACAAAAATAGGGCAAGAAAGATACAGAGCAATCCAATGTTGTGTTGGTAAGTCAAGGAAAGACTTTTGAAACTTTGGATTATTTGGAGTTTAAATCTCCCAAATCAGTACTGGAGCATCTGCCTGAACTTGACCTAAAACCTCTTTCCACATAGTTAAGATATGTTTTTTTAGTGGAGAATAATATGTTGCCTGTAATCATATTTACTATCTTGACATCTGACCATAAAAGTAGTTTATTTCATGTATTGAAACAACATAAGAGAGCTATTGGTTGGACTATTGTTGGCTTGAAGGGCATAAGCCCTACTATTTGTATGCATAAGATTTTGCTTGTAGATGGTCGCAACAACTCGATAGAACCAAAATGGAGAATCAAGCCAATCATGAGGACTATGGTTATGAAGGAAATCATCAAGTGGCTTGATGCTAGAATTATTTATCCCATCCTAGATAGTTCGTGGGTTAGTCTTGTCCAATTTGTACCAAAAAAGGAAGGGATGATCGTGATCAAGAATTAAGCGGATGAGCTCCTTCCCACCAGAACCATCATTGGATGGTAGATCTATATTGACTACCAAAAGCTGAAAAAAGCAAAAAAGAAAGATCACTTCCCCTTGCCATTCATCGACCAGATGCTCGACAAGCTTGCGGGAAACCCTACTATTGCTTCCTAGATGGTTACTCTAGATATAACTGAATTGCTATAGCACCAAATGACCAAGAGAAGACTACAATAACATGTCCTTACAACATTCATGCCATTTTGCTGAATACCCTTTGGCTTGTACAATGCTCCAGCAATATTCCAACGCTATATGATAGCTATCTTTTCAGACATGGTGGATGACTTCCTGGAGATCTTCATGGACGTTTTTCAATCTATGGGATTCATTCAATTAATTCCTAAGCAATCTTCCTAAGGTGTTGAAGAGATGTGAAGAAACTGACCTAGTGCTTAATTATGAGAATTGTCAATTCATGGTTGAGTGCATTGTCATGGTCCATCGTATTTCCAGGCAAGGTATTAAAGTGGACAAAGCCAAGATTGAAGCCATTGAGAAGCTTCCACCCTTTCTAATGTCAAAGCAATTCGAAGCTTCCATAGCCATGCCAATTTTTATAGGAGATTCGTCAAAGATTTCTCTAAAATCTCAAAGCCATTTTGCTCATTGTTGGAGCAGAATAGAGCATTCAAGTTTGATAACCAATGTTGTGCAACATTAGAAACCTTGAGGAAGGAACTCATATCTACACCAATTGTAGTGCCTCCTGATTGGTCACAACCCTTTGAGCTAATGTGCGATGCTAGTGACTATGCCGTCGGTGCCATTCTTGGCCAATGCCGAGTAAGATCTTCCATGTTATATACTATGCTAGTCGCACTCTAAATGAGGCACAATTAAACTGCACTAACATTGGAAAAGAACTACTTGTTGTAGTGTTTGCATTTGATAAATTTAGGGCATACCTTATAGGAACTAAAGTCATTGTGCATATCGAGCATTCGACCATTGAATACTTAGTGACTAAAAATAATGCTAAACCTAGACTTATTTGGTGGATTTTGCTATTGCAAGAATTTGCCATCGAGGTCGAGGATAAAAAAGGTACTAAAAATCAAGTAGCTGACCATCTCTCTAGGGTTGAGAATGCATATGATCATGATAATCCATTTGATACTAAGGAAGAATTCCCTGATGAGAAATTATTGAATGTGAAGACATTGCCATGGTATACTGGAATTGTTAACTTTCTTGTTAGTGGTATTTTTCCTTTTAATCTTCACAGCTAGGGTAGGAAGAAATTTTGACATGATGCACGCTACTACTATTGGGACTAGCCCTACCTTTTCAAGCAATACGTTGATTAGATGATCCAGAGATACGTACCTGAAGGAGAGTAAGAGGACATCCTTTTCCATTCTACCCTATGTAGAGGGCATTTTGGAGGACATAGGTCTACCATAAAGGTCCTACAATTTGGGTTCTACTGGCCCACCTTGTTTAAGGATGCCCAAGCATTCTACAAAGCTTGCAATAGATGCCAAAGAAAGGGGAACATCTATAGAAGAAATGAGCTACCCATGAAAGTCATCCTTGAAGTTGAACTCGTCGATGTTTGGGGCATCAACTTCATGGGACCTTTTCCCTCATCTTGCGGACACTTGTACATATTGCTCACAATTGACTACGTGTCCAAGTAGGTTGAAGCCATTATGACAACTAAGAATGATGCAAAAATAGTCTTGAAGTTTTTTTACAAATATATCTTCACGCGATTTGGAGTTCCTCAAGCTATTATTAGTGACTAGGGCAACCACTTCGACAACAAACTGATTGCTAAGGCATTGCGTAGTTATGGAGTCCACCATAAGATCACCACAACATACCATACACAGACTAATGGGCAAGCTGAAGTTTTAAACTAAGAGATAAAGCAAATCCTTGAGAAGATGGTCAAGCCGAACCAAAATGACCGGTCTTTGAAGCTCGATAAAGCCTTATGGGTCTATTGAATCATGTTCAAAACACCATTGGGTATGTCACCTTATAGACTTGTCTATGGCAAGGCGTGCCACTTACCGGTCGAGCTTGAGCACAAAGCTTTTTAGACTATTAAAAATATCAACATGGACTGCCAACTAGCTAGAGAGAGACAACTGCTGGAGTTAAACGAGCTAGAGAACATCACTTGGATGCTTTTGAGAATGCTAAGATCTAAAAGGACAATCCAAAAAGATGGTATGATGTTAAGCTGATGCCTTAACATTTTGTTGAAGGGAAAAAAGTTATGCTCTACAACTCTCACCTTAAGCTTTTCTCGAGCAAGTTGAAGTCTCATTGGTCCAGAGCATTTCAGGTTGTCAAGGTGTATCCTCACGGTGCTGTGGACATCAAGGATTTGAAGGATGGCCTGATCTTTAAAGTCAACAGTCAAAGACTTAAGGCCTACCAAGGAGCAACTGTTTATCGTGATAAAACTTTAGTCACGCTAATGGATGCTTAAGCATCTTTTCCTATCATTTTTTAATTTTCTGCATTTATTTTACGTTGAACTTTAATTTAATTTTCCAAAATTTTTAATAATGTTTGCATTTTATTAGTAGTTTTAGTTAATTTGTATTTTTAATTCCATTGCATGTTTATTTTCCATTTTATGTTTTTTTTTGCATTCAGGACAATGTTTTTCTTAAGTTTGGGGGAGGTTGCATTAGGTAAAATTTTTTCTCTTTTGTACGTATTATCTTAGGTAAAAAATTTTAGGAGGTTGTCTTAGGTAAATCTTTGCCATGGTTCTAAATTAATAAAATTTTTGCTATATTAATGATGATATTCCTATAATGAACTTGTACTTAATGTTTTAGCAATATGTTAAAAAAGCTTTAATGATTTGAACCTGTGGTTGATTCTACTATAGATTATACTTGACACATTGCATGCTATTAAAAAGCTTCAGAAGCCTTAGGGAATTTCTAGGTCGACTCTCTAATGCCTTAGCATAGTTTAATGATAATGAACTGAATACTCAATGTTAGTGTAAAGGTTGAAAATTGAATCTCCCATAAAAATCAAGAAAAATATGAATTTAAATGTAAACTCGATGCCAAAAGGCAAAACTATTGAGGGACACTCCAATATGCATCTTGCTAACTTAGTACACTATGTGAATTGTGTTTGCTCCATTTAACTTTCCCTGGTAAGAACAATAGCATAGCATAAGAGTGAATGAAAGTGTTCATAGGATGACCCTGGTCGTAGGGCTTGGGGATAAGTTGTTTGCTTTACTCCATCTTCAAGATTGAAGAGTATCGTGATAAGCTGAAGCTCCCATAATACAGTTTAATGAACTAAACAATTTTGGGAGTAAAATAATGTGCTAAAAATGAAAGAAAATGCGAGGCTAGAATAGAGAACAATCCTTAAAATTCTCTAAGGTCATTAAATGCTGATTGTATGCAACACTGCACTCACTTCACTTACAATGGAATCGATCCTAGGAATGAATATGTGAGCTTTGTTATATTGTGTATATTTGATTTTTCTAAGGATTGAATTAATGCCACATAATGTTTTGGAACTTTGGAACCACATCTTAGTTGGAACCTTTGATACCATAGTTATTGTTCTTAGGTTTAGGTTAGTTTTGCATTGCTTGAGGACAAACAAGAGTTTAAGTTTTTGGGGTATTTGATGACAACATAGTAACCTATATTTTCCCTCATTTTACTTAGCGTTTGCATGTGTTTAAGCCTATATAGTTGCATTTAGGACCAGTTTGCATGTAGTTAGGGAGTTAACGGTTCATGTGCTTAAATGACATATATATTGATGCTTTTAATAGGAAAGGTAGTGTTTTTCATTGGTGCTTGTGAAGGAAGCAACCTCGATGGTGGAATGTTGGAGTAGTAGAATGGACCCCTCTAGTGATATACCAAGGAAAGCAAAAGGCTTAGAGATGAATCTAGACTTTTGGCACATGTGGACTTCTATGTAATATGGACTTCATTTAATAAAGTGGGAAGGCAAGATACTTATTAAGAGGCTTTGCGAACTTTAAGGTTTCTAAACCCTAGCTTTGCCGATTATATAAGATAGCTTCAACAACAAGAAAAAGAGAGCTTGATCGTAGACAACAACCCTATTCTTCACCCATCAGAGAACCACCATGGCCGAAGGTCTAGAAGAGTCTCCACAGAACGAGAGCTGTAGAAAGAGGCTTGAGGAGTGAGGAGCGCTGCAGCACGGTTAGAAAGCTCGGAGGAGATTTCGAGGATGCTTGACTTCTTTCTCTTTGCTTCATAAACTGACATGTTCTTTACTATTTTTATGGGTGGTATTTGCTCAGACATAAGCTAAATACTTTTCTGTTAGGTTTATTATTTTAAGGATTTTATGTTTTAATATTTGTTCAATGCTATAACACCTTTTCCTTTATCTATTATGTTCATTGTTCTTCATGCATAATTACTGTAAAAGCTATTGAGAGAGGCCTTTTAGTTATTGATCTATGGATTAATACCGAGAGAGTTAGACTAGAAAAACGTGAACAATGGAACTTAAGCTGTTAAAATAGGTTCTAATCTGGCTTAGACATAAATTTAGGATTTCAATGACTAATAAGGGGAACTTTAATAAACAATGAGTAGTTAGGGTTTACGCAGACATGTATTACCATAGCTTCTTATTGTTACTACTAGGCATCGAGAGAGTATAAGAGTTGTTAGAAAACCCTGTCTAATAGATAAAGATATAATTGGTTAATGCAAACATGTATTACCAACTGCTATAGCCTTCGAATGGTAATTAGCATAAGTCCTAGCTAACAAACCTAGCATCCATATCTATTTGAATTTTTGTTGCAACATATGTTTGCCTTTTGATCATTGCTACTTTTACTATTCTTACAATTATTTCAAAATCATATAATCACACAATAATATTTCAACTAACTATTATGTGTAATTGCTTTGAGTTTGTTACTTCGATCCTTGTGAGTTCGATACTCTACTTATCACTTTATTACTGAATTGATGAGTATACTTGCTCTAATTACATACTAGTTACGTGCCTGTCACTATCCATCACCGATAACAGATGATTAGCTTGCAAAATACTAATCCTTTTTGAATCCCATGCATAGCTCCCACTATTTCGATGCGTACTCTAATCTGCACAAAAAATGAGGCATCTAACCATGTATCTAGACCATTTATCGCATAATTCTAGAGGAAATAATGTTGGAGAGGCACTCAAATTTCTCCTTAATAGTCAACACAAATTATTTAGACCAACGTCCTGAACTCTAATTCATTTCCCTAGGCATTCCTCGCAACCTTATCATAATAAAAAAACCAAAATTCTTACTCAATTCATATTTAAAGCTCCTCGAACATAAGCACGAGCAAAGTAATTTTCTGGTGATAACGTCGTAGAAAACCTATCATTAATGCCCTTTTTACTTGAATTTTTGTATGTATTCCAGCTCATATAGTTGCATTTAGGACCATTCTACATGAATTTAAGGAGTTTATTCTTGAGCTTAATTTGTTTATATGTTGATGCCATTAATGGGAAAGGTAGTGCATTTTGTTTGTGCTTGTTGTCATAGACCGCCGGCCCATGACCCAAATAGACGCGCACCAAGGGGCCTAAACAAGCACACCATGTGCTGCACCAGACCGAGGGGCCCAAGTCCGCACCCTACACGTACACTGTGGGGCCGAGACAAGCATCCCATGTGCTACCTAACACAAGAGAGCGAAATTAAACACCTTCTACACATAGAAGGGGGGCTCGGACGAGCACCCTCTGAGCTGGCCAAGACCATAGGGCCCAAATTAGCACCAACCATGTTGCCAAAGAGGTTTTGGCCAAGAAACTGGGCCTATCCATGCCCAATCTGCCCAAGAGACCAAGACCCATGGATAAATCTCTTCTAGTTGACCAAGACACATATGGAATGTATCCTTGCCAACTTGAAAGAAACAATCAAGTTATGCTTGGATATGATGGGGAGTGATTCTTTCGTAACATATTTGGTATCTTTGTAATATATGGATATTGTTTTCAAAGCTAGAGAACGTGAATCATGGGATGATCCTTAGCCCTTGGATCATTTCATCCTAGATCGTTAGATGCAAGAGATGCAAGAGGGTTTACCTATAAATAGAGGCTCACCTTCACCATTTGTAATCATTCAGAATTCATTCTTCACTTGAGTAAAAATTTATTCTCTCCACATTCTTCTTCTTTATTTCTTCATTGTTTTCCTTGCTAGCACTTTACTTTTCCCTACCGAAGCTTCCGCTTGTTCTAAGCACTCTTGCTTAGTATTTTGAAGGTTGACTTAGTCTTTGCTAAATATCGTCTACTAAGGCTCATGGTTAAGCTAGTCAGACTCTAGCCCCATGACATTGTGTATGAATCAGGGATTTAAAGCATGCAAGAGCATGGTTGTAGCATTCTCTCGTGATGGATAACAAATGCCACAACATTTCTGGGAAGCTGGAGATGAAACCTCTATCCTTTGACGTCATTCAACGTGTGTTTGGTCCCATGAAAAGTATGTACAGTAGTACATGGGTCCCCTCTTTCCTTTATTAAAAGCATGTGGCAAGATATTCCTCTATTTTCTAGGGTTGACATTTCATGATCCAAAAAGTAGAAAACCCTTTCTACTTATTATAAGAGGCAAGTATAATACCATGAGAAAAGTAGTTGCATTTAACGCAAAAACAAGTAGAAAAGAAAGTAGAGATTGGAGAAAACAAGAACTTTGTCTTCAACCTTAGAGAACCACCATCGTCGAAGGTAGAGAGAAGTATCTGAAAATCATAAGCTATAAATAGAGGCTTGAGGAGTTTGGAGACGTTGCAGCGAAACTCACAACATAAAGGAGGATTCTTGGGACACTTCGATTCTTTTCTTTGTAGCTTTATTATTCTTACATGAATTCATACTTTTTTTGGATGGATGTTTATTGGTCAGACATGAGCTAAATACTTTTTTTAGTTGGGTCTATTTTTCAAGACTTTGTTTGATTATTGCTTAATGTTGTCGTTATTTTTGCTTATATATCTCTTTATTGTTTTTAATGCTTAGTCCTATAAGAGCTAGCGAGAGTGGCCATATGCTATGATTTGTGGCTTAATATCGAGAGAGTCAAGTTAGACTGTGTGAACAATGGAGCTTAAACTGTTAACTTGAGTTCTAATCATGCTTAGACATAAGATTAGGATAGCCAAAATAGATAATATATTGTTAGGGTTAACGCATACATGTATCATCGTAGCATTCTTTTATCAGCTTCTAGCTAGACATAGTTTAGGAGTTTTTATGAAAATTCTAATGAGTAGATAAGTATAGTTTTATTTCTATAGCATCTGAGTAATAGTTAAGCACCGTACTTAGCAATAGACCCAGGTATCCATTTTCATTAGCAGTCTTTGTGAGTTAGCATCAGTTTCCTTTTCTTCAACATTTTCTTTAATTTACTTTTCGCTACAACATTTTTTATTGTTCTTGCCATCATATCTTAATTTTACTATTATCGATATTCTTTTGTGCAATTACTTTGAGTTTATAACTCCAATCCCTATGGATATGATACTCGATACTCATCATTATATTACTTGTATGATGGGTATACTTTCTATAATTGCTCATACTATATTACACGCATCATGTTTTTAGCATCAATGTCAGGGATTAGCAACTGGTGTTTTGAAGAGAAAGAGCCGTAAATATGTTGGATCAAGCATTACTCTCGGCACACATTTTTGAGTGGGAAAACATGATTAGATCAATACAAGCACCTAACAAGAGAAGCTGAAGACAAGCATCATCCATTGTTTGTGCTATTTGTAAGGGATTTCACTTTTTCAACAACTGCCCATTCAATCTAAGCTCCTATTGTTCCATGGGGAATTGTAACGTGAACAACCCTTATTCCAACAACTTCAACCAAGGGTGGAATCTACAGCAAAATAGTTTTTGGAATGATCAAGACAATGGAATTTTTTATGTACCCAACAACTGTGTTGCTTCATTAGCATTCTATCAAATGCCGTCAAAAAGCAATATGATTCATGAGCAATCAGCTGCAGATTTTTATACATCAGTGGATATTTTGCTGTAGCAAACTTTTATCAAGAAATGCCACTACAAAGCAATCCGCATCAAGAGCAATCAACTTCATTGGAGGCAACACTTCAAGATTTTAAGTCTGCGACTAAGGCTCCATCTCAAAATCAGGTTGTATAAACGTAAGAGAGCCTACAAGTGATACCGAGGTCACAAGAGAATCAAGAGAGGAGCATCGTGAGGCAATCACTCTTGGGAGTAGAACTCAATTGAATCAAGAACACAAGTTTGGGGGATGAAAATTGATGAATCCAACTCAACTGCCAAGAAAGACAAGCCAGCATCACAAGAGTTCTTGATAGTAGAGGAAGATAAGAATGCAAATATTGAGGAAAAGTGGCAACCCAAACAAAAGTCAGACCCCCCACCCTTCCCCCAACGATTGAGAAGCCTAGAGCAAGAACAACAGATGTCCTTAGATTTTGATGAACCAATACAATCTAGTGATGACGTGGAAGAGCATCATGAAGCTCTCTCGTTAGGGAATACGAAGCAATCTGAAAGTCTTGATCAACATGATGCTGAGGCCATAGAGGAACAGTTGATTTAGCAAGGTGATAAACAAGAAGCTAAAAATTAAATTGTTCAGAATATTACTATAACAACATAGCAGCAGCAATCTGCAGATTGCCATCCACCTTTGCCACGACAGATACACAAACACAAGCAAGTTTAGCAAGACGAATGTTTAGGTATTCATGTGTTAGATTCTAGGGTGGCTACTACATCAGAAAAGGTATGTGAAAAATTAAAAGACAGTGATCTAGTGGTGTACAAGTTTGCTGAAGAAGTTTAAGTGGATTCTGAGAATGCGCAAAAAGAATCTAAGCAAAAGGTAGCTCGACCAACAATGTCGTTTGAATCCATTAAGGATCCATACATAGTTGACTCCCACCATTTGCCATTAAAGGTGATTTGGATTTTGACAAAAAATAAAGAAATTAGCTTTTCCTTTTGGCTTGCACATAATTTTTCCAAAAGAGTGCCCTGACATTTTACTAGAGCAACAAAGAAAATTGAATCTGATCACGACGAACATCGTGAAGAGAGAATAGATAAAATGCCTAGTTGCTGGAAGGAAAAGTGGATTCCAAATGGCCGAAAATGAAGAACTGAAGTAGAAGAATCTTTCCACAACAACAATGCCAAGAATGATGCTACAAGAAATTGAAGATTTATCGAGGATTGCTAAAATAATGCCTTATCAAGAGATTGCCCCGGATAATGCTTCAACAAAACTCAATGAAGCTGGAGAGAGTAATGCTACAGAAAAGTATGAGGAATCTGATACTCAGAATGCCATAACAAAATTGATGCAGGAGCACAATTTGTAGATAGCTCTTATCCCTCTGATTTTAGTGTTGTATCAAAATCTCTACTGATGGAGATGTTTGAAAAGTATAAAGAAAGTGGTGGTTGGATACTTGAAAACTTTGAAAGAATTGGTCCTTCACTTGACCTATACAGGATACTGATAGAAGATAGCCGCAACAATTAGCTAGAACATCGATTGCCATGGCAATAAAGGCTACACCCGACCTAGAGAAAGTCGATGAGAATGAAGTAACCAAATAGTTGGGTGTTGGTATAATCTCTACCATCAAAGGATTAATGCCTTCAAGAATAGTAGCATTGTGGAGGGTATACATAGAATACAAAGGAAAAAGAAAGAAAGACACCTCCACCAAGGTAACACAAGGGGGAGTAGTTGCAATCATATTCTATCATTTTATTTTGGGAAGAATTTCCACTCGATGGACAGTGCGGATAGACTATAAGAAGTATCAGAAATGACCCTCATCCGAACACATCATGCTTTCTTTGACGTAGCCCTATTCCCTTTAATTTCCTTTTTACTTATTTTAACTTTAGTTTGTTGTTTTGTTTTCTAATTTAATAAGAAAATGGTTGAAAGGAACATTATCAAATCTTTGTCACAGTAACAGAAGATCAACTTAGACTAATCTATGGCAATATGTGCTATTTATCAATTGAGCTAGAGCACAAAGCTTTATGGGCCATCAAGAAGATCAACTTGGATTGTCAACTAGGTGGAGAAAGAAGATTGTTGGAGCTTAATGAGTTGGAAGAGCACAAACTCGATGCTTATGAAAATGCTAAGATCTATAAAGAGAAGACAAAGAAGTAGCATGATCATAAGCTGATGCCGCAATAATTTTCTGAAAGACAGCAAGTCCTATTATAAAACTTAAGACTTTTGGGAAAATTGAAATCTCGTTGGTCGGGTGATGCTTGGTAAACAGGTATGCAATTTAGAGCAAGTATACTCGTTGATCAAGTAATAAAGTGATAGGGTAGAGTGTCAAACCCACAGGGATTGTATTGATAAATATATAAAGCGATCATACTTAAGAGTTGGTGAGCAAGTATTGATTTCATGGTGATTATCAAAAATAAATGTAATAAAAGTAAAGATCTCTTACAATAACTATGCATGAGGAACAATGAACAGAATAGATAAAGGAAAATCTATAGCATTAAACAATTAATCAAAACATAATATCCTAAAATAATAAACCCAACAAAAGTATTTAACTCATTTTTGAGCCTAAAACATCCATAATAAAAGTACTAAGAAACATGGTAGTTTTTCAAGCGAGGGAAAATAAAGAATTAAACATTCTGGACGTTGTCCTCCAAGCTCTCTAACTGTGCTACAGGTACCGTACTCGTCAACCCTCTCTCGATGGCTCTTATTGTGTGTAGAGTCCTCTAGGCCTTCAACTCCAGTGGTTCTCTGATAGCTGAAGACTAATGGCTTCCACCTAAGATGAAGATCCCTTTGTTTTTGGCGCAAGTTTTATTTATACAGGTGAAAAAGCTAGGGTTTAGAAACCCTAAAGTGCACAAAGCCTTTTAAAGAAGATCTTGTTTTCCCGCTTCATTCAATGAGTTCTATATCAAGTGAGAATCTACGTGTGCAAAAGTCTGATTCATCTCCAACTCTTTTTCCTTGTTAGCTCAACACGAAAGGGATCCACTCTTTTGCTCCAGCGCTCCTCTACCTTAATAGCTTATTGCACGAGTACCACTAAAATGAACCACCTTCACCATTTAATGCTTTAAAATATAAACAATTAAACATTAGCACCATAACTCCTTAACTATATGCAAACTACATGAAAATTACTCCTAAATGCAACTATATGAGCCTAAACACAAGCAAAAGTTATGTAAAAAGAGTACACAATACAGATTATCTACACAGTCATCAAATACCCCCAAACTTGAACTGTTGCTTGTCCTCAAGCAATGCAAACCTAGAATAAAGACTAAACTAGAAAAAAACTTATTGATTCAAAGGTTCCAACTAAGATATGGCTTCAAAAGTTTCAAAACATGCTGCAGCATCAACTTAATTCTCAGAAATAATAAAACTATGAAAAGTAAGAGAGCTTACAAATTTGTTCCTAGAATTAATTCCACTGTAGGTGCAGTGAGTGTAATGTCACATGTAATCATCACTTAATGGCCTTTATCTATTGTTTCCTAGGCATTTTCTTTTTCTTTTAAGCACATTGTTGTACTCCCTTAATTCTTTTAAGTTCATTAAACTGTATCCTTAGGGCTTCAGGTTATCACAACTTCTCTTTAAGCCTGAAGATGGAGTGGAGCAAACATCCCATCCCTGAGCCCTACGAGCAGAGTTATCCCATGAAGACTTTTATTCACTCTTATGCTATGCTATTGTTCCTACCAAGGAGAGTTAAATGGAGCAAACACAACTCACCTTCTGTACTATGCTAGCAAAATGCATAGAAGAGTGTCCCTTAACAGTTTGCCTTTGGCATTGAGTTTAACAATTAAGTTGATCTTTATTTTCTTTCTCGATTTTTTTGGAAGTTTAATTTAAGCCTTTTATTGCTACATTGAGCATTCAATTCATTAGGACCACATTATTCTTTGGCATTAGAGATTCGACCTATAATTCTTTTAAGGTTTTTTAAGTTTTTAGAGAGCATGCAACATGTGAGATAAAAGCTATAGCGATTTCAACCCTAAGTTCAAATCATAAAGCTCTTAAAACCTTGTAAAACACATTTAAACACAAAATCATCATAGGAATATCATGACCAACACAACAACAATTTCAGAACAATAGAACCATAGGAAAATGAACACTAAAAAATGACTAGGCTATTTGCAGTCCTCAGTTTTAAAAACAATTACCTATATTTTACCTAATATATACATGGCATAGTACTCCCCCAAACTTGAGAGAAGCATTGTTCCCAATGCAAAAAGAAAAACAAGCAGAAAACAAATATGCAACATGCAAAACTAAAAAGTTGAATGCCAAAACTTAAAAGAAAATTTACTTAGAGAGTTATTGGGATAGTGGTGCAATTCATTGTGCCTGGCTCTTAGTACGATGTCCAGTACAGGGCACGAAGGAGGTAGGCACTTGTGGGGCCTGAATAATTACCTTGGGCCATAAGATTTTACAGTACAGTTACATGACTTTACAAAACAAAATTATTGCATTATAAATTTCTTACATGATTATTCTTGCATTATAGATTACATGATTTTATACTTTGGGCTATAATACATGAAATGCACTTATGCAGGCAGTTAAGTTAAAAAGCTTAACGTATATTTGATTAATAAAATAAAGGTTTGATGTTATGATATAAACTGTAATTTGGATTCGCTTTCCATTTTGCAAGAAATGTATAGCACCGTTAAATGACAGGGGAATGACTTTAATAAGTTTATTTTATGTTATTTCTATACATTGAAATGCTTTACTCCAATTTATAGTTGCCTCACTAAGTGAATACTTAGCGTGTTCTATTTCACACGTAGGTTATTGGAAACTTACCGGAAGAGGAGTCAGGCATGTTAATCAAGCTGCAATCTGCCAAACATCTGTAAGACATTCTAAATTTATGATATTCTTTAGTGGGCATGTATCAATTTATTCGTTGGTTAATTTATAAGCTAGTTTTATGTCAAATGTTTTAAAAAAAATACAAGTCAGGAAATCAGCTAAATAATTTAGTAACATCTTCAATGTGTATTTAATCATCGAATATACGTTGAGGGTGTTATATTAAGTGGTATCAGAGCTAAAAGTTTAGCCGGTTCTGGATGCTAAACCGAGTTTGTTATAAGTTGTTAGTAAATACATGCCCCTAGAATGTCATATTATTGATGTCTTGATTGTATGGATTGAAGCTACTCCTCATTAGTAATAGATGAGATAAGATTATAATAAGAAAAGTAAGATGCTATTGGATTTCATCAATTGACGAATCTCATAGGTCAAGAAAGGACTCACAGTGAATACAATAAAGTAAAATAGTTATTGTAATAAACTTAAGATTGAGTTGAGTTACCTGCATTGTAAGGAGCTGATGCAGTAATTATAAGATGTTAGTCTTTAACATCTATACATGCACTTATGTTTATAACAACATAGATTATAAGGGAATATATCGACTACATGGTGTACCAGCCTCGATAGTATCTAATAGAGATCTGAGGTTTATTTTAAGATTTTGGAAGGTTTGAAAGATATGAATATTGAAAAGTCAGAAGAAGTAATATTATTCCTAAGGGAATATGTTTGTATTTGGGTGGATTAAGGCCACAAAGTAGTACTTACTATAGAAGTGGCCTAGAAAATTTTCTAGGAGTTAAAAGAGCTGAAAGCTCAGCTGTAAGAATTGTTAGACTGAAGTTATAATTAATCCAATGTACTTTTGAAAGAAGCTCTAGAATTATTCATAAAGAAGGAAGATAGTTCTTTACGACCATGTAGTGATTATTTATAAAAGGAAAATAAGAAAAACATAATGATATATTTTCTATCAGGATTATCAGTTAACCTGAACCAGAAAGATTGGATGTGAGTTTGGGTATTAAAAGTGGCTTTCTTAGGTCATATTACTTCAACTATAGGGATCCGAGTCGATCCTAAAAATATTATAGAGGTTCGCAGTTTCTTAAGACTTATTGGTTATGATCGAAGGTCTGTGAAAGATTTCTTAATGATATGTTATGAGCTTGTATAATTGAGTTTGAAATCATGGAAAAGATATATACCGTTAGTAGAAATTGCTTATAGTAATAGTTATCAAGAAAGTATACAGATGGCACCCTACGAGGCTCTCTACGGTCAAAAGGGTAAATCATTATTAAATTTGTTCGAGTTAAAGATCATAAATTAATTAAGTAATATTTATTTCAAGAAATGGAAGAAAAGGTAAGGATTACACAATATAATCTTAAAACGATTAATGATCGACAGAAGTCTTATGTAGACTTGAAAGGAAAAGATATTCAGTTGGAAGACAAAGGAAGAACATGATGTCTATCTTCGCATTGTTCTTCAGACTCTTCGAGAAACGAAGCTATATGCTAAGTCGTTAAAGTGCAAATCTTGGTTGCCCGGAAGTTGCTTTTCTTAGTCATTTGGTTTTTGTAGAAGAGATAAGAGTAAATCCCAAGAAAGTACCAACTATAGTTGAATAGAAACCTCTAAAGAATGTTTCTGAGGTTCGAAGTTTCTTGGGACTTGTTGGTTATTATCAAAAGTTTGTAAAAAATTTCTCGATGATTGCCTCCCCACTGACCAAGCTATTGAGGAAAGGTATGCCATTCAGTTGTCTAAATAATTGCCAATAAAATTTTGAGACATTAAAGAAGATATTAATCGAAGCCCTGACATTAGTACAACCAGAATCAGGCAAAGATTATGTAGTTTATAACGCTCATAAAGGTTTGGGAAGTGTACTTAAGTAAGAAGGAAAAGTAGTGGCTTATGCTTCGAGACAACTTAAGATGCATGAGAGGAAATTATCCTACTCATGATTTGGAGCTTGCAATGGTAGTATTTGCTTTAAAGATATAACGACATTATTTATATGGTGAATGATGATATATTTACATAGATTAAAGAAATTTAAAGTATCTGTTAACTAAAAAGAAGTTGAACCAGAGGCAAGAAGGTGGATAGTCAGTATAAGGATAAATCTGATCGAAATAAGAATTTTGTTACTCGAATTTAGAAATTAAAATGCATTAGAAGGTATTGAATTTGGAATGAACAAGATTGTTAAGCATGCTCAGGTCAGAGAAATTCAAGGATGGGTGACCTTCTGAGAAGTGTCATGGAATCAAATTTTTGATCGAATAAGTAGAAGAAGGTGAAACCGAAGACTTTGAAATTAGTCTGATGGATGTTTGTATTATCGAGGAAAAACCTATTTTTTCAAACAATGAAGAATTAAAGAAACAACTTATCTTTTAAGTAAGCTATAGTCCTCTGATTGTGCATCCAGGTGGAAACTAGATGTATCAATATTTAAAGAATCAATCTTGATAGCCAAGCATGAAAAGAATTATAACTGAGTTTGTTTCTAAATATCTGACATGTCAACAAGTAAAAGCAGAACTTCAGGTACCTTCTGAATTGTCGTGACTGATTTTAATTTCTCAGTGGAAATGAGAACGAGTGATGATGGGTTTTGTATTAGAACTATCTTTGATATCAAATAAGAAGGATTCAATCTAGGTGATTGTTGATAGACTAACTAAGTTAGCACACTTTATCCTTGTTCGAACAAATAACCCTAGGGATAAGTATGCTGAGTTGTATTGTAACACCCTTACCAGTATTTATTTCTTTCATACCAGTAAGGAATGTCACCTAATATTTAATCGTATTTTATAGTACTCAATTTAATCAAAATTAGCAATTTTGCAAAAATTTTAGTTTATCGCGTAAAACCATTTACTAAATTTTAACCCGTCAAATAGCCTCCATTTTTAGGCAGCAATTTGGCAGTTTATAACTACACATTTTAATTAAGAAAACTACCTAAATTAAAAATGATCTTGATTACTCTAAAAGTCAAATTTATCACTTTGCCCGATTTTCATTACTAGTAATTTCTTTAAACTAATATAATCCACATTATAAAGTAGCCACTTATCTAGATATTAATATTACAAACCATATCTAGACTAGTTAAAGCGAGCTACTATTATTTTATACATGCCAACTAGAGATAATCAGAATACATCAAAGATGAAAATTATCGATACAACTATTATCCCTCTGGATGATGATGCCGATACTCCTTACTCCTATCCGGGACTACTACCTATGCATGAAAACCATCACATGCTAAGAATATACTTAGTGAGGCATTATAATTATTTAACATAAATCAACATTGCTAGAATTATAACAATAATAAAATAAACATGCAATTTGATAACTATTCATTTATTTTCCTTATGTTAATCAAATATTAACATAATATAATCTGGATTCATAAATCCGATTAATATCCTTGTCATCATCTGAGAGTTTATCTACTCTCTAAATTATTTACCATTTATTACTATTATTCAAGAGTTCACCTACTCTCGAATTTATTAACCAATTATTATCAAATAAATTATTGCCCAACATAGTTTGAGGACTTGAGTACACGAGTCAAAACCGCACCAAAGTGCTAATACACCGCACCTAAGTGCTAAGAGACCGCACATAAGTGCTAAAGAACCACACCTAAGTGTTAATAAACCGCACCGAAGTGCTAAACCGTTAGACTCTATGGCAGACGGACTACACTCTATATCTCAGTAACTTACTTGGGCATGCTTTCCATTTCCATATTGAATTCATCCATGGCAATATAATTATCATGATTTAAAGCTAAGGCAGTTCATACCCGAAATACCATAAACATACATACCTGATATATCTAGTGATCAAATGCATCATAGTTCTACCTTTGGCAATTCTCAACATGTCAAATATAAGTTCATGATATAACTATCAAGCTATTATTAATAACGATAGACTTATCACAAGTCTTCCAAATGATAATCATAATATTATCCATGCATGAAAATGCACTCACCTTGACAGTTTATACTTTGTCAATATCTAACTAGCCTCACTAAGTTCAACTTTGGTCCCGTTCCTTTCCCCGATTGCTAATTTGATCTCAATTTTGTTCACAATCTACACGTGTATTAAAAATACCATAAGTACATTCCAAATTATAGGTTAGTATCTGACTAACACATAACCAATATAGGAATAATTTTCCTATAAACACCCTAATATTTTCCAAATATTAGTTTCATGACAAAAGTCATTTCATCCTCAATACTTTGTATTTCTTCCAACATTTACTCAAAGAATGATTTATAACTCATTCTAACATTTATTCCAGCGTAATGCTTACATGAAAGTAATTTTTTACTTCAGTCCTTAAATTCTTCCAATTTGCCAAATTGGTCCTCAATCTTTTTAAGATTTTTGAATTGGTCCCTATGATTTTACAAACTTCTAGAATGGTCTAAATGACATTTTAAATCTTGTAAAATCATAATTTCAACATTTCTAGATTTATGGAAAATTTTCCATAATTTTCCCCTAATTCTTACAATTTACCAAATTCACCCTATAACTTTTCAAGTTTCCAATTTGGTCCAATTAACACATGAACCTTAATCATTCCCATGTCAAAATCAATACAAATTCAACTTTTCTACCAAAACCCTAACTTTAAACAATTTAGGGTTTAACCACTTCCATTTAATTTCAATCATCATACAAGCTTTAATATGATTCCACAACATCATATTCATCAAAAATTAACCTTAATTCATCCTAAATCAACATCCCCTTCATCCATCAAATTCAAAAAACCAGAGTTTCAAGCAAGGAGAGCATGAACAAATGGTACCAACAGATAGAGAATTTCATGGAGATCAATTTCTATTTCATGCTTTCATCCAAAATCCAAGTATATAAGCTTGAAAATCAAAAATAAAATTTTCTTCTTACCTAGAGGGGTGTTCGAACTTGAAGAAGATGATGAAGAAGTCTTGAAATTTCCTTTAATTCAATTTTGGCCATTTGTCCTTTATTTATGGGATTTTAAATTAAAAATCCCTTTTATTCTAAAATGACTAATTTGCCCTTTACATCCAAGGTTTCATATCTTGCCACATGTCCCTTTTATTCTTCCAATGGCCAAAATTAATCCAAGGAGTTAGTGATTACCAACTTTGCCCTTGACATCTTCAAAAATTACCATATTGCCATTTTTCATCCAATGGCTAAGATTAAACATGGAAAAGTAATCTTTAATCCAATGGTCAATATTAATTTCCATTAAAATAATACATTAAAATGATCCTTTTATCCTTTCCTTATTTTAATAAAATATCACTTAAAATATCTTATAAAAGATATCTCATTTATTTGATTACATCCGATCATCTGGATTTTTCCCGAACTTTAAAGCTTTATAGCTCTTAATACAAACTTTGTATCAAAAACCCGGAAATACGAAAATGCCACTCTTAAGGGTGAACTATTCATTTGAGGGACTAAATTACATAACTTTTGAAAATTACAACTTAGTCCCTAAACTTTTTAAAATTTACACTTTGGCACTAAACTTTTTGAAATTTTCATTTTGGTCACTAACTTTTGAAGTTTTACTTTTTGGTCACTAACCAAAATTTTGAGGTATTACAATTCTCCCCTTAAAAAAAATCGTCATCAAATTTTCCTAAGTACTAGGTTGAAAAAGATACGGATACAACTTTTTCATTAATTCCTCATGTTCCCAAGTAGCTTCATCTACTTTATGATTTCTCCATAACACTTTGACAAGAGGAATCTTTTTATTTCTTAGCTTTTTTTCTCCACAAGCTAAAATCCTCACAGGTTCCTCCTCGCATGTCAGATCCTGTTGAATCTCGATTTCTTCTAATGTAATGACATGCGAAGGATCTGATTGATACTTCCTCAATATGGATACATGAAAAACATCATGAATCTTACTCATCTCGGGTGGCAATGCTAACTGATATGACACTGGACCAACCCTTTTTAGAATCTCATAAGGGCCGATAAATCTTGGACTAAGTTTGCCTTTTCATCCAAAGCGTAACACTTTCTTCCAGGGTGATACTTTTAAAAATACCTTATCTCCGACTTCAAACACAATATTTTTTCTTTTAAGATTCGAGTAAGATTTTTGTATGTCGGAGGCAGCTTTGAGATTATTTTGAATGATTCTTACCTTATCTTCCACCTCTTGAACAAGATTCGGTCCAATAACCTTTCGATCCTCGAGCTCGAACCAATTTAATGGTGTTCTGCATTTCCGCCCATATAATGCTTCATAAGGAGCCATCTTTATTCTTGATTGATAACTATTGTTATATGCAAATTCTGCCAATGGGAGATACTTTTCCCAAGAACCCGCAAAATTTATTACACACGCTCTAAGCATATCCTCCAGTACTTGGATAGTTCTCTCCGATTTCCCGTCCGTTTGGGGATGAAAAGAAGTACTAAATGTAATTTAGTTCCCAATGCCTCGTGTAAAGCACTCCAAAATCTTGAAGTGAACCTGGGATCCCTGTCCGATATAATAGACATAGGAACACCATGCAATCTAACAATCTCCTTGATATATAATTCTGCTAGCTTGTTCAAGGAATAATCTGTGCGAACTGGTATGAAGTGTGCCGATTTAGTCAATCGATCCACGATCACCCAAATTGCATCCTTTTAACTTGGCATCAAAAGCAAGCCCGTTACAAAATTCATCGTAACTCTTTCCCATTTCCACTGTGGAATAGAAATTGGTTGAAGTAATCCGGATGGTACCTGATGTTCTGCTTTTATTTGTTGACAAGTCAAGCACTTGGCAACAAATTCTGTAATGGCTCGCTTCATGCCAGGCCACCAAAAATGACTTTTCACATCTTGATACATTTTGTTACCACCTGGATGCGTAGTTAGAGGGCTGTAATGGGCTTCATAAATTATTTCTTCTTCAGCTCCTCATCCTTAGGAACGTATAAACGTCCTTTATAATATAAGCACCCATTAGACTTTATTTCAAAGTCTTTAGATTCACCACTTTCTATTTGTTTTATTCTTTCCAAGCACCTTTCATCTTTGGCTTGCAACTCTTTAATTCTTTCTATCAAAGTTGGCTTGACTTGAAATTCCGCCACTAATGCACCATTTTCCTACATTTTTAACTGGGCATTCAGGGCTCTCAAAGCTGGAAATGTTTTCCAGCTAAGTGCGTCTGCTACCATATTAGCCTTTCCCCGATGATAATCGATAATTACATCATAATCCTTGATTAATTATATACATATTCTCTGCCTCAAATTGAGCTCCTTTTGGGATAACAAGTATTTCAAACTTTTATGGTCAGTGAAAATATAACATTTTCACCATATAAGTAGTGTCGCCAAAATTTTAAAGCAAACACCACCGCAGCAAACTCTAAATCACGAGTGGGATAGTTTCTCTCATGAGTTTTGAGTTGCCGTGAAGCATAAGCTACCACTTTTCCTTCTAGCATCATCACACATCCCAAACCATTATGGGAGGCATCGCTATATATTACAAATTCTTTTATAGGTTCTGGTTGCACTAAAACAGGAGCTTCTGTCAGAACCTTCTTTCATTGATCAAAGGTTTCTTGACATTTTTTTCGTCCAAACGAACGGTACATCTTTTCTTAACAGCTTGTTTATCAGAGAGGCAATCATTGAAAAATCTTTCACAAACCGTCGATAGTAACCAGCTAATCCTAAAAAGCTTCTCACTTCGGAGATATTCTTAGGAACTTTCCATTCAATGATTACTTGAACCTTTTTAGGATCAACTCGAATTCCTTCGGCTGAAACTATATGCCCAAGGAAATTTACTTCTGATAACTAGAATTAACACTTTGACAGCTTTGCATACAACTTCTTTTCTTGTAAGATCTAAAGAACAACTCGAAGATGAGTATCGTGCTCCTCCTTGGTTTTAGAGTAAACTAATATGTCATCAATAAATAATACCATGAATCGACCCAAATACGACTGGAAGATTCGATTCATTAAATCTATAAACGCCACTGGTGCATTTGTAAGTCCGAATGGCATTACTACAAACTCGTAATGCCCATATCTGGTTCTGAAAGTTGTCTTTGGTATATCGCTTCCTTGATTTTTAATTGATGATACCCCGATCGAAGATCAATCTTAGAGAACGCTGTTTCTCCCTTAAGTTGATCAAAAAGATCATCAATCCTCGGTAAATGATATTTATTCTTTATCGTCACTTTATTAAGTTGACGATAATCCACACATAGTCTCATTGATCCATCCTTCATTTTCACAAATAAGACTAGAGCTCCCCAAGGTGATATGCTTGGTCGAATGAAACCTTTATCCAATAATTCTTGCAATTGAGCCTTCAACTCTTTGAGCTCTGTAGAAGCCATTCTATAAGGTGCTATCGATATTGGTGTTGTTCCAAGAAACACATCAATACCGAATTCTACCTCTCGATCGGGAGGTAGTCCCGGTAATTTATTCGGAAAGACATCTGGAAACTCCTGCACCGAGGGTATATTTTTTAGATTTATTTTTGTTTCTAGAACACTTACTACATTGCTCAAATTATCCGGCCTTTCGCCTACGAGTACCATCTTTGAGCCATATGGCTTCCTTAAGATTAATCTTTTATATCGGCATTCGACAATAGCATCATATGCCAATAACAAATCTATTCTAAGAATAATTTCAAATTCTTGGAAAGGCAATTTCATAAGATCAACAGGAAATTCTACTGCTTGAATTTTTAAAGGACATTTCCTGCATATTCTACTCACTCTGGCAGTTTGTCCTATTGGGTTGACGACAACTATCTCACTCGAAATTAGTTCTATTGGGTTGTTTCTTTCAAGTATTACTTTATAACTAATGTATGAATGAGTAGAGCCTGGATCAATCAAGGTAAAAATAGGTCTGCCAAAGAGTTCGATCATATACCTGCAACGATCTTTGCATCATTTCAATCATCAACAATTTTGATGTTGTATACCCGAGCTGTAGCTTCACTTACTTGATTAGGTGTTGATGCAGATGTTCCCGGTTTTCCACCTTTGTTTCCCTTGCTCCTCTAACGCACTGCAGCAAACTGATGCGGATGAAGCTCCGGATAATTTTTCTTAAAATGCCCAGCTTGTCCACAACGGAAACATGCCCCGATCAACCAACATTAACCAGGATGCCTCTTGCCACAATGCTCACATTCTGTTATCGAGCAGATTCTATAACCTCGAGTACCCGCAGTATTCATCTGAGACTGTGATAAGTGTTCAAAAGTACTAATTTTCTTACCCTTTTTACTCATATTATTGTTAGACTTAGGCTCATATTAGTTGCATAGTTAGCCATTCATGCATTAATCCATGTTTCCTTCCATCGTTGAGCTTGATTACATAACTTGGTAGTTTTTGTGGAAAAGATGCTGCTTTGGTGTGCTTTGTGTGTGTATGTGCAGGATCACTTGCCAAAGCAATGTCGAGCTAGTTGCCAAGGCAATGCATGAAGGAGACGCCGAGCCAGTTGCCATGGCAATTGTCGACAAAGAGAAAATGCAATAGGGATGTCGAAATTAATGACTATACAAGCCCAAGATGACGTGGAGCAAAGCCCAAACCCAAAGGAATTTGATTTCCATGCAGAGATTAAAGAAGAATTAAATTCCAAGAAGATAGGAGAAGTTCTAGTAGGAATACAATTATAATAAAGAATTATATTCTTTAAAGATAATTTAATTCCAACTCAAATTCCTCCTCAAAGAAGGACTTTGGCCTAGCCCTATAAATAGCAAGGAGATTTCGACAAGATGCATAGAGAGAGCATTAGGGAAAATTTCGACAAGACCAAGAGAGGAAGCAAGGGGAATTTTTGACAAGCTTCATCCTTTTCTTTCTTGTTCGATTGGGTTCATGCTAGGGATTGTTTATCTTGTGTTTCTTTGGAACCTAGCCATGAACTAAATCTACTTGGCTATGGTTATTGTGTTTTGTGGTTGTGAGAAACTATTGGTTTTTGTTTAGGTAATAAGAGTTTGCACTTTTCGATTTCAAGGTTTATTCATTCTTGGTTCTTATTATTGTTTGTGAGTGAATTGGGAGAGGATCTCGTGATTTCATCCATTTATCTAATATCGGGAGAGCTAGATTCAAGAAATGAATGAATATGATCTTTATTCAATCCAATGATGGTGAAGATTAATCCGGCTTAGGAATAAGTTAAGGATTTCAACGGCTAAGAGGAGCGCAAGATTGGTTGTTGTTCACCCTTGATTCACGCAGGGATGTATTATCAAGGCATGCACAAGTAGCTAGAGTTTTGACTTAGGGATAAGAAGAAACCATTGAAGAATGCTCCGCCGAACCTTGAAGTTGCTGCCCAGACGCCCAAGTAGTTGCCCAGGCAACCATCGATTAGTTGCCAAGGCAACCCCGTTGTGCAAGTTGCCACGGCAACTGAGTTGCCCGTGCACTCTTTTACCAAGACGATCCAATCGGCTATCACACCTCAACTCACGATAACCTGGCCTATCTCTCTCAATTGAATTCATCTTTTCTTTTACTTATTTGCTTTCTAGATTAGTTAAACTTCTATAATCTTTTATTTGTGTTTTTATTTTTACAGTGCAAGAGACTAGATTCTTGAAGTAGCACCAATCCCTGTGGAGACGATATCTTTTATACTATAACTTGCGACGTGTATACTTGCACATTTGCGTAGCACTTATTACGTGTAACAGACTACTTCGATTTTCCTCCGGTATACCCTTTTTTAACTGAAGAGGCTGATGCTGCAGGATGCTGCTGTGACATTCCTTTACTGCGTTTAAATGATGATGCAGCAAATAAACCTCCAAACTTTTTCTCTGTCTGAATCTGCTTTTCTGTCTTCTCCTCGAGGTCCACTCTTTCTATAGCCTTGGCTCGGTTCACCATTTCTTGAAAAGTAGTAAAGTTACAAGAAACCAATATTCTCTTATATTGGGAATCCAAACCAGCAATAAATCTGTCAATTCTAGACTTTTCTGTTGGAAGGAGCTTTGTTGCAAACCGACTTAATCTATTGAATTCGCATTCTTATTCATAAACTGATATGCCATGCTGTTTTAGCTGCAGAAATTATTGTCTCATATCTTTGACAAATACGTCTCCAATATACTTTTCTTTGAATTCTTGAAGAAAGAATTCCCAAGTAACCCGTTCCGGATGCACTTGTGCAGTTATCACGTTCCATCATACACTGGCTTGTCCCATCAGAAGGGATACTACTCCTTCCAATTTTCCTTGATTATTACAAGGAATTCTGCTTAACATGATCTTAACATCATTTAACTAGTAATCAGCAACCATCGGATCTACATCAGTATCACCTCAGAATTTCGGTATTCCAATTTTCATTAACTTCTTAGGGACTGATACTGGTGCTCGACGATTTATGATTGCATCTAAGGATTACAAAAATAAGCCTTGATCTTGCATCGGCATATTTCTTTGTTCTCGAGCCTGTTGCTCAACATTCTGCTGAGCCGGTTGCTCTACATTTTGCTAAACATGAGGTGGATTCTAATTCACCTCATTACTTCTGCTTCGAGCAGGCACATCCTGCTCAACAGCCTGTCGGGATTCCCGATAATCTGACATCTGTTCATGTCACGATTATCTAAAATAAGTAAGGAATAATCTACCCAATATCAGACATCATCATAATCCTATGCAATATTAGTAATTTTTTATATCCTAGTGACATGTATATAACTCTGACTTTCTACAGATACTCATTTACTATCCAGAACCGGCTAAACCTGTAGCTCTGATACCAATAAATGTAACACCTTTACCAATATTTATTTCTTTCATACCAGTAAGGAATGTCACCTAATATTTAACCGTATTTTATACTACTTAATTTAATCAAAATCAGCAATTTTCCAAAAATTTTAGTTTATCGCGTAAAACCATTTACTAAATTTTAACCCGTCAAATAGCCTCCATTTTCAAACAGCAATTCGGTAGTTTATAACTAAACATTTTAATTAAGAAAACTGCCTAAATTAAAAAGGATCTTGATTACTCTAAAAATCAAATTTATAACTTTACCCGATTTTCATTACTAGTAATCTCTTTAAACTAATATAATCCACATTATAAAGTAACCATTTATCTAGATATTAATATTACAAACTATATCTAGACTAGTTAAAGCGAACTACTATTATTTTATGCATGCCAACTAGGGATAATCAAAATACATCAAAGATGAAAATTATCAATACGACTATTATTCCTCTGGATGATGATGCCGATACTCCTTACTCCTATCCGGGATTACTACCTATGCGTGAAAACCATCACACGCTAAGAACATACTTAGTGAGGCATTAGAATTATTTAACATAAATCAACATTGCTTGAATTATAACAATAATAAAATAAACATGCAATTTGTCACTATTCATTTATTTTCCTTATGTTAATCAAATATTAACATAATATAATCTGGATCCATAAATCCTATTAATATCCTTGCCATTATCCGAGAGTTTATCTACTCTCTAATTTATTAACCAATTATTATCAAATAAATTATTGCCCAACATAGTTTGAGGACGTGAGTACACGAGTCAAAACCGCACCAAAGTGCTAATACACCGCACCTAAGTGCTAAGAGACCGCACATTAGTGCTAAAGAACCACACCTAAGTGTTAATAAACCACACCGAAGTGCTAAACCGTTGGACTCTATGGCATGCCAACTATACTCTATACCACAGTAACTTACTTGGGCATACTTTTCAATTCCATATTCAATTCATCCATGGCAATATAATTATCCTGATTTAAAGCTAAGGCAGTTCATACCCGAAATACCATAAACATGCATACCTGATATATCTAGTGATAAAATGCATCATAGTTCTACCTTTGACAATTCTCAACATGTCCAATATAGGTTCATGATATAACTATCAAGCAATTATTAATAAGATAGACTTATCACAAGTCTTCAAATGATAATCATAATATTATCCATGCATGAAAATGTAGTCACCTTGACACTTTATACTTTGTTAATACCTAACTAGCCTCACTAAGTTCAACTTTGGTCTCGTTCCTTTCCTCGATTGATAATTTGATCTCGATTTTGTTCACAGTCTACAAGTGTATTAAAAATACCATAAGTACATTCCAAATTATATGTTAGTATCTGACTAACACATAAACAATATAGGAATAATTTTCCTATAAACACCCTAATATTTTCCAAATATTAGTTTCATGACATAAGTCATTTCATCCTCAATACTTTGTATTTCTTCCAACATTTACCCGAAGAATGCTTTATAACTCATTCTAACATTTATTCCACCATAATGCTTCCATGAAAGTAATTTTTCACTTTAGTCTTTAAATTCTTCCAATTTGCCAAATTGGTCCCCAATCTTTTCAAGATTTTTGATTTGTTCCCTATGATTTTACAAACTTCTAAAATGGTCCAAATGACATTTTAAAGCTTTTAAAATCATAATTTCAACATTTCTAGATTTATGGAAATTTTTCCATAATTTCCCCCTAATTCTTATAATTTGTCGAATTCACCCCTTATAACTTTTCAAGTTTCCAATTTGGTCCAATTAACACATGAACCTCATTTCTAAGCATTTGCAATAATTCCCATATCAAAATCAATCCAAATTCAACTTTTCTACCAAAATCCTAACTTTAAACAATTTAGGGTTTAACCACATCCTTGAAATTTCAATCATCATACAAGCTTTAATATGATTCCACAACATCGTATTCATTAAAAATTAACCTTAATTCATCCTAAATCAACATCCCCTTCATCCATCAAATTCACAAAACTAGAGTTTCAAGAAAGGAAAGCATTAACAAATGGTACCAAAAGATAGAGAATTTCATGGAGATCAATTTCTTATTTCATGCTTTCATCCAAAATCCAAGTATATAAGCTTGAAAACCAAAAATAAAAATTTTCTTCTTACCAAGAGGGGTGTTCGAACTTGAAGAATATGGTGAAGAAGTCTTGATATTTCCTTTAATTAATTTTGGGCATTTTTCCTTTATTTATGGGATTTTAAATTAAAAATCCATTTTATGCTAAAATGACTAATTTGCCCTTTACATCCAAGGTTTCATATCTTGCCACATGTCCCTTTTATTCATCCAATGGCCAAAATTAATCCAAGGAGTTAGTGATTACCAACTTTGCCCTTGACATCTTCAAAAATTACCATCTTGCCATTTTTCATCCAATGGCTAAGATTAAACATGGAAAAGTAATCTTTAATCCAATGGTCCATATTAATTTCCATTAAAATAAGACATGAAAATGACCCTTTTACCCTTTCCTTATTTTAATAAAATATCTCTTAAAATATCTTATAAAATATATCTCATTTATTCGATTAAATCCGATTATCCGGATTTTTTCGAACTTTAATGCTTTATAACTCTAAATACAAACTCCGTATCAAAAATTTGGGTAACACGAAAATGGCACTCTTGATGGTGAACTATTCATTTACGAGACTAAATTACATAACTTTTGAAAATTACAACTTAGTCCCTAAACTTTTCAAAATTTACACTTTAGCACCAAACTTTTCAAATTTTTCATTTTGGTCACCAACTTTTCAAGTTTTACTTTTTGGTCACTAACCAAAATTTTGAGGTAATACATGTGTATTAAGGAAATAAGACAATTTAGCTTGTTAAAGTTCTTTGGCGAAATAATAAAATTGAGAAAATGACTTAGGAAAGGAAAGGAAATTTGAGAAAGCAGTTTCCTCACCTTTTTAAACCAGGTACGTGTTAAAAATTCAAGGACGAATTTTATTAAGGGGAGAGAATTGTAATACTCCAAATTTTACTAAGTTGATTAAGGATCATTTATTGCTAAGATAATAGCTTAAAAGTTATCTTAGTGACTAAAATGACAAAAAATGCAAAAGTTAGGATTTCTTCGATTTTGGGTTATGGAAAAGGAATTTCTGAGATTTAAAAGCATTAGGTGATAGAGGGAAAGTTAATTAGGGTACTTGCAAAGTTTGGTCAAAATTCGAGGAAAATTGAATGGGAATTGAAGTTTAAAAATTTAGTGACCAAAATGTTAAGCTGTCAAAACTTGTGCGGTACAAGATTAAATATGAAAAGTTGAAGGACTAAAGATGTAATTTCCCAAAATTTAGGGGTTTTCATTTCATAAATAGATAGATCGCCTAAGGGTGTGGATCAAATGTGGAATTCTGGTTTGAACCGATATTTCGATTGTTGGGAAATCGCAGTCAAAGTTTTAGTAGAATTCGGGTATCCGAATCGAACTGGAAAATTATGAAATTTTACTATATGATATAAGAAGGATATAAAAAAATTATTCCAAAGTTTTGGAAATATTTTTAGTTCGATTTAGGATGAATCCTATGATTTATTTTGATTAAGGTATTTATTTACTTGCCGATAAAATTCTCGATAATTATTGGTAAATCGGATCGAGCTAAAATTTCAGAGATAGTTCCATGGATCTTAGAAGAGTCATGAAATATTATTTTATGACTATTTGAATGCTAAAAAGATCAGGAAAAATTTAAATCGATTGAAATGATATGGAATGGCAATTTTATGAATAAGTTGATCGGTAAAAAGCATTTTGGTCATTTTGCTCAAAAGGGACATGGAAGGAATTTTGAGATTTATTTTATTGATGAATAGTGGCTGATTAGAATCCAACTAAGTCTAGTTGAAATGTTACAAAATGGCAAATTAGAAATATAGATCTAGTTAGAGGGTATTTTTGGAAAATGGAATTTATTGAATTAAAAATTCATTTTTTGTAATAAAATTGGCATAAATACATTAAAATATGAAGGAATTTTTAGAAAAATACTTTCCAAAACCGTGGTGAAGAGGAGAAAGAAGAAGGAAATTTTCCAAGCTCGATTTAAGCCCCGAATCTCGGTTTTAAGATAATCTTTCGAACTACAAAGTTGTTCTATTCTTCGAGCTCTATCTTTTGATGTAAATAATTCATAGAATACTTGTTTAGTTGATGAGATTTATATGAGGAAGAAATTAGGGTTTATGAACAAAATTGGGGCTTTTTAAATTTTATGATTCCATGGTTGAATTCAAGTTGGAATCAAGCTTATATGATGTTAAAATCATGTTATTGAGTTAGGATTTAAACCCTACATATTTTGGTTTGTATGGAGAAGATTAGGGTTTATAGATTTAAGTCTAACTTAGGGTTTGTGATGTTGGATTAATGATCTAGTAAGCTTGATTTGTTGTTTGGAAGGAAAACCCTAAGTTAAATATATAGGGACCAATTCGGCAAGCTTCAAAGTTGAGGGAACGAATCTGAATTTTATGAAATTTGAGTGTATTTATGTAATTAATGATGTTAGAGATGCGAAATTGATGTTAGAATGCTAAACCGATGTTGAATCGAATTAGTGACCATTTGGACAAAATCAAGTGACCAAATACTAAATGAATTATTAGATGGGGATTAAATCTGATTTTTAGTTAAAATAATAGAATTAAGGTAGTAATGTTGATTTGAGGACTAAATTGCAAAGTTAAGAAGTTTGAATCCTTACCTTTGCATTTTAGTGACTATTTTAGCAAAGAAAGAAAATTAGAGGGAATTATTTTGAATAATTATTTGATGAAGAAGATGATGAATTGGTGGTTTGAAGCAAGTGATGAAACTAAATTGACAAGTAGAAAAATAAGAAGTTAGTATAAATTAGAAATTTATTATGGAAAGCTATGTAGAAGATTGAATTTTTTGGCAGTGACTTCGAAAATTCACTATAAATTCTACAAAAATGTTTAGATGATCAATTTTATATCGATGTAAACATTTGTTCGTCTAGTTTCGTTTCCAACAAACGGAAACTGATTTCGAGTTCCGAGTTAAAAGATATGAATTTTTAATCGAATGAAGGTCAGAAAATGTACAGAACAGTTTCTGTCAGGACAGCTTTGTGACGGGAGTTTAAAGAATTTTCATAATTTTGTAGATTTTATTAATTTATGTGGCTTATATCGTTCGAATCGTTATCGAATCTAGTTCCTAGATTATAAAGGATATTAAGATCCAATGTGTATTTTGATCTTTAGAAGTAAAACTCTGAGGGTAGGGCAAGTTGCCAGAAAATAGAATTTGATACATTTTGTATCTAGATGTTTGAAAACAAGCTCGGAAGAATTATTGGAAGTTCAAATTGGTCATTAAGGACAAAAATGAATTTTTGGACAATATAAGGAAGGAAAATTATTGAAATTTTTATGTTAAATGATAAGATAGCTTGATTGAAATATTGTTAGAAGTGAATTTAACAAATGTTTGTTTATATTCATGTGGTTAATGAAGTCAAATCTAAATCAAAAGAAGATTTGAGGCACTATGAAGGAAAAGATCAAGTAGAATTAGTGAGGCATGCTAATAAATGGCCCAGGTGAGTGCATTTTTACTTATTTATTATATATGTGATATGAGTGATTGCATTTTATATATTTATGCAATATTGATAAATAGGACGACTTGCGATGAACCGACCTTGATATTAATGAAAATGTATGTTGATCAAAGTTATGTAAATGACATGAAGTTTAAGTGGCATAATGATTTATCTATGATAAATCAAATTTTAGATATTGCACATTATCGAATTGATATGGCATAATGATTTATCTATGATAAATCAAATTTTAGATATTTGGATATGAATTGCCCATTATCGAATTATGGATAATAGTATTGAAGGATTGGATATTGAATGTGAAAATATTATACTGTTATGCCTAAGTACTAGTGTGAGAGTATTTGGTATAATTGGATATCCATAAGAGTCATAGCAGCTGCAATCCAGCACTACGATGTGATCCATACACTTTGGTGTTGACATCAGACGCTACGGCGTTGCAGTCACTTCGGTGATGTTTAGACACAACGGTGTCGACTAGCACAAAAAGATGCTATAATGAGGAGAAAAGGGCGACCTCGAGTACGTACTCACCATCAGACGCTACGGCGTTAGAGACACTACGGTGTTGAGATTACTCGTATACCATAGGTTCATATAAGAATCTTTGGTATAGTTGGATATCCATAGAGTCCAAGCAGCTGTGTCATAGCACTACAGTGCGAGATAGACTCTTCGGGGTCGAGATAGACTCTTCGGGGTTGAGATAGACTCTACAGTGTTGAGTTAGACTCTACGGGGTCAGTTCAAACACTACGGTGTTACATAGCACAAAATGTGCGAGTATGAGGAGCAAAGAGCGTCCTCGAGTACGTACTCATCTCAGTCACTACAGCGATGCAGACTTTACAGCGTCGTAGACACTACGGTGTCGTGATGACTCGCGTACCATGGCATCACATGATTTGTACTTTGGGCTATAATACTTGAAATGCAATTATGCAGGTAGTTAAGCTAAAAAGCTTAATGTACACAAGACTGGTAAAATAGATCGAATTCTATGATTTGAATATTGCATTGGTTAAATGAACTATACATGTAAGGTAGTTCTATGCATGATAAAATATTATCAACTACAATTGGGACACGCTTGCCATTTTGTAGAAATTGTATTGCACTGTTATATGACAGATGGAAGACTTGATAATTACCTTGGGCCATAAGATTTTACAGTATAGTTACATGACTTTACAAAACAAAATTATTGCATTACATATTTCTTACATGATTATTCCTGCATTACAGGTTACATGATTTTATACTTTGGGCTATAATACATGAAATGCATTTATGCATATAGTTAAGTTAACAAGCTTAACTTATATTTGATTAATAAAATAAAGGTTTGATGTTATGATATAAATTGTAATTGGGATTCGCTTGCCATTTTGTAGGAAATGTATAGCACTGTTAAATGACAGGGGAATGACTTTAATAAGTTTATTTTATGTTATTTCTGTACTTTGAAATGCTTTAACCTAATTTATAGTTGCCTCACTAAGTGAATACTTAGCCTGTGTTGTTTCACACGTAGGTTATTGGAAACTTACCGGAAGAGGAGTCAAGCATGTTAATCAAGCTGCAATCTGCCAAACATCAGTAAGACATTCTAAATTTATGATATTCTTTGGTGGGCATGTATCAATTTATTCGTTGGTTAATTTATAAGCTAGTTTTATGTCAGATGTTTTAAGAAAATTACAAGTCCGAAAATCAGCTAAATAATTTAGTAACATTTTCAATGTGTATTTAATCATTGAATATACGTTGAGGGTGTTACAATCATGCCTTGTAAAACCATGCACTTACATTTCCAAAACATGCATATTAAACCATATACAACATGTATCATGGATCCAACAACAAAATCCCATTTGCTACACTCAATTTAAGCTTTCCCATGCATAACTACCAAATGCAAGGCTTAAAGCGTAAAACAGGTACAAACCAACATTATACAACCAAAATCCATCAACATGATACATTATCAAATATATTGGCTTACAAGTGATCATCAACCAAGTTCCACTTTACAAAATATTACATCAGATACACGTATTCAACAAGTGTCCTCTCAACAGTTCATACAATCTCAACCGAAATCACCCAAGGTCCACCAATAGGAGTTTTCGGTACACATAAACCCATCTATCGTTGTGGTACCCATGATGGAGTCTTCGGTACACAAACTTCTCAACACCACTCATCTGCTATATGTATAATCCAATAACGGGGGTCTTCGGTACCATAAACCCCCGACCATTAGGGTACTTGAATGGAGTTTTCAGTGCACATAAACACCTCAACATCCAAGGCAACTTTTATAGTGCCCTATCAATCCTATGGCCGGCCAACTATATCGGATAACATTTATAAACCATATCACTTGCCAATATAATTTATTTCATTAACATTAACTCATTGTTTTCATATACATCAATCGAAACCATTTATCCAATGCATCAACCATGCATTAATCAATGTTCAAAACATTATTACGACATCCATTGCTATCAAAATGCACCATTATCATTTTATAACCATTTCTCAGCATTAAACCATGCTCAAATCATGCAAATAACAATGAAAAATCAAACCATCAAAACAAGTGCATTAAAACCAATTTGCCCAATTGAAATCGAGATAGAAATCATCCCTTACTTGCTGACGAGCTTAAACTAGTGTATCAAGCTTAATCTAAACCTCCAAACACAACTTTCAAACCTTTGAAAAGCTGTAACCACATTCTCAATCACCGACACGCAAAGCCTCACTTGCTGACGCAGTAATTACGCCTCCAAAGCTTCCGAAACTCCCGTTCAAGCATGAGGTACAGCCTCCCTTGCTTTTTCCACAATAAAATAGAGGATCCAATGCATTAATATGCATTCAAAACCCAGCAACAACATTCTATACCAAACATCAACAATCTCCCCTCCATTACCCAACCACAACAACCAAAAACAACACCAAAACAACTACAAACATAGCCCAGCCACATACCACGAATCGCAACCTTCATTTAACATCAATTAACATCCAGAAGCACATTAACATCATCGTTATACCTTCAACATTCATTAAACATCCACAATTCCTCAAAAACTCGCAACTAACAACCTATAAAATTAGAGTTTCACCTAGTTTCGGGATTCCAATGTTAAAACCAACTTATTAACATTATAAAACATCAAAATCATGTTCTAATCCAATCAAGAATATAGCAAAATAGATCCAATACGAAAATCAACCAATTTCATCAATTAAACCTTGATTAAACCAATTATCAATAATCAAATCATTAAAACTCATTAGAAAACATTTATAAAGGATCAATAACTTGGGAATTTTAGTAAAGAACCTTATATTAGAGGAGAAGAATGAAGCTCACCTCTAACCTTGATTTCCCCTCAGTTGAATGGATTTATATAAGAAAACATGATTAAAACAATAAGGTTTTGATAGGAAATCATAGGAAACTCATTTGAAATCAAAAGCTTGAAGAAATTAAGAGATTACCTGAAAATTTTGGAGAAGAAAAGAGTGTTTGGCTGGAGAGGATTTGAGAGAAAATCTTTTAAAGAAAGTTAGTTACGTAAATGGTTTTTAGGAATTAATTCTCCAAGCCTATTTAAACTTCTTTAAAACCTTTTTAAAAATATTCAATTAAGGTGAAAAGTTTGATATTAAACTTTGGCCAAACAGCTCCTTAAAGATTCTTTTGCTTACTGTTTTACAATGCATTATATAAAACACCACATATGCAAATCACATTGCCCAAGCTATAACACCATTCCCAACCGAAATGTAATCCAATGCTCACTAGCATTTAATATACTTTTAATCCCCTGCATATGTACTTAAAAATCATGCATTTCCAATAAGTAAATCATACCATGTTTATCACCAAAACATGAAAACAACATGACAATATTCAAGAGCAAAATAAGGGTAACTTACTTCCGAGCTTAAGTAAGCGTCTCATGCTTACCCTAAACTCCCAACAACCTTTACAAGCCTTTGTAAGCATTTAAAAACCAGTTTCCACTCACCGATACGCCTCGCCTTCCTTGCCAACACGAAACAAGCTCCCGACAAGCAACAAAACAACGTCAAGCTTCGTTGTCTTGATTGTCCCTAGTTTTAAACACATAAAACAGAGGATAAATGCATCATTATGCATTCAAACCATTCCCTCAAAGCAAAACCCCGCAACTTTCAAGTTGCCCACTCAAAAACCATCTGAAACATACTGAAATCATCCCCAAACACTTCCAAAACATAACCCAGACATAATATAACGATTCAATCCATAAAACTTCATCAATTAACAGCTAAAAACCCTTTCCCAACATCCTTTCACTTCTAGCAATCATAAAACTCAATTATCACCACGAAAACACAAATTTAACAACCTAACCAATTAGATTTTTAAGAGTTTCGGGATTCCATTGATAAAAACAACTAATCAACAACATAATACATCCAAAATATGTTTAAAATCAATCTTAAACACTGGAAAACAGATCCACTTCGAACCTTTCACTATTCCATCAATTTCACCCAATTAATTCAATTAAACATTGTAAAACATGAAAAATTAGTTTATAAATCATGAATCTAGGATCAAACACTTAGGGATATCAATAAAGAACCATTCAACAGAGGAGATCACGGACCTTACCCCTATTGTGAGATTTCTCCTTCAATTAGCTTGTTTAAAACTAGGAAAACACAAGATTTCAATGAGATTTTGTAAAACAAAGTTAAAGAATCAATTATAAATCAATAATCTGAGTAAAAAGACCTCTCACCTCTAGATTTTGATGAAAACTTGACTGTTTGGCTGAGGGAGAAGTGAAGAGAAAGGTTGAAATATCTTGAAAAAGGTTAACTAACTTTTAATATAAAAAATCCCTTTAATTAACTTTTAAAACACATGTTAAAATAACTTAATTGAAAGGAGAATTCACCAGAAAAACTTGGTAAAATAGTTCCTTAAGGATTATAAGAATTTGATCCCTTTTCATTTTAGTCACCTTTTAAAACCAATTTTCAAAATTTGCATTTGGCCACTAACCAAAATGTTACCCTTTCGAAACCCATTTTCCAAAATTGACTTCACCATAAACCTTAATATATTAAATAATGATTTTTGCATATTTTCCACAACTTTATCACCTTAAAAACATTTAATTAAATTTAATCCCAAAACTGACTCGAATCTCTAATTTCGGTCCACCGGACTTTCGGACCAACCTTTGAAACACCTTGCCCAAAAACTGGGTTGCTACAACTCTTCCCCACTTAAGAAATTTCGCCGTCGAAATTTACCTGGAGGAAATAAATGTGGATATTGCTCCAACATGTCTGCCTTACTTTCCCAAGTGGCTTCTTGAACACCACGGTGCCGCCACAAAACCTTGACAAGCTCAATCGTCTTGCCACAAAGGATTTTGCTGATAGATTCAAGGATTTCCACCGGCTCGTCATCATAGGATAAATCCAGTCTCAACTCAATGTGCTCCACCGACATAACATGCGAAGGATCCAACGATACCTCCGTAACATAGATACATGGAACACATCATGTATTTTCTCAAGCTCGGAGGTAACCTCAACCGATACGCCACAGGACCTATATGTTCCACAATCTCATATGGTCCAATAAACCTTGGATTAAGCTTACTCTTAAGTCTGAACCGCATCACCTTTTTCCATGATGATACTTTCAAGAACACCCGATCGCTTACCGCATATTCAATTTCCCTATGCTTCAAATCCACGTAAGATTTTTGTCGATCCGCAACTGCTTTCAAGCGATCGCACACAAGCTTTACCTTTTCATCTGTGTCTTTCAACACATTCGGTAAGGAAACATGCTTTTCCCCTACCTCAGCCCAACACAAGGGCATACGACATCTCCGGCCATACAATGCCTCATACGGTGCCATCTGAATACTTGCTTGATAGCTATTTTTGTACGCGAATTCAACCAAATGTAGATGTTTCTCACAGGTTCCTTGAAACTCAATAATACAACACCTCAGCATATCCTTCAAAATCTGGATAAGCCGCTCAGACTGTTCATCCAACTAAGGATGATATGCGGTGTTGAAATTCAATCTCGTATCTAAAGCCCAGTGCAGGCTCACCCAAAACCTTGAATCCCTATTCAAAATAATGGACTTCGATACCCCGTGCAAATGCACGTTCTCAGAAATCTACAAATCTACTAACTTGTCCAAAGTGTACATCGTATGCACTGGCAGAAAATGTGTACACTTTGTAAGCCGATCCACAATCACCCCAATGGAATCCTTTTTAGCCAGCGTCAAAGGTAATCCTGACACAAAATCTATGGTGATTCTCTCCCATTTCCATTTCAGAATTCTCAACGGTTGCAACAACCCGAATGGAAAGTAATGTTTAGCCTTAACCCGCTGACACACCATACACTTAGAAACAAACTCTGCCACATCCTTTTTCAAACCAACACAACAGTATACTTCCTTTAAATCACGATACATCTTAGTACTATCGGGATGCATAGGAAAAGGACTAGAATGCGCCTCCACCAAAATAGTGTGCCTAAGCTCCAAATACTCCGACACCACTATTCGGCCCTTAAAGCACAAAACACCATTATCATCAAATTGAAAATTCGTCGGATTACCTTCCAATATGTCCCTAACATGCTCAACCAAAGAATCATCATACGTTTGCTTAGCTTTAATCAACTGCGAAATTGTGGGCTTAACACGCAACTCAGCCAACAACCCACATTCCCGTGTCACACTCAACCTTGCAAACACAGCTCTGAGCTCAACCGCAACCTTACGACTCAACACATCCGCAACCACATTGGCTTTTTTCGGGATGATACTCAATTGTCAAGTCATAATCTTTAAGAAACTCCAACCATCTACGTTGCCTAAGATTCAAATCCTTCTGAGACATCAAATGCTTCAAGCTTTTGTGATCCGTGAAAGCCACACACTTCTCGCCATAAAGGTAATGCCTCTAGATTTTCAAGGCAAACACCACAACCGCAAGCTCCAAATCATGAGTTGGATAGTTGTGCTTATGAACCTTCAACTGTCTCGACGCATACGCCACCACCCTACCATGTTGCATCAGCACACAACCCAACCCAACATACGATGCATCACTATACACCACAAACTCCTTCCCTGACTCGGGTTGAATCAACACAAGTGCACACGTCAAAACCTCTTTCAACTTCTCAAAACTGAGCTGTTGCTTCTCCGTCCACACATAGGGAACATTCTTTTGTAAAAACTTTGTCAACGGTGCTGCAATACTCGAAAACCCTTCTACAAAGCGACGATAATAACTAGCCAACCCTAGAAAACTACGCACCTCCAAAACAGATTTAAGTTACTTCCAATTGAGAATAGCCTTAATTTTTTATGGACCAACACGAATACCCTCCGCGGAAACTGCATGACCAAGGAACATCACTTCCCTAAGCCAAAACTTACACTTGCTCAGCTTGGCATACAATAGATTATCCTTCAACACTTACAACACAATCCGTAAATGCCGATCGTGTTCTTCCTCGGTAAGAGAGTACAAGAGAATATCATCTATGAACACCACCACGAACTGATCAAGATATTCATGGAACACCCTATTCATCATATCCATGAACGCAGCCGGGGCATTTTTCAAACCAAAAGGCATGACCAAGAACTCATAATGCCCATACCTCGTACAAAATACAGTCTTATGCAGATCCTCATCCTTAACCTTCAACTGGCAATACCCTAATCTCAAATCAATCTTGGAAAACATTGTTGCCCCACAAAACTGATCAAACAAGTCATCAATTTGCGGCAACAAATACTTATTCTTCACCGTTAGCTTATTCAACTACCGGTAATCAATGCACATACGCATCATACCATCCTTCTTTTTCACAAAAAGAACTAGAGCACCCCAAGGAGAAACACTCGGTCGAATGAACCCTTGATCCAACAACTCCTAAAGCTGTGACTTTAACTCCTTCAACTCTTTCGGCGCCATCCTATAAGGAGCAATGGACACCAATGATGTACCTGTATACAACTCAATACCAAATCCCACCTCTTTATCTGGCAGTAAACTTGGTAATTCCTTAGGAAAAACCTATGGAAAATCACAAATAGCTCGAATGTCCTACACCTGGACCCCTTTTGCTCAGGGTTCATCACGATAGCCAAATAAGCTTGGCAACCCCTTGTATTATCTTTTCTGCACGAGTGGCCGAAACAACATTGGACAAGAACCTCACATTCTCGCCAACCACCACGACCTCATAATCATTGGCCAACCTCAAGGTAATCCTTTTGGATTCACAATCCACAACCGCCTTGTGCTCACTCAACCAATCCATACCCAAGACGGCATCAAAACCTTGGAACGACAACTCCATTAGATCCACGGAAAACTCATAACCTTGCACAACTAATGGATACCGCCTATAAAACTTTCTAGTTGTAACCGTCTCTCCAAAGGAACTTGTTACTAACATGCCAACATCAAAGATCTCAACAGGAACATTCAACAAAGATGCATGCTCACTCAAGATATAAGAATGAGTAGACCCTGAATCAATCAAAGATAACAATGACAAGGATTGCAAAGTAAAAGTACATGTGATCACATCCGTATCATTGCAGCCCTCGCGATGAGCATAACCCCGAGCCGATCTACCACCCTTTGGTCTCACCGCCGCGGCATGAGCCATAACCCTCTTTCCATCCTCGTGCCTCTTAAAATTACCCCTATCATGGCCTCGGCCTCTAATAGGTGCAGCAACATATTTCGGTGCATCCCTCACAGCTCGAGGACAAACACGCTTCAAGTGATCAGATGACCCACAAGTCCAACATTACCCCAGTGCATACCAGTGTGGCGCATACCACAATGCTCACACTCTGGTACAACACGAGCTCCCTGATTACTTTGTCCAGCACCACTACCACGCCTATGATCCGGCCTATGTCTCTTATCTAGAAACTTCCAATTCTGTCTCCCAGAATAGCTAGATTTAGCTGCTCTCTTACCCAAGCTTGTACTCATAGCCTGGACTAGTGCATCCAAAGACTACTCAACATCTTTGGCCCGGTTGACCAACACATCAAAATTTGTATAATCCGTAGCCAAGAGATACGTCTTAATGTCCTTCACCAACCCATAACGGAAACTACCACATCTCTGCTAATCATCAAGGACCAACTCAGGAGCATATTGATTCAAGCGAACAAACTTCACTTCATACTCGACAACAGGCATGCCACCCTGCGTCAGTGATATAAAATCACGCTTCTTCATATCCAAATATTGAGTACCAAGATACTTCTTCTTAAAAGCTCTCTGAAATAACTTCCAAGTCACAACTGCCTCGGGAACACCCTCAATCGTGGTCACCCACCAATGATATGCATCACCCTGCAACAGTGACATAGTACAACCCAACTTGCGCTCCTCATTGCAACCTATCTGGTTCAAAATATGGATCATTTTCTCTAGCCAACCTTCAGCTACCTTAGGACTCAGACCCTAAAATTCATTGCCTCCCAAACTTCTAAGGCATTCCAAGGGTAAACCTTGATTAGCCACCACAACAGGTGTCGGTGCTTGCGCTTGCACCCCAGCCATCGCTACTTGGAAAACCCCCATTATTGCTTGAATTAAAGGAGTTAAATCACCATATACAGACACCTAGTGGACCTGGGGTACTTCACCCACCCCAACATCAACTGGAGGAACCATCAGAGGAGTCAGAGGTAAAACATTAAGGGGATTCTCTTCTATCTCATTATTCTGCCCAACCCTGGCAGTATTAACCATCGGTCGTGTCTCACGTCAAGCCATGCTAATAAAAACATAAAAAAATATTAAAGTTAGGCTAGCATAAGGCAAAGAATCCAAGATAACCTTATAAAACATTTTCAAACCTCGGTAATAGGCAATGTGTCCCCCCTTCATACCCCAACATGATATTAAACAATCATTGAACATATACACAATCACCATGCAATTCAAACATCACTTACTAATCACACAACAACATTCCAACTTTTTGAAACCTGGCTCTGATACCAACAAATGTAACCCCCTCGACCTGGCCTATACGCCCGACCGAACTGAGAGATCTACATTAGGTTTGCCAAAGCAAACCGGAGAATAATTACAAAAACCAGTCCATTTTTTCTTTTTATCTTATCTAGATGAAAATTATTAATCCTACATGTGTATACTTGCAGGGGTTAGATTTTCAAAGAAAACAGATCATGGAAAGGCCATCAATTGCGTATCATGCATTTTAGGGACTAAATTGCAAAACTAATAATCTTAGGGACCAAAACTTAAATTAAAGATACCAATCCTCAATTAGTCCATTTACATGCTCACATGACAATTCCAGGTCATTACTATCACTCAAACTCTTACAATTGCATTCACATAACTCAAGGACCAAAATAAAAAAAGCAGAAACCTTCATGATTATAAAATAACTGATTTAACGGTAGCTATACCGGTACATGTACAAGTGTTTCGATACGCCCTTATGATTTCAATAACTCAGATTCCAGTAGCTAAAAGTTGTACCGAAATGCTTGCTCGCGTATCAAAACGCCTGGAAAAAATGCTTAAGACCGTATTAGAACGCTTGCTCGAGTACCAAAACGCTATGCCTGGAAATGCTTATCCCTATCGAAACACATACCTACGTAATGGCCTAGCCGTACCGGTACGGGGTTACTTGTTTCGATACGCCTAGACCTGTAATATCCCAAATTGTTGTTTAATCACACTTGAATGATAACCAAACCAATTATACATGCTTCAAACACTTATACAACATCACCAAAATACATTTCCCACCGAAGCAACACAGAAACATCAACCAAACATGGCATTCATACAAAGTTATTGATCTACAAGCATGCTTCCTAATATTATTCCACCAAACAACCAAAACTCACATTTGGTTCTTTTAAGGCATACTCAACATGCTTGCACATTCATAATATCATACCAAATTGTGTTGAATCATCAAAACATGGCAACCACACTAAAATTAATAGATCCGTTTCTAAGCACACATCTAGCATCAAAATAGGAATTGGTTCACACAAGTCTAACAACAACAAACCAACATGAAATCCAGCACTTCATGTGCTTAAAAACCATGGAAAAACAAATTACAAATTCCTAAAATATGGCGAACACATTGCCTTATTAACCGGAATCATTAATCGAGTTCATACTCAAGGTAGTCTTTGTCTTAGGATCACTTTAGCCTTGCCCTTGCAGCCCCCAAACCTTAATGCTCTGCATCATTAAGAAAAAGATAGCGTAATCACACATGCTTAGTAAGGATGCTCATAAAACAATGATGCATTTAAAAACATTTGAAACTAAAACATTTGTTTCCAAAACATGCTTATAACCAAAGAACTTTCATTGTCTCCAACCGAGACATGCTAGACACCCTTATACAACATCATATACATATTCCATGCATAGATCCCAAAACATTAAATCATAAAGCATGCTTAAATCCCAAAATGTTATTAAATAAAACATGCCTAAATCCCAAAGCATTACATAATAGGTTCAACATATGAACTTTCACATATATTGGCATTACTAGTGACCCGGATAGACTACCCTCTATCCAACATATCGGATACACAGATCTCTCATACCATGCCTAGTTAAACGACATGATATTCCCAAATCTTGCCTAGTTAAACCGCAAGATTTGACACCCTCGCCTAGTTAAACCGCGAGATTTACCACCCTTGCCTAGTTAATCCACAAGTATATCGAGCTTGCCTAGTTAAATCACAAGATCACCATCAAATTAGGTTGCCTAGTTAAATCACATGCCCAATGAGTTTCCCAACAGTCCGAGTGGCCTTGTTAAACTGCCATACCTCAAGGACTCATGGCCACGATTGATTTTGTTCTTATTTTATAGTGCACTTACAGTCCTATGGCATGCCAACTATATTCGATTGTCTCTCCCTTTGTCACATAGCCAATATATCATTTACCAACCATTTGCTTACTATTTTACAATGCGTTATATAAAACACCATATATTCAAATCACATTGCCCAAGCTATAACACCATTCCCAATTGGAATGTAATCCAATGCTCACTAGTATTTAATATACTTTTAATCCCCTACATATGTACTTAAAATTCATGCATTTCCAGTAAGTAAATCGTACCATGTTTATCACCAAAACATGAAAACAACATGCCCATATCTAAGCCGATATTCAAGAGCAAAATAAGGGAAACTTACTTTCAAGCTTAGGTAAGAGTCTCACGCTTACCCTAAACTCCCAACAACCTTTACAAACCTTTGTAAAGCATTTGAAAACTAGTTTCCACTCACCGATACGCCTCATCTTCCTTGCCAATGCGAAACAAGCTCCATGCAAGCAACAAAACAATGTCAAGCTTCGTCGCCTTGATTTCCCCTGTTTGAAACACATAAAACCAAAGGATAAGTGCATCATTATGCATTCAAAACATTGCCTCAAAGAAAAACCCTGCAACTCTCAAGTTGCCCCCTCGAAAACCATCTGAAACATACCGAAATCATCCCCAACCACTTCCAAAACTTAACCCTGCCATAATATAATGATTCAATCCATAAAACTTCATCAATTAACAGCTAAAAACCTTTCCCAATATCCTTTTACTTCTAGCAATGATAAAACTCAATTATCACCACAAAAACACAAATCTAACAACCTAACCAATTAGAGATTTAAGAGTTCCGGGATTCCATTGATAAAAAAACTTATCAACAACATAATACATCCAAAATATGTTTAAAATAAATCTTAAACACTGGAAAATAGTTCCATTTCAAGCTGTTCACTATTCCATCAATTTCACCCAATTAATTTAATTAAACATTGTAAAACATGAAAAATTAGTTTATAAATCATGAATCAAGGATCAAACACTTGGGAATATCAATAAAGAACCATTCAAAAGAGGAGATCATGGACATTACCCCTATTGCGAGATTTCTCCTTCAATTAGCTTGTTTAAAACTAGGAAAACACAATATTTCAATGAGATTTTGTAAAACAAAGTTAAGGAATCAGTTATAAATCATTAATCTGGATAAACAGATCTCTCACCTCTGGATTTCGATGAAAAATTGAGTGTTTGGCTGAGAGATAAGTGAAGAGAAAGGTTGAGAGAAAAGTTTGTCCAAATATCTTGAAGAAGGTTAACTAACTTTTAGTATAAAAAATCCCTTTAATTAACTTTTAAAACACACGTTAAAATAACTTTATTGAAAGGAGAATTCACCAGAAAAAACTTGGTAAAATAGCTCCTTAAGGGTTCTAAGAATTTGATCCCTTTTCATTTTAGTCACCTTTTAAAACCAATTTTCAAAATTTACATTTTGGTCACTAACCAAAATGTTACCTTTCCAAACCAATTTTCCAAAGTTGACTTCACCATAAACCTTAATATATTAAATAATGATTTTTGCATATTTCCCACAATTTTAACACCTTAAAAAACATTTAATTCGATTTAATCCCGAAACTAACTCGAATCTCTAATTTTGGTCCATCGAACCTTCGGACCAACCTTTGAAACACCTTGCCCCAAAACTAGGGTGTTATAGAAAATGATGTGATATGGATCGATTTAAGGTTGGGGTTGTTTGGCTTGGGATTGTGAGGATGTTGAGGCGTATGTTGCAAAGTTATCTCGGTGGTGCTTTTAGATCGAAGGTTGAGGATGTTTGGATTCTGAAAGTTTGTTGCTAGAGATCCTTTCTTGAGATGTTCTAGATGATGTTAGCAAAGTTTTCTTTTGGTTGTGGTGTTAGGTTCGGTGTTAAGACATGCTTTGATACTGCTGTTGAATTCTTTTGAGCTTTGATGGGGAGCATTATGAAAGTGTAAAAGTGGTGGTATCTTCAAGTTCTGAGGGGACAAGCTGAATCTTGTCTGATAATCAAGCTAATAGGCTTTGTAGGGAAGCACCCGTCCATAATTGAGATGGGTGCAAGTTTTGGCATGCTGAATGAGATGTTCTGAGGATACGATGAAGTTGAGTAAGTTCGGTTCGAGAATGTTGTTAGTAAGTGTGAATTCTTAAACATGCACAATACAAAACACGTATATGTATATATTTAAATATTCCATTACATGAATACATTTTGGCATGACCCTAGAGGTTTTACATACATGTACATAGGCATCTTGAGGGCATATAGGTAATCATGCATACATATGTTCACACTTACGGATGACTTTTTAGAGATCGGTGAGATTACAATAAAAGTTAGCCTAGCAAGGAGAATCCTTAGGATCTTATAGGGTTTAGGAAGTATTTAAGGTGGATTTTAGAGGTTGAGGTTGTAATAGATTTGAAGTGACCAAGGTTGGTGTTAGGAGTGTGTGGTTTTCAAGGATCAACTGATTGCTATTATAATTCATTGAGGAAATTTTCCAAGGTTGTTGCACCGTTAGTGAATTTGTGACATTAGAGATATTCTGTGGTTTGCGGTTGGCAAAGAATGGGCTAGAATCTGTACTTATTGTTGTACTGCAGAGAGGTTGTGGGCACGGTTGAGGCAATTATTAGCATTGGGAGGAAGGGTAGAGGATAATTGTGCATACCGTGGTAGTTCAATCAGAGAGTGGTAAATCGATGAGGGTATGCGCGCTTGCTTGATGTACCTGTAGAAGTGTTATATGTTGGTATGCAAGTAACTAGTTCTTTTAGGGAGATACTAGTTGCTAGGAGGTTGTATAGGATATGTCCTTTGATGGTTCAAGGTCATGTGCTTGCGGCTGATTTGATAGATTTGTTATTTTATGGTTTTGATGTAATATTGGGGATAGATTGGTTGATCGAGCATAGGGATGTGGTTGATTTTGAGACCAAGCGAGTTTCGTTGAAACTTGATGAGGATTACAAAGTGGTGGTTGTAGGCGAGAATGTTAAATTATTATCCAATGTTGTTTTAGCTTTGGAAGCGCAGAAGTTGTTAGAGTTTGGGGGTCAAGCATACCTAGCTTATGTTACGAACCCAAGTACGAAGAAGGTGCGAGTCCAGGATATTCACATCGTTTGTGATTTTCTATGTGTATTTCTGAAAGAGTTGCCTAGATTACCACCATATAGGAAGGTAGAGTTTTGCATCGAGATGTATACGGATATCGCTTCAGTGTTGATTACGATGTATTGTAGGGCACCGAAGGAGTTGAAGGGGTTAAAGACACAACTTTAGGAGTTGTTGGACCATGGTTTCATTTGACCTAGTATGTTACCGTAGGAAGCACCAGTGTTGTTTGTGAAAAAGAAGGATGGCATGATGAGAATGTGCATTGATTATCGACAACTGAACAAGTTGATGATTAAGAACAAGTATCCTTTTCCTAGGACCATTGATTTGTTTGATCATTTTTAGGGTGCTAAGGTGTTTCTAAGATTGATTTGAGGTTGGGGTATTATCAGTTGAAGGTGAAAGATAAAAACGTATCAAAGATAGCTTTTTGCACGAGTTACGGTCATTATAAGTTCTTAGTGATGTTGTTTGGGTCGGTAAATGCACCTGAAGGTTTCATGGATATGATGAATCAGGTATTTCGTGAATTCTTGGATCAATTTGTGGTAGTGTTCATTGATGACATTCTCGTGTACTCTCGTACCGAGGAAGATCACGATCGACACCTACAAATTGTGTGGCAAATTCTGTTGGGGGGTAAGCTAAGCTGAGCAAGTGTGAGTTTTGGATCAAGAAAGTGGTTCTCCTTGGTCATGTGGTTTCGGTAGAAGGTATCCGGGTAGATCTGTAGAAGATTAAGGTAGATCTGCCTGTATCGGTACTTTCTATTGATTTGGTGTATATCAGTTTACCGAAGTTTGTAAATCTTGCAGTTTAGTCCCTGAATGTTGCGTATGCAATTGAATGAGTTAGAATGATTATATTGAGCTGTAAATAAACATTTGGGCTTGAAATTGGATTAATGAAGGTTTGGTAAACTTGAATTTTAATAATGATCCTGTAATTGGTGAAAATTACATTTCTGTCCCTAATGTGTATCTTTGAGTAATCAAATCAGGTTTCAAAATCTGATTTAACTATAATATGTCTGCAGATGCATGTTCACCATAGGGATTAATGTTGATGCTTTTAGACAAGATAAAAGAGAGAAAAATGGACCGATTTAGGATATTATCTTGGGTTTGTTCAGCAAGCCTAATGTGACGTTTTTAGTTTAGTTTCGGCTAGGTCGGGCTAAGGAAGTTACATTTGGTGGCATCAAAGCCAGGTTTCGAAAAGTGGGATGGCGTTGGTGTATTGTTTTGCGTGTTTATAAAGAATTGGTATGATGTTGATGACTATTTAATGTTGTTTGCTTGCACGGTGATTGTTATATGTACGGTGTTTGATATAAGCCGTGTTGGAGTGCAATTAGGGATACATCGCCTTCTTACCACTATTATAAAATTATTTGTTTTAAAAATAAAATTCTTGGATCCTTGCTTGAAGCTGGCCTAATTGTTTTTTGTTTTTATGTATTTATCATGCCTTAGATACATTTTTATACGATGCCACCAAAGAGAGAGTTAGGGTCGAGTATGACCACCGTCGAGGGGTAGAGAGTTGAGGATAGTGTTGTGTTTCACGAGGTATTTCTGCTCCTCTGTCGAATCCACCCGCGAGAGTGGAGTATGAATTACCCATATTAGTTGGGACAGGGTATGGTGATTTGTCGCCAGTAGAACGAGCGATAGAGCTTTTCGAGCAGATGTGGCTGGGATGTATGTGCCTATAGCTGTACCTGTTGGAGTTACATGTTTAGGACCCCAATGGAGGGCCTGGAGAAGATGAGAAATGTTGAGTTCAGAAGTTTGGCACCCGTGGCGTCAGAAGTGAGAACTACAAGTTTGGAGAAGAGTCAGGGAATATCTGATCATGTTGCAAGCTTTGGTTATCAAAAGGAAGCTATTGTAACCGATGTTGGGAAAGGTGGGTCCAAGAGGCGCCATGACATGAGGCATTGACCCAATGTTGGATGTGCTTGAGGGCAGTGCTGAATTAGGGTAGATTGGTCATTATTCCACCATTAGGATGTTTAGGTGTGTGCACTGTGGGAAAAGTCATATTGGATTGTGCTGGAAAATGCCAAAGACATGTTGGAGTTGCGGGTTGCAAGGCCATGTGAGGCATGACTGCTTAAAATGGGCTGAGGGTAGACAAACGTTTGTGCATGTGGCTATTGATGCTTGATGAAGATGTAGTTCTAGGGATCACCTAAGGTGTGATTGTCTGTTGCTAGTTAAAGGTTTACGGGCTCTTGCACCTGTTGTAGAGCCTTTGGGATGCCGTGGACACGATCGGGGTTATTATCAACATAGTGATGAGGGTCGGAAGACCGTGATGCTTGGCATTGCAGGCTAGTTTGGGGATGGGGGTTTGCGAGGGTATGTACACATCATGAGGGATGTAATGTCATCAATGTGATTGTAGGTATTTTTACTTTGGAATCATTGTTGTTGTTTTCTCAGGTAGATTCTAGTTCTATGCATTCTTGCATTTTGGAAGAGCATGTAAAGTTGTTTGATATGCATATTGAAATTCTTAATGGGTTGTTCGAGTAATTAGTTTTGGATGAAATAGGAGTGGTACGAAGTTGTATCATAGATGTTCCTTGATGGTTTAAGATCATGGGGTTGCCGAGAATTTGATGAAGTTGTCGTATTATGGTTTGGTAAGGTGTTGTGTAAGGATTGGCTGTTCGGGTATAGGGGCTTTGCAAGCTTGGAAACTGAATTGAGCAATGAGTGTTGAGGCTTATGGTTGGTTGCGAGATTGTTGTTGTTATTATGGTCAGGAGATGAGTGTTAAAACCTATTGTAAGGATATACCATTGAGTCGTTGGTGTTGATAGGTAGTAAGAACATGGTGAAGTTGACACATGGTTTCTTTAAAAAAAATGGGGTAAGGTTTGACATGAGATGTTAGAGTATTAACTGCTTGAAAAACATGTAGCGAGGGGGAATATTAATTTTGGTAGTTCATTTTGGAAGAGAGTTGAACAAATTGTTTATTGTCATCTTAGTTGCGACGCCTGATGGTTTTTAATGACATGGGATCATGCCTTATGTTGGGGGGTTAAAATGGAAATATTGAAGTTTTTATGTAACTGGTTGTTTGTGTGAAAGAGGTGGCTCTGGAGTGGTTTAAAGTGAGTTGTTGGGTTCTCTAAGGATTTGTGAAATCCATGGCTTCTGGTAATGTGTCGCTAAGAGGAGTCTGCGAAGTTGTTAGCGGTTGTGAGGTTAGATTGGCAGTAAGTTATGCTATCATATGGATATCGAGGCTTGTTTGTAAGTTGTTGACAGAGCCTGGAAATGTATATGTTGGGTTGTGTCTTTAAATAAGGATGGTGGGAAGAATAATACTTTGGGAGTTCTGGTCTTGAAATTTTCGTATGATCGTAAGTAGTAGTAAGTGGTTTAAGCCAATGGTTAGTAAAAGATTGTAAAGTGTTGTTAGGTTGCCAAATGTTTTTTTAAAAACCTTCAGGGTCGTAGCAAGATAGGTATTCTGAGAATGCTTAGTTGAGTGGGTAGATAGAATGGTGGTACACTCTTGTTCAAGGAAAACTAGGAAGGCTTTCGCTTGATGATCGAAGGTTGGTTGTTAAACCTTCAAAGCTAGGTGGGTGGATGTTCTCGGCTAGTTAGATTTGAAGTAGACAAGTGTGTAGGAATGTCAATTCTGGAAATGTTATCAGTAAGTGTGAATGATTAATCATGCATAATGCACAAGCACTTATATATAAAAACTTATATACGTCAGTTCATGCATGCACGTGGCATGACATTAGTGGTCTTGCATTCATATACATAGGCATCAATGGGAGCATGTAAGTAATCATGCATACATGAGTTCACACTTACAAATAAGTTTTTGGGAATCAATTTGGTAATAGTATAGGTTGTTCATTGGGAGGTTAGTTTGTGTGAGGTTCTCGGAGTTTTTAGTGGTTTTGCAATTGTGCCTTATGGAATTAAAGGGTGAAGAAGGTTGGAGCCATAGTTTGGGTTGTATGTTAGTGGTTATTTGGTGATAGGTGAATGGAGTTGTTAGGGCTTAAGAGCTCGAGATGGTTATTGTTATGTAAGGAGTGGGCAGTAAGAAGTATTTGAGGCTGAATAGCCGAAGGAATAAGGATCGATGGTGGGGAACAACCTTAGTAAGAGAAGTGGTGGTGGGGTATGGTGGAACAACCATTGATAGAGCTTTAGTGTTGCATGTTAAGAATTTGGGGTGACGGAGAGATCGTTGGATTTTCTAGTAGTGATGATAGTGTTTAAGCTTCAAGGGTTGGATAGTTGTGCCGAAAGATGGTGAGTTGAGGTATACTATTCTAAATGAAGCCCATTCTAGTTATGTTATCGTGTATTCGAGTGTTACACAGATGTTTTGATGGTTGGAAGAAAAGTGATTCTAGAATGGAAAAAAGGGAGAAAAGTTCAACATGGATCTGTGTTAAGGTGGCCTTGAGCATCAACTAGAAATAGTTCCTTTAGTGATTGTTGACCGGGTTGCGAAGGGTGCATAGAGTGTATGAGTCTATGGTTGGGATAGAGGTTTGCATCTCTATCAGGATGTTGAGAGTTCCTATATCGAGCCTTGGGTTTTCAGTTAGTTCTTAGCACTTCTCATCATTTTTAGTCAAATGGATAGCCAGAGTGTTTTGTGCAGGTCTGGAGGTTATGCTGGGAGATTGAGTCTTGGGTCTCCGAGAACATGGGAGAGATAGTTGCCTTTGGTTGAAGTTGCTTATAATAATAGTTTTGGGCATGTACATAGTTGGAGCCGTTTGTGGCATTGAGAGGTAAAGAATGTTGTATATGTTGTTTAGGGCTGAGGATGGTAAGGAGCGTGTTATCTCAATTGACGTGTTGAGAAATACCCATGAGTAGGTGAAGCTTGAATGTGACTGTTTGAATGTAGCTTCAGATCTTCAGGAATTCTATGCAGAATTGAAGCCTAGGGAGGTTGTGTATACCGTTGATAAACGTTCGCCCCTGAAGGTTTAGCCTTGGAGTAAGGTGATGCGCTTTGGGCACAAAGAAATTTGAGTTTGGGGTCTATTAAACTGGATGTGGTGTAGAGATGTGAATATTTAGTGGCTTATCGGTTGAGGTTATCTCTTGAGTTGAAGGAATTCATGATGTGTGTTATATATCGTTGTTGCGGAGTTGGTGGTTGAATCCATTGCATATTCAGTTTGTAAAGAATATTGAGTTGTGTTGGATATGTGTGGTGATGAAGAGTTTGTATAATTCTTGGTTCCTGTAGCAAATGGAGGAAGGGTAAAGTCTTGTCAAAGTGTTGTGGCAATATAGCGACATTAAGGAGTTCGCGTAAGAGAATAGGTCGGGATGATGGAGTAGTTTCCTCATCTTTTTTGCTGGTTAAATTTTGAGGACAAAATTTCTTATGAGGAAGAGTTGTAACATCCTAGTTTTGGACCTAGATGTTAATTAGGTCAGATACACGGTTCTAGGAATCAGATTAGAAGATTCGGGACAGTTTCGGGATTTCTTCATAACAAATATTTTTAAATGAGTTAAAATATGAAAAAGGGTTTAAGATCTTTATTTAATTTACAAAGATATATGGTGAAATCAATTTTGGAAAATGAGGTTTGGAAGTAAGACATTTCGTGGTAATGACTAAAATGCAAAGATTATAAAATCTATTTTTCTAGTGACTAAATGTAAAGGGTCAAAACTTTGAATCTTTAAGGAGCTATTTACCCAAAGTCTAATATCAGTCTTTCTCCCTTAAATTGGCTATTTTAAATGATTTTAAAATGCAATAAATAGCTTGGAAAATTTATTAGGTAATTAAATCTTAAAACAAATTTGACGTGACTAACTTTTATCCAAAAGATTTTCTCTCCAATTCTCTCTAGCCAAACACTTTTTCCTTCTTCAAAGTCTTCAGGTAATACCTTATTTTAATTAATCTTTTGATTTCAAGTTTTTTATGATAATTTTCCTATTAAATCTTATTATTTTCTCATTGTTTTCTTGTGCAAATCCATCTAATTAAAGGGAAAGTCATCAATTAGAGGTGAGGTTCATCCTTCTCCTCTAATACAAGGTTCTTTACTAAAATTTCAAGTTGTTGGTCCTTTACATATTTTTATAATGAGCTTTTATGGTTATAGTAGAATTAATTAGATTAATTGATGTTTAAATGTGGAAATTGATGAGATTTCGAATTATATCTGATCTATTGTGTTCTTAATTGCATTGGAACGTGATTTTGATGTTTTATAATGTTAATAAGTGGGTTTTTACATTGGAATCTCGAAACTATTTGAATCTCTAATTTTCTAGGTTGCTAGTTATGAGTTTTTGAGGAGTTGTGGGTGTTTATTGATTGTTGAAGGCTTAATGATGATGTTAATGTGTTTTTGGATGGTAATTGATGTTAATTGATAGATGAGATCCATAGATGTGGTTGGGTAACATTTGTGAGTCATTTGATGATGTTTCAGGTTAGTGTGGAAGGGTAATTGCTTGAGAAACTGATGAGGATTGTTGCAATTTGATGTTGCTATGTTTTGAATGCATTTTGATGCATTGAAACCTCTATTTTGTGATGGTTAAAATAGGGGAGGTTGGTCCTCAAGCTTGAACGGACGTTTTAGAAGCTTTAGAGGAGTGTTTATTGTATAGGCAAGCGAGGCTTTGCATGTTGGTGAGTGAAAACATGTTTCACAGCTTTTTAAAGGTTTGGAAATTATATTTGGGGGTTTAGATCAAGCTTGAAATGTTGGTCTAAGCTCGAAAGTAAGTAAATGATGAATTATTTCTCGAACTTGGTTTGGCAATTGTTTTTTATGCACTTGTGTTAATGATTTAATTACTCACTATATATGCATGTTTTGAGCATGGTTTAATGGTAGAAATTGATTATAATGATGATGATGATGATGCATTGTGAGGTAATGCATATGTTGTTAATGTTTTTGAACATTGGTAAATGCAAGGTTGATTGCATTGGTTTAATGATTTTGATGATGCATATGAAAACAATGAGTTGTTGTTAATAAAATGAAAAATATTGGCAAGTGATGGTATGAAAATGTTTTGGAAATGTATCAGATATAGTTGGCTGACCATAGGATTGATAGTGCACTATAAAAGGTCGCCTTGGATGTTGAGGGGTTTAGATCCGGGGTACCAAAAACTCCATCCAAGTACCCTAATGGTTGAGGGGTTTTAACCTTTGTACTGAAGACTCCCATTAGTGGGCTATACATCTATCGGATGAGTAGGGTCGAGGGGTTTATATGTACCGAAGACTCCACCATGAGTGTCACAATAGTAGAGGGGTTTACGGGTACCGAAAACTCCCGTGTGTGAACCTTGAGATACTGGTAGATTGTATGTTAAGTGTTGGAGGAACACTTGTTGAATCCGCGTAACCGATGTAATATTTTGTAAAGTGGAATTGGGTAATGATCACTTGTAAGCCAATATAATTGATGTTGTACCATGAGATGGATTGTGTGGTTTGACATTGGTTAAGAATGTTTTACTCTTTAAGCCTTGCATCGGTAGTATGCATGGGAAAGCTTAAATTGAGGGAAGCAAATGGGACTTTTTCGTTGAATCCATGATACATGTTTCATATGGTTTAATAAGCTAGTTTGGAAATGTTAAGTGCATGTTTTAATAAGGCATGATGTTGGAATGATATTTGTAAAGTGTTTTAAAAGTGGTATTTCAAAAGGATTTTTAAATGGTTTTAAATGCATTTATGGTGTTTTGTTTTCGAGTATTCCTCACTAAGCTTAGTGTGCTTACGCTCTATTTTACCATCAATGCAGAGAATTAAAGGTTGAAGGCAACGAGCAAGTGAAGGGAAATCCAAGGACTTGTGTTTACAAAAGTATGACTTCGATAAAAACTTGTAGTAATAAAGGAAATATGGTCATTTGGTGTTTTGGGAGGATTCTTTGCTAAACTCCCTGCTTGTACAAGTTTTATATTTTGGTTTGGTTTTGTAACAGGTTTAATGTGTTTGAGATGTGGACGGATTTATGTTTTGGATGTTGATTAGGAAGCATGCCTCTAGACTTTGTGATTGATTGTGTTACACTTGCAAGGGTTACTTAAATATGTTGGATTGTGGTTGTCAAGCAAGTTTTTGGTATTATATGTTGTATAAGTGATGTTTAAAGTTGATTAGAGTGAGCCAAAGAGTCATATGTTGGACCTAGAGGTCATTACAGACCTCTGTGTACTGGTACGGGTACCCAAGGATCGGTACGTGGGGTCTGGAAAGCTCAAATCACCGAAGTATAATAAAGGGTATTGGTACGCCTTAACTAAAGAACCATATAAGTACGCGGGGTATCGTATCGGTACACTATTTGCTCACTGGAATTTTGAGTTTTTGAGAAATGCATGGGGGATCGGTACGGGGTCAAAGCCATATCAGTATATGTGGGTCAACACACCGTATCGATAAGATTGTATGTGTTTTGGTACGAGTAGCTATTTTATTTGTTCAGCCGTATCGGTATGGGCTTGCCCGTACCGGTACCTCCTATTTATTTGGTTATATTAGTTTGCCGATGTTTGGAAATCTTGCAATTTTGTCCCTAAATGCTGCGTATGCAATTGAATGAGTTAGAATGATTGTATTGAGCTGGAAATAAACATGTGAGATTGAAACTGGATTAATGAAGGTTTGGTAAAAGTGAATTTTAATAAAGATCCTGTAATTGGTGAAAATTACGTTTCAGTCCCTAATGTGTATCTTTGAGCAATCGAATCTTGTTTCAAAATTTGATTTAACTGTAACGTGTTCACTGATGCATGTTCAGTATAGGGACTATTTTCAATGCTTTTAGACAAGATAAAAGAGAAAAATATGGATCCTTTTAGGATATTAGCTCGAGTTTTCTTCATCAAACCTAATGTGACCTTTTTAGTTTAGTTTCGGCTAGGCCAAGCTAAGGGGGTTACAGTAGCTATTAACACTGGATTTTCGTTAGAGCGTTTGGGTGGTATTGAGTTTAGGGGTTTAGATTCTGAGGCAACTTAAGAGTAGTTCACAAGTACGAAGAGGATTCTTGGTCAAATGGAGTGCACATATGTGCGTAAGCTGGGTTGCATTATACCCCTGCTTCAGGGAGATGCCTATAGTTGGTGGACTACCACTATAGCTGGAATGACACCAAATGATGTAGAATTGGGAGTTCTTTTGCGCTGCTTTAGAAAATAAATATCTGAGTTTCCAATATCAGGATAAAAAGGAGTGGGAGTTCATGGCATTGGTTCAGGGTAACATGACTGTCATACAAGGTCAAGTTTGTTCGGTTGAGCCAGTTTGGACCTGAATTGGTTTTCGATGATCATAAGTGATGTGATCATTTTCGATATGGACTGGCCAAGGAGGTGAAGACTTATATGTTGGCTTCAGATTATACTGATGTTGATGTCTTGGTTACTCGAGCTAAGGATATAGAGCAGAACCTGGGATTATCCTCTCGCTCGGGAAGTTTTAGTACTGGAAGAGGATCGTTGATTTTGATGCTAGTAGAGATCGGTATAAGAAGCACCAGGATAGGAGGTATCACCTTGACTAGAGATGTGGTGGAGGTAGTGCTGGGCGATGTCTGCTCATTTAGAGCACCTATGTTCGAGCACCCGAGTGTAGGCGGTTTAGTAGGCGACATTCAGGAGAGTGTTGGGGAACTCTTGGTACATGCTAGAGCTGTGGTTCGCGAGATCACATAAGGCATGATTGCCCGTAGTTGGCTAAGGATAGACAGGCTCCTGCACCTGCAGTTGTGTCGCAGAGAGGCTGTAGGCAGGGCCGAGGTAATTTTTAGCATAGGGAGGAAGGCCAGAAGACTGTTGCGCATGCAGTGGCGGTTCAACCTGAAGGTGGTAGACCCACAAGGATCTATGCGCATCGAGAGGGAAGGAATGACACAAATGTGATTGCATGTACTTTTACCTTACAATCTATATCATTAATTTCTTTGATAGATTTTGGTTCTCCACATTCATACATTTTGCGCGAGCATGCACGATTGCTTAATATACATGTAGAAGTGTTAGATGTGGGTATTTGAGTAACTATTTCTTTTGGAGAGACAATAGTTGCTAGGAAGTTGTTTAGGATATGTCCTTTGATGGTTCAAGGTCATGTGTTTGCAGTTGATATGATGAAGTTGTCGTTTCATGGTTTTGATGTAATCCTGGCTATGGATTGGTTGACCAAGCATAGGGTTGTGGTCAATTTTGAAACCAAGTGAGTTTCATTGAAACTTGCTGATGATTATGAAGTGGTGGTCATGGGTGAGAATGTTAAATTCTTGTCCAATGTGGTTTTGGATTTGGAGGCGCAGAAGTTGTTAGAGCTTGGGGTCAAGCATATCTGGCTTATGTTATGAACCCAAATATGAAAGAGGTACGTGTTTAGGATATTCGTACCATTTGTGATTTTCCAGGAGTGTTTCCGGAGGAGTTTCCTGGGTTCCCACCGGATAAAGAAGTAGAGTTTTGTATCGAGATGTATGTGGATACGGCTCTGGTGTCAATTCCTCTGTATTGCATGGCACCGAAAGAGTTGAAGGAGTTGAAGAACCCACTTCAAGAGATGTTGTATCATTGTTTCATTCAACCTAGTGTGTTGTTGCGGGGAGCACCAGCTTTGTTCGTGAAAAAAGAATGATGGCACTATAAGAATGTACATTGATTATCGGCAATTGAACAAGTTGACGATTAAGAATAAGTATCCCTTGCCACGAATTGATGATTTGTTTGATCAATTTTTGGGTGCTACAGTGTTTTCCAAGATTGATCTGAGATATGGGTATTATCAATTGAAGGTAATGAATAAAGACATGCTGAAAATAGCTTTCTGCACACGTTTTGGGCATTATGAGATTAGGGTGTTACCGTTTGGGTTGACTAATGCACCCACAGCTTTCACGGACATGATGAATCGATATTCCATGAATTTTTCGATGAATTTGTGGTAGTGTTCATTGTTGAGATTCTCGTGTACTCTCGTACCTAGGAGGATCGTGATCGACACTTGCGGATTGTGTTGCAAGCTTTGTTGAATAATAAGCTATATGCTAAGTTGAGCAGGTATGAGTTTTAGATTAAAAAAGTGGTCTTTCTTGGTCATGTTGTTTCGGCAGAAGGTATCTGTTGCCTCTCTAAAAGTATTGTTTTTAATGCCAATCTTACAATGCTTTTACTTGTTTTTAGGTACCTTTAGTTGCACGAGGATGATAAAATCATGCATTTGCTTAAGAAGTTTAGAATTCTGTCTATGCTAGTGTGAAGGGTTGTTTTGCTGGCAATTTTGCAGGTTTGGAATAGTATTTGGCACAGAAAAGCAGCGCAATAAGGAATGCCAGAGAGAATACCGAGTGTTGTTGACACAGATGGATCAGACATTGCCAAGCACCAGTTGGTAGAGAAGTAAACTTGATGCCATGTCAAGAAATTTTAGAACTCCGAAAAAAATAGGATAAGACCAGGCTCCAAAAAGATAGCAATTGGATCAATCTCCGAGAAAATAGCAGATAAGTTGGTGCCAAGATTGGTTGGCAGATTCATGCCAAGCTTGGATGCGAAGGCAGCATCAGCAGTATGACGTCAACCCTATCCTGATCAGCTCTCATTCAAACTTGGATAAGATGATTATCCCTTGAGCATTGAAATTCGAAAATTGAAGAGCTTGTCCTATCCCTTCCTTCCACGCCTATTTAAACACCAAGCAAGCAAGCATTCAAGAGAGGCTTTTATCGGGTGATCGAGTGAGGAGTTAGAGTGCGAGATGATTGACAACCAGCTGCACCTAGGAAGAGTGGTTCGACCAGCTTGGCTGAGAGCCTGGATCTTGAAGGGCTGTATCGAGAGACCCCTTCTCACCCATTCTCTCTTTGGAGTTGTTTTATCTTGTTTTTAATGATGATGTATTTTGAAACGTTTATGGTTTTTTGGTTAAATCCCTCACCATGAACTAATCTAATAGTTGGTGAGGGATGTTTGTGTTTACCGTTGTTTTATGTTTTAGTTTTGAATAATGAATATGCTTCGGCGTTGTTTTATCTATTTAGCATACTTTACTATTTCTTAAATACTATGCCTAGCGAGAGCTGGCATTGTTGGCCTATTGCTCCTCAATATCTTAACAGACTTGGGGTGGCAACGATTAAGTTGTTGAATACCAAGGAGAGAAGTCGTTCAAGTAAATGAACTTACTTCATGAGTGAAATCTATCCCTTAGGAGTATTGATTGGATTTTAATCAAATTGGTTTATTTAAAAGTATGCACTATAAAGATATAGGGGTTTTTACATGATCAATTTAGGGCAATGACCGTCGAGAGAGGCTTTGCTAATTTTGAATTTGGTCGGCAAACAATGCCAAGACAGGTTCTTATTAAAGGCTCGCAGGGCATGAATAGCGTGAAAACCAGGCATTCCCTGCCGACGCTCATCATTCATTAAAGCACCTTCCTTCCCAACGTCTTTACTTTACTTTTATTTCTTTTCTATTCAATTATTTCCAAAGCTAACTTCAAAAAAACAACTTTTTTCTCAAGGCAAGTAACAATCAAAGACAATTGAATTCCAAGTCAATCTATGTGGGATCGATACTCAGCTTAACTACTGTATTACTTGCAGACCGTGTATACTTTGTAATATCCTAATTTTTGGCCAGTGACCAAAATGTAAATTTTAAAAGTTTTGGGGTTAAAGTATAAACTTTGGAAAAGTTTGGGGACTAAAGTGTAAATTTCCCAATAAGTAATTTTATTCAGTATAAGAGAGAATCGGATCGAAATAAATACCTTGGTATCGGTTTTAAGAATTAAGATACAGTAAAAGGTACTAAATTTGGATCGAATAAAATTGTTAAGCGTGCTCAGACCAGGAAAATGTTAGGATGGGTGACCTCCGGGAAGGTCCCATAAAAGTGTTTCTGACCAATCTTTTGGACTCAGAAAAATTAAAAAATATTTGAATGGATTATCGATAAAGGATTTCTAAGAGAAATTTTATTCTATGGAGATTTTCGATAATTATTGGAATAATAGACTGAGTTAGGAAAATTTAGTCTAAGTCCTTGGAAAATGAAGTTTTTATGGGATAATAGAGTTTATTTCCTGAATATGGAAACATAGAATTTTTGGAATAAATCTGATAGCTTGGTAAAGGTAAAATCGCAATAGAGATATTTTATGAATATCGGGATATCGGATCGAACTAAAATTTTAGAGATTGTTCCATAAGCCATGGAAAAGTCATAAAATAATATTTATGGAAAAGTGGCTAGTTGGAAATGGACTAATTTAGTTGGATTGTAATGGGATGGCAATTTTGAAACAAGCTAGTAAATAAAAACTAGTTGGAGGGCAAATTGGTCATTTGGCCCCAATGGCATTTTTGAAATATTTAAAAAGTTACAAGGGCATTTTTGGAAGAAAGAAATGGGAGATTTAATCTTGGCCCTTGATTTATGATAAGATCAATCTCAACCGTTGGATAAAAAGGGCAATTTAGTAATTTCCTATTTAAATGAATTTAAAATTCATTTATAATACACATGTGGCTTAATTGAGTATTATTAAAAGAAAAGAAAAAAATATGAAGACTCTTTCATCATCTTCATTTTGAAATTTAGAGGAAAAAGGGGAGAAAATTTTTCAATTTCGATTCAGGCTCCGAAACTCGATTTTTAGGTAATATTTTCAACTGCAAAGTTGTTCTACTCTTCAAGATCTATCTTTTGGTGTAAATAATTCGTGGAAAACATGCTTGATTGATGAGAATTTTGCATGGGAAGAAATTAGGGTTTATGGAAAAAGTTTGGGGCTTTTGGAATATTATGATTTCATGATGAACTTCAAGTTGAAATCAAGCTAGTATAATGTCAAAATCATGTTATTAAGTTGGGATTTAAACCCTGTATATTTTAGTTTGTATTAAGATGATCAGGGTTATGGATTCAAGTTTGATTTAGGGTTTGTGATGTTGGATAAATGATTTACTAAGCTTGATCTGTTGTTCGGAAGAAAAATCCTAAGTTAAATTCTGTAGGGACCATTTCGGCAAATTGAAAAGTTAAAGGAATAATCTGAATTTTTATGATTTTGAAGTGTAATTATGTTATTAATGATATTGGGGATGAGAAAATGAAGTTAGAATGTTAAATTGAAGTTGAATCAAAGTAGTGAGCATTTTGACGAATTGTCAAAATTAAGTGACCATTTTGACAATGAGGTTTTTGATAAGGATTAAATCTGAATTTTAGTTGAAATAATAGAATTCAAGAAGTAAGGAAGATTTGGGGACTAGATTGCAAAGTTAAGAAGTTTGAATCCTTATCTTTGCATTTTAGTGACTAATTCAGAAAGAATGAAAAATTAGAGGGGATCAATGTTGAATAATTATTAGATAAAAAAGGGTGATAATTTGATAGTTTAAATCAAGTATTGGGACTAAATTGAAAAGTAGAGAAGTTAGAATGAAGTTTGAAGTTATTTATGGAAGTTGTAGAAAATTGGATTTGGCAGTAAGTTTAAAATTCACCATAAATTCTACAAAAATGGTTAGAAGGTGAATTTTATACCGATGTAAAGATTTGTTCGTCTAGTTTCGTTTCCAACAAACGAAAACTGATTTCGAGTTCCGAGTAAAAAGATATGAATTTTTAAGTGGTGAAAGGTCAGAAAACATTATGACAGTTTGTTCCGAAATCGACACTGGAAATTGATTTTGAAAATTCGCCATAAATCGTACAAGTTGAATTTGGGCTATTAATTTATATGGTTGAAAAGCTTATTGAATCTAGTTTCTTTCAAAACAAACAGAATCAGATTCCAAGCTATAAATTATTTTATGGAAATATTTCTTTGATGGTAGTGCAAGTTCACATAAAATGGAAATTGAGACAATTTGTGTCTAATGTTTGTTAGAAAGCTTGGAGGAATTACTTGAAGATCAAAATGGTCATTAGGGACCAAAAATGAGTTTGTAGACAGTATAAGGAAGGAAAGAAATTTATGGAGAATTTTTATGTTGAATAATTAGATAGCTTAAGTGAAATATTGTTAGAAGTGAATCTAACAGATGTTTATTTATATTCATGTGATAAATGAAGTTGGACTCGAATCAAGAGAAGGTTCGAGGTACTATAAAGGAAATGATCAACAGAGCTCAGTGAGGCATATTAATAAATGGACAAGGTGAGTGCAATTGCATGCATATCATAATACATTGATATTTATGTCATTGAATATATGATTAATATAATATGAATATGTCAAGATTTGAGGAATAAAATGCATTGATCATTTGATTACATACATTGATGAAATTGAAATGTTATTTTGGGTATGAACTGCCCAATGTTGATATATATATTGATATATGTTGCCATTGATGAAATAGATTGATGATATAAAGCCAAATGTATGATATAGAGATTCGAAGGTATATTTGGATATCCATAGAGTCATAAATAGCTGTATAAATATTCTAAGCACTTCAGGTAAAGTGCAAATTTATTTTAAGCACTTCAGGTAAAGTGCAAATTTCATTAATGGTATACTCCGGTGAGTATACCGAAGCACTTCGGTGCTAAGCACTCCCCGTAGAGTGCAATAATACACTATACTCAAGTAAGTATAGGGGGATGACTCGTGTACATAGAATCTCTTAATTCGATACCTTGGGCTAAGTAAATTGAAATGAATAAAAGAAATAGAATGATAAGCTTGAAAGCTTGCAGATATAAATGAAAAAGGTATTGGTAAGCATTGAAAGCTTACGGATGGAAATGGCAACGGTAACTGGTAAGATCTAATCTTATCACTTTGATATTCATATATATTGTTACATATTTATTTATATTAACGAGCATGACATAGTACAATGATCATATGCATTATTATTTACTTACATTGATAATTATATCAAATTGCATTTGACTATGAATTATAGCCTCACTAAGTAATTACTTAGCGTGTGTTTTATTTCACACGTAGGTTCTTCGAATATAGACAAACAAGGAGGAGCTGTTAATTGGGAAGATCAAGTTACTATCTATAAGTATAGTACGCACTCTTTAACGTAATTTGATAGACTAGTGGGCATGTAATATTTTAAGTGGGTAAATTGTTTTATAATTCTAAGTTTATAACGTATTTATACATTGTCAGAGAAGCATGGATTTAGAGAAATAGTTTGCTATTAAGAATTATGAATTTTGATGTAGTTAAATGTTGTTTAACCATGATCGAGTGAAAATTTGAAAATCATGAAAAGGGTCTAGGCAATGTACATAGTTTTCACCCTGAATTATATTCTTCCTTCAATAACTCAATTATGAATTTTACAAATCAATTCAGGGTCAAAACTAGATGCAATAGACTGATATAATTTTTAATTCAAAACCAAGAAAGGGTTAAACTGCAAGATGAATTTTAGTATAAAAAAATTATAAGTCAAGATTTCTTTCCATGACTCCGTAACATCTTTAATTCATATTTAGCCTACGAGTATACGTTAAGGGTGTTACATAAAAAGATTCATCTTGGCACTGTTTTATACTTCTCCAATACATATCTTCTGCCCATTTTGCCATCACTTCACCTAGAGAGTCTACAGCTTTTTTTGCGCCGTTGTTGGGGATTGCGACAGGATTTATTGCTTTAATTTTTACTTGTTTTCTTTTTTCATTTTACTAACTATTTTTTTATCATTAATTTTTTTATTTTTTAGAAAAACTACAAAGAAGAGTATGGGCAGCCACGTATGGTATGATGATGACTCCATTTTTCCCACTTATGACTACCAATATCCAACTCCAAGAGATGTCCATGAGCAAAGACGATATGAAAAGAATGAAGAGGATGCCTATACAACACTATCGACACATATTTCTAAACTGAAAAACAAGACTACATCAATGCAAGTGCCTAACAAGTTCAGCAAAAGGCAAACAATGTGCATATTGTAGAGGATGCCACTCATTTGACAATTGCCCATTCAACTCTAATTCCTATTGTTACACGGGGCACTGTAATGTGAACAACCCTTCCTCCTAAAACTTCAACCAAGGATGGAACCAGTAGTAAAATATTTTTTGGAATGATAAAGAGGACGATTATTTTTATACACCTAACAACTTTGCTCTACCACTAGACTTCAAACAAATTCCATCCCAAGGTAGCACTCTTAATGAGACATCAGCTACAGATCTTTATGGATCCAACAGATCGTTTGCCATGGCAGAATTACCTTCAGAAATGCCGATCACAACAATCCACTCAAGAGCAAACAAATTACATTAGAGACGCATTTGAAGAAGCCATGGATGCTATGATAGGCTTGGAAGTACAAGTCAGGAGGCTTGCCAATGCTGTGAATGGCATGCTTCAAGAGAACGAGATAAATCTTCCATCGAGGCAACAAGAGGTGGCAAACACTTCGATTAGTGGTAACAATCAGAATGCCATGGTAATGCTACATCAACAAGCTGGCAATTTTTTTCCTCCATCTGCTCTTCAAGGAATTCAGAATCAACATTACGAGTATCAGGTTTTTCCTAACACACTTGAATCAATATATTATATTGATGAGGAGTATTCCATAATAGGTACATTGGACTCATTAGTGGTAATAGAGTGTGAGGAAAAATTTGAGGACAAGGATCTTGAACACAACAACATCGAGGCAAAGCTAGATAATGTTGCCAAGTTTGATGCCATGACAGAAGGGGATTCTGAAGTTCCAAACTAAGAAGATGAAGGTAAACAACCGATTATTTGCCAGGAAGAGAAATCAGTGCGAGCAGGTGAACCCAAGGAAGTAAAGAATGAAGAGGCAGAGGCTGATGATGCCATACCACTATCTGATGCCAGACAACAGTCGGATGCCAACACTCGACAAAACCAGTAGAGCCATCATTTGTCAACCCTACCTTGTTAAAACAAGCAGATATTATTGTTGACATTTTTAAAGCTCTTAAATGTGTAGAAGAAATTGAAGAATGCCATGCAGTTGAGCCAATGGAATCTATTTTGGATGAGAACCTGGCATTGAATTGCCAAGGAATGAAAGTCGATTCCATAAAACAAAAGTGCGATGGAAGAATAATTGAGCCATAGAGAAGATCGATTCTAGTCAAGACTGATGTCATGAAGCAAGGTGTGCTCAAATGGCTTGTTGCTAGAAGGAAAAGTGATGCCAAATGATTGAAAATGAATAGCTGAAGCATAAAAATTTTTGTCGTAACAAAAATGCCAGAGATGTTGCGGCTCAAAACTGAAGATTTCATGAAGATTCTGGAACAAAATGAGGATGACTATGCCTCGACAACAAAGAGATTCTTCGGTTTTCTAAGGTGGTTGTTGAAAGCCACCATGGTAAAATATTCTCTTTCATTGAATTTGGCATGATCAAAGGAAAGCAATTCTTTAGCTTCCTATGTTGGTTATTTAAACCAAATATTGCCACAACCTACCATCCACCAACCAAGGGACAAAGATTAAAGCACTATTTGGAAGGTGATCAAAACAATGTGTTGCGTGTGATAAGTGCTACGAAAATGTGCAAGTATACACGTCGCAAGTAATAAAGTGATATGAGTATCGAGTATCGTCTCCACAGGGATTGGTTTGAGCCACTTTGCTTAAGTTACTGCACTGAAAATAAAAACACAATTGATAATAGAGGTTTTAATTAACGAGAAAAGTAAAAGCAATAAACTAAAAGAATAGATGAAAGAAAAAGAGAGAGATAGGCCAGGTTATCGTGAGTTGAGGTGTGATAGCCAATTGGATCGTCTTGGTAAAAGAGTGAACGGGCAACTCAGTTGCCATGGCAACTTGCACAACGGGGTTGCCTAGGCAACTAGTTGGGCAACTACTTGGGCGTCTGGGCAGCAACTTCAAGGTTCGGCAGAGCGTTCTTCAATGGTTTCTTCTTATCCCTAAGTCAAAACTCTAGCTACTTGTGCATGCCTTGATAATACATCCCTGCGTGAATCAAGGGTGAACAACAACCAATCTTGCGCTCCTCTTAGCCGTTGAAATCCTTAACTTATTCCTAAGCCGGATTAATCTTCACCATCAATAGATTGAATAAAGACCATACTCATTCGTTTCTTGAATCTAACTCTCCCGATATTAGATAAATAGATGAAGTTACGAGATCCTCTCCTAATTCACTCTCAAACAAGAATAAAAGCCAAGAATGAGTAAACCTTGAATAGAAAAGTGCAAACTCTTATTACCTAAACAAAATCCAATTGTTTCTCACAACAACAAAACGCAATAACCCCAACCGATCAAGTTAGTTCATGGTTGGGTTCAAAAGATATACAAAGAATAATCCCCAAACCATGAATCTAATGGAAGCAAAGAAGAAGAAGAAGTCGAAATTTCCCCTAATGCTCTCTATGGTGTTGTCGAAATTCCCCTAGCCTTCTCCCCCTTGGATTGTCGAAATCTCATTGCTATTTATAGGGCTAGGCCAAAGTCCTTCTTTGAGGAGGAGTTTGAGTTGGAATTAAATTATCTTTAAAGAATATAATTCTTTATTATAATTATATTCCTATTAGAACTTCTCCTATCTTCTTGGAATTTAATTCTTCTTTAATCTCTGCATGGCAATCAAATTCCTTTGTGCTTGGGCCTTGCTCCATGTCATCTTGGGCTTGTATAGTCATTAATTTCGACATCCCTATTGCATTTTCTCTTTGTCGACAATTGCCATGGCAACTGGCTCGGCGTCTCCTTCATGCATTGCCCTGGCAACTAGCTCGACATATCTTTCATGCATTGCCCTGGCAACTAGCTCGGCATTGCTTTGGCAAGTGATCCTGCACATACACACACAAAAACACACCAAAGCAGCATCTTTTTCCATAAAAATCACCAAGTTATGTAATCAAGCTCAACAGTGGAAAGAAACATGAATTAATGCATGAATAACTAAATATGCAACTAATATGAGCTTAAGTCTAACAATAATATGTGTAAAAAGGGTAATAAAAATAGTACTTTTGAACACTTATCACGCCCCCAAACTCGAACTATTGCTTGTCCTCAAGCAATGCAAACTAACAATTACCTGCCAAGACTTTAATCATCAAAGACATGCTTCAAACTTGAATTCAAACCTCGGAACCGTGGCACAAAGTATGATCACCTTTTAATTTTTCGGATAACACAAAAATTACCCGGAACCAAACTATAGTGCTCGTTACAATGTGTGTGCGTAGTTGTGTACAAGTTGATTTTCAAGATTCTATGTGAATAGTAGGCTTTTATCAATTTAATTACTGGGGCATTTATTTTAATTTTCACTAGAGCCAATTTCGGGCACCTCTAGTAAAGTAAGCAATTTCTCATTTTATTTTAGTTGACTAGAGCCAATTTCGGGCACCTCTAGTGATTCTTTAATGTGCATTAACTACTAGAGCCAATTTCGGGCACCTCTAGCAAGAAAGTGCATTTACTACTAGAGCCAGTTTTTGGGCACCTCTAGCAAGAAATTAACTTTTAATTTTCAATTTTAAATTTACCCAAATTTTAAGCAACCTAAGTTCACTAAGTTTCTTTCAATCAACAAGCCACAACCATGTAAAAAAAATCAGCATCATAGTAAAATTCTAAGTTCTTTTCATGCAATCCTAAAATTAAAGGTTATTTCAATTAAGTGCAGTGGCAAAAATTCATCATTGGATATTCAACAAGTCTTAAGCAATTAAATCCAATTAAAGGCATGGCAAGTAACATATGCAACCTATATGTGATTGCTAAAGATGAATGCAACTAAATATGAAACTAACTAGAAACCAACACCCCCCAAACTTGAGAGAAGCATTGTCCTCAATGCATGTAAGAGTGAAAGAAAATTTAAAAGAAACTAAATGAAATGAGTTAGTCGAAGAGGTCGTCACCTCGAGTGATAAGTTTCCTTCGTGCCGTTTGCTTGATTCATTTTTCAGTCGGTGGTTGAATGCTGGTGCCGTGTGAATAGCATTGCTTTGATTTGATCCATGTTAGCCGATGCAGGTTCACTTGCATGGGCATCAGTAGTTCCCGAAGCCATAGTTGTTTCCTGGGCATCGCCAGTTTCTGTTGTGGTTGCTGTGGCAAGTAGTCGGTAGTGAATTTCCTTAGCATGGTGGTTGTGAGTCTTGTTGTGGAAAAGAAAACCTGGAAACTAAAGATAATGAAGAAAAATAAAATATATCCTAAAAAATAAAGAGAAAAAATAACCAAAAATAATAGAACAAAATAGTTCAAAAAATAAAAATAAAAATAAATGCATCAGTAGTTTCCGTGACGTCGAGGGTTGCCGAGGCATGCACATCCATGGTTGCCGAGGCGTCAGGGGTTGCCGAGGCGTGCGCGTCCATGGTTGTCGAGGTGTGCATATCAGGAGTTGCTGCGGTGTTGAAGGTTGCCGTTTTCGATACTTCTTATAGTCCATCCGCACCCTCCATTGGGTGATAATATTGCCCAAAAAGAGTTTGGCCAATGTGCTTGCCACTACTCCCTTTTGCGTTACCATGGTGGAGGTGTCTTTCTTCTTTGTTCGCTTGTAGTCCATGTATACTCTCCACCTTGCTACTATTCCTGAAGGCACAAATATATTAATAGGAAAAATTATATCCATTCTCAACCATTCAATTACCTCATTCTTGTCGACTTCTATCATGGTTGGATGTAGCCTTTGTTGTTGTGGCAATTTCTGCTCAAGCCAATTGCCGTGGCAATCAGTTGTCAAATTTTTCTTTAAGTCAAGGGAAGAATCAATTTTCTGAAGAGCTTTATGAATCCAAACACCGTTTTCTTTTGGCCTCTCAAACATCTCCATCAGTAGAGATTTCGATGGCTTCAAATCTACCAACCTCGGTTCCTCAAGACATACCTGCAATGGACGAGATGAGTTTTTAAAGAATTCGAAAGGTTCAACCATTACCTGTTAATATTCCATTGGCAAATTATTATCATCTCGTTGATCTTGCATGTGGTCGTGTAATTGCCGTGGCAATTGTAGATGAGAGCAATCTACAGATTCCTGCTTCAACATCAACGTTGTAACTTTCTGGCATCAGGTTCCTCAGAATTTGCTATAGTATTGTTGTTCTCAGCTTCACTGAGTGTTGTCACGGCATTGCTCTGTTCAGGCTCCTCAATCATTGCCGAGGCAATTTGTTGTTCAAGCTCATCATGTGTTGGGCAGTCTCTCTCATTGGCATCCTCTTGACTTTGAGGTTCTAGTTGTTCCTCACACATTGGAGAGATTTCTTTGTATTGCTCCTTATCCTCTTGCCTTGGGATGTCAGTATCCCTAGGAATGAATTGTTGGTGCATGTTATCCATGACATATGTGGATCTCCCCAATTGATCTTCCGAATCCCCTAAGGTTGCATCCCACTGAGCTATCCTCGTATCCATAGATTTTGATAGTTCTCGAATCTCTTCAATTGATCCGTCAAGTCTAGCCAAGGAAGCTAGTAACGTTTCCTCCAAGGAATTGGAATACTCTTGAAAAGGACTACATTTCCATGGCATATCTGTTGTCGCGGCAAAATTGTTATGGTAAAAACAATTTGAGCTTTTTGACCATACCATGAAGAATTTTGCTGTTGGTTCCCTCTATGGTCCTCCATGTAGTTATATGCACCGAAAATGTGAGGGCAATTTTCAAACACATGATGTTCTCCACACATAGCACAAGATTTTTCCATGGTATAAGTTCTTTGGGCTTTTCTCGGTTGGTATAGGTAATCATCAAAGGGTGCAAGGAACTCTTGATTGGATTGATTCATATCTTCCAACATCATCTCTCGAATAGATTGGCTTTTATCTCCCGACATGTTGATGTTCCTTAACTTGTAGCGCACCTAAATTTTTTTTTTTGATAAAACAAACAAAAAGAAAAGTTAGTAAAACTAAGAGAGAAAAAAATGCAATAACAAAAACAACTAACACCAATTGCCAATCCCCGGCAACGGCGCCAAAAACTTGTTTCCTGTGATAAGTGCTACGCAAATGTTCAAGTATACACGTCGCAAGTAATAAAGTGATATGAGTATCGAGTATCGTCTCCATAGGGATTGGTTTGAGCCACTTTGCTTAAGTTACTGCACTGAAAATAAAAACACAATTGATAATAGAGGTTTTAATTAACGAGAAAAGTAAAACCAATAAACTAAAAGAATAGATGAAAGAAAAAGAGAGAGATAGGCCAGGTTATCGTGAGTTGAGGTGTGATAGCCGATTGGATCATCTTGGTAAAAGAGTGCAGGGGCAACTCAGTTGCCGTGGCAACTTGCATAACGGGGTTGCCTGGGCAACTACTTGGGCAAATACTTGGGCGTCTGGGCAGCAACTTCAAGGTTCGGTAGAGCGTTCTTCAATGGTTTCTTCTTATCCCTAAGTCGAAACTCTAGCTACTTGTGCATGCCTTGATAATACATCCCTGCGTGAATCAAGGGTGAACAACAACCAATCTTGCGCTCCTCTTAGCCGTTGAAATCCTTAACTTATTCCTAAGCCGGATTAATCTTCACCATCAATAGATTGAATAAAGACCATACTCATTCGTTTCTTGAATCTAACTCTCACGATATTAGATAAATAGATGGAGTTACGAGATCCTCTCCTAATTCACTCGCAAACAAGAATAAAAGCCAAGAATGAGTAAACCTTGAATAGAAAAGTGCAAACTCTTATTACCTAAACAAAATCCAATTGTTTCTCACAACAACAAAACACAATAACCCCAACCGATCAAGTTAGTTCATGGTTGGGTTCAAAAGATATACAAAGAATAATCCCCAAACCATGAATCTAATGGAAGCAAAGAAGAAGAAGAAGTCGAAATTTCCCCTAATGCTCTCTATGGAGTTGTCAAAATTCCCCTAGCCTTCTCCCCCTTGGATTGTCGAAATCTCATTGCTATTTATAGGGCTAGGCCAAAGTCCTTCTTTGAGGAGGAGTTTGAGTTGGAATTAAATTATCTTTAAAGAATATAATTCTTTATTATAATTATATTCCTATTAGAACTTCTCCTATCTTCTTTGAATTTAATTCTTCTTTAATCTCTGCATGGCAATCAAATTCCTTTGGGCTTGGGCCTTGCTCCATGTCATCTTGGGCTTGTATAGTCATTAATTTCGACATCCCTATTGCATTTTCTCTTTGTCGACAATTGCCATGGCAACTGGCTCGGCGTCTCCTTCATGCATTGCCCTGGCAACTAGCTCGGCATTGCTTTGGCAAGTGATCCTGCACATACACACACAAAAACACACCAAAGCAGCATCTTTTTCCATAAAAATCACCAAGTTATGTAATCAAGCTCAACAGTGGAAAGAAACATGAATTAATGCATGAATAACTAATTATGCAACTAATATGAGCTTAAGTCTAACAATAATATGAGTAAAAAGGGTAATAAAAATAGTACTTTTGAACACTTATCACAATGCCAATGAGGTGATCCTCTTGGCAGAGGTAAAGTGAAAACATCATCAGGATTGAATTTTTGTACATATTAGGATTAGTTTTTTTTGTTTCTAGGTTTTAGGATTTTTAGTAGTTTTTCTTTATTTTAATTTTCATTTTTTATTCTTTTACTGTATTGAAAGGTTTTCTTTGAGTTCATGCAGATTCAATATGTCAGGAACAATGCCAATGGGAGACTGGCATGAGTCGATGCCACAAAGAGAAAATTACATACGCCAAGCACAATGCCAAAGCAGCTTAGTGTACGGCAGATTGTAAAAAAAAATGGAAAGAAGAGGTAAACCCTAGCTTGATCGACCCATTAGATAAGAGAGAGTATTTTCTTTAAATTTAAACCCTAGCCTCCCAAAACTTGGGATGAAATTTAAATTCAACCTAATCACCGTATCACTCCAATCTTTATCAAATCTTATCACTTACAACCTTATCACTTTACCCCCTTTTCAAATCAAATCTTTTTACCTTCCATCATTATCCCCAACCACACGGTTACCATCATTAAACCCATTAAACCACCCAACCTTTTCACTTTCTTTCCCTAGCCTAGTTTAAAGAACCCAACTCTCTCTCAATTTTCCACTTTTCTTTTCAAGCAAGAAACGAGATTTACATTGTCTTTTCTTCTTTTTCCTTGGTTCAAAACCATTACAAATTCTTGCACGTTTACAATGGATTCTTCTTCTCCCCCTTTCAACCGATTTTTCAATGAGAAGATCCGAAAAAAGTTTGAAGCTAACTTTGCTTCAAGATCTTTTTGCTATGAAAAACACTTCAATTTCAAGACGGAGAAAAGCATTGGCTTCCCTCCAGAATTCATGGAAATAGTTGACATGCACAAGTGGGATCTGTTTTGCCAACAAGAATGGGAGATTTATGCCACCATTGTTCAAGAATTCTATGCTCATCTTGTGACCAAGGATTCACCTTCTTGATGATTCAAGGTAAGTGTGTGCGTTTTGATGAATGGTATATTAACACTATGTTTGAATTGGATGGTGCAGGGGATGAATATTTTGATTATGCCGATTCAATTAATGTTGCCAAGAGAAAGAAACTGCTGGTAGACTTGTGTGTAATTGTGGATTAGTTTACAAAGTGTGCACATATCCTAGCTGTGCATACGACGTACACGTTAGATAAGTTGGTAGATGTGTATATAGCGAAAATTGTGAGGTTGCATGGGGTACCTAAAGTCTATAGTATCGGATAGGGATTTGCGCTTTATAGAGATGTTTTGGGAGTGTTTGCATAGGGCATTGGGTGCACGGTTTAATTTTAGTACTTCGTATCATCCTCAAATGGATGGTCAGTCTGATTGCGGTGTTACATCATTGATTTTCAAGAAACGTGGGAGAAGCAACTACCGTTGGTAGAGTTTGCTAACAACAATAGTTATCAGGCGAGTATTCAAGTGGCTCCTATTTTATAAACTATTTTATATTGTTTATTTAATTAAATACATTATGGTTGATTTGATGTTTTAAAGGAAGGCTAAACTTATAGTTTTAAATGGAAATTTGATGGGTCACTTTTGGGTAACCCGAATGTAGTACTTCAGATCCGGCTTGGAATAGGGGTATTACATGATTATTACAAAATTTTAACTTTGAATATCAATATATTTATATTATACATTTTGTAATAAATTAATTGTAGCATTAAGTTACCAAAGTGACCTCTATTGTGGAAATTATTTTATTTTAAAATATAGAAGGTTTTGCACATGTAATTCAGCATATGTCAATATTAATCGATCCACATGAAGATTAATAGTTAGCATTTTTATATGTGCAACTTGATGATAAACATGTGATAATTATTCAATTTTATATGTGAGCAAGAAATATACCCAAAAGAAGATTTCTGTTTGACATGTACTTATAATCGATGTTTGACTATTGCACCAATATATAACTTACAAGTTAATGTTTTGTCCAAAGATGAAATATTAATGGAGTTTCTGGTATCTTGAGATAATGTTTACCTTTTATTGTTTTGGTTATCATTTAATTTGATTGAAAGATAAAATAATGAAAAATATTTTGAAACAAATAAATTCATATTTTGGCTTCAGATGTCTAATATTTTAATAGATTAATTGAAACATATTGTGATCAAAGTGACCGCTTTGTGCAAAGGTCCCTTGTTTGGGCTATATTCTATTTTGGTCACCCATTTTGAAAAAATGTTAGTCTTGCCACTTATGTTTTCTATCTATTTTATTTTGGTCACTGTGCCATTTAACACTCGTTAATTTGATTACGTGACACGTTAGTTAAAAGGATTTGTAAAACCAATAATTGATTTTGATATAACAAGCATTTTGAAGGACTTTTTTGCAAAATAAGATAACACTTTAAGTACCCAAAGATGCTTACAAAATGACAAGGATTCGAACTTAAAAGTCTTTCTTAATCAAAAACTAAAACCCCAAATATTTTCCAAGTGTTTTTGTACTCAAATAGCCAAGTTTTGCCTAAGCATATCGATACACTAAATATCGTATCGATACGGTCTCTCGCTACTGGAATTTGATTTTAAGCAAATATGTATCACGTACCGATACAATTTATGGTCGTTCTGGTATGGTGTTTCGGTATGCTATGTGCCCATTTTGATACGCCGCGTAAGCTGGGAGATAACGGATATATGAGTATCGATACGGTTGTTACCGTATCGATACGAGGTGTTAGATTTTCCAAAATATTTGCATTTAAAACTTGACTGTTGCCTTGTCAATTATTGGAATGTCGAACTTCAAAAGTTAGTTATTCCGTACCGATACACATCTATAGCGTATTGATACGGTGCTTCATACTTGAAGAATAAGGATTCTAGTGAGTAAGCCTCGTACCATTATGGTGATACCGTTCTAGTACACCTGTGTATTTTTCAACATACCGTACTATATGACCATCCCGTGTACCGATACGCCTTTGTACAATGGTTATATTACGGCAAGCTCGTGTATCGATACGGTAGGTTGGCAGACAACATTTATTGCGGGAAATCAACCTCCCAACGGCTATATCCAATTCCAAAACCACCCAAACAGTTAAAAATCAATGAAGGGGTATAAATTGAAGTCTCCAAAGCTGCTACAAGAACTATTGATCAACTTACAAGCCTTCAAGCAAATATCCAACTTTTGTGCCTATTAGAGTCAAATTCTTTGTAACCCAATTGAGAGAGCAAAATTTGTATTATTTATTTTCAAGTTGGGTTGAATGATCTTGTAATTGGGCAAAATATTATATTTGAGGGGATTCATTTCATTTGCCAAATTTCATCCTTGTAAAAAGAGTGAGTCTTTCAAAGCTTTGGGTAGAAAGCTTTGAAGTTGTAACGGTTGCCTCCTAAGCCTAGAAAAGGGTGAGAATTCTTAGTGAATTTGTTGAAATCCTTAGTAGGAAGCTCAGGTAGTGGATGTAAACCTTGTTAGAAGGTTACCACTATAAATCCTTGTGTCCCATTGTCTATATTTTTCAAATTGCTTCCAAATTTTTAAATTGCCAATTCACCCCCTTTTGTCCACTTTCTCCATTGATTGATCATCCCAACAATTGTCATCAGAGCCACACTCAACCGTTGAGGCAATCCTAGAAGGTGATTCAATCAATAGAAGATCAAGCCATGGCATCTACTTTCGGTAACCATCTCTATGAATCTCAATCCATCACCAAACCTCCATATTTCAATGGGGATAACTATCCCTATTGGAAGAATTGCATGAGGCTCTTCATCAAATCCCATGACTACCTCCTATGGGATATAGTAGAAGATGGACCGGCTATTCTGATGAAGAGAGAGGGTGATAGACTAATTCTGAAGTCCAAGCATGAGATGACCGATGAAGATCAGAATAAGCTACAAATCAATGACAAAGCCATGCATATGCTCTTTTGCTCACTTGGAGTGGATGAGTACTCAAAGATGTCTTCTTGCACTAGGAGATGTAGGACAAGTTAGAAGTTACGTACGAGGGTACCAACAAAGTAAAGGAGACCAAGATTGGACTCCTAAATCTAAGTTACGATAACTTCAAGATGGAGCCGGATGAAGACATCTCTAAGATGTTTGACCGTTTCTCCGTCATAGTCAATGGTCTTAAAGGATTCAGAGAAGTCATTTTGAAGGAAAAGCTTGTTTGAAAGCTCATCTATTTTCTTCCCGAGTCTTGGGATGGTAAGAGAACCACCATCATCGAAACAAAGGATCTCAAGATGTTGAAGCTCGATTCTCTTATAGGGTCTCTTCTCACCCATGAGATAATGAAGAAAGGAAAAGATGAAGAAAAGAGGAAAGAAGAGTTAAAGGTCGAGAAAAATGAAGTGGAGAAGAAGAATATCGAAATTGTTCTCAAAGCTTCACAATATGAGAGTGATTCTAGCGAGGAGGAAGATGAGGAATTGGCTATGCTAGCCAAACGATTCACTCGGTTCATGAAATCCAACCAGAGAAGAAAGTTCAATCGAAGAAGGGATTTCAAGAACAAGAGCAAGGAAGAAGAGAATCATCCTATAGTATGCTATGAATGCAAGAAGCTGGGACACATCAAGATCGATTGTCCCTAACTCAAGAAGAAAGCCTTCGAGAAGAAGAAGAAGAAGAAGCATAAGGCCCATGTAGCCACTTGGAGCAATGACGAATCGTCAAGTGATGAGGAGCAAGAAGTTGCAAACCTATGTCTTATGGCCTTTGAAGAGGATCCTAAGGTAACCTCCAACTCATCTAATGATCATACTTATGATGAATTATTAGATGAATACAATGAGTTGCAAGAGGTTTATCATGAGTTAGTTTTGAAATACAAAGAATCACATTTGAAAAACAAGAAAATAATTTCTGATTTGAAAAATCATAATGATTCTTTATCCAAAACTAATTTGAAACTTGAGAAGAAGGTTTTCGATTTACAAGCCAAACTAAATGAATCTGAAAAGAAAATTCAAGATTTAAACAACCTTCTTTCTAAAGTTCATGAAAATCACCAAAAGGAAGTTGGTGTTCTTAAAGCTTCTTTGAGCAAAGTTGGGAATTCTTGTTTTGAAAAAGGAAATTCTTCAAAACCCAACTATGTAAAAAGAAACTTTAATGGATACAAACAAAGAGGCTTCCAAAGGCCCTCTAAAGGTAAGAGAATTAGGAATGTTTGGGTTCCTAAGGAACTAGTTACTTCTAACAATCTTAAGGCAATTGCTTCTTGGATTCCCAAGGGAACCAAGTATTCGGGAGCTAATACTCATGGACCCAAAATGATTTGAGTATCAAAAATCAAGACATAATTCTTTGTTTGTAGGGGGAGCATTGCTACAAGGCCAAAAGCTTCAAGTGCAAATTCGTGGTACCTTGATAGTGGATGCTCGAGACATATGACTAAAGACAATAGTAGATTCTCATAACTAAATTTAAGGAGAGGAGGAGTAGTGACTTTTGGTGACAACTCCAAAGGCCAAATTGAAGGAATTGGTTCCATTGGTAATCACTCTTCCATACTTTTTGAAAATTTCTTATATGTCAATGGACTTGAACATAATTTGTTAAGCATAAGTCAACTTTGTGATAAAGGTTTCATTGTGATTTTTTATTTATATGGTTGCAAAATTATAAAATCGAAACCCACAAAATTGTGCTTTTTGGTCATCTCATAGTAAACATATACATGGTGCATTTGATGACATTCATATTTCTAATGCATGTTTTGTTGCTAACAATAAGCATGATTCATGGTTATGGCATAGAAAACTAGGGCATGCAAGCATGATTTGGAAAAATTGGTTTCAAATGATCTTGTAAGAGGTTTGCCTAAAATAAAGTTTTCAAATGATAAAATTTGTGATGCTTGTGCAAAAGGCAAACATAAAAGAGTTTCTTTTAAACCTATTAATGATGTTTCTACAACTAGAGTTTTACAATTGATCCACATAGATCTTTTTGGCCCTATTAGAACAACTAGCTTGGGTGGAAAATCATATGCATTTGTCTTAGTAGATGACTATTCTAGATATACTTGTGTTCTATTTTTAAGTACCAAGGATGAGGCTTTAGAAAAATTTATCACATTTTCAAAAGCAAATCAAAACAATTTTGGTCAATCTATTTCACATATTCGAAGTGACCATGGAACCGAATTTCAAAATCTAGGTTTTGAAGAGTTTTGTAACTCAAGTGCTATAAGCCATAAGTTTTCAGCCCCTCGAACACCTCAACAAAATGGGGTTGTTGAGAGGAAAACCCGTACTTTAGAGGAAATGGCTAGAACCATGCTTTGTGAAAACAATTCGCCTAAATATTTTTGGGCGAAAGCCACTAATACGACTTGCTATATTATAAATAGAGTAATGATTAGGCCTATTTTAAAGAAAACTCCTTATGAACTTCTCAAAAACAAAAAGCCTAACATTATCTATTTTCATCCATTTGGTTGTAAATGTTTTGTTTTAAGCAATGAAAAAGATAATTTAGGTAATTTTGATGCTAAAAGTGATGAATCTATTCTTTAAACTCTATAGCCTGTCGATTATTTAACAAAAGAACTTTAGTAGTAGAAGAGTCTATACATGTGGTTTTCGATGATAACCTCCTTCCGAGTAAGGATTCTTCTAATGATGATGATGTAGGAATTTTTTATGCCAATGATGGTGGAGGACAATCATCAAAGGTAGATGAAGTTCAATCAAAAGACGAACCACAAGCTCCACCTCTAGAAGCCTTGAAGGACATGACTCTAGAGGAAAAGGAGGTCACCTACCCAAGGGAGTTCAACTATGTCAAAGGTGGTGAGATTTTGGGTGATCTATCCAAAGGTGTAACCACTAGATCTTTTCTTAAGAATTTTTGTAATTATTGCATTGAGCCTAAAAATATCAAAGAAACATTAAATTATGAATGTTGGATATTGGCCATGCAAAAAGAGTTAAATCAATTTGAGAGAAGTAAAGTATGGACATTAGTTGATAGGCCTAGTAATAAGTCTACAATAGGAACTAAATGGGTTTTTAGAAACACACTAGATGAGAGTGGTAAAATAGTGAGAAACAAGGCTAGACTTGTTGCTCAAGGTTACACTCAAGAAGAAGGAATTGATTTTGAAGAAACATATGCACCCGTAGCTAGAATGGAAGCCATTAGGGTGTTACTTGCATTTGCATGTTATCATGAGTTCAAGCTTTTTCAAATGGATGTAAAAACTGCATTTTTTAAATGGTTTTATAAATGAAGAAGTGTATGTAGAACAACCACCCGGTTTTGAAGATCCAAAATACCCAAACCATGTTTTTAAACTTTTATCAAATTTTCTAATAGAAAAAGGTTTTGATAAAGAAAAGGTGGATACTACACTTGTAACCCTCTCGACCCGGCCTAGTCGCAAGACCAAACCGAGAGAGCTACATTAGGTTTACCGTAGTAAACCGAGAAGTTAAAACCTAAAACATATCCATTTTTTTCTTTTAACTTATCTAGATGCATAATTATTAACCTACATGTACATACTGATCTCTGGTGAAAACCCAACTCAATCGGTCGTCAAACTGACATCCAATTGATCACATTTACGATTTATGGACCATATTGTAAATTTGAAAATGCAGGGTCTTAACATATTTTTATATTACCAACATTTAATTAAGCAGGTTTCATGCTCACATGTTAAAAAATCAAGTCAAAAAGACCATCCAAACTCATTTAATTGCATCCACAATATTCAGGGACTAAAACGTAAGAAAACAGAACTTAAAAAGATTCCAAATAACCAAATTAACTACCACCGTACCGGTACAGACAAGGGTGTTTCGATACGCCTTCATTGTTTTAAAACCCATAATTCCAATAGCCAAAACTCGTTCCGATACGCCCTCGCGTATCGAAACGTCCTTCATGAAAACACTGTACAGTTTCGAAATGCCTCCCGGAGTACCAAAACACTAGCCAAATTTGCCTAGTTCCGTATTGAAATAGTTGATCGCGTACCAGTACGCTAAGCCTGGAATGGCTTACTCATACCGAAACAAGAACACCCGTATTGGTACGCCTGGACCTGAAATGTCCATTTTTGCTAGTTTAACATGCTTTTGAACAATCCAAAACATCCTAACACACAACCAACATATTCAAGGATCAAACCACATCAAGACATCCTAATTTCAACATCCATTCAAGGCATTATACTTCAAATGTAAATCTAGAGGCATGCTTCCTAGAAAACCAATCAAGCAAAGCATGAAACTTCAAACCATCACCACAAATAATCAATAATGGCCATTTACAAACCAAGAGCAACAAAACAAACTTGCTCAAACAGGGAGTTTAACAAAAACACCTCCCAAAACAACAACGGAACCTCCAATTGCCCTTATTACTTATAGTCAATACTAAAAACATACTTTGGTTAACAAGTCTTGTTGTGGTCCCTTTCTTCCCGATGCCTTCCAAGCTTTTAATTCTCTACATTGATGGACAAAGAGAGCGTAAGCACACTAGGCTTAGTGAGGAGTGCTCAAAACAACACACATCAATGCATTAAAACCATTTCTCAACATTACATTGAAATCTCATTTCAATCATCCTTTGAAACATTATCATGCCTTGAAAACCAAGCACTTAAAATCTTTAAAAACCAGCATACTAACCCATATGTAACATGTATCATTAACAACAGCAAATTCCATTACTAAACCTCAATTTAAGCCTTTCCATGCATAATGACCATATGCAAAGCTTAAAGAGTAAACATGTATAAATTCCATTATACAACATAAACCATTTCAATGGTACATAAACAATTATATTAGCTCACAAGTGATCAGTAACCAAGTTCCTTTACCAAAATAGTTCATTAAATACACGGATTCAACAAGTGTTCTTCCAACACTTTAAGCCATCTCAACCGGAATAGCGATACAATCACAATCGCGGTACCTAAACAACTGGTACACTTTCAACCCACGGGGACACCAACCCCTTACCTCGGTTAGATGCTTAATCCACTAACGGGAGTTTACGGTATTGTATAACCCCTCTACCGTTAGGGTACTTGGATGGAGTTTTCGGTACACAGATCTAAACCCCTCAACATCCAAGGTGACTTATTATAGTGCACTATCAATCCTATGGCCGACCAACTATATCCGATAACAATTTTCAAAACCACATCACTTGCCAATATAATTCACCATTCACCATTTACCTCACTGTTTTTACAAGCATTTAACCAAACCATTTTCCAAGCAACAACACATGCTTAAAACACAAGTATAAACCATATACTTATATGGATCACTTATCACATGCATCTATCATCATTTCATGATCAAAAATAGTATCTCACATAATTTAAAACATGCTTAAACAGTAGGTACAATGTAAATCAAAACAAGTGCATAAAAATCATCTTACACTAGCACGACCGAGAGAGAAAGTCATATTTTACTTACTTTTGAGTTTAAACCAGCATTTCAAGCTCAGTTTAAACTCCCATAAACCACCTTTCAAACACTCCAAAGTTGGAATCCACATTCTCACTCACCGATACGTGAAACCTCAATTCGTTGATGCAAAAGCAAGCATCTGAAGCATCCAAAGCTTCATCGATCACTTTCGGATCAACCTCCCCTATTTTATTCACATTACAATAGAGGATTAATGCATATCAATGCATTCAAAACACTGCAACAACAAATCCTTACGGACTTCCACAATCCTCTCAAAATTACCCAACCGCAACAACCGAAATCATCATCTAATCCTTTCCAAACACAACCCAGCGACAATCTAACAATATAACACTTCTATAATCATCAATTAACACTTAAAAATAGGATTAATTCATCCAAATACTTCCAGCACCTACACAACCACCACAACTCCACAAAAACACAAATCTAACAATCTAAACAACTAGGGATTCAAGAGTTTCAGGATTCCATTGTTAAAAACAACTTATCAACATAACAATACATCCAAAATATGTTTAAAATCAATCTTCAACCCTGGAAAACAGATCCAATACGAATCTTTCAATATTTCATCAAATTCAGCCAATTAAATCAATTAATTCAATATAAAAACACAAAATCGGATTATAAACCATAAATCAAGGATCAAACACTTGGGAATATAAATAAAGAACCATTCAATAGAGGAGATCACGGACCTTGCCCTTATTGTGTGATTTCTCCCTCAATTGGCTTATTTAAAGCTAAGAAAACACAAGATTTCAATGAGGTTATGTAAATCAAAGTTAAAGAATCAATTACAAATCAATAATCTGAGTAAAATGATCTCTCGCCTCTTGTTTTTAATGAAAACTTGAGTGTTTGGCAGAAGAGAAGTGGAGAGAAAAGTTACGTCAAATTTCTTTAAAGTGATAACTAACTCTTAATAACCAAATTCCCTTTTAATTAACTTTTAAAACACATGTTAAAAAGCCTTAATTGATAGGAAAAATCACCAGGAAAAGCTTGGTAAAATAGCTCCTTAAGGATTCTAAGAATTTGATCCCTTTCATTTTAGTCACCTTTAAAAACCAGTTTTCAAAAATCGCATTTTGGTCACTAACCAAAATGTCACACTTCCAAAACCCATTTTTCAAAATTGTTTTCACCAGTTTTAATCATATATTAAAATGTGATTTTTAACCATTTTTCCATATTTTTATCTTACCAAAAAATATTTACTCTCGAATCTGACTCGAATTCCTAACTTGGTCCACCGGACCATCTAACAAGCCACAAAACCACTAGGCTCAAAATCAGGGCGTTACAAAACTCTTCATAAAAAGAAATGACAAAGACATATTAGTAGTTCAAATTTATGTTTATGATATAATTTTTGGTTCTACTAATGAATTTCTTTGTCAAGAGTTTGCTAAGTTAATGCAAGGTGAGTTTGAGATAAGCATGATGGGGGAGCTCTCATTCTTTTTGGGACTCCAAATCAAGCAAAGGAAGGATGGCAACTTCATCAATCAAGCTAAGTACATCAAGGGCATGGTCAATAAGTTTGGCTTGAAGAATGTGAAACCTCAAGCCACACCAATGAGCTCTTCTACAAAGCTTGACAAAAATGAAGGAGGTAAGTGTGTTGATTTAAAGCTTTATAGGTCAATGATAGGATCCTCGCTTTATCTTACCAAAAGTAGACCAGATATCATATTTAGTGTTTGCTTGTGTGCTAGATTTCAAGCTAGTCTTAGAGAATCACACCTTATAGTCGTTAAGAGAATCTTTAGATATGTTAGAGATACACCTTGTTTAGGTCTTTGGTATCCTAGAGACTCTTCCTTTAGTTTACATGCTTTCTTGGATGCAGATTATGGGGGTTGTAAGATATATAGAAAGAGTACCTCGGGTACATGTCAATTCCTAGGTAGTATGCTCATATCATGGTTTTCTAAGAAGCAAAATAGTGTAGCATTATCTACCACCAAGGCAGAGTACATATCGGTAGGGAGTTGTTGTGCTCAAGTCCTTTGGATGAAGAACAACTCTTAGATTATGGAATTGATGTAGGTACCATCCCCATTAGGTGTGACAATACTAGAACCAAGCACATAGAAATAAGGCATCATTTCATTAGAGATCATGTCTTGAAAAATGATGTAGTTTTAGAATATTTAGACAACTTAAATCAAGTAGCGGACATCTTTATCAAACCATTAGATAAATAGCATTTTTGGTCAATTAGGAGAGAGTTGGGGCTTACTAGCCTTTCTTGAACCTTAGAGCCTCTTTTTAGTTTTAAAAGTTGCTTGAATTTGATTGATCTCTATGTTTATGTGCTTTTGATCCCATATGCATCCATTCATGTTGTTAGGGGGAGTATGCATCTATTTATGCTCATACATGGTGATCTTATATCATTTCCATGCATATAGATTTGATTAAGTTTGAATTTTTGGGTACCTTGCAGCCAAAAATGTCATTTTTGGTTAAGGTGTATCGATACGGTTAACCGTGTATCGATACGGGTTAACCGGCAGCATTTCGATACAGGTCAAGGATCGGTACAATTGTGAAGCGTACCGAAACGGTGTGTTAATATGCACTTTTAGCGTATCGGTACGCGTAGCCTCTGGGTGTTAAATAAGGCTTTAAATGATGTTTTCCAAATAAAACACAAACTCTTACTTTTTCTCTAAAACCCTAGGTCAGCCCTCTCTATTTAAACCTCTCAAATCTTCAATCTTTTTCATCAAATCACTCTAAACGTTTTGAGGGTTTTTGCTTCCCATATCAAACCCAAGCTATCATCATCAAATTTGTGCACAATCATCCCTTATTCATCCTACATCTCTATAACTCAAGGTAAACCCTTATTTTCTTTAAATTTTGTTTCTCTTTATTTTTTATAATGTTTTTGGTTTTAAATTATACTTTTACAATGTATATATTTTTATCATTATAGTTTTTACAATTTTTTTTCAAAAACTCAGAATTTTTTATTTGATTATATAAATATACTTGTATAATTTTTACACTGTTTTTCAAAATTTCCTTTTACCAAATATTTTATTTATATTTGTATAAATCTTTTAAACTATATAACATATATTTTTACCTTACCTTGATGAATGGATTAATTAATTGGATCGAATATGATGATTTATGCATACATATATTTGTGGTTTGAAAATTTTTAGGATTTTGATTATGGGTCCTAAAAAGAGAGCAAGAAGGGAGATTGGAGCTAGTTCTACCTCTAGAAATCCTACTTCATCCAATCCTGATAATAGTGGTACACGACCAAACCTTTCCCAACTTTATCGCAAATGTCTTCCTGAAACAACTGATATAGAACGTTTTAAACATTTCCAGAATTTCAAAATCTGTCGTGAAAGAATTGTTTCCATTCCATTTATGACTTCTGATCTTTTTAAATTTCTCTGCCTTGATTTAATGGGAGAATGGAAATTTATTTCTTTTTTTAGTGCACCCAAGATTCTTTATAAAAATCTTGTCCTTATCTTCTGTTCAAACGCCTAATGTATTTTAAATGAAGCTAAAACCGATGTTGTTGCTTTAGAATCTTATCTTATAGAAAAACCCTATTCACCTCGATTCACAATTTTTAGCCGATCTTTTGGGAATGGAAAACACGGGTCTTGATAATGAAGATGAATTTCCTCACATTCTTTGTGGCTCCGTAAAAGTCCTTGATGCTCACGACCATTTCCTTCACCTCCTTATCACTTGGTGGTTTCAACCATCCGGTGGTAAATGGTCCACAATTCGCCAAGTTGGTGACTTTTGGCTTTGTTGCTTTTGTGAGGGAAAACGTCTTAACCTTGCCCAAATAATGTTTGTCGAGCTTGTCCACCTTGTTCAAAATTTCTATACATCTCAATTCACATCACTCACCTATAGCACCATCCTAAGCTTCATCTTCTACAAGCTTGACATTGATTGTTCCTATGACCTTGCCTTGCCTCTCACCGATCCAATTGATGAGCATTCTCTAAGGCATGCCAAGTTCACATTTTATAATGTTGAATAGGTTTGGAGTGTGGGTCTTCCAAGTGATGCTCAACCAGAACCAGTGGTGAATCCTCAAGTTGCTCAAAAAGCTTCGATTGCTCAACCTTCCATGGATGCTCTCATGGCCTACCTTGATGGGAAATTCAACGAGATGAACACAATGTTTGATTCAATTGATGCTCGTTTCAATTCCTTGGAGGCACGAGTGACTTCTATGGAGTCTCGCCAATCTTCCAAGGATATCACTCTCACCGCTTTCCATGGAGAATGGCATGGTCACTCACTTGGGGATGATGGCATAGACGATGAGGATGAAGATGGTGGTGAAGTTCCTTAGGCTCGTGCATCTCATGTCATCGCATATTTCATATCATATTTAGGATTTAAGTTTATGCACCTATGTTTTATTTGAATTCCTATGAACTTTATGCTTATGGTTTATGGTTTTAAGTTGGATTTTATATTATGATGCTTGAATATTTTCTTTGGATTTAATAATATTTATGGTTTTAATTGCTTGGAGCTCTTTATTGTTTATATTTTACCATATTGATTTTGATCTAACAAAAAGGGGAAGAAGTATGAGGGGTTAAATTTTTTCAAAACTTTTTCAAACTTAAACAGTCTTAAAGAAAGGGGGAGCTTTATTCAAAATGACTTAAAAATTTATTTAGGTTTCGTTATATCAAAAAGAGGAGATTGTAAAACAAATAATTGATTTTGATATAACAAGTATTTTGAAGGACTTTTTTTGCAAAATAAGATTAATTTTTAAGTACCTAAAAATACTCACAAAATGACAATGATTCAAACGTAAAAGTGTTTCTCAATCAAAAACTAAGACCTCAAATATTTTCTAAGTGTTTTTGTACTCAAGTATCCAAGTTTTGCCTAAGCGTATCGATGCACTAAATACCGTATCGATACGGTCTCTCGCTACTAGAATTTGATTTTAAGCAAATGCCTATCGCGTACAGATACAATGTTTTGGTACGCTATGTACCCATTTTGATATGCCACGTAAGTTGGGAGATAACAGCTATATGAGTATAGATACGGTTGTTACCGTATCGATATAGGTGTTAGATTTTCCAAAATCTTTGATTTAAAATTTTACCGTTTCATTGTCAGTTTATTGGAACCCCAAACTTTAAAAATTAGTTATAGCATACCGTTACGCATCTATAGTGTATCGATCGGTGCTTTATCCTTGAAGAATAAGGATTTCAGTGAGTAATCCCCATACCGTTACCGATACGACCCTCCCGCGTATCAATACGCCTTTGTACAATGGTTATATTTTTGTGTGTCTGGTACCGATACGGCAAGCTCGTGTACAGATACAGTAGATTGGCATACATTGCGGGAAGTCAACCTTCCAACGGCTATATTCAATTCCTCAACCACCCAAACAGTTAGAAATCAATGAAGGGGTATAAATTGAAGTCTCCAAAGTTGCTACAAGAACTATTGATCAACTTCCAAGCCTTCAAGCAAAAATCCAACTTCTGTGCCTATTAGAGTCAAATTCTTTGTAACCCACTTGAGAGAGAAAATTTTGTATTATTTATTTTCAAGTTTAGGTTGAGTGATCTTGTAATTGGGCAGAATATTATCTTTGAGAGGATTCATTTCATTTGCCAAATTCCATCCTTGTAAAAATTGTGAGTCTTTCAAAGCTTTGAAGTTGTAACGGTTGCCTCCTAAGCCTAGAAAAAGGGAAGAATTCTTAGTGAATTTTTTTAAATCCTTAGTATGAAGCTAAGGTAGTGGATGTAAACCTTGTTAGAAGGTTGAACCTCTATAAATCCTTGTGTCCCATTGTCTATATTTTTCAAATTGCTTCCAAATTTTTAAATTGCCAATTCACCCCCTCTTGGCCACTTTCTCCATTGATTGATCATCCCAACAGGGTTAATGTCTAATTTGACCCCTAAACTTTAAATAAAATATTAATTTGACCCTAAACCCTCTCAACCTCACTTTTATCCCATAATGTCATTGTTACGGACACCTTCTTTGGTGGATGATGGCTAAACTGGTGCAGAATATCCATTGTTTTTATCCTTTTTGAGTTTTGACATTTACTTTCATATAAATATTTAAAAGTTTCATAATTATAACAGAACACCACTTCACAACAAAAAACCATCCTCAGGTGAGGTCTAAATTTTAACACCCCCCAGTTTAATTCCTTTGCATTTGTAAATATTAACAAAAAGAAGTTGATCTCTCACCGATTCCTTCACGGACTGATAGACTTGGTCTGAAAACATCCTTGGCATTGATAAGGAAAATATGACCAATGTAAAGATGATTTGTGGGAACATAGACACAACACAACTCTTCTTCACCAGAGTAGCTCCTCATTTCAAAATCAGAAGAATAAAAACACCACTCCTGATATCACAGAGTCTGCTGTGAAAGTGAAATAGTAGTCAAGATGCTAAATTCTAGTGCTAACTATTTATAGAAAGGTCAAATATTTGATGCTGTATGCAAATCTGGTTGAGCTTTAGTTTGGACACTGTGACATTGAATGTACTCGATAAGGTTGGGACAAAAACATAGATTCAGTAGCTGCATGTCGGGAAAGAAGATTTTGTTCAGTGGGCACTAGATGTGTAAATAAGACATTTGTGCTTGCAAGCTATTTGAGTTCAATTGAAAAAGAAGAAGAAAGAAACCCTCAAATTTGGAGATCTCGAGCTATCAACCAAACCAAACTCGAGTATCCTATTTTTTTATTTCCAATTAGTATTTGAAAATCTCAATTTCAACTCAAGCATGAGCACAGATAATCAAGTTTGAAATATGGGAATTTTTTTTATGTATGGGAATTGTACTCATCTTACCAAGTAAATGAGTTTAACAAGCATGATCAAGCAAACTAAAGTAGTTCAATTATTATATTGAATTGAGATCAATCATAAAAGTAAAACATAATCAAGCTGAGCTTCTAACGGGTTGAGCTTGACTCAGCTAGATTACACCCTAGTGAGCGAATCATTTCCTACAAGAATGTCATGGAAGCAAGAATCAAATGACTGGGCAGCATATGATTAAATCTATAGATTTCTAATGGACATGGTTATATCTGCTAAAGCGATTTTTTTTTTTTTGCAATGTGAAAATTGCTTGAAGGGTGAGACTATAAAATTTCAAGAGGTTTATGAAAAAATTTGCAAAAAAAGAAGTTGCCTATCTACAGGCCCTGAAATGAAGTTAAGGCCCTGAAATGAAGTTAAGGGCTATGAGGATTCATGTCATGTTTTGTGGCTTTAGTTGCATTGTAAGCTGCCCATCTTCCCATATGTACAGAGATTATTGTTGCATTATTTAGTTCTTTGTAAAATTTTGATAACATTGATTCTTTTTGTTCCCTCAAGGAGAAATGAACTTAAGCTTTGATTTTCTTTCCTTTTTTTCTATAGTTTTATACAAGTGTTGATAGACATGTAGAATGTAAGAAGCATATGCACAATTCAAAAATAGAATCCATTAGAACATTCTTTGTTTGTAAAAAGTCACATCTAAACCAGGTTGCTTTGTGTTGATTAAGTAAAAAAAAGTAAAGCCTGCTGAAAATTGCTAATTTAGCCTGCAAAAATCACAACATATAGTGGCATTTGTTGGAAAAGCCTCACTAAAAACATGTCATTTGCGACATTTGTAAAAAAATGCCACTAAAGAAAATGTCATTTGTGGCGCTTGTAAAGAAAAACACTACTAAAGAACAGGTTATTCGCGGCATTTTTTTCAAGCGCCACTATATCGCATAACATTTAGGGGCTTTTGATATACAAAACGCCGCTATATATCTTGAATTGTTGCGGCATATTTTGCCCACAAACGCTGCGAACTATTGCGGCACAGGTTTCAGCGGCGCTTTCCTTAGCGTTGAGACAGTTTTCAGGGGCTCTAAAAAATGCCGCTATAGGGCTAAAAAACGTTTCTAAAGACTTGTTTTGCTGAAGTGCCTTTCTCGTCAGAGAATTTTACATCAAGAGATAACATATCTTCAAGGAAGATCAATACCAAAGATTAAGACTTTCAACATCAAGATTCAAGGTTTTCAATTTACAGATATATTCAGGTACGCTTCCGCATCTAATATTTTATTCTTGATGATTGACATGATAGATCATAGATTAGGTTTTATATTAAGTTATGGTTTGGTTTTAACATCATACACAAAGGCTCATCCAAATACTACTTATCAAGCCAAAACAACACGTGAAAACCCTCTCCCAATTGCCAAAAGAACCAACCTAAACCCATGAATCGTTCCGCACGCTCATCTCCCTGAACCTCAACAATTTAACGCCATACGACAGACATACGACTCCGTCGAGTAATCTTGGTATAAATATTTTTAACAAATTTGATGACCAATTTAGAAAACGAATTATAATTTAAAGATGTTAGTGTAATCAACTCAGTTAAATTTGGTACTACAATTAATTTATAAATAGATTGTGAGCCAACATTCTTTTGCTAACTAAAGTTAAAATTCATTTTGGTTCCTAATTTGTTGGCTCAAAACATAATTTGAGTAATAAACAAGAGAAACGAGGAAAACATGCATTTTGTAAACAATTGCATGTTTTGATAAAATAAAATAAAAAAACAATTGCATGTTTTATATATAGTTAAGCTTACAGCTCGTGCAAAAACGCATATATTTTAGAGATGCATTTTTTCTTTTGCACTTGATGCCTAAGGCATAAAATTTACAAGAAAAAAAGCTTTCTAACTCAACCAACATTCTTTGTTTTTGCATAAAAACAGTAGAGAGAGAGAAAAAAAAAAGTGATGAATTGGATTTCAGAATCGGTCTTTTAGAAACAAATTGGTGTCCCCCCCCCCCTTTTCCTTGTACGAAATCTTGGTACAAATTTTGTTTGTTTTGTTGCAAACTATTAATTTTCTGCTTTGGTGCGTCGGAGCTTGAGACGAGCTTGTTGGAGCCTGGAGTTACTTGGGGAATACGGAATCGAGTCATCGTCGTTGTTGAACTCGTATGCCGATGGGCTGTCTGGTTGGGATTGACCGAACCTTGGTGAATCTACAAAGTTGACACACGGTGAGCTCCAACCCCTGTTCCTCCCCGACGGACTCCGTAAACCATTTGGAGATGGTGGTGGTGGAATATTGAGATTTCGTTCGGATTTCTGATCATTTGGATAATTCAGTTATTTTTTGTTTAGTCAAACTGGATCAAGTTCAAGTAGCAACCAAAATTTCATAACATCTCTCCTACTTAATCAAACCGATGGGGGTGGATTACCTTATTGCTAGGTTTTCCTGGATTCAACCTTGCAGATTGGCCAACCATGTATTGAAATATTTCAAAGAATTTAGCCAACCCAGTTTCCGAGCAGTTTGCCCAGTAATGCGTAAAAACGTCCCATGCGCGTGCTTTCAGCTCCATGATCTTTCGATACACTTCGGTTTCATGTTTCGCCAAGTAAGGCCGCAAGAAGGTGTCGTACACGAAATTGGTTCCCTGCAGTATCAGAATACATTGATGTTCAAGATTTGCATCAGAATGAATACCCTGTAGGATTTGGTAAATCACCTGGATTTTAGGGTACCATAGGTAGATAAAAAATGTAAGCTTCATCTCACCATACATAGGCAACCTTCAGGATAATTAAATTCATATATTATTAATCAAAGCAATCGGATTGCAGCCAGGGACGGAGCCAGGAATCAAGCTTTAATACCTACCAAGAAATGAATATGTCCGTTATCCTCTCCAATATTGTAATAGAAGCCACAAGGATCCTGCAAAATCCATAACCACCATATATTTTCTTTCGAGTTTAGATTATTTTAAGAACGAATTTGTTGTCTGATCAATTCTAAATTTAAATTTTATTCCGACTTTTTAAAATCCACTCCATTTAATACAAATATAATTTAAAAATTGAATGAAATGGTCATCATTTTGATATACCAATATTCACACCAAAATCTGAGTTCTTCAATCTCAACCTTGTTCCTCTCCACCGTTTTAAAGCACTCGAACGCTGGATATGCATATCCAAAGAGCAACCTGAAATTTTAACAAAAATGCAATAAAATCTATACTGATTATAATTATGATACATTTTAGAAATCATTTCTTTATTGTTTTTATTAAAAGGAAAATGTAAAACCTCCCAAAAGAGACTTACACTAACAATCTGTTCAAGAAATCGCCCAACATTTTTTATTAATTAATTATTTTTCTCTGAAATCTCCCGATCAAATTTTCCTGAAAAAAAAAGAAATAGTATTCCATAAGAGAAAAATGTAAAATTCCCTTTATTTAACAAACAAAAACAACCTAGAATTCCAAACCTGTTCCCAGGCCAGAACCAACAAAAAGACAAAACACCAAATTAATTATTGAAGTCTCCTAGATTTACCTCTGAACCAAACTGATAAAAAAACTAAAAATGATCAGTTTGATTCCGGGGAGGAATAAAATGAAACAACTCCTTTGAGAGTTTATATTTGGAATTGGATTAGAGAATTGATGGATTTATAGCAGTCGTGAATACTAAGTTTATTTTCATAATAAAAAGGTTTGGCTAGAAAGAATAGACGGAGAGAAAAGGAAGGGCTTCTTTTTTCTTCCTTCTATTCTTCCAACGACTTTACCGTTTGTCAGTTATTGTTTCCTCTTCCGCTATTCTCTTTTTTATACTAAAATTTTGCACACCCACATTAATTATTTTCTTAAAAAATAGTTACCAGTAATTTTCTTGGGAAAAATTTAATATTTTTAAATATTTTAAAATTTATTAAAAGCACGCATTTTCGTCATAGGTTTATTCTTTGATATTAAAACTTAATCAATTAAAGATTCATTAATTGACTGAATGGTCAAGATACTTATATTGTCTCATTTTGTATGTGTTCAAATATAGAAAATCAAGTGTAGAATGCTTGAGAAAAATGATGAAGAAAATGATAGTTCTTGAAAAATTTGGGATAACTTTGAGAGAAAAGGATGATAGGAAGTTTAGAAAATGGATTGTGTAGTTATTAAAATGATCTGTAAAAGGTTTAGAGCAATTTTAAAAGAAATATCTATTGTAAGAAAATTGCTTGTTCTTTTAAAAAAAACAAGGGTACTAAGACTTTGGAAGCTAAACATTTCATATTTTGATTCTTTTTCTTTTTTTTTTTGGTTGACCTCTGGTTTCCAGGGCTTCGCCCTAACTAATTCAGACTGACTCGGGTCGCACACCTGGCTTTGGTGGGTGAGTCTCCCAACGGGGATTTTTTTGCATACACAATGCCTCGAACCCGAGACCTTGCTTAAGCGATACTAGGGATGGCAGACGGGTATAGTTCTGCGGATTTCGCACCGCATCCGCCCTAGCTGGGGTGGGGATGGGTATGAGTTTGGTGGGTGGTGGGCGGATGTGGATGTAAAAAGTCATACCCGTCGTGGGTAGTGGGTAGGTGATGGGTTTGAGACCTTACCCGCACCGTACCCTCCTGCACCCGCCCGCTCCGCATCCACCCGCCCACTAACTACCCACCGTATGAATTTTGGACCATTTATGTTTGTAGACTTTGATTATGCCTTTTATTATGGTGTTTTATGTATTAAGATATTAGTTTGTTTTAAAATCTACATTAATCCTTAAGTTTATAGACTTTGAACTCAATTAATTTAATTTGAAAAAATGATGGTTTATAATCGAGCTTGTATTCATTGTTTAAGATCGAGCTTGAATTAATCAGGTTGTAATTTTGTGACATGTGTGGTTAAGTAGAATTTATACAAGTGTAAATATGCTTTAATTAAGTTAGCTATAGTTAATTAGTTACTATAGTTAAGTAGAATTTCTACATGTAAAAATGTACTTTAGTTAAGTTAGCGATCGTCAATTAGTTAGTTGTAGTTAAATTTATATCGGTGTAAATATGTGATATATATACTTGATCAATCAATAAAGTATGTGAGGTTGTACTCTTCTTTACAAAAGTAAATGGTTTATTTTTACATAATTTGATATTAGTGGTTGCTTGTAGGCGAATACGAGTTGGGTGGTGGATGTCCAGTTGGGTATTAGGATGGATTTGAGAATGTACCCAGTTGGGCGGGTGTGGATTTGAAAATTGTACCCGTCGTGGGTGGTGGGTAGGTGGTGGATATAAAAAATTTAGGTGGGTATGGGGATGGGGGAAGGGTATCCGCACCCGCCCCGCCCATTTGCCATCCCTAAGCGATACCAAGCTGCTTACCACTTGGACCAACCTCTGTTGGTATATTTTGCTTCTTTTTCAATCGATCGATCCTCTTTTACAACTTTGTCACCAATTATGCTAATTTCAAAATAATTTCCAAAATTAAACCCATAATTGAACAAAATAGGATTTTAAAAATATCCAGTTGACTTTTTCACAAAAAAGTTGACTTCTCGAAAATCAAATAAAATAATAATATTTTTTAAAATAATCAAAAATTTACAAAAGGATTTAAATTTATCAAGAAGGGTATCATTTGAGCTTCCAACAACAAAATTGGGTCATAGAAACTCTTATCCTCTAGAATGATTTTCATCCTTAAGATTACCTTATGCGAACAAGTAGGGATATTGATGTTTCATCTCATCCTCTATTTCCAACTCATTTCTTCCATTTTTCAGTTGTGTTACAATACCTTCACCAAAGCAATAGTCTTATTCTAAAAAACTTTCTCACTACGATCCAAAATAGCAATAGAATCCTCCTCATATGTACGACCAAATCAAACTTCGATCGCCTCAAACGGCACAACATGAGGTGAATTAGAACGATACATCTACAACATATAAACATGGAAAACATTATGGATATAGTAAAGCTCACTAGGCAACTTGATATGATAAGCAACTAGTCCAGTGCTCTCGATCACCTCATAAGACCAAATAAACCTCGAACTTAGCTTACCCTTCTATCCAAGCCTCAAAACCTTTATTCACAGAAATCCTAAAAAACATTTGATCGCCAACTTGAAACTTGATATCTTGATGTTTCAAATCTACATAAGACTTCTGCATATTAGAAGCTATTTTCAAATGATCACATATCAACTTCACTTTCTGTTGGGCTCGAATATATCAACTGAATATCGCCAAGAGAGGGTGAATTGGATTTGCAAGAAGTTGAGTAGAAGCAATAGAAAAATAAAAGTTTTGGACACAAGGATATATAATAGTTCAACTTCTAAACTAAGTCTATCTCCACTACCTTAGCTTACCACTAAGGATTTCTCAAATCCACTAGATTTGCTTTCTTTTGGGACAAAGAGATAACTTTACAACTCCCATAAGGTTTATACCCCAAAACCTTAAGACACTTTTTCCGATTACAAATTTAGCAAACTAAGAAACCTCACAAGGTTGAATGTTTGCACAACACTCACCCAAAACCTAACACTTGAGCAAATATAAAAATTAAGCTCACATGTGTATTCTAATGAAAAAATAAACTTTACAAGAACAAAATTGATTTCTCTAACATTGAATGTTTGCAAGTTGTTTTTTGTTGTCCTGTGGCTGCTTGAAGTGGTCTTTTGAATCCCCTAATGAGTTTATGGTCGTTACTAGCCGTTGAGGTTGGTTTGGAGCTGTCGAAGACGTAATTTCTAGGATTAAATGCTTTTATGGGCCTGTCAATATCGATATGCGATCAGTCGTATTAGTACCTGCCTAAAACTGAAAGAGTCGTTACTCATATTAAGTAGTGCGTACCGTTACACGATACCTTAATATCGATATGCGCCTTTGCGTATCGATACAACATAGTTAGTATCGACATGAAGATAGTTTACTAGAATCTGAAACCCTCTCGCATATTGGTACGCTTACGACCGTACCGGTACGGGCTATTGAGAATCAGTACTAGAGTTACATAGCTGTACTCACAACAAATTTTGACTTTTAAAATATTTTAAAAATACTTGTACAAGTCAAAAATCTTTTCAAAAGCTTTTCAAATATATTTTCAAGTTAGATGGACTTTGAATTATTTTTGCAATATTGTTTAAGTCCACAAACATTTTTCATAAGAGTTTTATCAAAATCTTTATCTATACAATCTCCCATTTTGATATAACGAAACCACTTGAATTTTTTTTTTAAATGTTGCCCCTTAGAAAAATAATTTTAAGAAAGAGAATATTTTTAGAAAAATATTTAAATTCCTCATTTTTCTTTTTGAATTAAAATATCCAAACATATCTCTCTTTGTTATATCAAAAAAATATTTCAAAACAAAGTTTGAAATCTAAATGTTAGTACACGATAACAATGGAGAGAAGACTAAAAGAAATTTAAACATGAAAGAAATAAAAAGATGACTACCCCTTAATCAAGCAACAAAAATGATTAGTCTAATCATCCAAAAGAAATATTGAATTTCACATACAAATAAACAAAATTAAAAGCAAGAAATTCAATTGACATGCTCTATAAACAAATATTTCATTAATCATACAAAAGCATGGAAAAAAGGAGACAAAAATGTCATTTTTTGACTATGTGTATCAATATGCAAGGTCGCGTATCGGTACTGGTTGAAGGCAGTATCGGTACGGTATGGGCGGTACCATTACCAATTGCACGAAATGGTGAAAAATTGTAGCGAAAACATACTTAAAGGCCTCATAAGATCAGCTAAAGTGTATACGAAGGCTCTAAGAGGTCCTAGATATACATTTTGGGCATTTTAGCTCCAAGTTATCAACATGCTTCTTAAAAACTATCATTTGAAACATAGAAAGTATGGATTAACCAAAACATAGATATAAACATATAAGGCTATAAACAAGTAACTCATACGATTTTGACTCCCCCTATCTATATGTATTTAAGGCATCACAGAGTGAAACAAAACATGCTTTGATCAATAAAAAGACATTAGAATCATAATCAAGAAAATTGCATGAAAATAAATTTTACCACTTGAAGCCTCACCATCTTCAAGTGTCCTTCCTATTTGTGTGTCTAGAGCTATCAAATTCCATGAATTTATTCATCATGCTCCAACACATCTACAAAAGACAATCATACAAATTTTGGTATCCAAATTCCTTTGGATCCATTGGCATTAGTCTCATAAACCTTAGTTTCCTTTGGAATCCTTTTTTCAATACCTTCCTTTTTCTTTGAATAAATAAGTCCTTTAGGGACCAAACATGTTTAAGTAATTTTCTTTTTACAAATCTAAGGGAACTAGTTGCCTAACATAAAATTTTGATTTAACAAAATTTATTTTGGTGCATTCTCCATTTTTCTTTTCAGAACTTTTGTAAATCAAAGCTTTTTCCTTCTTAAGATCATTAATTTCTCTTTGATGATCTTATTGAACCTTTTGAAGCAAGTTTTGTAAATTCAACTTCTTTTGTTCAAACTCATTGAGTTTTGCTCCAAGTTCAAGGTTGGTTTTAGAAAGCAAATTATTTTCAACTTTCAATTTTGAAACATTTCCTTATTTTTCAAAATATGGGTTTTAAATTCTAAAACCAATTCATTGTAGACATCTTGTTATTCATCAGTAGTATAGGAAGTAGAAATAGATGAATTAGAAATTACCATTGAACCTTCTAGGATGGCCGTGAGACATAGGTTGGCTACATTATCTTCTTCGTTGGAGTCTTCATCACTCTATGTAACCAAGAATTTCTTCTTCTTATAATGGTTTGATCCATTCTTCTTCATCCTTAAACAATCGTAATTGGCGTGCCCTAACTTCTTGCACTCAAAGCATATGATAAGACCCTCCTCTTCTTTGCTTCATGTCTAGCTTTTTCTTTCTCGAAGAGCTTGGCCATTTCTTCATCTTCTTTGTCCTCTTTAATTGAATCTTCTTGATAGCTTGGGGATTTAAGAGCAACATTATTTTCTTTGTTCTCTTCTTTCCTCTTTTCCTTCTTCCCCTTAGAAATCATCTCATGGGTGAGAAAGGAACCATTGAGCTTATCAAGCTTGAGCGTCTTGAGATTCTTTGCTTCTATAATGACAGTCTTCTTGGACTATCATGATTCGGGAAGTGAATAAATCAACTTCCTCAAAAGCTTGTCTTTTGAAGTCAACTCTACATAGCCTTTTAGCTCGTTCACAATGGTGGAGAACCGATTAGACATAATTTTGATGTCTTTCTCTGGGTCCATCTTGAAGTTCTCATAGCTCAAGTTAAAAAGACCAATCTTTGTCTCATTCACTTCGTTTGTGCCCTCACGAGTGACTTCAAGCTTGTCCCAAATTTCCTTGGCATCTTTACATGAAGAGACTCTTTCATACTCATCAGGACCAAGTCTAAAAAATAGGATATGCAAGGCCTTTGCACTTAGTTGCATTTGTCTCTTGTCTTCCGCACTCCTTCTTGCTACTTTGATGGATGAAAGGGCCATCAACTACAACATTCCAAAGGTTGTAATCATTGGATTGAATGAAGAGCATCATCCTATTTTTCCAATAAGAATAGTTAACCCCTTTGAAGTAGGAAGGCTTGGTGATGTATTGTGTCATGTTAACCAACTGATGTAGAAAAGATTGAACACCTCTAGGATCCTCTCAAAGGTTGTTAGATTGTCTCTTTGAGCCTCGCTCTGATACCGATTGTTGCACTCGAATACGTCAACCGAATATTGCCAAGAGAGGGTGAATTGGCTTTTGCAAAAAGTTAGTGGAAGCAATAGAAAAATAAAAAAAATTGGAAACAAGGATTTATAGTGGTTCGACTTCTAAACTAAGTCTACCTCCACTACCTTAGCTTCCTACTAAGGATTTCTCAAATGCACTAGATTTGCTTTCTTTTGAGGTCAATTTGATAACCTTACAACTCCCTGAAGGTCTATACCCCAAAACCTTAAGACACTCTTTTCCTAAGAGATTACAAATTAGCAAACTAAGAAACCTCACACGGCTGAATGTTTGCACACCCCCTTAACCTAGCCTAGTTGCTAGATCCAAATCAAGGGAATCACATTGGTTTGCCAAAGCCAACCCGAACTGACTTACTCGAATTAAGCCCATTTTATTTTATCTTATCTAGATGAAAAATTAAATCCTATGGTATACATAACAGCAACATTTAAAGTTACATTTGAAACGGACGCCAAAAAGACACTAAATTTCAAGGACTTATTCAAATTTCAAGTTACCAATATTTAATTAATCATATTTCATGCTAGAATGTCAATTTTTAGCTCAAACAGATCATCCAAACTCATCCCATTGATATGAGACATTTAGTGACCATTTTGTAAAAAATCCAAACTACAACATAATCCCAACAGTTAAAAACTACCTCACGTACAAATACGTGGGACCCCATGCTGATACGATGAGATGCATACCAATACTCTGGAACTCCGTACTGATACGGTGATTCCAGTAGCTAAAATCAGTATTGGTATAGCCTGCTCCGTACCGATACCTAGGCTTGAAATTAAATCAACTCTTTAAGTCATTACCAGACCCTATGTACCGATATAGATGGTACCGTACCTGTATAGGCAGACCTGAAATGCTCATTTTTCCTATTTTTTCAACTCCAAACCAATTCAAACATGCTTCAATCAATCTAACATGCTTCCTAAACATAATCCACATACAAAGCATACTTCAAAGCACATAAAAACCAAAAATCATGCATTAATCATTACCAACACTCAATCTAGAGGCATGCTTCCTAATTGCATAAACCAACATACTCAAAATGTAAATTAAGGCTTGAAACTAACCAAGCATACCATCTAACATTCATACATGTCATTTAAGACTTGATCATGCATCCAAAACTCAAACTTAATCATCCAATCAATGTTTTCATATCATGGCATATTAAATCACATGATTCCCAAACTTGGTTCAACAAAAAACACAAAATTAACATGCTTTAAAGTCTCATCCATATGCATTTAATCAAACCAATGTCAAACCATTTATATTCATCAAAAATAATAAACTAAAGGAATAATGCATCAAAATGCACATGATTCTCAAGCTACCAAAAGATCATACTACGAAACAACTTTTCCTTGCTCTTTCTTTTCTATTACAACATAAAACTAGAGGAATAATGCATCAATATGCATCCAACAACCAGACATAATCATTCCCTTGCATCCTCAACAAAACACTCCCAAAATCTATCTGAAAACACCGAAAACAACCTCTAACATCATCCAATCCACAAACCAGCTACAAAACTATGATTATATTAACAAACCTTATCAATAACCATCTATAAACACAATCAAATCATCCTTATACCTCCAGCAAACATAAATCACCAATAACAACCCCAAAACTAACCAAATATCAACCTAACAATCAAGAAATTAATTAGTTTTGGGATTTAAATCAAAAACCTTATTTCACATTATGATTATACAACTAAAATGTGAATTAACTCAATTGAAATCAACAACATGCATCATCTCAATCAAGAATTTAGGAAAAACACTAAAATCACCATTTAACATCCATTTCTTGAATTAAATAGCAAAATCAAGTTAGAAAACAATAAATAAGAGCAAATTACTAGGGAATATCAATAAAGAACCTTTAGTTTAATAGAGAAAAAGAAAATCACCATTTAGGAGTTTCCTACCAAAATTGACGTAACTTTTCTTTTGAAGAGAAAATGAGAAATATAATGAATCTTTAGAAATTCTTTGTAAGGTTTTGTGAAGCAAGGAAAGATGAATCAAATGAGATATTTCTCATTAAAAATCAACAAGAAATCTGGAATTTGTGAGAAAGAAAGTGAAAAGAAAATGTAGAGAAAAAATCTTAAGGAATTTTGGAAAATGAGAAAATGATTTAAGAAAACTAATTAACCGTCAAAATTTTCAGCTAATTAAGGGGGTAAACTTAATTAAAATATATGGAAAATATAGCTCTCTAAAGGTTCTTGGTATTGTCCCTTTTACAATTTAGTCACTATAAAAACAATATTGTAAACTTTACATTTTAGTCACTGAAACTAAAATGTCAATTTAATCAATATAATTTGCCATAAATTTAATTACCAAAATGCTTAATAAAATATTTAAACATTTTTAGAAGTCTAAACCAACTTTAATTTAACAAAATTCCATTTTTAAAATATTTATTTTACCCGAAAGATATTTAACCGATTAATCTGGTTCAACCAAATCGAACCCGACCCGATCAAATTCCCTAATTCTTCTAACCCTATTTTTGGGTTGTTACAACTCTCCCCATCTTAAAAGAAGTTGCATCCTCAAAATTTACTTGAAGGGAAAATATAAGGATACTGCTCTAGCATGTCATTCATCGTCTCCTAAGTGGCTTCCTCAACTCCTCGAATACGCCACAATACATTGACCAATTGAATGGTCTTACCACAAAGAATCTTCATGGTAGAGTCCAATATCTCAACCGAATCCTCATCATATGTCAAATTTGGACGCAACTCTATTTCTTAAATTTGTACAACATGCGACGAATCCGACCTCTATCTCCAGAGCATCGGCATATGAAGACATCATATATCCACTCAAACTCTACTGCAACCTCAATCTATAAGCAACCATACTGACACGTTCAAGCACTTCATCTGGACCAATTAACCTAGGGCTCTACTTACCCTTGCGTCCAAACCTCCTAACCATCTTCCAAGGGAAAACCTTCAAAAACACTAACACCCATTGCATAATCAGTCTCCCTTCGCTTCAAATCCGTATAAGACTTTTGTCGATCTAAAACTACCTTTAACCGATCGCAAATGAGCTTCACCTTTTCATCCATACCTTTAAGCCCATTTCCATCCAACAAAGAAGCGTCCGACACTTATGTCCATAAAGAGCTCCATATGGAGCCATCTGTATACTCGACTGATAGCTATTATTATAAGCAAACTCTACCAACGGTAGTTGCTTCTCCCATGTTCCCTAAAACTCAATGATACAACATCTCAGCATATCTTCAAGAACCTAAACAAAACGCTCAGAATGACTATCCGTCTGACATTGATATGTAAAGCTGAAATTAAGCCTTGTTCCAAAGCTGTCTGTAAACTCTCCCACAATATTGATGTAAAACGAGAATCTATATCTGATATAATCAACTTTGGAACCCCATGTAACCTTACAATCTCAGTAATATACATCTCGACCAACTTATCCATCGTATTCGTCGTATGCACAACAAGAAAATATGGACACTTCGTAAAATGATCAACAATCACCCATATCAAATCCTTTTTGGACGACGTTAAAGGCAAACCCGTCACAAAATTCATGGTAATCCTTTCCCATTTCCACTCTGAAATCTGTACATGTTGCAACAATCCAGAAGGAAACTCATGCTCAACCTTAACACGTTGACACACCAAACATTGAGAAACAAACTCCACTACATCCTTTTTCAAGCCAACCCAATAATACACCTCCCTCAAATCATGGTACATCTTAGTACCATGGGAATACATAGAAAAAGGACTAGAATGCGCTTCAGTCAAAATGCGACTCAACTCAGAATCTTCCAGCACAACTATTTGACCCTTAAAACAAAGAACACCGTCATCATCAAAATGGAAATCCGCGGTTTACCTTACAAAATGTCTTTAACATACAGAACCAATAAATCATCATAAGGTTGCCTCACTTTAATTATTTGAGAAAATGTAGGCTTAACTTGCAACTCAGCCAAAAAACCACTTTCCCGTAATATTCTCAACCTAATAAACTTCTCTCTCAGCTCAACGACTGCCTTATGACTTAACACATCCACTACAACATCAACTTTTCCTGGATGATACTCAATCGTCGAGTCATAATCCTTAAGCAACTCAACCCATCTTTGTTGCCTAAGATTCAACTCTTTTTGAGACATCAAATACTTCAAACTCTTGTGATCAGTGTAAATAGTACACTTCTCACCATAAAGATAATGTCTCTAAATCTTAAAGGCAAAGACTACTACAGCAAGCTCCAAATCATGCGTAGGATAATTGCGCTCATGAACTTTCAACTATCTCCATGCATAAGGCACAACTTTCCCTTCCTGCATCAGTACATAACCCAATCCAACATATGATGCATCACTATACACCACAACTCCTTACCTGGCTCGGGTTGAATCAAAATAGGAGCGTGTGTTAAAACCTCCTTCAACTTCTCAAAACTATGTTGCCGACTCTTCATTCATTCGAACGAAACATTTTTTTGCAAAACCTTAGTCAACGGAGCAGCGATACTTGAGAAACCCTTAACAAAATAACGATAATACCCAGCCAATCCAAGGAAACTACATTCCTCATATACTGTCTTAGGTTACTTTCATCTAATAGTAGCCTCAATCTTCTTCGGAACAACACGAATACTGTAATATCCCAATTCTTGCTTAGTGACTAAAATGTAACTTTTGAAAGTTTAGGGGTTAAAGTGTAAACTTTGGAAAAGTTTAGGGACCAAAGTGTAATTTTGAAAAGTTATGTAATTTAACCCCGTAAATAGATAGTTCACCCTTAAGAGTGGTATTTCTGTGTTATCGGATTTTTCATACGAGGCTTATGTTATTCGAATCTGGGTCGAATAAAATTATTAAGTGTGCTCATGCCAGAGTAGCCCAAGGATGGGTGACCTAATGGGAAGGTCCCATATTCAATATTTTGACTGATAAAAATGATTCAGTTTGAGTTAATAGTATTCGTAATGGATTGTTAAGATAATATTTCTAAGAGAAGATGTATCCAATAAAAATTCCGATAATTATCGGTATATCGGATCGAATTAAAATTTTAAAGATAGTTCCCAAAGATTTTGGAAAATTCATAAAATATTATTTTATGAATATTTTATTAATGTTGGTGACATTGTAATTAGATTTAGTTAGAATATGATGGAATGGTTATAAAGCTCAAAGAAAGAAAATTTGGAAATCGTATTGAATGAAATTCGAATATTTGGATCGAATAAATATCATAAATTAAAATTTATGATATTTTGAGAAGGTGGCTGGTTAGAATGGAACTAATTTTGTTCAATTTTTATGGAATGGCAATTTTCAAGACTTGATGTAAATAAGGCATACTATTCATGACCCAGGTGAGTGCATTTACATGTTTTAAAATGCAATTAGGAAAACTTGCGAGTAGTCAACCTTAAATTGAAATGATATTGTATTTTTCTATAATACGTGCTATAATACATTGCTCAACATGTCAAGGTTGATGGAATATCAGGTACGAATGATTGTTTGCATAAATGTCGATGCATTATGAATACATGAGATATGGAAAATGACAAAATTAAAATGGAACGAGATACACCTACAAATAGTATTACCTTATATATAAATGTTGAGCTACTGCATATTGTCATAAAAGTAGATTATATGGAATATGAAATATGAATTATTTCTCTAAGAAATGATGATGATCTATGTTTGCCATGATTATTTATGATGAAGCATGAAACTTGGAATGTTTATTTATATGACTGATTATGATGATTGATTGATGATAAAAGAAATGGCCAAGTATTGAGTATGAGAGTCCATGGTATAGTTGGCATGCCATAGAGTCTTTAGCAGCTGCATCCTCATGTTCAAGTTATGAAAACGATATTGTGACAAAATGATTGTCATATGCACCCTGGGGATCTGCGCCCACTGTGCCTAAGTGCACTACCGAGGTGCCGCACCCTGGGGATATACACCCACTGTGCCCGAGTGCACTGTCGAGGTGCTTTATGTTTATGTAGAGCAAAGAGCATCCCCGAGTACGTACTCATCTTTACGTTCATGTTTGACACTATGGTGTCATTACAAGATGACTCGCGTACCTCGATCTCATATAGCATACTTTGGGCAATGATAAAAAGATCATGATACGTAAATGAATCATGTTATGTATATGAAACATGTCACGAATATGAACCATGTTATGTATATGAAATATGTCAAGTATACGAATTATGTCACGTATATGAAGCATGACATGTATATGAATTATACCAAGTATATGAATCAGGCCAAGAACATGAATTATGTCATGTATACAAAGTATGTCACAAGTATAAGAAATATGCTATGCATATGAACCATGCCATGTATATACATTATGTTATGTATATGAACCATGCCATGCATATGAATTATGCCATGCATATGAACTATGTCATGTACATGTGTCATGTTATGTATATGAATTAAGTCATGTATGTGAATGAAAACACGTATACGAATCATGCCACGTAAGAAAACCATGTCATACAATTGGAAGATGCCACATATGAAAATCATGTTACATAAATGGATCATGTCATGAATATGAATTTCATTACATATATGAACATGTCATGTATATAAATCATGTTATGCATGAAATTCATGTCATGTATGTGAAACATGTTGTTTATGTGAATTATACCATGTATGCGAATTATGTTATTCGTACGAAATATACCATGTATATGACTGATTTTATGATGGTAGAGCATTGAAATTATGAATATGTTAGGAACTTATGAAATATACATGAGAATTTAGAGACTATGGAACCCTTGATAGAACTATCCTATCTTAGGTGGAGAACTTGATATGATATCATAAAATAAGTACTACTTTATTCTATATTTGTTAAATAAGATTATTGCCTCACTAAGTTCGTACTTAACGTGTGTTATTTCACACGTAGGTTCTCCCACGTAGAAGGGTATGAATGAGCTATTATTTGGAAAGTCAAGCTACATTAGCAAGCACGGTATGTACATCTTATATTATGGTTGATATCTAGTGGGCATGTACTTGTATGTATGTGGGTTTGAAAATATGCAAATGTTTTGTAAACTTAAGTTATAATGTGGTTACGTATTAATTACGAGTGTAGGGACTCAGAATACGATTTTACTATAAATGATTATGATTTAAGACATAATTAAGTGTAGTTTAACCCTAATCGCGTATAAATTTTAAAATCAAGAAAATGGTCTAGGCAGGGTACATAGTTTTCTCCCTGAATTATATTTTTGTTTCGATAACTCATTTATAAATTTTATAAAACAATTCAGGGTCAAAACTAGCTGCAGTAGACTAACATAGTTTTTATTTAAAACCGAATAAGGGGTTAAACTATAAGGTAAAGTTTGGTTTAAAAAAATCAAGTTAAGTTTTCTTAACAACTCTGTAACATCTTTAGTGTATATTCAGTATACGAATATACGTTAAGGGTGTTACAAATACCCTCTGCTGACACAACATGTCCAAGAAACATTACTTCCTTGAGCCAAAATTCACATTTGCTCAACTTATCATACAACTGGTATTCCTTCAAATCCTGTAACATAATCTGCAAATATTTATCGTGTTCTTCCTCGGTACGAGAGTACACAAGGATATCATCAATGAACACAACAATAAACCAAGCAAGTTACTCATAAAACACGCTATTCATCATATCCATAAAAGTAGCTAGGGCATTAGTAAGACCAAACGACATCACCAAGAACTCATAATGCCTATATCTAGGGCGAAAAGTAGTTTTGAGCACATCTTCTTCCTTAACCTTCAACTAATAATACATAGATCTCAAATCAATCTTCGAGAACACCAAAGCACCATAGAACTGGTCAAACAAATCATCAATCCACGATAATGGGTACTTAATCTTAATCGTCAACTTATTAAGTTGTCGATAACCAATATACATTCGCATGGTCCTATCATTTTTCTTCAGAAACAACATTAGTGCACCCCAAGGTGAAACACACAGTCAAATGAAACCACGACCCAACAACTTCTGAAGTTGAGTCTTCAAAACTTTTAATTCTTTCGACGCCATGTGATAAAAACCAATGGACATCATAGCCATGCCAAAGTACATCTTAATATAAAACTCAACTTCCTTGTCCGATGGCAATCTAGGCAACTCTTTAGGAAAATCTTCCAAAAAAATCACACACTGTCCAAATATCCTATACTCAAACACCCGTGATACATGGATTCATCATAAAATGCTAAGTAGGCTTTACAACCCACTCTTATTATCCTTTCAGCTTGCATCACCGACACCATATTAGACAAAAATTTAGTATTCTCGCCTACTACTACAACAACATAATCATCTGCAAGCTTCAAATAAATACTCTTGGTCTCAAAATCAACAATAGCTCTGTGCTCAGTTAACCAATCCACGCCCAAAATAATATCAAAACCGTAGAAAGACAACTCCATTAAATCTACAGCAAAAACATGACCTTGAACAACAAAGGGCACCTCCTATACTATCTCCTAACTATAGCAGTCTCACTAAGAGAACTATTTATCAAAACACCGATATCCAAAATCTCAACAGGTATATCAAAAAATGTGCATGCTCACTCAATATATATGAATATGCAAAACTCGAATCAATCAAAGAAAATGACGACATAGACTGTAAAGTAAAGGTATCTACAATCATGACGGTATCATTATGGACCTCGCGATACACATACACCCTTATCGGTCCTCCAGACTTTGGCTAAATAGCAACAGTGTGAGCAATAGTCCTCTGTCCCTCACCATACCTCTAAAAAATTACCCCTACCACGGCCTTGGCCTCTAGTAGGAGCAGTAGCAACAATTACCGTCTAAACTGATGCATCTCTAGCAGCACACTCGTCTGATGTTCTTGTGAGCCACACGTATAATAAGCTCCAATAAACCTTCAGCAATCACCTGGATGACATTTCCCACAATGCTCACACGAGGTGAACTCAGAAGCACCAATAATAGTAATCTGGATAGTTTGACCACATTCATCATCTCCTCGTCTATGATCTGGCTTATATCACTTATCACACGATCTCTTATTCTGACTCCCAACATAATCAAACTCTACAACTCTCTTCCTTGTATCAACACTCACCGTCTAAGAACAAAAACCCAAGGACTCCTCAAAATCCTTGACCATGTTGACCAACACATTAAACTAAGTGTAATCAATGGCTAACAAGTATGTCTTGATTTTCTTTACAAGACTATATATAAACGTATCGCACCTTTGGCGATCCTCCGGAACTAGCTCACGAGCATATTGGCTCAATCAGATAAACTTCACCTCATACTCTGTTGGAGTATGCCCAAAGACCAATCATGAGATGGTTGTAAAAGACATACTTATTTTATAGTGTTAATATAAAGCCATTATTATTTTTTAGTCTTATTATGTGCATTTATAGATAAACTAAATTATAATAAAGTCCTTAGAATAATATAGTTATTCTTGAATGTTCTTAGTCGATTATTATTGTGGTCATGGACAACAATAATATATTAAGACTAATATTTAGTTGATTGATGACAAAATGTTGTCATTGACATGAAGATGTCAAAATCAATACATAAGTATGTGTTAGAGAATGACATATTGGACTGACCCGCTATGAGCATGTTTCTTGGATTATTATGTGATAGTCACAATATTGCTCATAGTGATAACTGCATGTATGATCCTCAAACTTGAGATCATCATTATTTCAACTTCGTGAGTGACATAGTTTGATGTAGTCAGACGTGTGGTGTAACTGACTGCACTATAAAGACTAATATTGGATATATCGCAATCTATGTAGCGGAATATGGTTGATCAAGCTAGGATTTGTCCCTCCTACATAATAGGAGTAAGATCATAGGCCACTTGATTGAGTGAGACTAGAAAATGCATGGCCATACTCGAATAAATTGATATGAGATATCATAGTTATTCGTTTATAATAGTCTACTCAAGATATCAAGAAATATTAGATGGACTATACAAGTGTGACTATTCCATGACTTGTGTCCAATCTAGATATGAGGACAAAAGGATGCAATACATGAAAAGAGTTAATCACGAAAAAAGGTTATGTCAAACCACGACTTCCTGTAACTTAGGTATCAATGATGCATTGCTAAATGCTACTCATTGCTTGTAATATTAGAATTGTTCTAGGTGTTACTGCTAACGTTACATGAACCTACAAGGGTCACACCCTATGATTGAAACGAAAAAATATCGACTAGATAGCATGTGTACAAACTTGTTGTACACGTAATAAGTAAAAACCAAAATTATTATAATTACTGTAATTATAGATAATCTTGTTTATATATTTCTTAATACTAGATAATTATTGTAATTATCAAATATTATTAAAATATATATATATATATATCTAAATAAACCTAATTAAAGTAGAATCAGATTCTACATATTTAATTATATTCGGCTAAATATATTTTATATTTAATGAATTCGAATTTAATTAGAATAAAAGTAGAATTTTGTAAAAAAGCCTCTCTAACAGTTAGAGAAGTAAAATATTGTTCGTTTCATTAGAGGTGGACTGTGTAGAGGTCGAAACGCTGTTGTGATGACTTAGATTCGATATCGTGCTAGAAGAATTGGATTCTCACAACTCCCTGCGGTTTTTTAGATTTATTTAAGGTAACGTTTCTTCCTTTTTCACCCTGAGTTTGTTCCTTGTACATGAATCACTGGCGGAATACGTCGAATAATTTTTTCGCTGAGCCATAGGGTGTACCGGTATTTCCCAACAGTGGTATCAGAGCCACTTGTATGATATAAATTCAGACTTAAATACTTGGATGATGCTTTTGTATGAGATGCATGTTTTGTTTTTCTATATGGACGAGTATACGATATTTATGGGAAACAAAGAAATTAAATACAGTCACGGTTAATCTGTTTTAAATAAGTTTTTACAATCGATGGTTAAACGTTAATCAAATGTTTGTTGCAGTGAGGTTTTAATTATTGTATGTTAATTGTTAACATGATGAACTTACGGTTCAGATAGCATATCATTTTTGGCAGAGGAACAATGGTTGTTCAAGTGCGAAAAACCTTAGGGATTGAAAAATCCCAAAAACATGGATCTGTCGGACCGCATAGGAAACAAAGGTCGTAGGAACTATTTTGGTAAATATAATTAACAAGATAAAACATGTTTATGTTTTGGATAATATGCACGGTGTTTGAAATGCATGGTTATAGCCAAATAGCCATTTACGTTGGTTTTATATTTATAAATACAATCTGTGTGTCGTGCCTTTCTTTCATCTATTGTAATTCTCTTCTCATCTTACTCCCTCGTATGTAAAACGAGTTTCTGAAAATTGTAATATTTGCGAAGAAAGCGTGGATCACATGAGCAGAATGATGGGGCGATCAAAGGTAGATTAGATGCTTGAGAAGCAAGTTCTATCTTTAGTTTATTTTGGTTCTCTCATTGGCTTGGGATGGGCACCTTAGTTTTACAGGCTATAGCCATTGCATGTATATTTACTGTTTTACATATATGTGTTACAATGTATGTTTTAGCATGATGGTAATTGATTAGATCATACTTGAATGATGAGATTAATATAACAAAAAAAACCTCCATGTTTAATCAAAATAGCCATCCAATATTTGCCCTCGTTAAAACCTCGATCGGTACGATATAGGTTTTGCCAAAGCGAAGTACTTATATCTATCTTGGTTAAACGTGAAGAATAAGCAAGTGATATTCACAGGTTGTAATATTGGTTAAACTAGGTTGTCCTAATGAGATTAGAAACATAAAGGCTAATAATTTGGATAATCATGAGATTATTAAGAACAATAGTTGTTCACCAAATATAGGAATTACATGAGATGTAATTAGCAAGTGTTGCTTACCTAAATAGTTGAATTCTAGGAGTAAATCCAAAGCTGACTTAAGATGAAATGAAATATGGATCCATACCCACTAGAACTACTTTTTAGTAAGTTTTTCAATTTTGAGGGTTTTTAATAGTGGGAATGTTACTACCTTATAAACATGATAAAAGGTACTTATAAATCACATTTTATCATTGTAGATTTGTTATGGAAAACTCACTCATTATCATTGCGATCCGTCCTTGAGAGGGACAAATTGAATGGCTTGAACTTCCTTGGCTGGTTCTGTAACTTGAAGATTGTCCTCAAGCAAGAACAAAAATTACAAGTCATCGAAGAACTTGTCCTTAAAAAGGCAGCAAATGATGCCTGCAAAGATGAATTGGAAGCCTTTGAAAAATACTCAAGTAACATGGTAGATGTCGGGTGTTTGATGTTTGCGACCATGACTCCTGAGCTTCAGAAGCAACATGAGGACATGGTTCCCTATGAGATGGTTAAAAATCTCAAGGAATTATATGAGGGGCAAGCTCGTCAAGAGAGGTATGAGACCTCTATGTCTTTGTTTCGATGCAAAATGATGGAACTCTGGTAGGAACTCATGTTCTCAAAATGATAGGGTATATTCAAACTCTGAAAAAATTGGGCTTCCCTCTAAGTATTGAATTGGCTACTGATGTTATCCTGAAATCATTGCCAGATAGTTTTAATTAGTTTGTTCTTAATATCAATATGAATGAAATTAACAAATCGTTGCCCTAGTAGCTTGGTCTGTTAAGAATAGCAGAGAACAACATGAAAAAGGTTGGCTGCAAGCCCATTCTGATGGTCAAAAAGGATAATAGAAAAGGAAAGCCCAACATCAAGGCAAAGCCAAAGCCCAACAAAGGAAAGACTGCATTGAAACCCAAATGAGGAGTTGCAAAAGAATGAAAGTGTTTCCATTGCAACAATGTTGGAAAATGGAAGAGAAATTACCCTGTCTATCTTCAGGACATCAAAAAGACAAGAGAAAATGGATAGTTTGGATCAGGTATTTATGTTATTAATATAAATATATCAATGTCTACTTCTTGGGTATTGATATCAATTGTGGTTCTCACATTTATACTTCAGTACAAGGACTAAAAAGGAGTAGAAAATTGGCAAAAAGAGGTGTTGACCTACAAGTGGGAAATAAAGCAAGAGTTGTTGCATTAGCTATAGGAACATATACTTTTTCATTACCTAGTGGACTTGTTTTAGATTTAGAGGATTGTTATTTAGTACCTAGTTTGACTAAGAACATTATTTCAATTTCTTGTTTGGACAAGATTGGTTTTGAGATTATTATTAAGAATAACAGTTGTTCCTTTATCTCAATAATGTTTTTATGGTACGGCACATTTAATAAATGGCCTCTATATCTTAGATCAAGACAATTCTATGTATAACATAAATACGAAAAGATCAAAAACAAATGACTCTAATCAAACTTGTCTTTGGCATTGTCGCTTGGGTCATATAAGTAAGAAACACATATCAAAACTTCATAAAGATGGATTTTTGGATTCTTTTGTTTTTGAACAATTTAATATATGTGAACATTGCTTAATAGGAAAAATGACCAAATCACCGTTTGATAGTAAAAAATGAGCGAGCAAGTGATTTATTAGGTCTAATACATAGTGATGTATGTGGACCAATGAATATACAAGCTAGAGGAGGGTTTCAATACTTCATTACTTTCACCGACGACTTTAGTAGATATGAGTACATTTACCTATTGCATCATAAATCTGAAGCCCTTGAAAAGTTCAAGGAATTTAAGAATGAAGTACAAAACCAACTAGGAAAGAGTGTCAAACCTCTTCGATCAGATCAAGGAGGAGAATACTTAAGCTTAGAGTTTGATGAACTTCTTAAAGAATGTGGGATTGTCTCACAACTTACACCTCCTGGTACTCCACAACATATTGGAGTCTCTAAAAGGAGAAATCGCATATTGTTAGACATGGTTCAATCAATGATGAGTCATGCTGATCTTCTAGCTTCTTTTTGGGGACATGTGCTAGAAACTGCTGCTTTCTCACTAAATCGTGTTCCATCTAAATTGGTTTAAAAGACACCGTATGAGTATGTCTTTTATGAAAATTTTGGGATGTGAAGTTTATGTTAAACATCAGATGTCTACAAAACTCGAACCCAAATCTCATAAGTGCAATTTTGTGGAGTATCCTAAAGAAACTAAAAGATATTATTTCTTTAATCCATCTAAGAACAAAGTGTTGCTCGAACAGGAGTCTTCCTCGAAAGAGAATTTATTTTCAGAAAAGGAAGTGGGAGAAATATTGAACTTGAGGAAATTCAAAACCAACCACAGATCACGAAACCAAAGATTGAATAACAAAAAGTTTCACAAATAGTTAAGGAACATCCAATCATTCTTGAAACACAACCACTGCGGAGATCTATGAGAGAACGCAATGCACTTGAGAGATATGAATTTCTCATCACATTACAAGGTGATGTTCTCCTCATGAACCAAGATGAGCCTAAGACTTATCAGGAAGCAGTGGCGAGCCCAAACTTTGAGAAATGGCTAGAAGCCATGAAATCCGAGATGGATTCCATGTCAAAAAACCAAGTATGGACTTTGGTTGACCCACTTGAAGGTATAAAGCCCATATGGTGTAAATGTGATTTTAAAAGGAAGACCGACATGGATGGCAATGTACAAACATACAAAGGGTGATTGGTCGCTAAGGGATTTTGTTAGATTCATGGTATAAACTATGATGAAACCTTTTCTCCTGTTGTTATGTTTAAATCCATTCAAATATTGCTTGCAATAGCTGCATTTCATGATTATGAAATCTGGCAAATGGATGTCAAAATTGCTTTCCTTGATGGAAAATTAGATGAGGATGTGTACATGACACAAAACCTAGTGGATGGCATACTAATAATAGGAAATGACATACCTACCTTACAGTCTGTGAAGACTTGGTTATGAAAATGTTTTTCTATGAAAGACCTGGGTGAAGCAATCTACGTATTAGGAGTCAAGATCTATAGAGATAGATAAAGACGACTCCTAGGACTAAGTCAAAATACATAGATAGATAAAGTACTGAAAAGATTCAGTATAGAAGAATCTAAAAGAGGATTCTTACCTATGAGACATGGTATTTCACTCTCAAAGGAAATGTGTCCTTCAACGCCTCAAGAAAGAGAGCGCATGAGTAAGGTTCCATATGCTTCGGCTATTGGATCTATCATGCATGTCATGCTATGTACACGTCCGGATGTATCATATGCATTAAGTATGACAAGTCGATACCAAGTGGATCTCGGTAAAGGTCATTGGGTTGCAATCAAAAACATCCTTAAGTACTTAAGAAGAACTAAGGATACATTCCATATGTATGGGGGTGAGGAAGAGCTAAGTATAAAAGGTTATACTGACACAAGCTTCCAAACTGATAAGGATGATTCTCTATCACAATCGAGTTTTGTGTTCTGTCTTAATGGAGGTGTTGTAAGCTAGAAAAGTTCAAAGCAAGATACAGTAGCAGATTCTACAACAGAAGCTGAGTATATTGTAGCAAGCGGTGCTGTAAAAGAGGTTGTTTAGATCAAAAATGAACTATGGGTTGTGCCTAGCATATCAAATGCTATAGATCTATGTTGTGCAACAACGGAGCCATCGCACAAGCAAAAGAACCCAGATCTCACCAGTGATCCAAACACATACTTAGATGTTACCATCTTATTCGAGAAATCATTGATTAAGGGGATGTACAAATATACAGAGTACCAGCGGATGACAATATCACTGATCCACTGACAAAGCCTCTGACATCGTAGAAGCATGATCATCACACTAAGTCTTTTGGTATTAGATACACGAGTGATTGGTCTTAGTGCTAGTGGGATATTGTTGGAGTATGCCCAAAGACCAATCATGAGAAGGTTGTAAAAGACATACTTATTTTATCATGTTAATATAAAGCCACTATTATTTTCCAGTCTTATTCTGTGCATTTATAGATAAACTAAATTATAATAAAGTCCTTAGAATAATATAGTTATTCTTGAATGTCCTTAGTCGAGTATTATTGTGGGCATAGACAACAATAATATATTAAGACCAATATGCAGTTGATTGATGACAAAGTTTTGTCATTGACATGAAGATGTCAAAATCAATATATAAGAATGTGTTAGAGAATGACATATTGGACTGACCCGCTATGAGCATGTGTCTTGGATTATTATGTGACAGTCACAATATTGCTCACAGTGATAACTGCATGTATGATCCTCAAACTTGAGATCATCATTATTTCAACATCGCGAGTGACATATTTTGATGTGGTCAAACGTGTGTCGTAACTGGCTACACTATAAAGACTAATATTGGATATGTCGCAAATATTGTTGATCAAGATAGGATTTGTCCCTCCTACATAATAGGAGTAATGTCATATGCCACTTGATTGAGTGAAACTAGAAAATGCATGGTCATGCTCGAATAAATTGATATGAGATATCATAGTTATTCGTTTATAATAGTAGACTCAAGATATCAAGAAATATTAGATGGAATATACAAGTGAGACTATTCCATGACTTGTGTCCGATCTAGATTTGAGAACAAAAGGATGCAATACATGAAAGGAGTTAATCACAGAAAAAATGTTATGTCGAACCATGACTTTTTGTAACTTAGGTAGCAATGATGCATTGCTAGATGCCACTCATTGCTTGTAATATTAGAATGTTCAAGATATTACTACTAATGTTTCATCCCTTTTCACCCTGGATTTATTTAAGGTAACGTTTCATCATTTTTCTCCCCAGATTCGTTCCTCGTACATGGATCACTGGCGGAATACGTCGGATAATTTTTTTGTTGTGCCATAGGGTGTACCGGCGTTTCCCAACATACTTAACTACATAATCAAACCTTGCACTAATGTGATAACTTCATAAAAATCCTATATTGTATGCCATTTTTACTTAAAATATTACGTGTATTCAAGCTCATGTAGCTGCATTTAGGATCATTCTGCATACATTTGGGGAGTTTATTCATGTGCTTAACGAAAATATATATCGATGCTTTTAATGGGAAAGGTAGTGCATTTGGTGGTGTTTGTGCAGGAATCAAGGATCGAAAGAAGTAGTGGAGCACTAGAGCATAGTCAAAGCATTCTCTCATGATGGACTACAAATACCATATCATTGCTGGGAAGATGGAGACGAAACCTCTATCCTTTGATGTCATTCAATGCTTGGTCCTCCTCTTGTTTATGAGCCATTAAATACGCAGAAACAAAAGATCCTCTTTAATGTATCACTTGCCATAATTGAGCATAAAACCCTAGGAGATTCACCTCTATATGAAGACAAGAAAAGCAACAATTAACGCAAGCTTTCTTGGAGGAAACAAGCCTTTGTCTTCAATATCAGAGAACCACCATTGTTGAAGGTCAAGAAGAGTCTCTAACCAATGATAGCTATCGAGAGAGGCTTGAGGAGTTTAGAGACATTGTAGCATCACTCACGAGCATAAAGGAGGATTTTTAGGACATTTGAATTATTTTCTTTGTTGCTTTATTTGACTACCATTAATTTATACTTTATTTTGATAGATGATTATTGCTAAGACATGAGCTAAATACTTTTTGGTTGGTTTTATTGTTTAAATAACTTGTTTAATTATTATTTAATGCTATAGCATTCTTTTGTTTATCTATTCTGTTCAATGATGATAATACATAGTCTCGTAAGAGCTAGTGAGAGCAGCCTTTGGCTATGATTTGTTGCTTAATATCGAGAGAGTTAACTTAGACTGTGTGAACAGTGGAACTTAAGATGTCGACTTGAGTTCTAATCCTACTTAGACATAAGATTAGGGTTTCAACGACTAATAAGGGGAACTTAAAAAGATAATAAGTTTGTTACAGTTAACACAGACATGTACCATCGTAGTATTCTTTTATCAACTTCCAGCTAGACATAGTTTAGGAGTTTTTACGAAAACCTATCGAGTAGGTAAGTTTTGTTTCATTGCTATAGCATTCGAGAAATAGGTGAGCATCGTACTTAGTAATAAATCCAGCCATCCATTCCCATTAGAAACCTTTGTGAGCCAGTATCAGTTTGTTCTTCTTCAATAACTGCTTTATTTTACTTTTTGCTATAGCATTACTTTATCGTTCTTACCACCATATCTTAATATATATTCTTTTTCGTGCGATTACTTTAAGTTCATCACTAAAATCCTTATGAATACAATACTCAATACTCATCATTATATTACTTTTGCGACGGGAATACTTGCTCTAATTGCACATACTATATTTCATGGCCCATAATGCCATGAATTCCTTTTTCCTTGTATCCTGATGATGTGGACCAAGGTACTTCCTCTTGAAAGCTCTCCAAAAAAACTACCAATTCACTTCAGCAGCAGCAGGGACCCTAACTATGGTGGTCGTCCACCAATGATAAATATCACTATACAGCAAAGACAGCGTGCAATTGAGCTTACGCATTCATACACTATCTGTCGAAAAATATGCTCAGTGCTCTCAAACCATTCTTCCGCTTCTCTAGGATCTAACCCTCTAAATTCAATACCTCCTAAACTACAAAGATTTTCCAACGATAATCTAGGGTTAGCAACAACTACAACTACTTGGAACACATAAGTCATTTCTTGAATTAACAATGTCATTTCTCTAAAGAAAGGTCCTTGCAGAACCCAAGTGCATTTCTAGTACCCATACCAATAGGTGGATTAGGCGAAGGAGGAGGCAATTGGTCACGAGGAACCAACCCTCCTTTATTAGCCTAGTCACCTGCGGCATATCCACTAATATCTAAGACACATAAACATAACTAATTAGGCTTGCATTCAAAAAAATATCCAAGACAACATGTAAAAAACATTTAAAAACAGTGGCAATAGGCAATATGTCTATTGGGGACATAGAAAAAACAACGAACAACTTAATCCAACCAATAATCACACTTACAAACAATTAACATCTTCAAAACTTAAACCAACCTTTATCCTAATATTTTAAACCTAGACTTTGATACCAACAAATGTAACCTCCTTAACCTGGCCTAGTCGCTAAACCCGAATTAAGGGAATCACATTGGTTTGCCGAAGCAAACCCGAAATCACTTACTCAAATTAAGCCTATTTTTTATTTTATCTTATCTAGATGCAAAATTAAGTCATATGGTGTACATACAAGCAGCGATTCAAGTTATAATAGATCGGACACCAAAAACACACTCAATTGCAAATACATGCATTCTAGGACTAAATTGTAAATATGGAAAATTACACGGACTTATTCAAATTTCAAGTTACCAATAGTTCATTAATCATATTTTATGCTAGCATGTCAATTTTCAACTCAAACGAATCATCCAAACTCATCCAATTGATAGGAGAACATTCAGTGACCATTTTGTAAAGAATCCAAACTAAAACATAATCCCAACATTCAAAAACTACCTCGCGTACCGATACAGTGTGATGGTTATTGATACAATGGAACTCCATACCTGTAACACCCATAACGTATACTCGTAGTTGAATATACATTATAGATGTTACTTAAACATGCTACTGAAAGTTGAGCTTCAATTTTTTTATCCTTATACGATTAATCGTCTAGCTGATTATTTAAACTATCATTATAATTCAGTAAGTAAATAGTTTACATGCCCACTAGAGATTGTCATAATTTAGAATGTCTTACTGGTGTTCTGCATATTGTAGCTTGGAAAACATGCTTGACTTCTCTTCAAGAGCTCCAACTTGACCTACGTGTGAAACAATCACACGCTAAGTATGAACTTAGTGAGGCAGTTAACTTATTTATTTTAAAAACATGAAATAATGTAGTACAGTATGTCATATATAAAAGTGCATTTTGTTTTCTCTATAACATGGCAAGTATATCACAATGTACGCATGTCATGTATCATAACTATTTTATAAATCATGTTATTATTGCATAATATATTCTCTATCATGGACGTGCTTTCATCATGTAATCATTTACATATCATATACTCTATCATAATCATGCTTTCATTATGCCATCATTTGCATAACATGTATTCTATCATGTATGTCATGTATTTCTCTGTCATGTAATATGTAACTTCTTTTTCATGTATCATGAAATCATGTAACATCTTTTTTTTTCATGTGTCATGTAATCGTGTAACATTTGTATCATGATCATATAACATATGTATCAAGTAACATGTAACATATGAATCATGTATCATCGTGTTATTATCCATATTCCATGTATAGACATGCATTGCCAATATGTAGAATAAAATCCTTACCTCATATTCTACTGAAGTTTGCATTTACTAAAATATGCAACAAGTCAAGTTTCATATAAATAATGCAACATCATTTTCAATTTAGGGTCGACTTATCACAAGTTCCATCATTATCAAGTAAATTATATTCATGGCATATTTCATACACATACCATAATTCACATACATGACTTGATTTATATATATATATATATGACATAATTCGCATACATGAAATACTTCATATACAAGGCATAATTCATATATATAGCATGAATTATATACATGGCAGAATCCATATACGTGCCATAATTCATATACGTGACATCATTCATATACATGACTTAATTCATATACATAACATGATACGTGTACATGGCATAATTCATATGCATGGCATAATTCATTATTGTAACATAATTTGTATACATGTCATGATTCATATACGTGACATGATTCATATTCGTGATTTAATTCATATACATGGCATGTTCCGTATTCATGGCATGGTTCATATTCATGATATATTTCATATACATGGCATGGTTCATATTTATGACGTGATTCATATACGTAACATGATTCATTTACCTGACATGATTCTTTTATCATTGCCCAAAGTACGCTATATGAGATCAAGGTACGTGGGTCATCTTGAAATGATACCATAGTTTCTAACGTGAACGTGAAGATGAGCACGTATTCGGGGACGCTCTCTGCTCCACATAAACATGAAGCACCTCGATAGTGCACTTGGGCACAGTGGACATGGATCCCCATAGTGCATGTGACACAATCATTTTGGCACAATATCTGTTTGATAACATGAACATGAGGGTACAGCTGCTAAAGACTCTATGGCATGCCAACTATACTATGGACTCTCATACACAATACTTGGGTATTTCTTTCATCGTCAACTCAACAACATAATTAATCATGTAAATAGACATTTCATGTTTTATGCTTCATCATAAATAGTCATGGAAAACATAGATCATTTTATTTCTCAGAATAATAATTCATACTTCATATTCCATTTAATATACCTTTATTGCAACATGCAGTAGCTCAACATATATATATAAGGCAATACTATTTTTAAATTAAGGTCGACTATTCGCTAGTCTTCCTAATTGCAATTTAAAATATATAAATGCACTCACCTAGGCCATTTATTAGTTTGCCTCACTAAGCTCTATTCGATCCTTTCTTTCATAGTGCCTCGAACCTTATTTTGATTCGGATCCAAACTTCATTAATCACATGAATGTGAATAACACTTGTTAGATTCACTTCTAACAATATTTCAATTAAGCTATTTAATCATTCAACATAAAAAATTTCCATAAATTTCTTTCCTTCCTTATACTGTTCACAAACTCATTTTTGGTCCCTAATGACCATTTTGATCTTCAAATAATTCCTCCAAGCTTGCTAACCAACATTAGACGCAAATTGTCTCAATTTCCATTTTCTGTCAACTTGCACTATCATCAAAGATTTACTTCTACATGGCAGAATACATACTGAATCTTAATCTCCTTTATAGCATAGAAACTAGATTCGATAACGGTTCTAACAGTATAAGCCACATAATTTAATAAAATCTACAAAAATTATGAAAATTCATCAAACTCCAGTTTACATGGTTGTCCTGATAGAAATTGTTATGTAATTTTTCTTTCATTCGATTAAAAATTAATATCTTTTAACTCGGAACTCGAAATCAGTTTCCATTTGTTGGAAAAGAAAATAGATTCAATAGGCTTTTCAACCATATTAACTAATAACCCAAATTCAATTTGTATGATTTATGGGAAATTTTCAAAGTCAAATTCCAGTATTGAATTTCGGAATAGACTGTTATCCTGTTTTCTGATCTTTCATCACTTAAAAATTAATATCTTTTGACATATGAATCAAAATCAATCACCGTTTATTTTAAACGAAACTAGATGACTAAATCTTTACATCAATATAAAATTCACCATCTAACCATTTTTGTAGAATTTATAGTGAATTTTCAAACTTACTGCCAAATCTAGTTTTCCTACACAACTTCCATAAATAACTTCAAACTTTATATTAATTTCTCCTTAGTTTGCTATTTGTCAGTTTGGTCCCCTTACTTGATTCAAACCACTAGTGTATCACTTTCTTCATCAAATAATTATTCACAATAGTTTCCCTTAATTTTCCTTCTTAACTGAAATAGTCACTAAAATGCAAAGATAAGGATTCTAGCTTCTTAACTTTGCAATTTAGTCCTCAAATCAACATTACTATCTTAATTCCATCATTATAACTAAAATTCAGATTTAATCATTCTCTAAAATCTCATTTCCGAATTGGTCACTTAACTTTGACAATTTGTAAAAATGGTCAATAATTCGATTCATCATCGGTTTAACATTCTAACTTCAATTTCACATATCCAACTTCAATAATAACATAAATACACTTCAAAATCATAAAAATTCAGATTAGTCCTCTAACTTTCAAATTACCGAAATGGTCCCTATACCTTTAATTTAGGTCTTTGCTTCCAAATAACAAATTCAAGCTTACTAGATCATTTATCCAACATCACAAACCCTAAATCAAACTTGAATCCATAAACCCTAATTATCTTCATACAAACTAAAATATGTAGGGTTTAAATCTCAACTCAATAACATGATTTTATCATCATAACAACTTAATTTCAACTTAAATTTCATCATGAAATCATAAAATTCCAAAAGCCCTAAACTTTTTCCATAAACCCTATTTCTTCTCATACAAAATTCTCATGAATCAAGCATGTTTTTCATGAATTATTTACACCAAACGATAGAGCTTGAAGAGTAGATCAACTTTGTAGTTGAAGAGATTACCTGAAAATCGAGTTTTGGGGCTTGAATCGAACTTGGAAAATTTCTCCCCCCCCTTTTTTTCTTAATTTCAAATTGATGAAGATGAAGACATCTTCATCTTTTGATCACTTAATTTTCAATCTCTCCCATTTATGCCACTTGTAATATATAAATGAATTTTAAATTCATTTAAATAGTGAAATTACAAAAATACCCTTTTAATCCAATGGTTGAGATTGATCTTATCATCAATCAAGGGCCAAGATTCAAAAAATGCCCTTGTAACTTTTTAAATATTTCAAAGATGCCATTGGGGCAAAAAGACCAATTTGCCTTCAGCTAGTTTTATTTACTAGTTTGTCATTCTTGTAAAAAATCAACTAAGTCTAGTTGGAATCCAACCAACTATAATAAAATATTCATAAAATAATATTTTATGACTTTTCCATGGATTTTGGATCAGCCTCTGAAATTTCAGTTCAATCTGATTTTCTGATATTCGTAAAATACTTCTACTGCGATTTTACCTTTTCCGAGCTATTAGATTTATTTCAAAAATTCCATATTTCCATATTCGGGAAATAAACTCTATTATCCCATAAAAGCTTCCTTTTTCCAAGGACTTAGACTGAATTTTCCTAACTCAGTCTATTATTCTGATAATTATAAAAAATCTTCATAAAATAAAATTTCTCTCCATACGAATTTTTTCTACTCTTACTGAGTCCAAATTATCGATCAGAAACACTTTTATAGGACCTTCCCAGAGGTCATCCATCTTTGTATTTCCCTGGCCTGAGCACGCTTAACAATTTTATTCGATCCAAATTTGATACCTTCTACTGCATCTGAATTCTCAAAACTGGTATTAAGGTTCTTATTTCGATCAGATTAACCCTTATACTAAATAAAATCACTTGTTGGGAAAATTTACACTTTAATCCCCAAACTTTTTTAAAGTTTATACTTTAACCCCCTAAACTTTCAAAATTTACAATTTAGTCACTAGCCAAATTTTGGAATATTACAATACCGATACAGTGATTATAGTAACTAAAATTAGATCAGTACTGCCTGCTCCATACTGATACCCAGGCTTGAAAGTCAACTCTTCAGGTCATCACCATACCCCGTATACTGATACGGAGGGTACCGTACCGGTACGGAAAGACCTTAAATGCCTTTTTTGCATGGTTTTTCAACTCCAAACCAATCCAAACATGCTTCAGTCAATCTAAGATGCTTCCTAAACATAATTGATGAGTGCATAAAGAACCTAAATTTTAGACCCTTTTACTTAACATATTACATGCGTTTGAAAGCATATTGTTGCATTTAGCAGTAGTTTACATATAGTCATGGAATTATGGTGCTTGAGATTAATTTTTATATATATTGGTGCTATTAATGGGAAAGGTCGTGGCTTTTAGTGGTGCTTGCACAGGAAGTAACAGAGAAATGGAGCGATGGAACATTGGAGCAGAATTCTCTCGTGATAGACTTGATGTTACAGCATTCGCTGCGACGCTGAAGATGAATCTTTAACCTTTTTAACGATAAATTAACGCGTGTACCCCTCTCCTTTATGAGCCATTAATGACATGTAAAGAAAAGATCCTCTTTGCTAGATCACATGAAACTTTATTAAAAGCATGTGACAAGATATTCTTTTTTGATCAATTAATGACACAAAAAGCAGGATCCTCATTAAAAGATTACTTGCACTTTAGGGTTTTTAAAACCCTAGGAGAACTACCCCTATATAAAGACATCAAGGGCAACAATTAAAGGAGGTTGCACTTAAGGCAAAAACACGCAGAGAAGCTTTTATTCAAGGAAACAACCCTTTTGTCTTTTACATTAGAGAACCACCATTATCGAAGGTTAAGAGGAGTCTCCAATGAAGAAAAGCTATCGAGAGAGGCTTGAGGAGTTGGAGCGCTGTAGCACAATTCGAGGGCTTAGAGGAGAATTCTATATTTAAGTCCTAAGGTGATCATTCTGGTTATGGTGAAAGTTACAACTCAATCGGACTTCGATTTGACATCAAATTGTACGAATTCACAATTTAGGGACTAAAATGCAATTTCCAACAACTAAGAGGACACTCATGAAATTAAAGTTACAAATACTTAATTAGTCATATTTCATACATCCAGGCTAAATCTCAACTTAAAATAACCATCTAAACTCATTTAATTGCATAATTATGAAACATGAATTAAATTGCAAAGAATACAAACTCAAGAAGGCATCCTAACTGAAATAACGACTGGCGTACCAGTAGGGGAACTTATCGTATCGCAATGGGTTTGAAATACAAGGGCGTACCGATACAGTCCTCAGGCGTATCGGTACGGGTATGTGTTTTCGAAAATATTAGATTCCAGTAGCTAAAGGGCGTACTGATACGATTGCCCATATACCGACGCTAGGCTTATTTTCCAGCTACGCATACCGATACGGCTACCAGGCGTATCAGTACACCTAGGAAATTTTTGCCCAAATGAACCGAGACAGGTCCCTGCGTTTCGATCCTTGAGGACCCATACCGGTACAGACAGACCTATAATGACCTCTTGGTCCAACATATGAAACTTTTGCATAATCAAACATACTCCAATCAGTATCTAATCACCATATAACTTCACAAACGTCAATTTCCCAAACATAACAGCATGGAAGATGACCATACACAACATCTCAAATCCAAACACTACTCCTATAGGTATGGTTTCTACCCAATCATGCATACTGTTTCCCTACCCCTCAAAAATCAAACATTAAGCATCATACAAGTCCAAAACATCAAACATAACTTGTACAACCAGCGAGTATTCAAACTAAACCTCCGAAATACAACTTGGTCACATTGCCTCTTATTACTACTTAGCATTTATAAGACCATACTTTGTAAATGTCTCAAGCCTTGGACCTCCTCTTGCGTACTTACTGTCCGGACAGGCCTACTTCTCTGCATTGATGAGAAAGGAGAGCGTAAGCTATAAGCTTAGTGAGGGAATCTCAATAACACTCATCAATGCATTTAAAATCATTTTAATTCAAACCAAAATATAAGTTTCATGGCAAAATCATCTCATGCTTCAATAATCTCTTGAAGTATGCACATTTAAATCATTTGCAACACATGTATCATGGATTCTATCTCAAACCTCAATTTAAGCTTCATATGCCAAAACCTCTATAACAAGCTTAAAGAGCACACCATGTATAAATCACATTATACAATCATAATCCATTTCTCATGATACATTATCTCATATATTGGCTTTCAAGTACCTCAAAACCCAAACCATTCCATTTATTAAAACACATCGGATACAAGGATTTACAAGTGGTTCCTACGACCAATTCACATACATCCTCGAACTGGAGCAATAAAACAATTACCTACCTCAACGATTATGATGTATAAATCCACCAGCAGGAGATTATGAAACAATTAACCCTTTGACTGCAACGGTTCTCATGGTGGAGAAAACGACACAATTAACCCCTTAACACACATGAGGCGACTTATTATAGTGCACTATAAACCCTATGGTTACCCAACTATATCCGATAACATTTTAACCTCAGCCACTTGCCAATATATTCAATAAAACAACATTACTTCACTATTTTACATATGCATCAAACCAATCTAATTTCAAATACATTAAACCATGTAATTTAGTAAACATGAAATACTTTCCTAAACCATATACTACTCTCAATAATCATTATATATGATCATTTGCAACATCTTTCATTACATGCATACTACAGTGAGTAATCAAAATCATAAACATGTGCATGAGATTTTATTTTGCGAAACCGAAATTGAGAGAGAGCTCAACCAATACTTCTGAGCTTAGACAAGTGTTTCAAACTTTATCTAAACTCCCAACAACCATCTTCAAACCCTTTAAAAGCAGTAAAACGTGTTTCCACTCACCAACAATCCAAAGCTATCTAACCGTTGCGCGAATCAAGCTTTCGAAGCTTCTGCAACCTCTCCAAAAGCTATCGGATTCAAATCCCCTTCATCACCCAATCAAAAACAAAGGATTAAAGCACTTTCATGCACCTCTAATTTCTAGCAACCAACAAGCACAACTTCACCTCACAATAAACCATCAAATACCGCTCTAAAATAACTGAAATCATCATCAAACCTCATCTAAACAAAGCCCAGCTAAAACTTATTGATTCTAGCATATTAACAACATCAATTAATATCCAAAAACACATTGATTATGTCCTTATACCTTCAGCACCTCTACAGCTCCAAGATCACACCAAAAACTAACTATATACATCCTAGAAAACTAGCAATTCATATAGTTTCAGGATTCCTTTAATTAAACACTTCTTTCAACATTAAAACAAATCTTAATGGAGATCTAAATCAATTAGATTCAACACAAAACGGATCCAAAACAGTATTTAACAAATTTCCACATAAAACTCAATTTAACTACCAAAATCCATGTTTAAATCATAATTCCATAGCATAAATTAGTTGTAAAGGATCAAGAACTTGGGGATTTTAATAAAAAACCTTTAATTAGAGGAGAGAAACGAAAATCACATCTAATTGCTGATTTATCCCTTAATTGACAAAGATTGGTTAAAATCTAAGTAGATTTTGTTGTAAGAATCAAAGGAATCAAATAAGAAATCAAAAGAGATTGATTCTTGGAAATTTTGGAAAGATTTTGATAGTTTGGCTGTTGAAAAAGTTGAGAGAAAAGTGATATCAAAGTTAGTTACGTAAGAAAGTGATTTTTTAAAAGTAAAATCCTTTTATTAAATCTATTTTCTTTTATTATTAAAAACCAATTAAAACACTTTAAAATAGCATAAATTAAGGGGAAAATCTGATGGAAAAGTTTGGTTAGATAGCTCCTTAAAGATTCTAAGTTTTGACCCTTTTACGATTTAGTCACCAAAAACAGTTTTGAAAACTTTTCATTTTAGTCACTAGACAAAAATGTCCCGAAAATAGATTTAATTGCTTCAAATTGAATTTACCAAAATACTTAAAATATTAATTAAGCATTTTCTAGCATTTTTCCATATTTTATTTTTACCAAAAACGATTTTATAAGATTTAATTCCCGAAACTAACTCGAATTGCCTAATCCGATTCTCCCGAACCGTCTACCCGATTCGATTAACAACTAGGCCCAATTTCAGGGCGTTACAACTCTCCCCCTCTTAAGAAATTTCATCCTAGAAATTTACCTGGTGAAAAAAAGGTGAGGAAACTGCTTCAACATGTCCTCATTGCTTTCCCATGTGGCTTCCTCATCACTACGATGTCGCCACAACACCTTCACCAACTCTATGGTCTTTCCACGAAGTACCTTGCTACTTGAATCTAGAATTCTCACTGGCTCCTCATCATAGGTCAAATCTAAATTTAACTCAATCTCCTCAACAAGCATCAGATGCAAAGGATCCGATCTATACCTCCGAAGCATCGATACATGGAAAACAACATGTATCTTATCCAATTCTGCGGGCAACCTCAACTTATATACCAATGGACCAACACGCTCCAACACCTCACAAGGCCCAATAAATCTAGGACTTAACTTTCCCTTCAGTCCAAACCTCATCACCTTCTTTCAAGGCGAAACCTTCAAGAACATACGATCACCAACCGCATACTCAATCTCCCTTCGCTTCAAGCCAGCATATGAATTTTTTTGATCTGAAGCTGCCTTCAACCGATCACTTATAAGCTTCACTTTTTCTTTGGTATCCTTCAACACTTCCGGCAAAGAAACATACTTTTCTCCTGCCTCTGCCCAACAAAGTGGCGTGCGACACCTTCTACCATACAAAGCCTCGTACGGTGCCATCTAGATACTAGCCTGATAACTATTATTATAGGCAAACTCTACCAACGTACGTTGTAAAATGTGGATCTCTATCTGATACAATAGACTTTGTCACTCCGTGTAACCTCATAATCTCAGCAATATAGAACTCCGCCAACTTGTCTAAAGTATACGTCGTATGCACAACCAAAAAAGTGCACACTTCGTAATCCTATCCACAACCACCTAAACAAAATTTTTCTTTGATGGAGTCAAAGGAGAACCGAACATGAAATTCATGGTAATTCTCTCCCACTTCTATTCTGGAATCCTCAATAGTTGTAACAACCCTGAGGGAAACTGATGCTCCACCTTAACACGTTGATAAACCATACAACAAGCAACAAAATCCTTGACATCCTTTTTCAAGCCAACCCAGAAATACCCATTCTTTAAGTCCTGATACATCTTCGTACTCCCTGGATGCATAACAAAAGGACTCGAATGTGCCTCAGCTAAGATAGTGTGCGTCAACTCCTCATCTTTCGACATCACCACCTGATCCTTATAACACAAAACACATTCCTCACTAAAACAAAAATTCGTTTGATTTCCATCCATAATATCCTTAACATGCAGTACCAAAGAGTCATCATACGATTATTTTTCCTTGATTAATTGCAACAATGATGGCTTTATTTGCAACTCAGCCAACAAACCACCATCATGTGTTACACTCAACCGAGAAAACATCACCCTTAACTCAACCGTAACCTTTCTACTCAAGGCATCAGCCGCAACATTAGCTTTTCCCGAATGATATTCGATTGTTAAATCATAATCTTTAAGCAACTCCAACCATCTTCGTTGCCTAAGATTTAACTCTTTTTGCAAAATTAGGTATTTCAAACTCCTGTGGTCCGTATACACAGTACACTTATCACCATAAAGATAACGTCACCAAATTTTTAACGCAAACACCACCGCAGCAAGTTCAATATCGTGCATAGGATAGTTGCGCTTGTGCACCTTCAATTGTCTAGATGCATAAGCGACAACCCTTCCTTCTTGTATTAACACACATCCCAAACCCACGTAGGATACATCACTATACACAAAAACGCCTTCCCTGATTTAGGTTGAATCAAGATTGGAGCTTGCGTCAAAGCTTTCTTCAATTTATCAAAAGCTTGTTGTCTACTCTCCGTCCATTCAAAACTCACATCCTTTTGCAACAACTTCGTCAAAGGAGCAGTAATTCTTGAGAAACCATCTACAAAGCATCGGTAATATTCTGCCAACCCCAGAATCTATGAACCTTTGACACTGACTTTGGTTGCTTCTAATTCACAACAGCTTTAATTTTCTACGGATCCAGGCGAATACCCTCGGTGAAGTAACATGACCAAGAAAAACCACCTGCTTGATCCAAAACTCACATTTACTCAGCTTGGCATAAAACTTATTGTCTAACAGAAATTGCAACACAATCTGTAGATGTCAATCGTGATCTTTCTTGGTACGAAAGTACACAAGAATGTCATCAATAAACACTACCACAAATTGATCCAAGAATTCATGGAACACCTGATTCATTATATCTATGAATGTTGTCGATGCATTTGTCAACCCAAACGGCATTACTAAGAACTCATAATGCCCATAACGCATGCGAACAGCTATCTTTGGCAAGTCTTTATCCTTCACCTTCAACTGATAATACCCAGACCTTATATCAATATTAGAAAATACTATAGCACCCCAAAACGGATCAAACAAATCAACAATCCTCGGTAAAGGATACCTGTTCTTAATCGTCAACTTGTTCAGTTGTCGATAATCAATGCACATTCTCATCGTGCTATTTTTTTCACAAACAACACCGATGCTCCCTACGGGGACACACTTGGCTGAATGAAACCCTGATCTAACAATTTTTGCAGCTGCATCTTCAACTCCTTCAGCTGCATCTTCAACTCCTTCAACTCTTTAGGTGCCATAAGATATAGTGCAATCGACACCAAAGTCGTATCCGCGTATGTCTCAATGCATAATTCTATCTCTCTATCCGACATCAAACCAGACAACTCTTCTAGAAAAACTCATAGAAAATCGTAAACTGTGTGAATCTCCTGGGTGCGCACTTCCTTCATATTAGGATTCATAACATAAGCTAGGTATGCCTGACCCTCAGATTCTATCATCTTCCGCGCTTCCAAAGCTGAAACAATATTGGACAAGAATTTGAAATTTTCACGCATAGCCACCACTTCGTAATCCTCTGCAAGTTTCAACAAAACTCGCTTGGTCTCAAAATCACTACAACCCTATGTTTAGACAACCAATCCATCCCTAAAATCATGTCGAAACCGTGAAATGAAAAATCCATCAAGTTAGCCTCAAACACATGACCCTAAACCATCAAGGGACATCTCATAAACAACCTCCTAGCAACAACTGTACAAGTCAAAAATCCTTTCAAAATCTTTTCAAATATATTTTTCAAGTTAGATGGACTTTGAAATTATTTGTGCAATATTGTTTAAGTCCAAAAATATTTTTCATAAGAGTTATATCAAATCTTTATCTCAAATCTTTCTCTTTCGTCTTCTAAATTTAATCCAAACCAACAATCTTCCTCTCTGTCTCAAAATTCCGTCCAATGTAATGAAGTTCTACACTTTCTACCATAGAAAGCATCAAACTATGCCATCTGATTACTAGTTTGATAAATGTTTTTGTATGAATAGTGATACAAATAAAATTGATCTTATGATGATGATGGAAAATTTTATATTGTGCCATAGTAATATATTACTTGATGAATATGTATATGAACATGATATGAAAGGCTAAAGTGCATGAACATGATGGTTATGGCTTAATAAAACTGATGGTTTTATTGTTTCATGTAGTATACTTTTACTTAGACTTTTTATAGTGTTTACTCGTAGTTAATATATTCAATTCACCTAGTTCATATGAACTCACACTCATTTTCTTAAATAATGTAAATAAATAAGTCTAACAAAGGAAAAATGATCTAGCATTGTGATTCCTAAAGGCTAAAAGGTAATGGAAACATTCTAGACTTTTAATGACATAAGGCTATGTGATACTTAATATGAGTTAGACTTTTGAATTATGTATTTTAGACTTGTAATAATGTTCTTAAAATAGTTTTGTTTTGATTTGTGTGATTGGTAATTAGTATGGGTGATGGATGTTGAAATTGGTAATAATGGTTTAGAAAAGGACCTAAAATGTGAAATTTATTTTCACTTAATTAGTTGTTGGAAGTTTATACATGTTTGAGATGACCTTTTTAGGCCAAAAAGTTATCATTTTTTGTATTGAAGGTTAGCATGATGTCAGATTTGGTGATTTAGAGCATGTTGTGTATGCAAATTGGCATGATTCTTGAGTTGAGTGGCCAAATCCAAGCTTGTTGGCATTTTAATGATTTAGAAAAGACTAAACATATGTATGAATCATGTTAGACTTGATGGAATAAGTGAATGACCTATAATGTACAAAATGACACCTCTAGTTGTTAACAAGTAGAAATGTTGCATGAAATGAACATTAAGGTCTAATTCTTGATCTGGTGCGTTAATAATGGTTAAAATTGGCATGCATGCATATTTTATGAATGCAATGTGTTCATGATGCATATTAAGAGCTTATTTGAAAGTGATTTGAGTTACTAAAAATATATTTTGATATTTTTAGGAAGATTTCGATACCTTTAAAGCTACTAGAATTGTAGTGGTTTGTAAATGACAAAATATGTTTGTATGTTTTACATTTCAGTCCTAAAAATTCAAATTGCGACTAAATGTTCATTAATTTCAATTAACCTGAAATTTTGAATGTAGCTTTAATTTGACCTTAATTTTACAATGATATTTTTATTTCATGAATAGTCACTATACTGGCTAGTTTTTCAATTTAGTCCATAGATTTCTTATATTATAACTAAATTTGATTATGATGTCCAATTGAGTTGAGACTTTGACAGTAGCCTTAGAATATGTTTAATTTGGATTTGGTATTGATAAATTATTTTTTTCAAGTTATTGCTAAGATTAATGAGTCTTTACGATTTAATCGTTAGTTTAGCTTACTTCTGAAGTTCATAGTGATTAATGAGAGAAAAGGAACATGAATATGTCTTTTTTCCTATGATTAATGTTCTAATAGTAATAACTTCTCTTCAATATACGTGTTGATGAGGTGGTGACATGTAGCCTTAAATTGTAATATTTATTCATCATGACTACTTGCTTATATGGTGAGTAGCATGCTTACTCTTGTGAACTTCATGAAATATAATATATTAGATATGTACCACTGAATTTTATAAACTCAATGTTTGGATTATTTATGTGCACATATTATAACTTCTTTTTAGTTTATGGTGGGACATCATGGTTGTTTGATGTTGTTTGATTTTGGGTGAATCATGCCTATGTTGTTGCTAGCTAAGTGCTAGAGTATGCATCCAGTTGTATTTATTTGATTGCCTTGGTTTGATGATTCAAGCAAGTTTGGTATGATGCTATAAGTGTGAAAGCATGTTGAGAATGCCTTAATTGTACCAAATATGAGTTTTGGTTGCTTGGTGGAATGATACTAGGATGCATGCCTATAGAAAGTCTTGAGTGGTATAAATGCCATGAATGGTTGTTAAATCTGTGATGCTTTGGTTAGTAATGCATCTTAGAAATGTTGTATAAGTGTTTGTAGCATGTTGGAGTGTTTTGGATATCATCAAAATGTGTTTAGACAGTAATTTGGGACATTACAGGTCCAGGAGTACCAGTACAATCTAGGCTTAGCGTACCAATATGCGGGCAACTATTTTGGTACGGGCTTAGGCTATTTTGGTCAATGTTTCGGTACTCTAGGAGGCATTTTGATACGGTATAGTGTTTTCATAAAGGGCGTTTCGATACACAGGGGCGTATCAGAACGTGTTTTGGCTACTAAAATTTTGGGGTTTCAAAATAACGATGGCGTATCGTAACACCCCTTGCCGTACCGGTACGGTGGCAGTTAAGTTGGTTATTAGGAATCTTCTGAAGTTCTATTTTCTTATGTTTTGGTCCTTGAATGTTGTGGATGTAATTGAATGAGTTTGGATGACCTTTTTGACACGATTTTTGACAAGTAATCATGAAACCTGCTTAATTAAAGATTGGTAACATAAAAATGAGCTAAGATCCTGCAGTTTTTTGAATTTGCAAATTGGTCCTTAAATCACAAATGTGATTGATTAGATGTCAATTCGACGCCCGATTAAGTTTGGTTTTCACTAGAGATTAATATGTACATGTAGGTTAATAATTATGCATCTAGATAAGATAAAAGGAAAAAATGGACATGTTTTGGGCTTTATCTTCTCGATTTACTTTGATAAGTGTAATATAGCTCGCTCGATTCGGTCTTGCGATTAGGCCGGGCTGAGAGGGTTATATTTGTTGGTATCAGAGCCAGGCTATGAAAAGTTGGGATGTTGTTGTTTGATTAACGGATGTTGTTTAAATTGTACGGTGATTGTGTATATGTTCGATGATTGATTAATACTAGATGGGTGTATGGATTGGGAACACATTGCCTATTATCGAGGTTTTAAAATGTTTTATAAGGTTATCTTGGATCATTTGCCTAATGCTAGCCCGATTTTAATGTGTTTTGATGTTTTTGTTAGCATGGTTCGATGTGAGACGCATTCGATGGCTAATAACGCGGGAGTTGAGCAAAATAACTTTGAGGAACAGAATCCCCCTAATGTTTTACCTCATCCTCCCCTGTTGGTTCCTCCTATTGATGTTGGGGTGGGTGGTGTACCCCAGGCTTCTCTAGTGCCAGTATTGGGTGATTTGACTTCATTAATCCAAGCGATGATATGAGCGTTTTAGGCAACGATGGCTAGAGTGCAAGCATAGAACCGACACCTGCTGTGGTGGCTAATCAAAGTTTACCCTTGGAGCGTCTTAGGAGTTTGATAGGCGAGGAATTTCAGGGTTTGAGTCCTGAGGCAACCAAGGGTTGGCTGGAGAAAACAATCCACATTCTGAACCAGATGGGTTGTAATGTGGAACGCAAGTTGGGTTACATTATGTCACTGTTGTAGGGTGATGCATATCATTGGTGGGTGACCATAATTTCTTGCGTTCCTGAGGCGGATGTAACTTGGGAGTTCTTTCGAAGAGCTTTCAAGAGGAAGTATCTTGGCACTCAGTATTTGGATATAAAAAGCCAGAGTTTGTGTCGCTATCTTAGGGAGGCATGTCTGTTGCCAAGTATAAGGTGAAGTTTGTTCCCCTGAGTCAGTATGCCCCGGAGTTAGTTCATGATGATCAGCAGAGATGTGATATATTCCGATATGGTCTTGTGAAGGACATTAAGACCTATCTCATGTCGTGGATTACACAGATTTTGATGTACTGGTCAACAGCACTAAGGATATTGAGCAGTTCTTGGGTTCATCAGTCTAAGCCGCGGGTGTGAGCTTGGACAAGAGAGTGGCCAATTGTAGCTATTATAGGAGGCAGAATAAAAGGTATTGGGACAGGAGGCATAAGCTGAATCACATGCGTGGTGGCGGTGTTGGTCAGGGTAACCATAGAGTTTGTATCGTAACAGAGTGTGAGCGTTGTGCTAGGCATCACACAAGTATATGATGGGGAAATACTGGAGTTTGTTGGATATGTGGGTCATCTGAACACTTGAAACATAATTGTCTTCGTGTTGTGAGAGATGCACCGATACATGTTGCTGCACCTGCTACAGGCTGAGGCCATGGCAGGGGTAATTTCCAGAGGCATGAGGATGGTGAGAGAGTTGTAGCTCATGTCGTAGCTGTACGACCGGAGGATGGTGGACCAACTGGATTTATGCTTATTGCAAGGGCCACAATGACATGAATGTGACCGCAGGTACCTTTACTTTTCAATCCTTGTTATTGTTATATTTGATTGATTCGGGGTCTACTCATTCATACATTTTGAGTGAACATGCATCTTTACTGGATGTCCCTGTTGAGATCCTTGATGTTGGTAACTAGTTCTTTTGGTAAGACAGTTACTACTAGAAAGTTGTATAGGCGGTGTCCTTCGGTTGTGCAAGTTCATGAGTTTGTCACTGATCTAATAGAGTTACTATTCCATGGTTTTGATTTCATTTTGGGTATGGATTTGTTGAGTGAGCACAAGGCGGTTGTGGATTATGAATCCAAAAGGAATTCCTTGAGGTTAGCCGATGATTATGAAGTTGTAGTGGTTTACGAGAATATAAAGTTCTTGTCTAATGTTATTTCGTCTACCAGGGCAGAAAGGATGATGCAAGGAGGTTGCCAAGCTTATTTGGCTATCGTGATAAATCCTGAGGTTAAAGGTGTCTGGGTGCAGGACATTCGGGCTATTTGTGATTTTCTAGAGGTTTTCCTGAAAAGTTACTGAGTTTACCACCGAATAGGGAGATAGAATTCGGTATTAAGACGTACACGGGTATGGCACCGGTGTCCATTGCTCCTTATAGGATGGCACCGAAGGAATTGAAGGAGTTAAAGTCACAGCTTCAAGAGTTGATAGATCATGGGTTCATCCGACCTAGTGTTTTGCCTTGGGGTGCTCTGGTTCATTTTGTGAAAAAGAAGGATGGCACAATGTGTATGTGCATTAATCAATTGAATAAGCTAACGGTAAAGACAAGTATCTTTTGCTATGCATCCTGGTAGTGTGAAAATGTATCAAGGGTTGAAAGAAGCATACTATTGGGTTGGTTTGGAAAAAGATGTGGCTGAGTTCGTTTCTAAGTGCATGGTATGTTAGAGGGTCAAGGCTGAACATCAGTTTCCATCTGGGTTGTTGCAAACATTGAGAATTTCGGAGTGGAAATGGGAGAGAATCACCATGGATTTTGTGTCAGTGTTACCTTTGACACCGGCTAAGAAGGATTCCATTAGGATGATTGTGGATCAGTTTACGAAGTGTGCACATTTTCTGCCAGTGTATACGACATATACATTGGACAAGTTGGCAGATTTGTATATTGTTGAGATCGTGCGCTTGCACGGGGTACCGAATTCCATTATTTCAGATAGGGATCTGAGGTTTACAACGAGGTTTTGGGTGAGTTTGCACCAGGCTTTAGGTACGAGATTGAATTTCAGCACCGCGTATCCTCAGTCGAATGGCCAGTCTGAGCGGGTTATCTAGGTTTTGGAGGATATGTTGAGATGTTGTATTATTGAGTTCCAAGGAACCTGAGAGAAGCATTTACCTTTGGTTGAGTTTGCGTATAACAATAGTTACCAAGCGAGTATACAGATGGTACAATATGAGGCATTGTATGGCCGGAAATGTCGTACGCCCTTGTGTTGGGATGTGGTAGGGGAAAAGCATATTTCCTTACTAGACGTGTTGAAGGGCACAGATGAAAAGGTAAAGCTTGTGTGTGATCGCTTGAAAGAGGCTGCGGATCGGCAGAAATCTTTCACAGATTTGAAGCGTAGGGAAATTGAATATGCGTTGGGCGATCATGTGTTCTTGAAAGTGTCTCCATGGAAGAAGGTGATGCGGTTCGAACCGTACGAGGTTGTTCAGTGTGTTGGTCCTATGGCTTATCGGTTGAGGTTGCCTCTCGAGTTGGAGAAAATATATGATGTGTTTCATGTATTCATGTTGTGGAGGTATCGGTCGGATCCCTCGCATATCATACAGGTGGAGCATATTTAGTTAATGCCAGATTTGTCATATGATGAAGAGCCGGTGGAAATCCTTGATTCCAGCAGCAAAGTTCTTCATGGCAAGACGATTGAGCTTGTTAAAGTCTTATGGCGATACCGTGGTGTCGAGAAAGCCACGTAGGAAAGCAAGGCGGACATGTTGAAGCAATTTCCTCATTTGTTTCCTCTAGATAAATTTTGAAGACGAAATTTCTTAAAAGGGGGAGAGTTGTAACACCCCGGTTTTGGGCTTGGATGTTTTGAGGGTTGGTTCAAAGGTCTGGTGGACCGGTATTAGAGGTTCGAGTTAGTTTCAGGATTTAATCGGATTGAATATTTTTAAAGGTTATAAAAATATGGGAAAATGTGGTAAAATCATTATTTAATATAATGATGATTGTGGTAAAATCAGTTTTGGAAAATGAGATTTGGGAATTGTACATTTTTTACTAGTGAGCAAAATGCAAACTTTGAAAACTGGTTTTAGTGACTATTTTGGAAAGGATCAAAACTTTGAATCTTTAAGGAGCTAATTATCCTAGATATTTTTAACATATTTCTCCCTTTAATTAATTGATTTTAAATGGGTTTTAAAAGGCTTTAAAAGTGGAGAGAATTGATAAATCATATTTTAGACTTTTAATAAAATTCACGTAACAAAATATTGCAACTTCTTTCTCTCAATTTATCTCCAGCCAAACACCTTTCCAATTTCAATTTCCTCGGGTAAAAATCAAAGGTTTTGATTTCCTAATGCTTTTTTATCAAATACTTATTGTTATTCTCTTGATTTTCAAGTTTTACTAAGCAATTAAGAACATAAATCAGCATTGGAGGTAAGGATTCGTTCCTCTCCTCTAATTAAATTGTTCTTTACTAAAATTTCCAAGTTCTTGATCCTTTACAATTGTTTTATAATGTGTTTTGATAGTTTAATTAAAGAAAATTTGTTAAATTGCATTTTGATTGATGAGATTTATGGATCTTCGTACTTGTTCTGTTTTGCTAGGATTTTGATCTGGTTAATTGAGTTAATAACTTGGTTTTAATGTTGCAATCCCGAAACAAGTTGAATCTCTAATATTTAAGGTGGTTAATTAAGGGTTTTGGGGTGATAGTTGTGTTTAATCTTTACTAGAAGTAAAAGGATGTTGGGAAAGGGTTTTTAGGTGTTAATTGATGAGGTTTGTTGTATTGAATCGTTATATTGTGGTGGTGTTAAGGTTGAGAATTGTTTGAGGTTGATTTTGGTATGTTTTGGATAAGTTTTGCGTGGGCAACTTGGGATTTGCGGGTAATTGCTTGTAGGAAATGGTTTGAATGCATAATGATGCATTTGCCCTATGTTTTATGTGGTTAAAACAAGGGATAATCAAAGCGACGAAGCTTGACGTTGATTGTGGCTTGCCGAAAGGTTGATTCACGTTGGCGAGCAAAGAGAAGCGTATTGGTGAGTGGAAACTGGTTTAAAGGCCTTTAAATGGTTTAATAAAGGTTGTTGGGAGTTTAGGGTAAGCGTGAAATACTTACCTAAGCTCGGAAGTAAGTTTCCCTTATTTTGCTCTTGAATATCGGTTTGGTTATGAGCATGTTGATTTCATGTTTTGGTGTTAAACATGGTTTGATTTACTTGCTGGAAATGCTTGTTTTAAGTACATGTGCAGGGGTTTTAAAGTATAAAAATTCTATTGAGCATTGGTTTTCATTCTGGTCGGGAATAGTGTTATTTCTTTGGATATGTGATTTGCATATGTGGTGTTTTTGTATAATGCATTGTAAAATAGTAAGTAGATGGTTTGTAAATGATATATTGGCTATGTGAAAAAGTGTGAAAGCAATCAGATATAGTTGGCATGCTATAGGATTAAAAGTGCACTATAAAATATGAACAAAATCGATCGTGGCGATTTAACAAGGCCACTCGTACTGTTGGGACCTCATTTGGGGCGTGCCGTTTAACTAGGTAACCCAAATTGATGGTGATCTTGCGGTTTAACTAGGCAAGGTCGGTAAACTTACGGTGTAACTAGGCAAGGGTGTTAAGCTCGCGGTTTAACAAGGCGAGGGTGTCAAATCTTGCGGTTTAAGTAGGCAAGGTTTGGGATATAATGCAGTTTAACTAGGCATGGTATGAGAGATCCGTGTATCCGATTTGTGTGGATAGAAGATAGTCTATCTGGGTCACTATAAATGCCAATATATGTGAAAGTTCATGTGTTGAACCTACTTTTTAATGCTTTGGGATTTAAGCATGGTTTTTGATTTAATGCTTTGGGATCTAAGCATGGATTATGTACATGTTGTTGCATAAAGGTTGTTATGCATTGCTTCAGTTGGAAACAAGGAAAAGTGCTTTGGTCTTAAGCATGTTTTGAACGCAAGTTTTGGGTTTTCAAATGGTTTAAATTGTATCATTGTTTTATGAGCATCCTTACTAAGTATGTGTTCTTATGCTCTCTTTTTCTTAATGATGCAGAGCATTAAAGTTTTGGGGTTGCAAAGGCAAAGCTTAAGAGATCCAATGACAAAGATTACTTTGAGTATGAACTCAATTTATATTTCCGATTAATAAGGCAATGTGTTCTCCATATTTTGGGGATTTGTATTTCTAATTTTTTTTCATGAGTTGTAAGCATGTGATGTGCTGGATTTTATGGTTGTTTGATGTTGTTTGAGTTTGGGTGAATCATGCCTATGTTGTTGCTAGCTAAGTGCTAGAGTATGCATCTAGTTGGAGTTATTTGGTTGCCTTGGTTTGATGATTCAAGCAAGTTTGGTATGATGCTATAAGTGTGCAAGCATGTTGAGAATGCCTTAATTGTACCAAATGTCAGTTTTGGTTGCTTAGTGGAATGATACTAGGATGCATGCCTATAGGAAGTCTTGAGTGGTATAAATGCCATGAATGATTGTTAAATCTGTGATGCTTTGGTTAGTAATGCATCCTTGAAATGTTGTATAAGTGTTTGTAGCATGTTGGAGTGTTTTGGATATCATCAAAATGTGTTTAGATAACAATTTAGGACATTGCATGTCCAGGCGTACCGGTACAGGTGTTCCTATTTCGGTACGGGTAAGCCATTCCAGGCTTAGCGTACCGATACGCGGGCAACTGTTTCTGTTCGGGCTTAGGCTATTTTGACCAGTGTTTTGGTACTCGATGAGGCTTTTCGATACGGTATAGTGTTTTCATGAAGGACGTTTCGATACGCGGGGCCATATCGGAATGAGTTTTGGCTACTAGAATTCTGGGGTTTTAAAATAATGAAGGCGTATCGAAACACCCCTTGCCGTACCGGTACGGTGGCAGTTAAGTTGGTTATTAGGAATCTTCTGAAATTCAGTTTTCTTACGTTTTGGTCCTTGAATGCTGTGGATGCAATTAAATGAGTTTGGATGACTTTTTTGACTCGATTTTTGACATGTAAGCATGAAACCTGCTTAATTAAAGATTGGTAACATAAAAATGAGCTAAGACCCTGTAGTTTTCTAAATTTGCAATTTGGTCCCTAAATCACAAATTTGATCGATTGGATGTCAATTTGCCTCCTTATTGAGTTGAGTTTTCACCAGAGATTAGTATGTACATGTAGGTTGATAATTATGCATCTAGATAAGATAAAAACATAGATACATTTTAGGTTTTATCTTCTCGTTTACTTCGGTAAACCTAATTAGCTCGCTCGGTTCGGTCTTACGATTAGGCCGGGCTGAGGGGGTTATATGGTTTAGAATTTGAACCACTATAAATCATTGTGTCTCAATTTTTATTACTTAGTCATTTATCAACCAAAGCAAAAATCCAATTCACCCCCTACTTGATCATCTCGGTTGATCGTTCGAGCTTCTCAACAATTGGTATCAAAGCTCCATCTCTATGCCAGATTAACACCCTATAGTTGATCCTTGAAGTGCTCAACCTTTCTACATCAACCGGAGATCATGGCGCAGTCCATCAACAAGCCTTCTTACTTCAATGGTGCTAACTACTTTTATTGGAAGAATAGGATTATGCTTTTCATGAAGGCCAAAGACTATCATCTTTGGGATATCGTTCTTGATGGCCCGTTCGTTCTATGAAGAAGCAAGCAGAATGGAGTATTGAAGATTGCAAGAAGATGGAGCTCAATGCAAAGGCCTTTTACATTCTCTTTTGTGTACTTGGTTCGAAATAATACTCTAAAGTCTCTTCTTGTGAAAATGCCAAGGAAGTATGAGAAAAATTTGAAGTCACATATGAAGGTACAAATGAGGTGAAGGAAACCAAAATTGGACTTCTCAACCTCAACTATGAAAACTTCAAGATAGACAAGGAAGAAGACATCAAAGCTATGTTCGATCGGTTCTCCACCATAGTCAATGAGCTTAAAGCATGGGATTCCAAGAAGACGGCAATCATTGAAGCAAAAAACTTGAAGGAGCTCAAGCTTGATGAGCTTATGGGATCTTTGCTAACTCATGAGCTGATGATGTCAAAGGGGAAGAAGAAAGTAGAGCAAGGCACTGAAGACTCGAATGTTGCTCTCTTAAATCCTCCTCAAGAATTCAAGAAGAATCAAGTGAAGAGAAGAGTAAAGATGAAAAATAAGAGATGGCAAAACTCTTCAAGAAGTTCACCCGATTCATGAAGCAACAAAAAGAAGAATCAAGACATGAATCTAAAATGAAGAGGGGAGATTCCAATCATATACTTTGAGTGCAAGAAGCCAGGGCACACCAAGTATGATTGCCCTCGTTTCAAGAAGTATGGATCAAGCCATAAAAAGAAGGGATTTGTGGTTATATGGAGTAATGGGGAAGACTCCACCGATGGTGATGAAGTAGCCAACCTATGTATCATGGCCATCCAAGATGAAGAGGTAACTTCTAAATCATCTAGTTTAAATTCTTATACTTTTGATGAGTTACAAGAAGCATATGATGATTTTGTTTTGGAATTCAAGGCTTTATTTTCTAAAAACAAAAAGTTAATTTCAAAGTTGAAAATTGAAAATGATTGCTTTCTAAAACCAATCTCGAACTTGAAGCAAGGTCAGAAGCTTTAGAAAAAAAGAATTTGGATTTACAAAACTAGCTTCTAAAAGTTCAAGAGGATCATCAAAGGGAAATTGATGGTCTCAAAAAGAATTTGTTTAACAAAAATTTTCAAAAGTGTGAATTTGGAAGTAGCTCTAAATCAAAATTTGTTAAAACAAATTTTTATCAAAGGCAATCTAGTTCCCCTAGATTTATATATAGGAAATATGTTAAAAACATTTAGCTCCCAAAAGGACTCATTGTTTTAAAGAAAAAAATGAAGACATTGAGAAATGGATTCCTAAGGGAACTAAATTATTTGGGACTAACGCCATTGGATCCAAAGCAATTTGGATACCAAAAAATTACTTGATTGCCTTTTGTAAGTGTGCTTGAGCTATCTATGACCAAAGTTGAATTTTTGAAGCTCATGACACACAAAGGAGGAAGGACACTTGGAGAAGGAAGACTTAACATCCTACCTTAGCTCAAGTGGTACATTTATTTTCATGCAATTTGCTTGATCGTGTATTACATGTATATTTTTTTCATGTTGATCAAAGCATGCTTGTATGACTTCATATTGTGCATAATTGCATATAGTTAGAGGGAGTCTTAATTGCATGAGTTACATGTTTTTGGCCTATTGTGCTTGTTCATATGTCTATGACCAGTAACTTATAATGTTTGGTTGAATTTGGTGAAATTCATGCTTGATTTGAATTAAATGTGTTATTTTGAAAAACATGTTGTAAATTGGTGTCAAAAATGATCAAAATGTGTATATAGGATCTCCTCAAGCCTTTTGGGTTGATTTTGCTGCAATTTTACCAATTTCGTGCCTTTAGTACCGGTACCACCCATACTGTACTGATACGACCTTCAACCAAGTACCGATACGGTCTCCTCCGTACCGGTATGCACAGTCAAAATGGGGTTGCCTTGTCTCTTTTTGCCATGCTTTATGTGCATAATGATATATTTTGATATATGGAATGTTTAATTGAATTTCTTGTATTTATTTGATTCATTTATTTGAAATTCAAGTTATTTCTCTTGAATTGATGGACTAACAATCTACTTGATGCTTGAGTAAGGGGGAGCCATTTTTTAAAAAATTCTTTCATGTAAAATCCTTTGTCTCTTTTCTCCATTGCTTTTACACCAACAATTGGTATTTTACATCAATTGGTACTTAATTTCAACATTTGGTGTTTTGAACTTAAATGTGATTTCAAATTTAGTTTTGAAATTATTTTTGATATAACAAAAAATGGGGGAAATAGGTTTAAAAAATTCAATTTTAAAAAAAAATGGGGAGCTTTAAATATTTTCAAAAGTATTATCTTTTTCTAAATATATTTTCCTAAGGGGGAGTTTTCACAAAACTAATTTTCAATTAGTTTCGTTATATCAAAAAGGGGGAGATTGTTTAGATATTTGATTTTGATATAACTAAAATGAAAAATGTTTTTAGACTTAAATTAATTTCCAAAAATATTCCAAAAGTCCATTAACTTGAAAAATATGTTTGAAAGGTTTCAAAGGGTTTTTGGCATGTTTAAAATGATTTTAAATAGCTAAAGTGTCAAAAACTGACTTTGAGTATCGATACCCTTTCTTCGGCGTTGACACCCAATCACCGTACCGATATGGCCAAGCTCGTATAGTTACGCCCCTTTTGTTTTCCCAAACTTTGAATTCTAGTAGCCAAAACTCGTACCGTACAGGCACTGTCGTACCGATACACTACTATGGTGTATTGATACCGAGTGTTAAAAATGCCCAACGACTCTTTCTTCTTTGAGGCAGGTACCGATACGTCTACACGGGTGCCGAGACGCTCTGCTCCAGAAGTGCATTTATTGCGGGAAATAAAGTCCCCAATGGCTCCAAATCAACCCCGGCGACTAGTAACGGCCACAAACTCCTTAGATGGTTTAAAAGACTCAATCAAGTAGCCATGCAACAACAAGAAACCAACTACCAACATTCAATGATAGAGAAATTGTTCTAGAGCTTATTTTGTCATATTTCTTTTTAGAACAAACTTGTGCGCTTAATTGTTATATTTGCTCAAGTGTTAGAATTTGGGTGAGTGCTAAAATTGCAAACACATTTGCCTTGTAAGGGTTTTCATTGTTTGCTTATTTGTTTTCTCTTTGTAAGAGAGTGTTTATAGACTTTGGGGTATAAGTCTAGGTGTGTGAGGGTTATCTCTTTGATCCCAGAAAAAGGAAAGACAAATTAGTGAATTTGTAGAAAATCCTTAGTGTGGATAGCTAAGGTAGTAGAGGTAGACTTGGTTTAGAAGTCGAACCACTATAAATCATTGTGTCTCAATTTTTATTACTTAGCCATTCATCCATATCCTATTCGCCCCTTCTTGGCTATCTCGGTTGATCGTTCGAGTCTCCCAACAAAATCTAACACTAAACTTTTCTTTCTGAATCGTTTCTACCACTCCGCTGTTAACTCTTAACGGAACCGTTAACTTAAAACGGTAACGTTTTGGTGTGGCTATTTTGAAGCATAATTTAGCCCAAAACTACGTCATTTTGTTGGTGTAATCACTCATTTTTACTTAAATATATTAATATTGCATGAATGTTACTAATAAGGTGTATGCACATATAAGCTATGTATACGTATTAGTATTAGGGGGGTATGTATGTCACGTATGTATCTAGGGTATAAGCGTATGTAGATGTCATGTTAATTATACGTATGATTATACGTACGTATACTAGAATAGTATATTAATTAATGATCGTATAATATAAGTATATATTTTCGTATGTATTGCTGTTATAACTATACTATTATTATTATTGGGCTAGTAAAATGAAAAATTAAATATATATTAAATCCAAATAAATAAAATCCAAGTCCAATTACAAATCCAATTACAAGGCCCGTTTGGCCCAAATCTGAATCCTATCTATTACAATGTGCGAGTAGCGTGGGCGTTGGATCAAGATCTGATCCAACGGCCACGATGCAATGGAAGTAAAAAAATATCTGCCAGGCGCGTGCTCCACACGTATGGACCGTTCGAGTGCCACGCGCGGACGCTTTATTATCTCACGCGCGCGTAAGATCCACGTGTTCTGACTCCTCGACTGCGGTGCTCCACGTGGCGAAATCTGAAGCCGTTTCATCAGATCGAGGCTTCATCCAGGCCGATCATTCTTCAAGCCATCTCGACCGTTAGATCTGATCTAACGGCCGAGAACGTGTCTGATCACTGGCAGAGTGTCCACACCGCCACCGCGCCGATATTCAGAACATGCCCAAGATAACAAGCAAAAATGGTCGGATTCAGTCGATCCGGAAAAGAAGATACAAGTTGCAACCAAATACAGAGACAGTGATATATATGAAACGGGGCTGTTGTAACGGGATTAGCTAGCCAGCAATTTTGAGGAGCGAGCAAGAAAAAAACAGAGAGAGTAATAACACAAAAAAAAACAGAAAGCTTGTAAAACCATAAACTTGTAACCAGTCAAGAGAATCAAAAGGCAGTCCAGTGGTAATTTTTTGTCCCTTTTTTTCTTACCTGTTTTCATTGCATGTACATACGAGAAAATAAAAAAGGAAAGCAAGTAAAGAAGTCTTACCGGCTTTGTTCGTGGGTCTTCCCTTCCTCTGTGACAAGCCTTTCGGCTTCTACAAGCCAGATCTGGTGAACAAAGGGAGGGGAAGACCCCTTGTGGTCTCGTTTTGGTCTAAAGAAAATATATTTTTGGGTTCGTATTTCTTAGATCTAGGGTAAATAAAAGGGGATCCTCTGAATCCAACCATGGATTCATATTGAGGACGACAAGAGGAAGGTTTTGGTGTATTTTGGGAGTCCACCGGCGCCGGTTAGCGGCGGCGCGTGGAGAGAGAATACGGCCGGCCGGCCGGATTTCGGGTTTCTCAAGAACACTTGAGAGAAAAAGATGAGCGTGGGATATTTGGCGAAGAATGAAATGAAAAATGGGGAAAATTTGGTTTCGGCCTGAAAATAGCCGTTATATAGGTGTTATTATTTTACTAAATGGGTAAATTACACACTTAATCCCACCGCGTTTTCAATATTTTCATTTTTGTCTTGCCGCATGGTATAATCACGATCTCGGTCCCCCGAGTTTCCAAAAAGTCACAATTTAGTCACTAAATTACACGATCGACTTACGAATGGTAAAATTACGCCTTAATCAAACCCCGCGTTTTTGAAATTTTCATTTTGAGTCCGCCCCTTGGTATAATTACAACTCTGGTCTTTGTAGGTTTTATTTGTTTTTCGATTTCGTCCCTAAATTACATGTTATTGCTCTTTAATTTACATCATTTTGATTTTCATTTTCCTTTCATTTCATCCTATTTTCTTTGTAAATATTATTGTTGAATTATAATCGTATATGTGGATATTATTTCATTTTATGTTTCCCGTATATGACTCATTTTATGTTTATATGTATATATATGTGTCAAGTATGATATTCGTTTTTTATCTGGTTATTCATATCAAGCATATTATGTTTTAATTGATTCGTACATAGCGTATTCTGTATTTTATATGTGTGTGAGCTTTCTTATTTTTTAGGGCTACATGTTAGTATATTTATCTTTTTTACGATATGTTGACCCGTATATGTTGAAATATGTTTTATTATCAGTATACATGTCTTTTTGAAATATTTGTTCGTATATATATATTTATTCCTGCCTTATTATTTTGACATATGATAGTTGTTTTTATCTATTATTTAGAATAATATGTATATGCATGTTTTAATCTAGAATATCATCTATGTTAGATTAATATTCTGTTATGACAATATTTACTACACTTAAATATTTCACCATGTTTTATATTTTTGCCACTAAGATTGCATATGATATATAAATTGTTAATGCGGTGTCCTTTTATCCGAGCGTAAACGGGGCCAGTATCAAGCGTAGTGATAGTGGTTGGGCGTTTATTCTCGGATAACGGGACCCTTAAAATATATTCGCAATTATGACCGAAATTTAAAATAATCGTCACTTTAATCCGGAAAATCCAATATTCATAAAGCGATAATTATTAAAGTACCAATTTTTTTGGGCGGTGTGGGGGTGCTAATCCTTCCCCATCCGTAACCGACTCCCGAACCCTGTCTTTTGAATCTCTGGTTTTGTGGTGTCCGGCCTACCTAAGTGGCCGGTGGCGACTCCATTTTTATAAGGTTTTTTGTAAACCCCACGGAATAAATATTTTTAAATATCGCAAACACCTTTCAAAAATCCTTCGAAAAACAATCGTTTTTATTTTAGCGATGAAAATGAAAAAAGACATCGCTACAGTTGGAGAAAAAATAACTAAATCTATGCACTTGGGGTGTTTGAACCCAAAACCTTCAAACACAAAATATAAGCCTTAACCACTGAACCAACATAAAATTATGTAATATTTTATCACAGATATAATATATGTCAAACTACACTTGAGATTAATTCAAATTATTTTATGAAATAATTAATACTATAAATAATATAAAATATATTATTTACATATATACCAATATATATAAATAACAATATATTATTTTTATATTTTATATATTATTTATAATATAAATATATCTTAAAAACACTCAAAATATTCGTACAAATAATATATTTATATTATAAATAATATATAAAATATAAAAATAATATATTTTTATTGAAATAATATAAACTTATCCATTTGGTTCAACCAAAATGTTTTATAAAAAATAATACTCTAAATAATATTAATATATAAATAATATAAAATATATTATTTACATATACATCAATATATATAAATAAAATATATTATTTATATATTTTTTATAATACAAATATATTATTTTTTTAAAAACAAAAATATATAAAAACCCATAAACCTAAACCTCAAATCCAAACCTGTTTAGAGTTTGGATTTTGGGATTTGGAGTTTATGGTTTACGGTTTTTTATATATCATCTATAATATAAAATATATTATTTGTATGAATATTTTAGTGTTTTTAATAGTATATTAAAAGATAAAAAATAATATATTTTTATTTATATAAATTGGTATATATGTAAATAATATTATATATATATTAATATTATTTATAGTATTATTTATTTCATAAAATAGTTTAAATTAATCTCAAGTGTAGTTTGACATATATTATATTTGTGGTAAACTATTGCATAATTTTATGTTGGTTTAGTGGTTAAGGCTTATCTTTATATTTAAAGGTCTTGAGATTAAATCCCTTCAAGTAAATGGGATTTAGTTTTTTCTCTAGCAAAACGACTTCGTTTTGGGCTAAATTAGGCTTCAAAACAACCATACTAAAACGTCGTTTTAAGATAACGGTTCCGTTAAGAATTAACAGTGGAGTGGCATGAACGAGTCAAAAAATAAAGTTCAATGTTAGATTTAAATATTTTTGAAGTTCAGTGGCAGTGGTAATAGTTTAAAGGCATCTGGTGTAGTTTACCCAAATAATAATATGATAAATTAAAAAAAGATTGAGGCTGAGTTGTGTCTAGTCAGTGACTCGGTACTCATCCAGGCCCATTCCCATTGGGTACTTCTAAAGTAGTTAACTGGGTCAACTGATTCCATGTTTTAGGTTTCCAGCCCAACCACAATCCCCTTGAATCAATCATTTTGAAAGTCTTTCTTATAGATTTACAAGAACTGACCGAAGGTACCATAACAAATCTAAAAGTAGGATCAGAAATGTTACTTGGCATTGCTTCTCTAACAGAGAGACCCCTTTCTTTTATTCGCTCATTCAGTTACAGGTATATGCGAATTCTTCATTTGATGATAATAGACAACTATATTTTTGGTTTTCCCCCCTCCCAACTGTTTTTGTATGTTTTGGTTTTATTAGACTGTTGATGCATGGGACTACAGGCTTGGTGATTCTCAGCTTTTGAGCACTTACACTGTCATTAAAAATGAGTGCAGCCCAGTTTTTGACACTTGACAGTGTTTCACTATGAGGCGTTTTTAATCTAACCCATTCATTCTTTCTGTGGTAACTTTTTTTCTTCAATTTTTAGAAGAATTGATAGCACACCAAATTCCGCCAGTAGAGAAATGAGCTTCGAGGATTTGGATTCAGGTGCTAAAAAATGTGTGAATCTTCGGTTGTGCAATGTCTCAGGGTACGTTGCATTTATAAATATTCTGTTTTTATATAAGAGGTTCATATTAACAGAAAAACCACAAAGTAAGAATGTGAAAAATGAAATGGGCAGAAGGTGTTTGAGAAAATGCTTAATAGAAAAAACGAGAAGAAAGCTTGGAGAGCTGCTGAAAAAGTGATGACTGTTTTGTTAAGTCAACACAGCCTACCTCAATCATTAATATCAGTCATTATTTGTACACAAGTAAGCTGACTCAGCTAACCAAAAAACGTTTTGACCAACTGCACTAAAGAAAATGCTAACAAACATGTAAATTGAATGAAGGCTGAAAAACTAAATTTGTTATAGCTGAACCAACTCCTACGTCAGCTAGGTCAGCATTAGATGCTTATGCTCTGATACGTGTTAATGCATTGACCTTTTCTTGAACATCTTCACTGGACAGTTGCATGACTGAGATACTGGAAATTCGTGCTGATCAGCCCTCATTACATGTTGTGTTTGTTCCTGGAAATCCTGGTTTGTTAATGTCATTGATGTACTAGTTTGGTATTAGTTGAATTGTGAGAATTAGATCTCAAGTGCTTCTGGTCTTCTTAGGCGCTATTACCTTTTACAAGGAATTTTTGGAATCATTGTTTGAGTTCCTCGGAGGAATTGCATCTATATCAGGCAAAAGATTGAGAACCTTTTTCTTTTTTCGGAAAGATATTATCATTTTTTAATTATTAGCCCTAATATTGTATTTAATAGTTGCTTTCATATGGTTCCGATCAGCTGTTGGCGCTGCAGGTCATACAGAAAAGGTACCTACAGCAATTTCTTGTAATCTATGTGCATCTCTACATGGTTTTCTAATTGTTTGTTTCTTCTTTACCCTCCATTGAAGAATTGGGATCGTGGGAGGTTGTATTCCTTGCAAGAACAAATCGATCACAAGGTAACATTCTGATTATTTATTTGGCTTTCAACAAATTGATAGATTGGAAGAATTTCAATGAGTCTCTTTCAAAATTGCTAATTATTCTCTATTATTGATTTTAAAGTCATGGATTGTTAATGAATATGATATATTTTGATTTATCATGTTTATGGAGCTGTTTAAAAATTCTTAACAAATATGTTCAATTTGAAAGACTAAATTTAATATGGGTCAACTTGATAGCTCATGTTTTTTGTTTTAGTCCCTTGAAATCAAATTAACTGTTCTCAACTGTTGACTGTGCTTCTTTTTTCTTATTGAATGTTAATTTGATTGTATTGGTTATCCTTTTTACCTAGCCTGATCTTTCTGGATGTTGATCTTTAGTTTTGAATTATGATCAAAACCTTTTTAGCTTACCAGTTCATCATACAAGGTTATAACTGTGCTTTCATTTTACTTTGCAGATTGAGTTCGTCAAAGTGCAAAATATTGAAGCCCCTTTAGTTCTGGTAAGACTAATTTCTGCCTATATGTTGTTTCATCTTCCTGCTTGTCCAAGAAAACAGTTTCTTCTTCCGAGTATATAACCTCTTGAAATGTTTTCCTTTTTCCATGAAACGAGGAGCATAGACATGCTTAGCTATTTATGCAGCATGGTTGTTTCTGTCAAAGACTGCTTAGCATACAGTTCTCGATCTAACACATCTGTTGATGTGCAGCATCTTTATCAATAAGTGCTTTTTTATTTGTGTTTCTGTTAAAGGAGACATGGGCTTTCATAAGAGAAAAGAAAAAGCACCAATTTCCGTCAAATGAGATATTCCAAAATTCTGGCAGATGATTCTGATTTCTAAGATTAAACTCACGGTAGGTGTTTAATTTTCCATGAAGGTAGGGCACTCAATTGGTTCATATATAGCGCTAGAAATGCTAAAGAGACTGCCGGAGAAGGTGGAATGACTATTCTTAACTAATTTATTCACATAATTCTTCACATTTGTGTTAACCAAAAATATTGTTTTCCTGAAATTCTTTCTATGGTGTTTTAGGCAGTATATTGCATTGGACTCTACCCGTTTTTAGCCTTAAATCTGCAATCAAAGACACAGGCTTTCATTGTGAAGGTGATTATGTAAGGCACTTTCTCTATCATTACTTCCCACTATACGTAGTTTACAGGATAAATATTTCAGTTCTCGATTACGATGAATGCTAATTTCCAGTATCCTGCCCTCACTCTTCTTCTATTTGTTGCACCTGCACCACATCATCAGGTATCTTATTGTATATCATGTTTAAATTTCCTTTCCCGCTATAACTTATGATCCCTTAACTGCATAATATATATAAAGCTTGTGCAAAATCATAATCTCATATATCATTTATTTACTCATTTTATATAACCACAAATAAAAGAAAACCTTATCTGCTGTGCTAGTACCAAATAGCCGGGTACTGTTCTGTCTTTTGGATGGTTGGACTGAATTATATTCAGTTGCCTCTGTTGGAAGCTTATGTTCATTAATTTTGCATTAAAATTTTGACATTCTATCATTTATTTGGAGGATCAAGAAAATCAATCTGAGTTTCAGGTCCAGAGTACTGTCCACTACAGTCGCACTCCTTGTAGCATTATTGGGCTTGTTGCCAAGACGGGTTCTGAGGCTAATTTCTGAACTTTCTAATGGGAAGTCATGGTCTAATACTGCCCATGAAGCTGCTTGCTCTCACTTACCACAGGTGAAGTCTTGTTAAAATGTTGTTCCTTCTAATTATAAGCAGTATGTTCTTTTTGCGGGTCTATTTGCATCCTCTGTTCAATTGCCTAGAGGTCTTTCTAATTGTATTCTTGCATAATGCATGTATGCATATTCTTATGACTAATATCAAATCAAGTGCATGTTTAATATTGAAGACATTAACTTTGCTCCCATAATTTTTCATTTGCAGTATCATACCATTCGCAATGTGCTATATATGGCCAGGACAGAGTTCATAAAGGTACACTCATGCTGACAACATGAAATTGGTTCTGTAAGAGTAAAATTCTATAAAAATTGGTTATAACTTAAAACGAAATTAGTATCTTGTCTGAGAACAACTCAATGACGACACATTGAATTTTTAATTGCTTTAGGCATGTCATGTTTTTGGTCATGTGCCTTTGTTGCTTTCTTTTCTGTGCAACCTTCCTGCTGGGGATTCCTTCACTTTATTTTTCTTGTGGATCTTTCAGATTTTCAAACTTAATTTCCCTAAATCCCCCATTCAGATATCTGGTTGTCTTGTTGCCTCGAAAACCTCAAGTATAGCCTTTTATGAAGTGTGCTAATGTAGGTCCATTTGTGTCTCTCTTGTTGCTGATAACCTTTTTTTCAATTTGCATCATTTAATGATAATTCGTCTTCAATTGGAATAAGTTTAGATTCTAAATCATAGTGATTCTTGCTTGGACATGCATCATATCATTGTGTTGAAGAATTTCAGCTTCAAAACAAGAATTGCAGCTATCATGTTTCCCACTTCATTTGTGTGGTATTATGTTTTCCTTTGTTTTTGGATCTATCGCATAATTTATCCTGCAGAAAATATAGGGCCGTATCACTGAGATCTGACTATATACTGACGTCAACAATCTCTGGATCATTGCTTACTTTTATCCTTTTCTGTTAGCTTTCGGAAACACCAGATTGGAACTTTATGAGAGAGAACCAGGAGAAAATTTCATTCTTGTATGGCATTGACGATCATTGGGGACCATTACAAATGTTTGAAGAGGTAGAATCAACTCTTTCTTTTGCAAGTGGCATTTCAGGTTTGGAGCATCGAAACCTGTTTCTAGAAGGTTTTAAAAGGCCATAAAATCAATTGGTTGAGTTGCTAGATTAATAAAAAAGATAGAGAGAAAGAGAGAGAGAAAACCTATTGCTGCTAGCCACTGAATCGAAATCGTTATCAACTATTAGATATGCCTTGCAGTAAAATTCCTGATAGAATAGAAAGCAGACTATGGTATATGTTTCTGATCCTATACGCGTCGGAAAAACCCAAAAAACCATGGTGTTGCTTAGACATGTTGCAGCTATACCGATGTACAGATGGTCCAACTGATGAAGGGAAATAAAGGGGAAGCTCATGATTATGGTGTTTCTTCTTTTGTATTGAGCTTTTCTTGGCTGCAAAAAAATGTTTAATTCGGTTATTTTTGCTCTCAGGTCTCTAGGCAGGCCTCGGGCATTGCTCTATCAATTGAAAGGGAGGGCCACACTCATGGGTTTTGTTGTAGTGAGGCTGGCTCAATATGGGTTGCACGCCATGCTGCTAGCTTGATAAAGAACAAATTAGCAAGCTATTGCCAGTAATATCAGCCTTTAGATTGTATGCAATTGGTTGAGCATCAAATCTTGCAGCGAACCTGATGACTAATAATTGAATAATGCATGAAAAATGTTATGCTGCTCCATCTTGTGTTAATCATGTAATAACCATTCCAGGAATCGCAGCAGTGCCTTCATCTTTCAACAATGTATTTGCCAATGCTATAACACTAGCATTAAATCCCCGATAACGTCAGGGCTTTTTCATAAACAAAAAGAATTGCAATTCTTATATTTAAAAACAACAAAAATTAAATTTAAGGTCATTTGTTTATAATAATATTTTTCCATAAAATGTTTTTCCGAAAAATATGAAGATTTTGGAAGGTACGCTATGCATTTATGTGCAACGGCTCTTTCTTGTTTTGGTATGTATTGATACCCACTTTCGAGTACCGATACTCAAGGTTGTAGAAATGCATTTATGGTTGAAATTAAAGTTATCAACGGCTATATTTCATCTCCAATGGCTATAAACAGTTAGTTTTTTTATTTCACACTATAAATACAAATTTGGGACACTTGAAGAAGATGATGGACATTCAAGCTTAAAGATCAAGAGAGTAGTGCTTAATTGTCTTTTTTGTAATCTCTTGTATTTCTTTAGTGCAATCCTAGTGAGCCAAAATGTGTAAACACTCACGTAAAGAGGCAAATTGTTTACAAATGTCAAGACTTATTGTTGAGGGATAAGTTCTAGTTAAGCCTTAGAAAAACTACAAAAGTTCTATCTTAGCCTCTGAAAAGATAAAGAGGTAAAGGTTATCTCTTTAAACCTGTAGAAAGGAAAGAATTCATGAGTGAATTGGGAAATCCTTAGTGTGGATGTTAACTTAGTTGATGTAGACCTTGGTTGAGAAGGTCGAACCACTCTAAAATCGATCGTGCCAAATTTTCCATTTTTTATTTTGATTTTTGCTTCCCAAATTTAAAGGAGACCTTCACACCTTTCATCGGCGATATTCGGTTGGAGTATATCGAACATATATAACATGGATAATTTAAATATGAGTTTTATATGAAAACATTTATATACGAATATTAAATAAATAATATAAAACATTTTATATAAACTTTACAAAAATATAATAATAATAATAATAGTAAACTATAGAATATATATATATATATATACTTTAAATAAAAACATACATACTATATTAAAAACATTTTTTACTACATTAAAATATAATAATCAAAACTATATCACAAATATACTTTATTTACACTAAATATATATAGTATAAAACACTACATTTATACACCTATAAGCTTTATATAAATATAAATATAATTAATAATACCTATAATAACATATTTATGATAATATTATGCATGAAATAACATAAATGCATGGATAGTGACTAAAATTCATGAACCAACAATTTACATGGCAAAAACAGTGGATAATATGGGACTAAAATGAAACAAGTGTAGATCATGAGGATATAAGCATAAATAACAGAAAAAACATGTTAAAAATTAAATAACTGAAATAACAGTGACTATAATGAAAGCAAACTGAAATTAAAAGATGCAAAAACAATTAAACTATAGCAAAAAAGACGAAATTAACAAGTATCAAAAGTGGAAGGATAAAAAGGAGATTTTTCCATTTCATTAAATTTTGCACGAATTTTTCTCAGGTTGGGTCACCTGTGCAGGTACAAAAATAAAACGACACCATTTTAAGTCTTGATATCGGCGCCTAAAACAGTATCGTTTTAAAATACATATAAATACCCCTTTTACCAAAAAATCATTCTTTCTCAAATTTTAAACAAAAAATAAAATCGTCTAATTTTCTCTCTAAAGCATCCTCTTCTAGGTATAGATCCTGTAAGCCTTCGCCGCGTGTCGGTGGTCATCAGCGAAGGTGATCGTCGCCTCCACTGGCTGAAGAAGTCAAATGTTGGGATTTTCTACACCTTTTGACCTAATAAATCTAAATTTAAACTCGACTTTTCCTAAAAACAATCTATCTAAGAAGACCTGAGGAAAAACTGAAAAGTTTTCACCTTTTCTCTTTGGTTTTATTCTTTTTGAATTCCCTTCTGATTAATTTTTTTGTTTATAGTCTCTATTTTTCTTCTTTCGACCTTTCTCTAAAAAATCTCTCTTTGTTGCAACTATTGACCGATTTATAAAGGATGATTTGGGTGGCTGCCTTTTCATGCCCATGACATTCGTAGGGGCTTATGGATGTAGGGTATGTCGTGGTCAGAGTAGTTGAGTTGTTGCGTTAGAGTAGGGGATGACTTAGTTATTAGGGTTTGGTCATTTAGGGTATGGCAGCAATAAAGATTTGTTGGTGTTGATAAACTAGGGTTTAGGTTATCTTAATTTAGGAATTTGGTTAGCGTTAGTGTATCTAGTTTGGGGTTTGTGGATCTAATTTAGGTTTTATAGTTGATGGCGATGATGGCATACAAGGATGTTGGGATCAACGGTGGAAGCTAGGGTAAAGGGGATTAGGGTTTTTGATTTAAGGTTTGTTGATGTTAGTTTAGGGTTTGTTGATGTTAGCAGTGGCTAGGGTTAATGGTTATCTAGATGAAATGTTTTGGACGATAATGATGGGCTTGAGTTATTATTTTGGGCCTGATGGATAATAGGTTATTATATTGTGAAAAGGGTATGGATTTTAATTGTAATGTGTATTTGGGCCTGAAAAAATAGGATCCTACATCTCCCCCTTTTTTTTATTGTTTTGCAACGACAGTTGGGCAAAGAATAAAAAAGAGCCAATTGTGTCTAGTCTAGTTGAACTCATTTCTGTGGTGTAATTGATAACAAAGAAACACAAGGAGTTGTGGCTGAAGAATTATCTTCAGAGGATGGAGATAAACATGAAAATGAAGACGATGACAACCAAGTGTAGAAAGATAAAGAAGAAGAAGAAGAAGAAAAAGAAGGAATACAACATTATGAATTACAGTAAGTTTCAGTTTCAGAAGCAGGCCAACGAAGGCATCGACGATGTAGCCATGGTTGGATTTTTCATTGGCTTTCAAATACCAACACAGAAGCTCGTCAAGACGTTTGTAATCTTTCGAACCTTGAGCTTCCATCAATTCTTCCATGGAATTCCTGAAATTATCAAATGGATCCCGAGACTCCATTGACAACACTATACTCTCTTTGAAAGGTAACAACACATCATCATTCGTCGGCTTTGCTTCTTCGAGGATTGAATTGGTGTCTACAAGCTCGAAAAGCAACTTTTTCGACCTTACTAAACCTTGAATGATGACCTCAACTGGATCTTCTTCAGGCAAAGAGAGTGTTAAGCTTGAAAAGGTTGGTGTTTCATCAGCTCTGAAATAAAGTGTTTTTGGGTGCTGATAGAAAGACCATGGCCATGAGGACCTAGCTTGTATGTTGTTGCTTTTGGAGAGAAAAGAAAGCATCATCTTTTTCTCGTGTTTACGGTGAATACTTAATATTTCCAAAAAAATACTTTAATGATGAGTCAGACTCGGACTGATAAGGAGTAATAGTGTTGATTTGAATCAAAGTTGCACAAGTTACAAGGCCTTAGGATCACGTTGCTTGTATGTTGGGTAGGCATTTGTTTGGTTGAGTTAGTTGATTGATGGGATTTGAATACCTAGTGACAGTGTTGCAACATCATGGTCAGAGATGCCGAATGTATGTTCCCAACGTTATGTGGCCCTAGGTCTCATTCGAAGATACTCAAGGGGGATTCTGAGTATAGAGTGTACGTTTCTGATGCTGTGTGGCCTCGGGTCTCACTCCAAGTTTGCGGTTCTACTTTGTGCGCTTTTGCCTTGATGATCTTGTAACAACCAGGATTTTAGAAATTTGAGGTTTGGGTTTAATCGAGGTATGGGCCTCGTATTTAGGGTCGTGTTATTGGGCTTGTAGGAGCCCTTAGGCTATCTTGTGTGTTGGGATTGTGGTTGTTGGGTTGGGTTGAGAAGAGAAGATGGGTAAAATGGTAAGCTTAATTTGAAGGGTGAAATAGGGAGGCTTGCTTTTCTTCTGCATTTACGGGAGGTGAGATAACCTTGCCTTAATATCATCTTTCTACCATTTCAAACTCTTTCCCCCCCCAAATACCACCATCAAAGGTTGAATTTTGAGTGTTTGTGTTGAGAATAACGTATTGCTGTTTAAGGGAAAGTTGTTAGGTTTGACTTTTTAACTCCCTTAATTCCCCCTACAATGTGGTAACACGTTTGGTAACATCTTTGGTAGTGAAAGAGGTTGGGAACTCTTCTAAGGATCAAGGGAAGAGCAAGGCTTGAAGTTGTGGCTAAGGGCTTTATTCTCAGCTGTGGAATCAAGGTTAGTACACTACTAACTCCTATAGTTTTCTGAACATCATGAAAATAATCTTTGATGCATGATTTGGTGTTTTTGGCTTTGATATACCTTGGGTGATCGTTAATGGCAAATCATGGAATTGGTGTTGTTCTGGTCTAAAATCAGTAGTAATCCACCTAATATCTTCACAATAACTTGTAGGAATAATTTTGGGCTTAACCATGTTGCTTAAGTAGGTTTTCTAGGTGAAATTTGAACCAGTGTTGAAATTTTGGGCTCGCGTACCGGTACTATTGTACGAGTATTGGTACGGCTTAGTAATAAAGAAAGACAGGTTGTGAGGGGCGTATCGGTACGACTTTTTGTGTATTGGTACCCCTTGCATGATAAGAATTCCAGTAGTGTTGTTGTATCGGTGCATTTGGGGCGTATCGGTACCCACTATTACATTGCATGAGGAAGATTTCGCATACCAATATACAAGGGTAGGGGTACTGGTGGAAATCAATACGGGGTGGATAGTACTGATATAGCATATCGATACGGAGGTTAGCGTATCGGTACGACTTGTTGTACCAATTTTTTTGAACCTAAATTGAGCATCAGTACTCATGGGAGAGTACCGGTACTTAGAGGAGTGTATGGATACCAATATAAGAGTATCGGTACTCACTGGGCAATCTGCCCAAGAATTTTGGGTTTGAGTTCAAGGGTTCTATAATTCGAGGTAAAGGGCCTAAGGGTTCTCTTAAGGTACAAAATGAATACTAAAACTGAGAAACGGACATTTTAACCCCGTATGTTAAATAAAAGGCTAATGATTAGATAAATATTGGGTAAACCATGTGAGGTAGTAACCTATAGGGATCCTAGGTGGATCGATCAATGTTGTGTGGTAGCTAAGGCCCTTGCTTTGTGCTGATGGGTTACTTAGCTGTTGAGTCATCCCTTGTTGTTGGGATTTGGATACCCTAGAAGTGTGTTGCAACACCTTGAAGACTCTCAAATGCATGATCCCGATGCTTTGTGGATGATGGGCCTCATTCGAAGATGCTTGGAAAGAGATTTCGAGCATGGATATAGGATCCCAATACTTTGTGGACACGGGCCTCATCCTCATGATTGTAGGATCTCGATGCTTTGTGGACGTGGGCTTTACTCGTAGTGTAAGATCCTGATGCTTTGTGGACGCGAGCCTTACTCAAGTGTAGGATTTCGATGCTTTGTGGACGCGGACCTCACTTAATGTTGTTGGAGTTATCTGTGTAATGCTATGTAAACTTATGAGGTACTTGTATGAGTTGTGTGCGTGATCATACATTCATGATGCTATGTGTTTAGGCGGTTATGGTAGTGCCATTGTTATCTTGCCATGATATCATTCATGTTGCCTTGCTTTATTTATGATTTGCATGAAGCATGGTTGAGTGACGGTGTATCCATTGAGCTTTGTTAGCTTAACATTCAGAATCATTGTTTCTGTTCGTAGGTAAGTAGGCTGTCGTGAGGCTTGAAGGAGCACCATCAAGGCTTAGATTTCTGCATTGACTTTAGTTGTTGAGTACAAATATTAGATGTAATGGGCTATGTATTTCGCAGGACCTTATATATAGTTTGTAACTCTTATTTTGTATTAAGTGATCAAAGTCGAATATTTTAAGTATCTGTAATTGGAGCTCCACTAATACTGTTTTGAACTTGGATTTTACTATGTTTTAATCATATGAATTAATGTCTTTTTGGACTCGCTATTATTCTAGGCTTGAAAATTGAAAATTTTATTTGAATGGGTTTTAGGCTTAGGGCCCAAATGTGACATCTGGGTCAAGGGTGTTGTTACATTTAGTGGTATCGGAGCCTAGGTTTAGTCATTTCTAGGAAATCCCCTGGGGAGTCTAGAGGAGTATATAGCTGTCTAGCAAATACAAGCCCATGAGTCGAATTTGTACTTGTTTTAATGTTGAGATTCAATGGTGTAACCTCGTCTGTTTGTTGTGCAGAATAGAACCATGCCAAGGAGGGCAGGAATCGATGAGGAAAGTTTAGGCTCCCGAGAAAGGAGCTACAATGAGGAATACATGCCCGGCGCGAAAGAAGCGTCGAGGGATACAGTTGATCGAAGAGTCAACTATTTCTCACATCTGAATCGAGCATTGTATCAGACTGTGAGAGCTATACCGAGGGCATCTGCTACCCCTCGAGAGACACCTGTTGAGAGGGTAAGGAGGCAGAGTGCTACAAACTTTTATGGATTAGGACAGGATAACCCAGTGTATGCGAAACAGTGGTTGTAGGATACACGTTGGATTATGCGGTAGATAAGATTGAGATCAGAAGATAAGCTATCATGTGCTTTGTCCTTGTTGAAGGGCAATGCTAGAGAATGGTGGGAAATAGTAGAGCTTGGGTGGCATCTTAATCGACCAACTGGGGACGACTTCCTCGACGAATTTGAGAAGAAATATGTGGGCGAGACTCACATTGACACATTGAGGGACCGGTTGAATCATATGGTGTAAGAAAATCGATAAGTCTTTGAGTATGAGAAAAAGTTTCTCCAGTTTGGTAGATATAATTCTGAATTAGCTCCGACGGAAAAGATGAGGTGTAAGAGATTTTTAAAAGGTTTGAGGAAAGATATTCAAACTTACCTAACCGCTGAGTTGACTTCGAGTGCCATGTATCTTGAGTAGGTGCAAGGCTTGACATATGGCTCGTCTGGTGGGCAAGGAAGTTTTGGTGGGAGGACTCAGAAATCCTCTAACAACTCGCAAACCTACTCTGAAAGGAGTAGAAATCGGTGGAATCATAATAGAGGAGCCTCGAATCGAAGTTTGGGATCAGGCCGAAGATCTGATTTAGCTGGTCGTAAGAGGCTGATAAGTGTTCAAAAGTACTATTTTTCTTACCCTTTTTACTCATATTATTGTTAGACTTAGGCTCATATTAGTTACATAATTAGTCATTCATGCATTAATCCATGTTTCCTTCCATCGTTGAGCTTGATTGCATAACTTGGTTGTTTTTGTGGGAAAAGATGCTGCATTGGTGTGTTTTGTGTGTATGTGCAGTATCACATGCCAAAGCAAGGGTAGAGCTAGTTGCCAGGCCAATGCATGAAGGAGATACCGAGCTAGTTGCCAGGGCAATGCATGAAGGAGACGCCGAGCCAGTTGCCAGGGCAATTGTCGACAAAGAATAAGGTGATATGGTAGTCGAAATTGATGACTAGACAAGCCCAAGATGACGTGGAGCAAAGCTAAATCCAAAAAGGAGTTTGATTTCCATGAAGAGGTTAAAGAAGAATTAAATTCCAAGAAGATAGGAGAAGTTCTAGAAGGAATATAATTATAATAAAGAATTATATTCTTTAAAGATAATTCAATTCTAACTTAACTTCCTCCTCAAAGAAGGACTTTGACCTAGCCCTATAAATTAGATGTCATGCCGTCAACTCCAAAAGGAGATAGAGGAGAGAATTTTCGACAAGCATCTAGGGCAAGGAGATTTCGACAAGCTTCATCCTTCATCTTTTTCTTTCTTGTTCAATAAGGTTCATGCTAGGGATTCTTTGTCTTTTGTTTCTTTGGAACCTAGCCATGAACTAAATCTATTTGGCTAAGGTTATTGTGTCTTGTGGTTGTGAGAAACTATTTGATTTTGTTTAGGTAATAAGAGTTTGCACTTTTCTATTCAAGGTTTATTCATTCTTGGTTCTTATTCTTGTTTGCTAGTGAATTGGGAGAGGATCTCGTAACTTCATCTATTTATCTAATATCGGGAGAGTTAGATTCAAGAAACGAATGAATATGATCTTTATTCAATCTATTGATGGTGAAGATTAATCCGGCTTAGGAATAAGTTAAGGATTTCAACGGCTAAGAGGAGCGCAAGATTGGTTGTTGTTCACCCTTGATTCATGCAGGGATGTATTATCAAGGCATGCACAAGTAGCTAGAGTTTCAACTTAGGGATAAGAAGAAACCATTGAAGAATGCTCTGGCGAACCTTGAAGGTTGCTGCCCAGGCGCCCAAGTAGTTGCCCAACTAGGTGCCCAGGCAACCATCGATTAGTTGCCAAGGCAACCCCATTGTGCAAGTTGCCCTTGCACTCTTTTACCAAGATGATCCAATCGGCTATCACACCTCAACTCACGATAATCTGGCCTATCTCTCTCATTTAATTACATCGCCTTTTACTTATTTGCTTTCTAGATTAGTTATTAGTTAAAACTCCTATAATCTTTTACTTGTGTTTTCTTTTACTTTTTACAGTGCAAGAGACTAGGTTCTTGAAGTGGCACCAATCCCTGTGGAGACGATATCTTTTATACTATAACTTACGACGTGTATACTTGCACAATTGCGTAGCACTTATTACGCGCAACAAGTTTTTGGCGCCGTTTCCGGGGATTGGCAATAGCAACTTTGTTTTTATTTTCTTGCACTTTCTTTTTACTTTTCTTGTTTAATATTCAAAGGGCTAACAAACTTTGGTTTTGCATTGGTATATGACCAGGGCGAGACCGATTACACCAGAATATCCCTTTGATCCAGAAATCAAATGAACCTTACAAAGACGTAGACGAAGGTTAAGAGTAGCAATGGCTAATCAAGACGACAATATGAATCTAGTTGTTCTAGCAGGAGGAGGAGTGATTCTTGCACGAAACAGAACTATCCGAGACTATCTTGAAGAAGATCTTGATGGACTTAATCCAGGAGTTGTCACACCTGAAATTGAAGCCGGCCACTTTGAGTTGAAACCGGTGATGTTTAATATGATCAACACAATTGGTCAATTTGGCGGCTCAGCAACTGAAGATGCACGACATCTTAAATCTTTCCTCGAGATTTGCAACTCGTTCAAAATACACGGAGTCACCCCCGATGTTTTACGATTAAGATTATTCCCATATTCACTGAGGGATAGGGCGGAAGCATGGTTGAATAGCATTCCTGCCAGATCAATAGGATATTAGACCGATCTTTGTCGTGATTTCCTTGCTCGGTTTAATCCTACAAATTTGACTGATAAGCTTCGTAACGACATTACTTCTTTTCGGCAGGCAGATGATGAATCCATGTACGAGGCTTAAGAGCGATATCGAGAACTTCTACACAAATGCCCCTTACACGGATTCCCGGTGTGGACACAAGTAACAATGTTTTACAATGTCGTGAATACACCAACAAGGATGATGCTAGATGCCTCGGCAAACGACATACTCCTAGATAAGTCACCGGAGGAAGTAATGCAAATTCTAAATAGGCTGGCCAAGAATGATTATCAATTCCCCTCTACTAGAAGAGGAGGAGTTAGACTCCAAGCCACAATACATGAACTAGGATCATCAGACTCAATTTCGGCACAATTGGCCACTTTAACAAAGATGGTCCAGAACATGCAGAAACCAAACAACACACATGAGGTCAAGGTAATGGATTCATTTTGTGAGTTATGTGGTGATAACCATGATTCTTCTGAATGTATGCAGAATCCGGAATCCAGCTTCTATGTGGGGAATTACAACCGGAACAACAATGTGATGTCCAATACATACAATCCAGCTTGGAAGAAGCACCCGAATTTTTCATGGAGTAATCCCAACAATGCTTTAAACCATAATAATCAGAATGCACAAGCATCGGGATTCCAGCAGAATATGCCACGACAACAGTTGCCGCAGCAACAACCGACAACATCTAGTTCTTTGGAAAATTCTCTCAATGCTTTTATGTTGAAAATTGAACCTTATATGGCTGAGAATAGTAACTTCATAAAAAGAACTGATGCTTTTATTAACAGGACTGAGATGAGATTGCAAAACCAAGAGGCAGCAATCAAATCATTGGAAAATAAAGTCGGACAATTTGCTCAAAACCTGAATACTAGACCGCAAGGAGGTTTACCTAGCAATACTGAAGTTGCAAGAGGAACTGGCCATGAGCAATGTAAGGCGATCACCACTAGAAGTGGCCAACAAATTAAAGAGGCTCAAGCCTGCTCATCAAACAAAACTCCACAAAAAGATCAAGAAGAACCTAGCGGCAAAGCCTGAGATGCTGAACCAGGAACTGCCGCGGCAACCAACAATAAGCATGCCTTGGCAACTGACGATGAGGATGCCTCAGCAACTTGTGATAAGCATGCCTCGGCAACCCCAATTGATAATGCCTCAACAACTCCAGTTGTCCCAGCAATGCCGTCAATCAGGTTCCAAACTAATGAAAGGATCGAAGATATCCGACTTCCACCACCATTCCCACAAAGGTTGAAGCGACAAAAGCAAGAATATCAATTCAAGAAGTTTCTTGATATCCTAAAGCAAGTCCACATCAACTTGCCATTGGTGGAAGCAATTGAACAAATGCCGAACTATGCCAAGTTTCTTAAAGACATTGTGTCCAAGAGAACAAGGCTAGGAGAGTTTGAAACAGTTGCCGCAATAGAGGGATGCATGGCCATGTTGCACAATCGTATGCCACCCAAGTTGAAGGATCCCAGAAGTTTCACGATACCCTGTTCCATTGGAAACCACTATGTCGGGAAAGCATTATGCGACCTTGGGGCTAGCATAAACTTGATGCCTAAATTGGTTTTCCATAACTAGGAATCGGGAAGGCAAGACCTACAACAGTTATGCTACAGCTAGCCGACAGATCCTATGTGCATCCAGAGGGAAAAATCGAAAAATACTGGTAAAAGTTGATAAATTTATTTTTCCCGCTGACTTTATTATTTTGGATTGTGAAGCAGATGAGCATACACCTATCATTCTCGGGAGACCATTCCTAGCAACAGGGAGAACCTTGATCAATGTTGAAAAGAGAGAACTCATAATGAGGGTGAATGACCAGCAAGTTAAACTAAATGTGTTCCAAACACTAAGGCATACCGATGATCCAGAAGAATGCCAACTTTTTCATGCCACGATAGAGTTTAACTTCGACGAGGAATTTAGTTGCCTCGGGAACTACATTACTGATCAAGAGGAACCTGAGGAGTATGAAGAACCGGTCGATGAGGAACAACAAGAAGAGGCAAATTGGCTAGTCAATCGATCAGGTACATACTTCGAACCACTGGATTACTCAGGTAAGGAAGGTAAGCTCGAAAAGCCCTCTATTGATCAACCACCAATTCTTGAGTTGAAACAGTTGCCTGAGCAACTAAAATATGCATACTTAGGAACCGATAATACATTGCCTGTAATTATTTCTTCTAAGTTACAGCCTGAGTAGGAAAAAAAGCTGATCAAAATGTTGATGCTACACAAGAAGGCAATATGGTGGACAATTGCCGACTTGAAGGGAATTAGCCCGGCAGTGTGCATGCGCAAGATTTTGTTGGAACATGATCAAAAACCTTTAATTGAGGCCAGATGAGACTGAATCATACCATGAAAGGGGCTGTAATCAAAGAAATCATCAAGTGGCTTGACGTCGACATTATATACCCTATCTCTGATAGTACATGGGTAAGTCCAGTACAATGCGTACCGAAAAAGGGAGGTATAACGGTGGTAAGTAATGAAAAAAATGAACTCATTCCAACCAGGATTGTGACCGGTTGGAGGGTTTGTATGGAATATTGAAAGCTAAACAAAGCCACTAGGAAAGATCACTTCCCATTACCCTTTATTGATCAAATGCTTGACCGTCTTGCAGGTAAACCCTTTTATTGTTTTCTTGATGGTTATTCAGGTTACAATCAAATTGCCATAACACCAGAAGATCAAGAAAAGACAACCTTCACATGCCCATACGGTACTTATGCTTTCTGAAGGATGCCGTTCGGATTGTGTAACGCCCCTACAACCTTCCAAAGATGCATGGTGGCACTCTTTTCAGACATGGTCGAAGACTTCCTTGAGATCTTCATGGATGATTTTTCTATTTTTGGTAATGACTTCGACAGCTGCCTCGGCAATTTAGAGAATGTGTTGGCAAGATGTGAAGAAACTGATTTAGTCCTCAATTGGGAGAAGTGCATTTTTTGGTAGATGAAGGAATAGTGCTCGACCACAAGATTTCGTCCAAGAGAATCGAAGTAGACAAAGCCAAGGTGGATGTGATCGAGAGATTACCCCCACCAAGTTCGGTTAAAGGAATTCGAAGCTTTCTTGGACATGTAGGCTTTTACAGGAGGTTCATTCATAATTTTTCTAAAATCACTAAACCCTTGTGCAATTTTCTTGAACAGGATAAAGTCTTCAATTTTGATGATTCTTGCGCCCAAGCATTCAAAACCCTAAAGGAAAAGCTTGCCTCAACACCCATTATCGTTCCACCAGATTGGACGCTACCTTTTGAGCTCATGTGTGATGCAAGTGATTTTGCGGTAGGAGCAGTCCTAGGCCAGCGCACAGGTAAGACCTTTCATGTGATATACTACGCTAGTAAAACTCTTAATAGTGCTCAAATGAATTACACAACAACAGAGAAAGAGTTACTAGCTGTAGCTTTCACATTTGACAAGTTCTGATCCTATTTGATTGGTACAAAGGTAATTGTTCATACGGACCATTCGACAATCAAATATCTATTTGATAAAAAGGATGCCAAACCTCGTTTGATTCGTTGGATATTACTTTTACAAGAATTTGATATTGAAATTCAGGACATGAAAGGAACAGAAAATCAAGTGGCCGATCACTTATCACGTTTAGAACGCAATAGGGAGGAGGACGCGGATCTAGAGATATGCGATGCATTGCCGAATGAGCAACTTTTAGTTGCCTCGACAACAATGGACGCGCACGCCTCGGCAACCATGGACGCGCACGCCTTGGCAACTCTCGACGCCGCAACAACCCTTGACGCATACGTCTCGGTAACCCTCGACCCTCGATGCCTCAGCAACCCTAGACACACACGCCTCGACAATTTTGGGAGCAGTCGCCACGGTGGCACATGCCTCGGCAATACCCTGATATGCGGATTTAGTTAATTTCCTTGTTTGTGGTATTTTACCTTATGGCCTTACTCACCAAGGGAAGAAGCGGTTCCGCCATGATGCTAAGCATTACTTTTGGGACGAGCCTCTCTTGTTTAAACAATGTGCAGATCAGGTTAAACGCCGATGTGTCCCTGAAGAGGAGCAGCATAATGTACTCCGGCAATGCCATTCTTCACCCTATGGAGGACATTTTAGAGGAACTCGTACCGCGGCCAAAGTTTTGCAATCCGGTTTGTATTGGCCAACATTGTACAAAGATGCCCAAGACTTTTACAAGTAATGTGATCGTTGCCAGAGGACGGGCAATATCTCTAGACGACATGAGATGCCGCTCCAAAACATCATCGAGGTGGAATTGTTTGATGTATGAGGGATCGATTTTATGGGACCTTTCCCATCTTCATTCGGCAGCCTCTACATTCTACTTGCCGTAGACTACATGTCTAAATGGGTTGAGGCAGCTGCAGTTCCCAACAACGATTCCAAGACCGTGCAACGATTCTTGTAGAAAAACATATTTACACGGTTTGGGATGTCGAGAGCAATTATCAGTGACGAAGGCAAGCATTTTGACAACAGACTTATTGCCAAGATATTGCAACGCTTTAGTGTATCACACAAGATTGCCAGGGCATATCACCCACAAACTAATGGGCAAACAGAAATTTCCAACCGGGAATTGAAGGGTATACTCAAGAAAGATGTAAATCCCTCTAGGAAGGATTGGTCATTAAGACTAGATGACGCACTTTGGGCATATCGCACTGCATTCAAAACACCCTTAGGTATGTCCCCCTTCCGACTTGTCTATGGCAAAACATGCCATCTACCGGTGGAAATCAAGCACAAGGCATATTGGGTAATCAAGACCGTGAATACGGATTGGGAAAGTGCCGAACAAAAGTGTTTGTTAGACCTCAACGAGATAGAATAATTCTGTGCACTCGCCTATAACAATGCACGAATCTACAATGAGAAAACAAAGCAATGTCATGACAAGAAACTATTGCCGCGACAATTCACGCCGGGGCAACTAGTTCTCCTATTCAATTCTCGGCTAAAACTTTTCCCGGGAAAGCTGAAATCAAGATGGTCGGGACCATTCGAAGTTGTCAAACCATTCTCCCATGGTGTCGTGATAATCAAGTCCATCACTGATAAACATGAATTCAAAGTTAATGGACAAAGATTAAAGCACTACAATGGTGCCCATGTGGAACGTAACAAAGAAGTGGTCACCTTAGGAGATGCATGAGCATGCTCTCCTTTCGATATTTTATTTTTATATTTTTTATATTTATTATTTTTGATTATTTTTTTATTTTTTTTCAAACTAATTATTATTATTATTATTTTTGTTTTCGATTATTATTATATTTTTTTAGGATATATTTTTTTCTTTTTAAGTTTAAGAATCCCTTTACACATCTTTATTTATTTTCTTTTATTAGTTTATCTTTAATTTTAATCCTTATTTGATTTGTCTTTGAATTATAGGAAAAGAGTTCAAGATAAAGAGGAATTTTGATCCAAGAAGGAAAACATCTTTAACAAGGAAATTAATGGGCTGAATCTAAGGCTTATATAAAGCCTCCAACTTACCCTAATTAAACCCCCTTGCCGTCTATCCAAAATTAATCCCACCCTCCATATCTACTACCTATCTTTTCTATATAACCCATCACCCTTAACTTCCAAGAAACCTATTCCTACTTTTCATCTTGCAACTCTTTAGTTTCTTTTATTTTATTTTCTTTGTTTTTACAAAACTCACAACCAAGATCATCCATGGCATCCAAAATTAAATTTTTAGTTCATCCAAGTTCCTCCAAAGAACACAGATACAAGAAGTTTGCTACACCGGTGGTTCAAGAAAGATTTCACTCCAAGTTTGAAAGCCGGAAGATTTATGAAGAACAAGGCTTTGAATACTCCAACTCTCATCAAGATTTCGGCCTTTAACCATTCATCTTCGAGAGGATTGCACATCAAAAGTGGCAAATCTTTTGCCATCAATCGGAACCGGGTAACATCTCATGGGTAAGAGAATTCTATGCTCACTCACCTAACCTAGATAATCCTTATGTTTTTGTTCGTGACAAGGCCATACTCATAATCCCTGAAAACGTCAATACCTTTTACGGGCTCTACATTGAGAAGGACGAGCATCAAGCCTTTGTTGATCAAATCACGCCCAAGCAACTCGACAAGGTGCTTCAAGAACTCACTCTACCGGGAACTCATTAGAACGACGGTAAATACAAGGGCACGGTAAATTGCCTTCAGCTTAAACCCGAGGCAAAACTATGGAAAAAGTTTGTTAAAACTTCTTTAATGCCCACCACACACAATACTACCGTTGATATACCACGTCTTTTGCTCATACATTCTATCTTGCATAATCACATCATTAACATTGGAAAAATTATTTGTGATGAGATTTTCGTATGTAGCTCAAAGGGCAAGGGTTCTCTTTTCTTCCCTTGCTTAATTTCTAATCTCTGCAAGGAGATGCATGTCCCAAGTGAAGTCCACCGATGAAAAGGCCCTACCAAATTCCGGTTGGAATCAAGCACAAATCTGAAAGCTAATGGTAGAGGCACCAAAAAAATCCTTATGGCCTCCAATTGCCGCGACAACTCTTGCCGCCCCGGCAATCCCTAATGCCCAAGCACCTAACGCCTGGGCAACTCTGCCATCAACCCCGAGACACTTTGAAGCACTCTTGCAACCATTGGCGAGCCACCTAAGGCAAATTGAAGACGGGCAACTAATGTTCATGTGGTTCATGAAGGAGCACAACAATGCCATCACCCAAGTCATCCTAGAAAAGTACCCGGACAGCTGCGTGCCGTTCCCAATCTTTCCTGCGGAGATCCTTGCCCCGGCAACCAATGAAGCAGTCGCCATGGCAACCGCAACAGATGATGCCACGGTAACCAGCCCTGAAGATGCCACGGCAACCAAAGCTAAAGACATCCCGGCAACCACTGCAAAAGCCAAAGGTAAAGCACCTATGCCCAAATCAACTCGTACGAAATCATTGTATGATTTTTCAGTTTCGGACGAGTCCTCCATTGCACCAACAAAGACCACACCAATTGAATCCTCAAAGCGAAAAGCCAATGACATTGATGAAGAGGACAACCTCGTACGAGGATCGATTCCACCATCGGCAACAAGGAAACAACCATCGCATTCAAGCAAGAGAATCAAGACACCGACCAAAAGGAGACTAATCATCCACGAGGATGAACTCTCAGAGTAAGTCATCGTTTGCATTTTATTTTTTGTTTTTTTTTATTTTTCTTTAATGCATGCATTGAGGACAATGCCTCACTCGAGTTTGGGGGGGGGATTGTTATTAGTAGTTACCATGTTTAGTTGCATTCATCTTAAGTATTGCATTTAGGATACATAAATTGCTTGCCATGCCTTTAGTTGGAACAAGAATTGCCTAGATTTGATGAATATCTGATGATGACTTTGCCAATGCACTTAATTGATAGAATTTTTATTCTAGGATAACCATGGAAACACTTAGAATTTTACTATGATGCTAAATTTTGATGAAACACTGTTGTGGTTTGATTGATTTAAGGAATTCTAGTGAACTTAGGTTGATAGTTAAAGAAATTGGGGGATTAGAATAAAAATTGGATAAATGCTAGAGGTGCCCGAAATTGGCTCTAGCATGTGCTAAAAATTTGATTACTAGAGGTGCCCGAAGTTGGCTCTAGTATATGCTAAAAAATTGATCGCTAGAGGTGCCCGAAACCGGCTCTAGTCGAATAAATTAATTAACTTAAGAAAACTAAAAACAAAACACTAGAGGTGCCCAAAACTGGCTCTAGTTAAAACATGTTAAAATAACCCAATGAAGTAATTTGAAAACCTCTTGTTTGCATAGAATCTGAAAAATCAACTTACACACAACTCCGCACACACTCACAAGCATTATAGTTTGATTCCGAGTAACTCCTAAGTTTTTCAAAAAATGAAAAGCCAATCATACTTTGTGCCCCGGTTCTGAGAATTGAAATCAAGTTCAAAGCTAAGTTTGTGAAAATTGAAGTCTTGGCAGGTAATTATTAGTTTGCATTGCTTGAGGACAAGCAATAGTTCAAGTTTTGGGGTGTGATAAGTGTTCAAAAGTACTATTTTTCTTACCATTTTTACTCATATTATTGTTATACTTAGGATCATATTAGTTACATAATTAGTCATTCATGCATTAATCCATGTTTCCTTCCATCGTTGAGCTTGCTTGCATAACTTGGTTGTTTTTGTGGGAAAAGATGCTGCTTTGGTGTGTTTTGTGTGTATGTGCAGGATCACTTGCCAAAGCAAGGCTAGAGCTGGTTGCCAGGGCAATGCATGAAGGAGATGCCGAGCTAGTTACCAGGGCAATGCATGAAGGGAAATTGATGACTAGACAAGCCCAAGATGACGTTGAGAAAAGCTAAATCCCAAAGGAGTTTGATTTCCATGAAGAGGTTAAAGAAGAATTAAATTCCAAGAAGATAGGAGAAGTTCTAGAAGGGATATAATTATAATAAAGAATTATATTATTTAAAGATAATTTAATTCCAACTTAACTTCCTCCTCAAAGAAGGACTTTGACCTAGCCCTATAAATTAGAGGCCATGTCGTCAACTCCAAAGGGAGAGAGAGGAGATAATTTTTGACAAGCATCTAGGGCAAGGAGATTTCGACAAGCTTCATCCTTCATCTTTTTCTTTCTTGTTCAATTAGGTTCATGCTAGGGATTCTTTGTCTTGTGTTTCTTTAGAACCTAGCCATGAACTAAATCTATTTGGCTAAGGTTATTGTGTCTTGTGGTTGTGAGAAACTATTGGATTTTGTTTAGGTAATAAGAGTTTGCACTTCTCTATTCAAGGTTTATTCATTCTTGGTTCTTATTCTTGTTTACGAGTGAATTGGGAGATGATCTCGTAACTTCATCTATTTATCTAATATCGAGAGAGTTAGATTCAAGAAACGAATGAATATTATCTTTATTCAATCTATTGATGGTGAAGATTAATCCGGCTTAGGAATAAGTTAAGGATTTCAACGGCTAAGAGGAGCGCAAGATTGGTTGTTGTTCACCCTTGATTCACGCAGGGATGTATTATCAAGGCATGCACAAGTAGCTAGAGTTTCAACTTAGGGATAAGAAGAAACCATTGAAGAACGCTTTGCCGAACCTTGAAGGTTGCTGCCTAAACGCCCAAGTAGTTGCCCAACTAGTCGCCCAGGCAACCATCGATTAGTTGCCAAGGCAACCCCGTTGTGCAAGTTTCCACGACAACTGAGTTGCCCTTGCACTCTTTTACCAAGACGATCCAATCGGCTATCACACCTCAACTCACGATAACCTGGCCTATCTCTCTCATTTAATTACATCACCTTTTACTTATTTGCTTTCTAGATTAGTTATTAGTTAAAACTCCTATAATCTTCTACTTGTGTTTTCTTTTACTTTTTACAGTGCAAGAGACTAGATTCTTGAAGTGGCACCAATCCCTGTGGAGACGGTATCTTTTATACTATAACTTACGACGTGTATACTTGCACAATTGCGTAGCACTTGTTACGCGCAATAGAGGCCATCTTCGTCTTCATTTATGATGAGCCCAGAAGGTTCACAGATGAGTGCGGGCACACCAATTTGCAATCAGTGTGGACGCAAACACAGAGGCGAGTGCTGGGGAGTAGTGAGAGTTTGTTACCAGTGTAGATCACCAGACTATTTCATAAGGGACTGCTCTATAGCTGTTGTGACCTCTCCAAATCAGGTTCAAAGGGTTTTATATCCGGCCCAAAGGGGTCAAGGATTTGTTTTTGGTGCAACAAGTCATGTATCGGGAGGTACCTTCTAGTCAACCGTGAGAGCACCAGCTAGGCAGTATGCGATCAGAGCTTAGGAGGACCGCACAGCTACTGATGTGATCTCAGGTGCGTTCACCTTATTTTCAGTTCTTGTATTAGCTTTTGTGGATTCAGGATCTACCCACTCCTACATCTGTAGTAGGATATATAAGTAATGGGGTATCCCTGCCGAGGATCTTGATATAGGAGTCCGTGTGACTAGTCCTTTGGGGTATGATGCGTTAGTACATAAGGTATATCTGAGGTGTCTGATTGAGGTTTAGGGGTCGTTGTTCCTAGAGAATTTAATGGTACTACCATTTCAAGAGTTTGACACCATCTTGGGGATGGATAGGCTTTTTGAGCATAATGCTAGTCTGGGATGTAGAGCGAAGAGCTTGAAGCTTCGTGTTGCGAATGGTTCCAAGATTGTTGTGAGAGATGAAAGAAATCTACGTCTTTCTAGCATGGTATCGGCTTTGTCAGCTCAGAGGTTGTTGCAACAAGGCTGTGAAGCCTTCTTGGCCCATGTAGTGGATGCGAGGATTGAGGGTTTGATGCTTGAGAATCTTCAAACTGTTAATGAGTTTACCAATATGTTTTCAGAAAAGTTACCTGGTCTATCTCCTGATTTTGAGTTAGAGTTTTGAATTGATGTGATACCGAGTACAACACAAGTGTCTATCATGTCGTATCGGATGGCACCGGCAGAGATAAAAGAGTTAAAGAAACAAATCCAAGAGCTGCTAGAGAGAGGTTTTATCCGACCGACCATCTCGCCTTGGGAAGCACTGGTCCTGTTCGTTAAAAATAAAGATGGGTCTATGAGGATGTGTATTGATTACTGACAGCTTAACAAGGTAACATAAAGAACTATTATCCCTTTCCGAGGATTGATGATTTGTTCGAATAGTTGAGAGGTGGTTGTGTGATTTCTAAGATCGAGTTGAGGTCAGGGTACTACTAGTTGAAGGTGGTGGATGAGGACATTCAGAAAATCGCTTTTAGGATGTGGTATGGGCACTATGAGTTCTTGGTAATGCCGTTTGGGCTTACCAATGCCCTGAAACTTTCGTGTACCTAATAAACCAAATTTTCCAACCATATCTAGATCAGTTTCTCGTGGTCTTTATTGATGACATCTTGGTGTACTCGTGTTATGAGGAAGAGCACGATTACCATCTACATGTGGTTCTACAGGCTCTTAGAGATAGATGTCTTTTCGTCAAGTTCAGTATGTGCAAATTTTGGCTTTTAGAAGTGGCATTTCTTGGCCATATAGTTGCCGCGGATGGGATCTATGTAGACCCTTAGAAAATTCAGGCTGTGGTGGAGTGGAAACCTCCAAGGAATGTTTCAGATGTCTGCAGTTTCTTAGGATTTGTCGGGTATTATAGGTATTTTGTTAAAGGTTTCTCTATTATAGCCGCACCGTTGACCAAATTATTGCAAAAACGGGCTTTATTTGAGTGGAATGAGAGGGGGCAACAAAGTTTTGAGCAACTAAAAGATTATCTCATAGAGGCCCCTGTCTTATCACAACCCGAGACATGAAAAGAGTATGTCGTTTTTAGTGATACCTTTTTAAACGGGCTAGGTTGTGTGCTCTTGCAAGATGGTAAGGTGGTTGCTTACGCCTCAAGATAGCTTAAACCACATGAGAGAAATTATCCTACCATGATTTGGATCTCACTGCTATCATCTTTGCATTAAAGATTTGGAGACACTACCTGTACGGAGAAAAGTGCTACATATACACCGATCGTAAGAGACTGAAATAACTGCTTATTCAAAAAGAGTTGAATTTGAGGCAGCGATGATGGATTGAATTATTGAAAGATTATGATTGCATTATAGAGTATCACCCCGGTAAAGCAAATGTTGTAGCTGATGCTTTGAGTTGGAAGTCTATGTCGAACTTGAGAGCCATGTTTGCCTGATTAAGGATGACCGAGGATGGTGGTCTTTTAGCTAAGTTGCGTATTGAGCCTACATTGGTACAAGAGATAAACAGGACCCATGTTTTAGATGAGAATTTGGTAGTATAGATTAAAGTGGTTCAGAGAGGCGAAGCTTCAGACTTTGAGGTACGAGATGGTGAGTACATGTACTTCAGAGGTCGATTGTGTGTTCTAGCTTTGGAGGATTTGAGGGATTACATCTTAAGAGAGGCACACCGTAGTCCATTTACTGTACATTCGTGGAGCAACAAGATATATCAGGATCTTCGTCCTTTTATTGGTGGCCAAGTATGAAAAGAGATGTCTCTAACTTTGTAACAAGATACTTAGCTTGTCAGCAAGTGAAGGCAGAACATCAAATTCTATTAGGGTTGCTTCAGCCGATTCAGATACCATAATAGAAGTAGGATCAGATTACCATGGACTTTGTCCCCAGCTTGCCGATGGCCCAAAGGAAGCATGATGCTATTTGGGTAATAGTGGATCGTTTGACCAAGTCTGCTCATTTCTTGCCTGTACGTATGGGTTTCACCTTGGAGAGGTTGGCTCAGCTGTATAATAGGGAGATAGTGAGGTTGCATGGAGTTCCATTATCGATCATTTCGGATAGAGACCCACGTTTCACAGCTAGGTTATGGAAGAAGATCCATAATGCTTTAGACACCAAGTTGCATTTTAGTATGGCTTTTCATCTTCAGACTGATGACCAGTCTTAGCGTGTTATCTAGATTCTCGAGGATATGCCCCGACGTTGCATTGTGGATTTTGTAAAGAGTTGGGAGGACCAATTGCTGCATGTGGAGTTTGCGTACAACAACAGTTACCAGTCGAGCATAAAGATGGCTTCTCTCGAAGCCTTGTATGGGCGCAGGTGTAGGACACCTTTGTGTTGGACCGAGCTCAATGAGAGGAGGGTCGTAGGGTTTGATTTGTTTAGACAAACTGAAGAGAAAGTTCATATCATCAAGGAAAGATTACAAGCGGCCTTTGACCATCAAAAGGACTACACGAAACTGAAGCAAATGCACATTGAGTATGATGTTGGTGAAAAAGTGTTTCTCAAGGTATCTCTATGGAAGAGAATCATCCGGTTTGGACGCAAGAGAAAATTGAGCCCAAGATACATCAGATTGTACGAAGTGCTTGAGAGAGTTGGACTAGTGGCACCGATTAGCCTTGCCACCAGAGTTGGCTCGTATCCATGATGTCTTTCACGTGTCCATGTTGAGGCATTACCGTTATGATCCTTAGCACATTGTTTTGCTTGAAGAAATTAAGCTAAATGCCGACCTGACATATGAGGAAGAGCCAGTTAGAGTCCTTGACACATGAGTTAAAGAGCTTTGCAATAAGTACATACCCTTGGTAAAACTATTGTGGAGAAACCATGGTGTTAAGGAAGAAACGTGGGAAGTCGAGGATGGCATAAGAGCCCTCTACCCGCGTTTGTTCCCACCAGGTAAATTTTAATGACAAAATTTTCTTTAAGAAAGGGAGAGTTGTAACTGTTGCGCGTAATAAGTGCTCCGCAATTGTGCAAGTGTACACGTTGCAAGTTATAGTATAAAAGATATCGTCTCCACAAGAATTGGTGCCATTTCAAGAATCTAATCTCTTGCACTATAAAAAGTAAAAAAACAAGTAGAAGATTGTAGGAGTTTAACTAACAACTAAACTAGAAAGCAAATAAGTAAAAGAAGATGTACTTAAATGAGAGAGAATAGGCCATGTTATCGTGAGTTGAGGTGCGATAGCCGATTGGATCACCTTGGTAAAAGAGTGCAAGGGCAACTCAGTTGCTGTGGCAACTTGCACAGCGGGGTTGCCTTGGCAACTAATCGATGGTTGCCTGGGCGACTACCTGGGCAACTACTTGGGCATCTGGGCAGCAACTTCAAGGTTCGGTGGAGCGTTCTTCAATGGTTTCTTCTTATCCCTAAGTCAAAACTCTAGCTATTTGTGCATGCCCTGACAATACATCCCTGCGTGAATCAAGGGTGAACAACAATCAATCTTGCGCTCCTCTTAGCCTTTGAAATCCTTAACTTATTCCTAAGCCGGATTAATGTTCACCATCAATAGATTGAATAAAGATCATATTCATTCGTTTTTTGAATCTAACTCTCTCGATATTAGATAAATAGATGAAGTTACGAGATACTCTCCCAATTCACTCGCAAACAAGAATAAGAACCAAGAATGAGTAAACCTTGAATAGAAAGTGCAAACTCTTATTACCTAAACAAAATCCAATTGTTTCTCACAACCACAAAACACAATAACCTTAGCCAAATAGATTTAGTTCATGACTAGGTTCCAAAGAAACACAAGATAAAGAATTCCTAGCATAAACCTAATTGAACAAGAAAGAAAAAGATGAAGAATGGATGGAGCTTTGTCAAAATCTCCCTTGCCCTTGATCTTGTCGAAAATTCTCTCCTCTCTCCCCCCTTGGAGTTGACGGCATGGCCTTCAATTTATAGGGCTAGGTCAAAGTCTTTTTTGAGGAGGAAGTTAAGTTGGAATTAAATTATCTTTAAAGAATATAATTCTTTATTATATTTAAATTCTTTCTAGAACTTCTCCTATCTTCTTGGGATTTAATTTCTCTTTGACCTCTTCATGGAAATCAAACTCCTTTGGGATTTAGCTTTGCTAGTCATCGATTTCGACTACCATATCATCTTATTCCTTGTCAAAAATTGCCTTGGCAACTAGCTCGACATCTCCTTCATGCATTGCCCTGGCAACTAGTTCCAGCCTTGTTTAGGCAAGTGATTCTGCACACACACAAAAACACACCAAAGCAACATCTTTTTCCACAAAAATCACCAAGTTATGTAATCAAGCTCAACGATGGAAAGAAACATGAATTAATGCATGAATGACTAATTATGCAACTAATATGAGCCTAAGTCTAATAACAATAATATGAGTAAAAAGGGAAATAAAAATAGTACTTTTGAACACTTATCAGTAATGACCCTAATTTTAGAAATCTGAGGGTCAGGTTTAATTGAGGCATGGGCCTCGTATTTGGGTCATGTTATTGGGCTTGTAGGAGCCCTTGGGCTATCTTGTGTGTTGGGCTTGTGGTTGTTGGGTTGGTTTGAGGAGAAAAGAGAGGGGTAAAATGGTAAAAGCTTAATTTGAAGGGTGAAAAGGGGAAGGGTTGCTTTTTTTTGCATTTTGCAGGAGATGAGATCACCTTGCCTTAATATCATCTTCCTCCTATTTCAAACTCTCTCTCCCCCCAAAACACCACCATTAAAGGTTGAATTTTGAGGGTTTATGTTGTGAATCAAAGATTGTTTTTTAAGGGAAAATTGTCTAGCTTCGGAAGATCTATCAATCAAGGTAAGATGGTTAGTTTTGGTGGAGAAGTGTGTTTTGGTGGAGGTTGATGAGGGAGAATGGGAATGGGTTTTTAGGAGCTTCATTTTCATATAGGTTTGTGTTTTTTACTCCCTTAATTCCCCTACAATGTGGTAACACGTTTGGTAACATCTTTTGTAGTGAAAGAGGTTAGGAACTCTTCTAAGGATCAAGAGAAGAGCAAGGATTGAAGTTGTGGTTAAAGGCTTCATTCTCAGCTGTGGAATCAAGGTTAGTACACTACTAACTCCTATAGTTTCTTGAAAATCATGAAAATAAGCTTTGATGCATGATTTGATGTTTTTGGCTTTGATATACCTTGGGTGATCGTTAATGGAAAATCATGGAATTGGTGTTGTTATGGTCTAAAATTGGTAGTAATCCACCTAATATCTTCACCATAACTTGAAGGAATAATTTGGGGCTTAACCATGTAGGTTAAGTAGGATTTCTAGGTGAAATCCGAACCAATGTTGAAATTTTAGGCTTGCGTACCGGTACTGCTGTATGAGTCTTGGTACGCCTTAGTAATAAAGGGAGACAGGCTGTAAGGGGCTTACCAGTACGACTTCCCATGTATCGGTACCCCATGCATGATAAGAATTCCAGTAGCATTTTGTATACCAATATGCTTGGGGCATATCGGTACCCACTATTACATTGCACGAGGAAGGCTTTCGCGACCGGTATGAAAGGGTAGGGGTATCAGTACGGGTTAAAATTGGCACGGGGTGGATACGTATTGATATAGCGTATCGATACTATTGCGAGTATTGAGTGCTACACAAACGGTGCAAGTATACACGTCGCAAGTAATAAAGTGATACGAGTATCGAGTATCGTCTCCACAAGGATTGGTTTAGGCCACTTTGTTTAAGTTACTGCACTGTGAAAATAAAAACACAATTGATAATAAGAGTTCTAATTAACGAGTAAAATAACAGCAATCAACTAAAATAATAGATGAAATCAAATAAGAGAGAGTATGCTAGGTTATCGAGAGTTTGACGAGTGATAGTAGATTGGACTGTCTTGGTACTTGAGTGCAAAAACAACTCAATCACTTGGGCAGTGGAGGTATTGTAATGCCAGGGCATTGGGTTAAGCCGATGCCAGGGCAATAAAGAAAAGTCGCTAATGCCAGTGCAATGAGTGAAGCCGATGCCCGGGCAATGAAGAAACTGGATGATTGCCTGGGCAATATGCGAAGCAGATGCCTGGGCAATATGGAAACTACGATTAATGCCTGGGCAACGTTCAACAACCTTCAAGGTTCGGTGAAGTATTCTTCCATGATTTCTTCTTATCCCTAAGTTGAAATACTAGTTACTTGTGCAAGCCTTGATAATACCTCCCAGCGTGAACCAAGGGTGGACAACAACCGATCTTGCGCTCCTTTTAGCCGTTGAAATCCGTAACTTATTCCTAAGCCATATTAGTCTTCACCATTGATAGATTGAATAAATACCACGCTCATTCGTTTCGTGACTCTAACTCTCCCGATATTAGATAAATATATAGTTTCATGAGATCCTCTCCAAATTCACTCACAAACAAGATTAAGAACCAAGAATGAACAAACCTTGAATTAAAATTGCAAACTCAACTACTTAAACTAAATCCAATCGTTCTCACAACCACAAACCCAAAATAACCCAAGCCAATTCACATCAATTCATGGCCTAGTTTCGAAAGATATACAAAGAATAATCCCCAACATGAATCGAATGGAAGCAAAGAAAAAAGTAGAAGAAATCGATCAGCCCTCTTGAATTCTCCCTCAATCGTACTCTCCCTCCAAGCTTGTTGAAATAGGCGGCTAGGGGTTCTTTATATAGGAGATGGTTAGGTCAAAGTCTTTCTTGAGGAGGAAGTTAAGTTGGAATTAAATACTTTAAAAGAATATAATTCTTTATTATATTTAAATTCCTTCTAGATCTTCTCATATCTTCTTTGGGATTTAATCTCTCTTTGAATCTCCAATTCTTCTAGGATTTATCTTCTTCCACGTCATATTGGGCTTTGTCTAGTCATCAATTCGAGTGCCACATCATCTTTTTCCATTGTCGACAATTGCCCTGGCAACGAGCTCGGTATAACCTTCATACACTGCCCTGGCAACTGCGTCGGCAACTCCTTCATTCACTGCCCTGGCAACTGCGTCGGCATCTCCTTCTTGTATTGCCCTGGCAACTGGTTCCAGCCTTGCTTTGGGAACTGATTCTGCACACGCAAAAACACACCAAAGCAGTATCTTTTACCACAAAAATCACCAAGTTATGTAATCAAGCTCAACGGTGGAAAGAAACATGAATTAATGCATGAATGACTAATTATGCAACTAATATGAGCCTAAGTCTAACAATAATATGATTAAAAAATGGTAATAAAATTAGTACTTTTGAACACTTAACACACTCCCAAACTCGAACTATTGCTTGTCCTCAAGCAATGCAAACTAACAATTAGCTGCCAAGACTTTAATCCTCAAAGACATGCTTCAAACTTGAATTCAAACCTCGGAACCGTGGCACAAAGTATGATCACCTTTTAACTTTTTAGATAGCACAAAAATTACCCGGAACCAAACTATAATGCTCGTGACAAGTGTGTACGTAGTTGTGTACAACTTTATTTTCAAGATTCTATGTGAACAATAGGCTTTTATCAATTTAATTACCGGGGTATTTATTTTTATTTTCACTAGAGCCAATTTCGGGCACCTCTAGCAAGAAATTAACTTTTAATTTTCAATTTTAAATTTACCCAAATTTTAAGCAACCTAAGTTCACTAAGTTTCTTTCAATCAACAAGCCACAACCGTGTAAAAAACATCAGCATCATAGTAAAATTCTAAGTTCTTTCCATGCAATCCTAAAATTAAAGGTTCTTTCAATTAAGTGTAGTAGCAAAAATTCATCATTGGATATTCAACAAGTCTTAAGCAATTAAATTCAATCAAAGGCATGACAAGTAACATATGCAATCTATATGTGATTGCTAAAGATGAATGCAACATAACATGAAACTAACTAGAAATCAACACCCCCCAAACTCGAGAGAAGCATTGTCCTCAATGCATGTAAAAGTGAAACAAATTTTAAAAGAAACTAAATGAAATGAGTTAGTTGGAGAGGTCGTCACCTCGAGTGATAAGTTTCCTTCGTGCCGTTTGCTTGATTCATTTTTCGGTCGGTGGTTGAATGCTTGTGGCTGGTACCGCGTGAATAGCATTGCTTTGATTTGATCCATGTTTGCCGAGGCAGGTTCACTTGTCTGGACATTAGTAGTTGCTGAAGCCATTGTTATTGCCTGGGCATCGCCAGTTTCTGTTGCCGTGGCAACTATTGAGGTAGTTGTCTGTTGCGGTTGTCATGGCAAGTAGTCAGTAGTGAATTTCCTTAGCATGGTGGTTGTGAGTCTTGTTGTGGAAAAGAAAAGAAAACAAAGAAAATCTGGAAACTAAAGATAATGAAGAAAAATAAAATAAAATATCTTCTAAAAATTCCAAAAATAAATAAAGAAAAAAAAACAAAAAAAAATAAAGTTCCAAAAATAAAAAAAATAAAAATTCTTAGAAAGAGCATTTTTCATGCATCTTCTAATGTTACTGCATATCTAAGAAAACTTGAGGAGGTTCATTTTCGAAACTTCTTATAGTCTATCCGCACCCTCCATCGAGTGATAATATTGCCCAAAAAGAGTTGGGTCAATGTGCTCGCAGCTACTCCCCTTTGCGTTACCATGGTGGATGTGTATTTCTTCCATGTTCCCTTGTAGACCATGCACATCTTCCACCTTGCTACTATTCTTGAAGGCATGAATTAATTATTAGGAAAAATTATATCAACATCCAACCATTTAATTACCTCATTCTCGTCAGGCTCCATCATGGTTGGATGTAGCCTTCGTTGTCGTGGTAATTGCTGCTCTAGCCAATTGTTGTAGCAATCAGTTGCCAAAATTTGCTGTAAGTGAAGGGAAGAACCAATTTTCTGAAAAGCTTTACGAATCTAAACACCTTTTTCTTTTGGCCTTTCAAACATCTCCATCAGTAGAGATTTCGATGGCTTCAAATCTACCAACATCGGTTCCTCAAGACATACCTGCAATGGACAAGGTGAGTTTTTAAAGAATTCGAAAGGTTCAACCATTACTTGCTCATATTCCATTGGCAAAGTATTATCATCTCGTTGATCTTGCATGCGGTCGTGCAATTGTCGTGGCAACTGTAGATGAGAGGAATCTACAAATTCCTGCTTCAACATCAACGTTGTAACCTTCTGGGCATCAGGTTCCTCAGAATTTGTTGTAGTATTGTTTTTCTCAGCTTCACTGAGTGTTGTCGCGGCATTGCTCTGTTCAGGCTCCGCAATCATTGCCGAGGCAATTTGTTGCTCAGGCTCATCATGTTTTGGGTGGTCTCTCTCATTGGCAGGCTCTTGACTTGGAGGTTTTAGTTGATCCTCACACATCGGGGATCTCTCTTTGTATTTCTCCTTCTCATCTTGCCTTAGGATTTCAGTATCCCTAGCAATTGATTGTTGGGGCATGTTATCCATGGGATATGTGGATCTCCTCAATTGATCTTATGAATCCCTCAAGGGTGCATCCCACTGAGCTATCCTCATATCCATCGACTTTGACAGCACTTGAATCTCTTCAATTGATCTGTCAAGTCTAGCCAAAGAAGCTAGCAACGTTTCCTCCAAGGAATTGGAATGCTCTTGGAAAGGACTATATTGCCATGGCATATCTGTTGCTACGACAAAATTATCATGGTAAAATATTTTTTGAGCTTCTTAATCATACCATGAAGGATTTTACTGTTGGTTCCATCTATGGTCCTCCATGTAGCCATATGCACTGAAAATGTGAGGGCAATTTTCAAACACATGATGTTCTCCACACATAGCACACGAGTTTTCCACGGGATAGGCTCTTTGAGCTTTTCTCGGTTGGTATAGGTAATCATCGAAGGGTGTAAGAAATTCTTGAGTGGATTGATTCCTATCATCCATCATCAACTCTCGAATAGACCAGCTTTTATTTCCCGACATGTTGATGTCCCTTAACTTGTAGAGCACCTAAAGTTTTTTTGATAAAACAAACAAAACGAAAAGTTAGTAAAAATAATAAAAGAAATGCAATAACAAAAACAACTAACACCAATTGCCAATCCCCAGCAACGGCGCCAAAAACTTGTTGGCATATTGAGTGCTACGGAAACGGTGCAAGTATACACGTCGCAAGTAATAAAGTGATACGAGTATCGAGTATCATCCCCACAAGGATTGGTTTGGGCCACTTTGTTTAAGTTACTGCACTGTGAAAATAAAAACACAATTGATAATAGGAGTTCTAATTAACGAGTAAACCAAGAGCAATCAACTAAAATAATAGATGAAATCAAATAAGAGAGAGTAGGCTAGGTTATCGTGAGTTTGACGAGTGATAGTAGATTGGACCATCTTGGTACTTGGGGTGCAAAAACAACTCAATCGCTTGGGCAGTGGCAGCTATCGTAATGCCAGGGCATTGGGTTAATCCGATGCCAGGGCAATGAAGAAAAGTCGCTAATGCTAGGGCAATGAGTGAAGCCGATGCCCGGGCGATGAAGAAACTGGATGATTGCCTGGGTAATACGCGAAGCAGGTGCCTGGGCAATGTGGAAACTACGATTAATGACTGAACAATGTTCAACAACCTTCAAGGTACGGTGAAGCGTTCTTCCATGATTTCTTCTTATCCCTAAGTCGAAATACTAGTTACTTGTGCAAGCCCTGATAATACCTCCCAGCGTGAACCAAGGGTGGACAATAACCGATCTTGCGCTCCTTTTAGCCGTTGAAATTCGTAACTTATTCCCAAGCCAGATTAGTCTTCACCATCGATAGATTGAATAAAGACCATGCTCATTCGTTTCGTGAATCTAACTCTCCCGATATTAGATAAATATATAGTTTCATGAGATCCTCTCCAAATTCACTCACAAACAAGATTAAGAACCAAGAATAAACAAACCTTGAATTAAAATTGTAAACTCAATTACCTAAACAAAATCCAATCTTTCTGACAACCACAAACCCAAAATAACCCAAGCCAATTCACATCAATTCATGGCCGGGTTTCGAAAGATATACAAAGAATAATCCCTAACATGAATCGAATAGAAGCAAAGAAAACGAAGAAGAAATTGATCAGCCCTCTTGAATTCTCCCTCAATCGAGCTCTCCCTCAAAGCTTGTTGAAATAGGCGGCTAGGGGTTCTTTATATAGGAGATGGTTAGGTTAAAGTCTTTCTTGAGGAGGAAGTTAAGTTGGAATTAAATACTTTAAAAGAATATAATTCTTTATTATATTTAAATTCCTTCTAGATCTTCTCCTATCTTCTTTGGGATTTAACCTCTATTTGAATCTCCAATTTTTCTAGGATTTATCTTCTTCCACGTCATATTGGGCTTTATCTATTCATCAATTCGAGTGCCACATCATCTTTTTCTATTGTCACAATTGCCCTGGCAACTAGCTCGGCATAACCTTCATGCATTGCCCTAGCAACTGTGTCGGCAACTCCTTCATGCACTGCCCTGGCAACTGCGTCGACATCTCCTTCTTGTATTGCCCTGGCAACTAGTTCCAGCCTTGCTTTGGAAACTAATTCTGCACACACAAAAACACACCAAAGCATTATCTTTTTCCACAAAAATCACCAAGTTATGTAATTGTTGCGTGTGATAAGTGCTACGCAATTGTGCAAGTATACACGTTGCAAGTTATAGTATAAAATATATCATCTCCACAGGGATTGGTGCCACTTCAAGAATCTAGTCTCTTGCACTGTAAAAAGTAAAAACACAAATAGAAGATTATAGGAGTTTTAACTAATAACTAATCTAGAAAGCAATAAAGTAAAAGAATAGATGAGATCAAATGAGAGAGATAGGCCAAGTTATCGTGAGTTGAGGTGTGATAGCCAATTGGATCGTCTTGGTAAAAGAGTGCACGGGCAACTCAGTTGTCGTGGCAACTTGCACAACGGGGTTGCCTTGGCAACTAATCGATGGTTGCCTGGGCGACTAGTTGGGCAACTACTTGGGCGTCTGGGCAGCAGCCTTCAAGGTTTGGCAGAGCGTTCTTCAATGGTTTCTTCTTATTGCTAAGTCAAAACTCTAGCTACTTGTGCATGCCTTGATAATACATCCCTACGTGAACCAAGGGTGAACAACAACCAATATTGCGCTCCTCTTAGCCGTTGAAATCCTTAACTTATTCCTAAGCCGGATTAATCTTCACCATCAATAGATTGAATAAAGATCATATTCATTCGTTTCTTGAATCTAACTCTCCCGATATTAGATAAATAGATGACGTTACGAGATCCTCTCCCAATTCACTCGCAAACAAGAATAAGAACCAAGAATGAATAAACCTTGAATAGAAAAGTGCAAACTCTTATTACCTAAACAAAATCCAATAGTTTCTCACAACCACAAAACACAATAACCATAGCCAAATAGATTTAGTTCATGGCTAGGTTCCAAACAAACACAAGATAAATAATCCCTAGCATGAACCTAATTGAAGAAGAAAGAAAAAGATGAAGGATGAAGCTTGTCGAAATCCTCTTGCTCTCTTGGAGTTGTCGAAATTCCTCTCCCTTTGCTCTCTCTGAGTTGTCAAAACTCCCCTCTAATTTATAGGGCTAGGTCAAAGTCCTTCTTTGAGGAGGAAGTTAAGTTGGAATTAAATTATATTTAAAGAATATACTTCTTTATTATAATTATATTCCTACTAGAACTTCTCCTATCTTCTTGTAATTTAATTCTTCTTTAATCTCTTCATGGAAATCAAATTCCTTTGGGATTTGGCTTTGCTCCACGTCATCTTGGGCTTGTCTAGTCATCAATTTCGACTACCATATCACCTTGTTCTTTGTCGACAATTGCCCTGGCAACTGGCTCGGCGTCTCCTTCATGCATTGCCCTGGCAACTAGCTCGGCATCTCCTTCATGTATTGCCCTGGCAACTAGCTCTAGCCTTGCTTTGGCAAGTGATCCTGCACATACACACAAAACACACCAAAGTAGCATCTTTTCCCAGAAAAACTACCAAGTTAAGTAATCAAGCTCAACGATGGAAGGAAACATGGATTAATGCATGAATGGCTAATTATGCAACTAATATGAGTCTAAGTCTAACAATAAAATGAGTAAAAAAGGGTAAGAAAATAGTACTTTTGAACACTTATCACACCCCCAAACTCGAACTATTGCTTGTCCTCAAGCAATGCAAACTACTAATTACCTGCCAAGACTTTAATTTTCACAAACTTAGCTTTGAACTTGATTTCAATTCTCAGAACTGGGGCACAAAGTTTGATTGGCTCTTCATTTTTCGAAAAACTTAGAAGTTACTCGGAATCAAACTATAATGCTTGTGAGTGTGTGCGGAGTTGTGTGCAAGTTGATTTTTCAGATTCTATGCAAACAAGAGGTTTTCAAATTACTTCATTGGGTTCTTTTTAACATGTTTTAACTAGAGCCAGTTTTGGGCACCTCTAGTGTTTTGTTTTTAGTTTTATTCGACTAGAGCCGGTTTCGGGCACCTCTAGCGAAAAAAAATTTTTTAGCACATACTAGAGCCAGTTTCGGGCACCTCTAGTGATCAATTTTTTAGCACATGCTAGAGCCAATTTCGGGCACCTCTAGCATTCATCCAATTTTTATTATAATCCCCCAATTTGTTAATTATCAACCTAAGTTCACTAGAATTCCTTAAATCAATCAAACCACAACAGTGTTTCATCAAATTTAGCATCATAGTAAAATTCTAAGTTTTTCCATGGTTATCCTAGAATAAAAATTCTATCAATTAAGTGCATTGGCAAAGTCATCATTGGATATTCATCAAATCTAAGCAATTCTTGTTCCAACTAAAGGCATGACAAGCAATTTATGTATCCTAAATGTAATATTTAAGATGAATGTAACTAAACATGGTAACTACTAATAACAATCCCCCCAAACTCGAGTGAGGCATTGTCCTCAATGTATGCATTAAAGAAAAATAAAAATAACGAAAAATAAAATGCATGCGAGGACTTACTCCGAGAGTTCGTCATCATAGATGATTAGTTTCCCTTTGGTCGGTGTCTTGATTCTCTTTCTTGAATACGATGGTTGTTTTCTTGTTGTCGGTGGTGGAATCGATCCTCGTACGGGGTTGTCCTCATCGTCCTCTTCATCAGTGTCATTGGCTTTTCGCTTGGAGGATTCAATTGGTGCGGTCTTTGTTGGTGCAATGGATGACTCGTCCGAATCTGAAAAATCAAAAAATGATTCCGTAGGAGTTGATTCGGGCATATGTTCTTTACCTTTGGCTTTTGCAGTGGTTGCCAGGATGTCTTTAACTTTGGTTGCCGTGGTATCTTCAGGGTTGGTTGCCGTGGCATCAGCTTGTGCAGGCACGATGTAGGTTGCCGCGACATCATCTGTTGCGGTTGCCGTGGCGACTACTTCATTGGGTGCCAGGGTAAGGATCTCGGCAGGAAAGTTTGGGAACGGCAATCGACTGTCCGGGTACTTTTCTAGGATGACTTGGGTGATGGCATTGTTGTGCTCCTTCATGTACCGCATGAACATTAGTTGCCGGTCTTCAATTTGCCTTAGGTGGCTTGCCAATGGTTACAAGAGTGCTTCAAAGTGTCCCGGGGTTGATGGCCGAGTTGCCCGAGCGTTAGGTGCTTGGGCATTAGGGATTGCCGGGGTGGCAGGAGTTGCCGCGGTAATTGGAGGCCTTGAAGATTTTCCCGGTGTCCCTCCCATTAGCTTTCGAATTTGTGCTTGATTCCAACCGGACTTTGGTAGGGCCTTTTCATCGGTGGAATCACTTGGGACATGCATCTCCTTGCAAAGATTAGAAATTAAGCAAAGGAAGAAAAGAGAACCCTTATCTTTTGAGCTACATAAAAAAATCTCATCACAAATAATTTTTCCAATGTTAATGATGCGATTATGCAAAATAGAACGTATGAGCAAAAGACGTGGTATATCAACGGTAGTATTGTGTGTGGTGGGCATTAAAGAAGTTTTAACAAACTTATTCCATAGTTTTGCCTTGGGTTTAAGCCGAAGGCAATTTACCGTGCCCTTGTATTTATCGTCATTCCAATGAGTTCCCGGTTGAGTGAGTTCTTGAAGCACCTTGTCGAGTTGCTTGGGCGTGATTTGATCAACGAAGGCTTGATGCTCGTCCTTCTCAATGTAAAGCCCGTAAAAGGTGTTGACATTTTCTAGGCTTATGAGTATGGCCTTGTCACGAACAAAAACATAAGGATTATCCGGGTTAGGTGAGTGAGCATAGAATTCTCTTACCCATGAGATGTTGCTCGGTTCCGGTTGATGGCAAAAGATTTGCCACTTTTGATGTGCAATCCTCTCGAAGATGAATGGTTCAAGGCCGAAATCTTAATGAGAGTTGGAGTATTCAAAGCCTTGTTCTTCATGAATCTTCCGCCTTTCAAACTTAGAGTGAAATCTTTCTTGAACCACCGGTGTAGCAAACTTCTTATATCTTGGTTCTTTGGAGGAACTTGGATGAACTAAAAATTTAATTTTGGATGCCATAGATGATCTTGGTTGTGAGTTTTGTAAAAACAAATAAAAGAAAAGAAACTAAAATGTTGCAAGATAAAAAATAGGAATAGGGGAAGGGTTTTATAGAAAAGATAGGTGGTAAATATGGTGGGTGGGATTAGAGGAAGACAAAAAAGAGGGTTTTGGGTTAGGGGAAGGGTGACGGCAAGGGGGTTTGATTAGGGTAAATTGGAGGCTTTATATAAGCCTTAGATTCAGCCCATTAATTTCCTTGTTGAAGATGTTTTCTTTCTTGGATTAAAATTCCTCTTTATCTTGAACTCTTTTCCTACAATTCAAAGACAAATCAAATAAGGATTAAAATTAAAGATAGACTAATAAAAGAAAATAAATAAAGATGTGTAAAGGAATTCTTAAACTTAAAAAGATAAAAAAAAGAAAATCTATCCTAAAAAATAATAATAATCAGAAATAATAAAAAATAAAAAAAATAGTTCGAAAGAAAATTAATCAAAAATAATAAAAAAATAAATAAAAATAAAATATCAAAGGGAGAGCATGCTCATGCATCTTCTAAGTTGACCACTTCTTTGTTACGTTCCACATGGGCACCATTGTAGTGTTTCAATCTTTGTCCATTAACTTTGAATTCATGTTTGTCAGTGATGGACTTGATTATCACGACACCATGGGAGAATGGTTTGACAACTTCGAATGGTCCCGACCATCTTGATTTCAGCTTTCCCGGGAAAAGTTTTAGCCGAGAATTGAATAGGAGAACTAGTTGCCCTGGCGTGAATTGCCGTGACAATAGTTTCTTGTCATGCCATTGCTTTGTTTGCTCCTTGTAGATTCGTGCATTGTTATAGGCGAGTGCACAGAATTCTTCTATCTCATTGAGGTCCAACAAACGCTTTTGTCCGGCACTTTCCCAATCCATATTCACGGTCTTGATTGCCCAATATGCCTTGTGTTCGATTTCCACCGGTAGATGGCATGTTTTGCCATAGACAAGTCGGAAGGGGGACATACCTAAGGGTGTTTTGAATGCAGTGCGATATGCCCAAAGTGTGTCATCTAGTCTTAATGACCAATCCTTCCTAGAGGGATTTACAACTTTCTCGAGTATACCCTTCAATTCCCGGTTGGAAATTTCTACTTGCCCGTTGGTTTGTGGGTGATATGCCGTGGCGATCTTGTGTGATATGCCGAAGCGTTGCAACATCTTGGCAATTAGTCTGTTGTCAAAATGCTTGCCTTCGTCACTGATAATTGCTCTTGGCATCCCAAACCGTGTAAATATGTTTTTCTGCAAGAATCATTGCACAGTCTTGGAATCGTTGTTGGGAACTGCAGCTGCCTCAACCCATTTCGACACGTAGTCGACGGCAAGTAGAATGTAGAGGTTGCCGAATGAAGATGGGAAAGGTCCCATAAAATCGATCCCTCATACATCGAACAATTCCACATCGATGATGTTCTGGAGCGGCATCTCATGTCGTCTAGAGATATTGCCCGTCCTCTGGCAACGATCACATTGCTTGTAAAAGTCTTGGGCATCTTTTTACAATGTTGGCCAATACAAACTAGATTGCAAAACTTTGGCCGCGGTACGAGTTCCTCCAAAATGCCCTCCATAGGGTGAAGAATGGCATTGTCAGAGTACATTCTGTTGCTCTTCTTTAGGGACACAGCGGCGTATAACCTGATCTGCACATTGTTTAAACAAAAGAGGCTCGTCCCAAAAGTAATGCTTAGCATTATGGCGGAACTGCTTCTTCCCTTGGTGAGTAAGGCCATAAGGTAAAATACCACAAACAAGGAAATTAACTAAATCCGCCTACCAGGGTATTACCGAGGCATGTGCTGCCTTGGCGACTGCTCCCAAAATTGCCGAGGCGTGCGCGTCAAGGGCTGTTGCGGCATTGAGAGTTGCTGAGGCGTGCGCGTCCATGGTTGCGGAGGTAACTAAAATTTGTTCATCCGGGAATGCATCGCATATCTTTAGATCCGCGTCCTCCTCCCTATTGCGTTCTAAACGTGATAAGTGATTGGCCACTTGATTTTCTATTCCTTTCCTGTCCTTAATTTCAATATCAAATTCTTGTAAAAGTAATATCCAACGAATCAAACGAGGTTTGGCATCCTTTTTAGCAAATAGATATTTGATTGTTGAATGGTCCGTATGGACAATTACGTTTGTACCAATCAAATAGGATCAGAACTTGTCAAATGCGAAAACTACAGCTAGTAACTCTTTCTCCGTTGTTGTGTAATTCACTTGAGCACTATTAAGAGTTTTACTAGCGTAGTATATCACATGGAAGGTCTTACCTGTGCGTTGGCCTAGGACTGCTCCTACCGCAAAATCACTTGCATCACACATGAGCTCAAAAGGTAGCGTCCAATCTGGTGGAACGACAATGGGTGCCGAGGCAAGCTTTTTCTTTAGGGTTTTGAATGCTTGGGTGCAAGAATCATCAAAATCCAAGACTTTATCCTGTTCAAGCAAATTGCACAAGGGTTTAGTGATTTTAGAAAAATTATGAACGAACCTCCTGCAAAAACCTACATGTCCAAGAAAACTTCAAATTCCTTTAACCGAACTTGGTGGGGGTAATATCTCGATCACGTCCACCATGGCTTTGTCTACTTCAATTCCCTTAGATGAAATCTTGTGGCCGAGCACTATTCCTTCATCTACCATAAAATGGCATTTCTCCCAATTGAGGACTAAATTAGTTTCTTCACATCTTGCCAACACCCTCTCTAAATTACCGAGACAGCTGTCGAAGTCATTACCAAAAATAAAAAAATCATCCATGAAGATCTCAAGGAAGTCTTCGACCATGTCTGAAAAGAGTGCCATCATGCATCTTTGGAAGGTTGCCGGGGCCTTACACAATCCGAACGGCATCCTTCGGAAGGCATAAGTACCGTATGGGAATGTGAAGGTTGTCTTTTCTTGATCTTCTGGTGCTATGGCAATTTGATTGTAACCTGAATAACCATCAAGAAAACAATAAAAGGGTTTATCTGCAAGACGGTCAAGCATTTGATCAATAAAGGGTAATGGGAAGTGATCTTTCCTGGTGGCTTTGTTTAGATTTCGATAATCCATACAAACCTTCTAACCGGTCACAGTCCTGGTTGGAATGAGTTCATTGTTTTCATTACTTACCACTGTTATACCTCACTTTTTCGGTACGCATTGTACCAGACTTACCCATGTACTATCAGAGATAGGGTATATAATGCCGGCGTCAAGCCACTTGATGATTTCTTTTATTACAACCCCTTTCATGGCATGATTCAGTCTCCTCTGGGCCTCAATTGAAGGTTTGTAATCATCTTTCAACAAAATCTTGTGCATGCACACTGCCGGGCTAATTCCCTTCAAGTCGACAATTGTCCATCCTATTGCCTTTTTGTGTAGCTTCAACATTTTGATCAGCTTATTTTCCTGCTCAGGTTGTAACTTAGAAGAAATAATTACAGGCAATGTATTATTGGTTCCTAAGTATGCATATTTTAGTTGCTCTGGCAATTGTTTCAACTCAAGAATCGATGGTTGTTCAATAGAGGGTTTTTTGAGTTTACCTTCCTTACCTGAGTAATCCAGTGGTTCAAAGTATGTACCTGGTCGATTGACTAGCCAATTTGCCTCTTCTTGTTGTTCCTCATCGACCAGTTCTTCATACTTCTCAGGTTCCTCTTGATCGGCAATATAGTTGCCGAGGCAACTAAATTCCTCGTCGAAGTTAAACTCTATCGTGGCATGAAGAAGTTGGCATTGATCTGGATCATCGGCATGCCTTAGTGTTTAGAACACATTTAGTTTAACTTGCTGGTCATTCACCCTCATTGTGAGTCTCCCTTTTCAACATCGATCAAGGTTCTTCCTGTTGCTAGGAATGGTCTCCCGAGAATGATAGGTGCATGCTCATCTGCTTCACAATCCAAAACAATAAAGCTAGGGGGAAAAATAAATTTATCAACTTTCACCAATATATCTTCAATTTTTCCCTCTGGATGCACATAGGATCTGTCGGCTAGCTGTAGCATAACTTTTGTAGGTCATGCCTTCTCGATTCCTAGTTTCTGGAAAACCGATTTAGGCATCAAATTTATGCTAGCCCCAAGGTCGCATAATGCTTTCCTGACATAGTGGTTTCCAATGGAACAGGGTATTGTGAAACTTTCGGGATCCTTCAACTTAGGTGGCATACGATTGTGCAACATTGCCATGCATCCCTCTGTTGCAGCAACTGTTTCAAACTCTCCTAGCCTTGTTCTCTTGGACACAATGTCTTTAAGAAACTTGGCATAGTTTGGCATTTGTTCAATTGCTTCCACCAATGGCAAGTTGATGTGGACTTACTTTAGGATATCAAGAAACTTCTTGAATTGATATTCTTGCTTTTGTCGCTTCAACCTTTGTGGGAATGGTGGTGGAAGTCTGATATCTTCGATCCTTTCATTGGTTTGGAACCTGATTGACGGCATTGCCGGGACAACTGGAGTTGCCGAGGCATTATCAATTGGGGTTGCCGAGGCATGCTTATTACAAGTTGCCGAAGTGTCCTTATCGTCGGTTGCTGAGGCATGCTTATTACCGGATGCCGCGACAATTTCTGGTTCAGCATCTAAGGCTTTACCACTAGGTTCGTCTTGATCTTTTTGTGGAGTTTTGTATGATGAGCGGGTTTGAGCCTCTAAGTTGTTGGCCACTTCAAGGGGTGATCGCCTTACATTGCTCATGGTCAGTTCCTCTTGCGACTTCAGTATCGCTAGGTAACCTCCTTGCGGTCTAGTATTCAGATTTTGAGCAAACTGTCCAACTTGATTTTCCAATGATTTGATTGCCGCCTCTTGGATTTGCAATCTCATCTCGGTCCTGTTAATAAAAGCATCAGTTCTTTTTATGAAGTTATTATTCTCAGCCATATAAGATTCAGTTTTCATCATAAAAGCATTGAGAGAATTTTCCAAAGAACTAGATGTTGTCGGTTGTTGCTGCGGCAACTGTTGTCGTGGTATATTCTAATGGAATCCCGATGCTTGTGCATTTTGATTGTTCTGGTTTAGAGCATTGTTGGGATTACTCCATAAAACATTCGGGTGCTTCTTCCAAGCTGGATTGTATGTATTGGACATCACATTATTCTTCCGATTGTAATTCCCCACATAGAAGCTGGATTCCGGATTCTACATACATTCAGAAGAATCATGGTTATCACCACATAACTCACAAAAAGAATCCATTACCTTGACCTCATGTGTGTTGTTTGGTTTTTGCATGTTCTGGATCATCTTGGTTAAAGTGGCCAATTGTGCCGAAATTGAATCTGATGATCCTAGTTCATGTATTATGGCTTGGCGTCTAACTCCTCCTCTTCTAGTAGAGGGGAATTGCTAATCATTCTTGGCCAGCCTGTTTAAAATTTGCATTGCTTCCTCTGGCGACTTATCTAGAAGTATGCCATTTGCCGAGGCATCTAGCATAATCCTTGTTGGTGTATTCACGGCGTTATAAAACATTGTTACTTGAGTCCACACTGGGAATCCGTGTAGGGGGCATTTGTATAGAAGTTCTCTATATCGCTCCCAAGCCTCGAACATGGATTCATCATCTACCTGCCGAAAAGAAGTAATGTCATTACGAAGCTTATCAGTCAAATTGGTGTATCATAAAATAACATAATTTGTGATATATCTTCTCTTATAAATTGGTGTATCATAAAATTGCATGATTGTTTCTTCTAATTCATCTATGATTCAAATTAATTTGAAAACATGATTGTGAACATAATAATTTAAGAAGATCTAAATGACCTAGAACTGTAAAACTCTTTGGAAGTATTATTTTTGTGTAGTTGGCTGAAAATAATTCAAATTCCCATAACAATTTTTTCTTACGATACTTTTATTTTGAGGAAAAATGGTTATTGTTGAACGTAACTTATTTTTATAATATCTTTAAATTAGTTGTTTACTTTATACAACAAAACTTATTGGTTGCAAACAAATTCTTTTTACAAGGAAATTTTGATACTGGTGATTTTATAAATAGATTGCAAAAGGTTTACTTAAAATAATATAGATTGTTTTGATATTTTTAATTTACAAGATTTTTTTTCATTTGAATCTTTTGCTCTATTTTCAATACACAATTTTTATCAAACAAATGGATGTTAAAATCATATTTTTGGTTATTTAAAAGTATATACTGAACAACCCAAAGAATGCATTTAATCGGGTCGTGAAATTAAAGTCTATAAATTTCTCTAATCATTATATGTCTTGAAACAAACTTTCAAAATAATCGAATGAGAGGTTCAATCAAGTGTTAATGAATAATCTATTTAAAATTGATAAGTGAAAATATGAGTGATTATTTTTTTGTGTTGATAACATGCTTATTTTAAGAATTGTTTGTTTGATCCAAATTGATTGATGATGTTTGTATGATTATTTGTTTATGCATTGATTATATTCCTATCATAGTAATTATTATGTGAGAATGAGAGGTATCTTGCTTCAAAATTCGATATGAAAGACATGAACGAAGCAAATGTCATATTGAGTATTTAAAATAACAAGGAAATGTGGTAGTAATATGCTATCACAAGAACATAACATTGGGTTTTTTTTAAAGAAGTTTAGATATATTGATACCAAACTTATGAATACTCATAATGATGCTAATATTCAAATGAGAGAAATATTATTGAGCTCGAAATCCTTTCAACCGAATAGCTCGCCAAGTGGTGGAGAAGTTGCAAAATGGGTGTTGGTGGTGGAAGCAAAAAATGAGACAATAAACACAATGATTTAGAGTGGTTCGGCTTTCTAACCAAAGCCTACGTCCACTACCTTAGCTTCCCCACTAAGGATTTTCAAATTCACTAGTGTGAATTTCTTCCCCTTTTCTAGGCTTAGGAGAAAACCCTTACAACCACTTGACCTATACCCCAAAGCCAAGCAAAAACCCTTTCAACAAAGAGAAATAAAAACAAACTGAAAATCCTTTCTTAGGTATTTGTTTGCACTCTTAAGCACTCACCCAAATCCTAATACACTTGAGAAAATATTAACAATTAAGCTCACAAGTGTTTATCTATACAAAAATATACAATTTGAGCACTAAGACACTTTTTCAATCATAATGATGTTGGCAATTCAAGCATTAGTTGTTGTTGGTGCTTTAAGGGTCCTTTTATGCTCCCAATTCAGTTCATAGTTGGATTGGAGCCGTTGGGGACATATTTCCATGCTTAATTTCTACTTCTAGGCTCGTCAGTATCAATGCGCGGGTGTGCGCATCGATACGTTGTACTTATAGAAATAGGCATTGCATGCGCTTCAGGCTTAGCGTATCGATACGCTTAAGTGCGTATCGGTACGGTGGATCGGTATGCCACAATACATTTTGGTATGCTGAACCGGTACACTATGTTGATACACCTACATGGAAATAGCTATTGGGGGTTTTGAAAGCAGGAATTAGCATGCGTACATGCATATCGGTACGACCCTCTTCGTATCGGTATGCATAAGCCTGTACTGGTATGGGTTTTCGGTTCTGGAAAAATGCTGTAGCTGAAAACCTAAGGGGTATCGATACGGGTGGAATCGTATCAGTACGGGCCTAGCTGAAACTTGGTTTTAGCTCTTAAAAATTGTTTTAACCCTTCCAAAACCTGTTGAAAACTCTTCAAACATATTTTCAAGTTGTTTGGACTTAAAATCAATTTTGAAATCTTTTCAATTTAGTCCAAAACTATTTTTCAATTATTATATCAAAATAAATATCCTGACAAATATACTTGTGATCATGTTGCTCAATCCAATTATGCACAAAATTGTTTAAAATTTTGACGCACTTGATGAATTTTACTAGATCTGAGATGACACGTGTTCTTTTTCAATTGAGCTAATCTACACACAACTCAAACCATGATTGTTGAGTTGATGTAGCAACGTTAATGAGATATCAAAAGGATATAATGAGTTATGGTATTCAACTTAGTGGAGTACACACTGTGTTAGAAAGATACAATGATGATAATTAAATATCTTATTCATGTGATACTAGATCTACTAGTAGTTATGTATTCACCCTTAGAGATAGAACAATATCTTGAAAATTAGCCAAACAGACATTCATAGAAAATTTACTATGAAGTTTGAACTTATTGCTTTAGAGTCGGCTAATAATGAAGCTAAGTGGTAGAAAAACTCCTTAGCATGTATAATGAAGCTAAGTGGTAGGAAAGCTTCTAACCTGTATAATGAAGTTAAGTGGTAGAAAAACTTCTTAGCCTGAAAAATAAAGCTAAGTGGTAGAAAATCTCTTAGCATGTGTATCGAAGTTGAGTGGTTGGAAAAAAACCCTTAACTTGTTTTTATTAGGCAAAAAACTAATAGATTCAGTGCGCATGCATTGTGATTGCCAAGTAGCAATAGACATTGCAAAGAATAAAAACTTTCAATGGTTAAACTAGACATATTTGTCTAAGGACATGAGATAATAAAACAACTGCAAAAAGATAAAGTGATATCAATTTATTATGTGAAGTTAGAAATGATTTTTGGCCAAATAATTCAACTAAACCCCTGTGGAGAAAAATACTATATGAAACATTGAAGGGAAAGGGGCTTATGCCAATATAAGAAATCAACAATGCTGGTAACCCAACCTTTGTGATTGGCGATCCCATGAAGAAGGTTCATATGGGTAATAACAAGTCATTGGTTGATCTTGTGGGGAAAATACTACCTTTTTCTTTTGTTCCTTCCTATAGTGTAAATAGTTCTAAAAAACTGCAAGGAAAACAGGGATGAGAAAACTCTTAATCAAGTTCATAGCCTTTATAGGTGGTGTACTGACCATTGTGATTGGTGATTCCATGAAGAATGTTCATATGGGTAATATGGGTGCTTATCGAGCGAGTCGATCGGGAGTTGAGTAGTGCTTAGCTCGTGCTCGTTAAAAAATTCATTGATTGACTCGACTCGTTGCTTGTTAAGCTAGCTAAAATTTTGCTCGACAAGTGCTCATTAAAAAATCTCGTTGCTCAACTTGACTCGTTGGTTGTTAAGCTCGACAAAACTTTTACCTTATTTTTTAAAGTATAGGTAAAATCTAGTGATACTATTAGAGCTTGATATAAACATATAAATTCAGAAGAAGAAAATGCGAGGACTGAGGAGATAAATAAAATAACTTGTCATGACTGAGTTATAGATGAAGTCGATATTTGAATGTGAGACTCTTTTTTGTTTCTTAACAATCTTTGATGAACAAAGAAGGAGGGAATACCGTAGGGATTTTGGTGTTTTGACTTTCAATCGTATTTTTATATCGCAACAAAGACTTTTTCCCTTTTCTACTTTTATTCATAAAGTAATGATAAAAGAAAAAAAACTTTAATAAAAAAGGAAAAACTATTTATTATAATTTATTTTTTTATTAATACAAATTAACTTTTTAAATTCTCAAAAAATACAAAACGTTTTGAAAATTTGAAACCAAATATTTTATTGGTAAATTACCTAGCAAGTAACTGAACTTTTCTAGAGTTTTCAACTAACAATTAAACTTCTTGGAACATAATTTTTTAAGGTAGCACCAAAAATCATTAAAAATTATAAAAAATAATGAGCTGCTTGCGAACTTATCAAGTTGAGTCGAGCTTGAGCTCGAGTCGAGTCAACTTAAGTCAAGTGTTGATCGAGTTTTGACCGAGTTGATCTCGAGCTGTTTGCGAGCTGTTCAACTCAATACGCACCCCAAATGGGTAATAAGAAGTTATACACTTTATGGCTTGACTTATATAAGTGTGAAGTGGGGCCGCTTCTATGATACTTATGTCAAAGTCTCTAGAGCACTTATGAAAATCTAGGCACGCTCACAGCCTATTAGCGCACAACCGCGATGAAGAGCAAGAATATATGTTATGTGATCAATGAGAAAGTTAGCTTAGTATTAAGTTATTGGTTCATAGAAATGTGTTTGACCAGTTACTCAGTAAGCTATGTCTCATTTTTCTAAGTTCTAGTTCATAGTCAAAAAAGACACTAGAATAAATACATTACATCAGAATACTCAGCTAAACTTTTTCAATTCTTTTATCATTCTTTTGAAATATGTTGGGTATTGTTGTAAAATGTGCTAATATTTTAAAAGAATACAATGAATCCCACATCATTTGTGAAAATGTCTTAACGTGTGTTTAAATATACATTATTGTTATTGGGCATATAAAAGAAAATTAATAAGTGATCTTTCACGCATGAAATTTAGGCCTAAAAGTTTAAATTACTGCAATTATAAAAGCTCAAATCGTTTTTGATTTGATATTATTATTATTATTTTTATTTTTATTGTCTAAATAAATCTCTAAATTCACTCTCTACCATTCATTGTTTTTCTAAATTCACTCTCCATCACCTCAAAGTAGAATCATCTACTTATTTTTCTTCTCCTCTCTCCCCTTTTTAAAATGTTTTAAAGCTGAGAATTCATTAGTTCTTTGCTCTTTCTGTTGACTGCATCGGCAAAAGTGCTTGTTGAATTCTAGAGAGTATGTTTCACCGTAAAATATCCTTAAGGGCAGTGTCTAGTGCACGCTTCAAGCAAGTCTCATTTTCAATCTTTTTTGGTGTAACCAAATATTTTTCCTACAAATCCACCTTTGTAACATGATAAACGAATATCTGAATTGCTAGATTACTCAAAATATGTTACTTAGATATATTGCTTTGCTTAAATGTTCTATTTTACATATTTTGTTAATGATGTTCAACTGTTTTATTTTTTTATACAATGCACTTCTTAGATCACATTGAGAATCCTAACTCAATCTCGTTTCTTTTGTTTTCCTTTACAAATATCTTGAATTTTAACTCTCTTAAAGTATCATCACGAAATTTGTTTACTTTGTTATTGAAAAATGACATGGGTTTCATTATGTTATAAAATGGTAATTCAAGTTTTCTACATCATTTTTATAAACCACGCAACCTAGTTATTATCGTCATTGCTTTTTGGCTAAAAAAATTTTAAAATATTTCAGGGGTCACTTCAGTGACCTATGTGGCCTCAATGATCCAGTCATAATGTCTAGGTCGGGTATGGAGTGTTACATGTAGAGTTTGTGTACAACAACTTTTAGTTGAGCATTTAGATCACTCCTTTCGAGGCATTATACTGTCTCAAGTGTAGGACTCTGTTGTGCTGGACTGAGTTCAGTGAAGGGAAGATTGTGTGTCCCTAGTTGATCAGGTACTCGAGGATACGATTCAATTGATCCAAGATAAATTGAAAGAATCTTTCAACTGATAAAAGTCATATGCAAATTTGAAGCACAAGGATATATAGTTTCAATATTGTTGACAAGATCTTCCTCAAAGTGTCACCCTGAAAGAAGGTGTTACGCTTTGGGTGTAAAAAGAAGTTGAGCAAGGTACTTGGGAAAGTTGGACCAATAGCATATCATCTAGCACTTCCAACTGAGATGAAACATATTCATAATGTATTTCAAATAATGATGCTTCAAATATATCATTCAAACCCTTTATTGACAAAATTATGCTATGAAAAAATAAGATAATAATTGAAAGATAATTGCCTTAACAAAATTAACACAGAAGTGCATTTGATCGAAAAGTAATATAATGATGAGTGAGCTATCGTCACCATAGAAATTGAATAAATTTTACTATCTTATGTTTATTACTTTTAATTTCAAATAATAATAATAATAAGTGATGAATAAAGGTAAAACTAAGAATAAAATAACTAACTGATAATGCATAAACAACAAAATAACAAGATTGGCAACTTAGTAAGATATGATAAGGATATTATTTAAGATGGACTAATATGACTCCAAGCTAATTGCAATAAATTGTCATGGCAAATTTATGAATATCTTATTGTTCGAACATGCTCTAATGTGGCTTCCCTCTATTAATAGCAAAACCTGAAATTTTCCTCTTTCTACACTCTATATGTTTATAGGTGTTTCACTTCACAAATTCTTTTATGCTACCTGTAACATCGTATGAGGCAACATCTATGTCTCGAGTCGTAAAAAACTTTTGTCTAATTATCTCTCATATTATCCAACTTCAATCTAACTTAAACTAGCCCCTATCGGAATTAAACAAGTTTATTTTACTACTTAAAGACTTGTCATTGACTTAGTAGATTTTAGAATGATTAAAATCATTGGATACAACAATAAGCATATGCATAAAATCAACCAAATAAAATAGTAATTAACATTTCATCTAGTGCATCCCAGCCTTAGAAAATATAGTTCATGGTTGGACTAAAAATCAAATTTAAATATTCAAATAATAACTCCATCAAACTAAAAGAATAAAAGAAAGCAAGGAGAGTAAGAAGAAATCCTTGTCACAATCCCTATCTTGACAATGGTTCTGCAATATTTTTCCTTCTCTAATGCCTTCGACTACAACCCTTTGTTCTTGACATCTTCTTCACGTAGATGAATTCACGACTTCCAGCTATATGCCTTTGGTCTGGAAGAATGAACTTTTATTTCTGCTTGCTTTAGCCGCTTCACTTTGTTGCCTTGGATGAAGATATGGAGATAGGTTTGTCTCGTGAATGAGTGGTTTTCTTGATGCTTGGTAAACAAGTATGCAATTTAGAACAAGTATGCTCGTCGATCAAGTAATAAAGTGATAAAGTAGAGTGTCGAACCCACAAGGATTATATTGATAAATACGAAGCGATCATACTTAAGAGTTGGTGAGCAAGTATTTATTTGATGTTGATTATCAAAACTAAATGCAATAAAAGCAAAGATAGCAATGATCAAGACAAGAAGATGTTGTAGTAGATATTTAGATCATTATGGAAGCTGTGTTTATTGCCTAGGAATTATGTTGATTACTTATTTGAATTCTATAGCAGTTGGCAATACATGTCTGCGTAAACCAATTATGTCTTTACCTATTTGACATGGTTTTCTAATTAACTTCTGATTCTCTCGGTGCCTAGAAGTTGATAAGAATGAAGCTAAGGCAATACATGTCTGCGTGAATCCTAACAACTCTATTTTCTATTCAAGTCTAATTAACTTCTGACTCTCTCGATGGCTAGAAGTTGATAAGAATGAAGCTAAGGCAATACATGTCTGCGTGAACCCTAACAACTCTATTTTCTATTCAAGTTCCTCTTATTAGTCGTTGAAACTCTAAACTTATGTCTAAGCCGAATTAGAACCTAAGTTGACAGCATAAGCTCCACTGTTCACATTTGTATAACCTAACTCTCTCGATATTAAACCACAAATCAATAGTTAAAAGGCCTCTCTCGATAGCTCTTACAATAACTACTCATGAAGAACAATGAACATAATAGATAAAGGGAAAACTATAGCATTAGACAATTAATCAAAACATAATATCCTAAAACAATAAACTCAACAAAAATATTTAGCTCATGTCTGAGCCTAAAACATCCATAATAAAAGCATTAAGAAACATGACAATTTATCAAGCAAGGGAAAAGAAAGAATCAAGCGTCCTCGACATTCTCCTCCAAGCTCTCTAACTATGTTGCAGGTCCCACACTCCTCAAGCCTCTCTCGATGGCTCTCGTTATGTGGAGTACTCCTCTAGACCTTCAACTCTGGTGGTTCTCTGATAACTGAAGACTAAGGGTTTCCATATAAGATCAAGCTCCCTTTGTTTGTGGCCCAAACCCTAAAGCGTGTGACCCCTCTTAAAGAGGATCTTTCTTTCCTGTTTCATTTAATGAGTTTTGGATCATGTGGGAATCCATATATTCCAAAGTCTGATTCATCTCCAACTCTACTACCTTGTCAGCTCAACACGAGAGCGATCCACTCTTCAGCTCCAACGCTCCTCTGCCTCAACAACTTCCTGCACAAGCACCACTAAAATGCACTACCTTCCTTATTAAATGCATCAAAATAAAAACAATTAAGCATAGACATTTAACTCTCTAACTGTATGCAAACTACTCATAACTGTAACTATATGGTCCTAAACACATGCAAAAGTTTAGTAAAAAGGGTACACAAAATCGGTTATTTATACAATCATCATTTTTCTCTAGGTTTTTCCTTCTCCTTAAATAGGTGAAACCCTACCCTTTTTAGGATTTATACGTGGACTTAGGGTTTTGTCTTATTTTTCAGGTAGATATTCCTATTTTTGCTTCCTAAGGCTAACTTGTAACCCCTTTGATCTAGCCTAGACGCCAGACCGAACCGAGTGAGCCATATTGGGTTTGCCGAGACAAACACAAATGAAATACTTAAACAAAGGTCCTTTTTTATTTTATCTTGTCTAAATGCATAATTAATCCCTAAGGTGAACATGCTGGCAGTGGGTGAAATATCAAATGAAACGGACGTTGGTTAGACATCTAATTAAACACATTTGCTATTTAGAGACCAAAATGCAATTCTAGAAAACTGAGGGGACTTACTTAAATCCAAAGTTACCAAACCTTAATTAATCAGGTTACGTGCATGTCAGTTAATTTCAATAATAAACAGTCATCCAAGCTTGTTTAATTGCATATACAAGAAATAGGTACTAAATTGCAAAGATTCAAACTTTAGCAAAGTAATTACCAGAAATAACAAACTTTGTATCGATACACCCTGTGCTAGTATTGATACGAGTTTATTTTGGAAAGGGTGTTGGTACGGTCCTTTTGTGTACTGATACCAGTGGTTCGATATCAAAACAGGGGATTCCAGTAGCTAAAATACGCACCGATACAGTTACCCGTGTACCGACACCTAGTGTATTTTTTAAGGGTCGTACCGATACTAAGCTAGGCGTATCGATACCCTTGTGCAATTTTGAACACTTTTGAGCCGTAATAGACCTCGTATACCGATCCCTGAGGACCCATACCGGTACGACTGGGTTTGTAATGACCTCTTGGTCGAACATATGACACTTAGGCTCAATCGAATACGCTTCAAACAACATGTAAACATCATACCAACTAATGGACTACAAAACACCACAGAAACATTGAAACATAGGCATCATAGAAGCATAAGAAATCATCCAAGTAAACCTATAGGCATGACTTCTACCCCACATGCTTAAATCTTCCCAAATCCCGCAATTCAAAGCATATATCAATTTACAAGTCCAAAACGCCAAATAGAACATATCCAAAACAGGGAGTAACCGAAACAACCCTCCTAATTACAACTTGGTCACATTGCCATTTATTATTATGTAGTATTTATAAAATCGTACTTGAATTAGCTCAACCCTTGGATTACTTCTTGCTTGTTCGCTGTCTAAATGCTTACTTTTTTGCATTGTTGAGAAAAGAGAGCGTAAGTACATAAAGCTTAGTGAGGGATGCTAAAAAACACTCAATAATACATTTAAAACATTTTGCTTTCAAAACATGTATTGATTCTCATGCCAAAACATCTCATGCTCCTTTTGTCTTTCCAAAATATGCACATTAAACTCGGTCATACATGTATCATGGATTTCTAGCATAACATCAAGCAAACCTCAATTTAAGCCTTCACATGCTAATTCATCCAATAGTAAGGCTTAAAGAGCACTGTAATCACTATTTTTATCTGGGGCTCGGGCAACATTTTTTATTTTTATGTCTTAAAGGGCTTTAAGTATAACGTATTACATTTACTATATATTTATTTAGTATTATCTTACTTTAGTTTAAAAAGATAAAAAAATCAAAAAAATTGTTATTATTATTATTATATTATTATATTATTATTATTATTTCAACTTCTTTATTATTGTTGTTTTCTTTACCACTATTATATTATCATTGCATATGTAATATTATATATTAGTATACTATTGCTATTTTGTTATTATTATTAAGTATTATTAAATCGAAGCTAAACAAAAAAATCAATTAAATAGTATTTATTAAATAACAAGCCCAATTAAATAAAAAATCATATAAAAAAATCCCAAACGTTTTAATAACAATCTATTTTACATTAAAACCCAAAAATATTATACAAGGCTCAATAGGGCCCTAAATAACCCTAAGCCTGGTTACATCATAAACCCTAATCCTTGTTGTTATTACGCAGCTGCCCCAGGACCGTTAATCTAGCCCTTGATCTAACGGCCATGATTGAAGCAAGAGAAGCCTCCAGAACTCCACGCACTACACGTGTACCCACTCAGCTACCCTCACGCGCGTGTACACCACACGCCTTGACTGTTCGAGTCCAACACGCGCACGTAGAATCACACGCATGTCGCCTGGGCTCCTCTGATGCTTCATCTGCCATGGCCGCAACCACCAGTGGTCCCCTCCTCCTCCCAAGTAGCCACGATGACCATGCAAAGAAACACAAAAATGCAATATTGTCAGATATAATCACATACGACCAAAAACAAACAAATCACAGCAAGGAAGCACAAAAGCCATATCTAACCAAAAATAACAAGAACTTAGAAGATCTCGACGGATTTCAGACGAACATATAGCCATGTTTTTATTTCAATTTTCATGTAACAACACAGTTCGGTTATAAAAACCGAACACACCAAAATTATAACGAGGTTTTAAAAAGAGGAATACAAAAATACAAGAACCTTATCAAAGGTACTTTTTTATGCTTTCAGTCTTGCATGCATAAAGTAAAGTTATATCTGGGTTTTTAGTTTGAGTTTTTACCCCTTGTATGTCTCAGCCACGTCGTATTTCGGTGATAAGCCCACGGCCTTTGTGCCTTTGGGGGTGAGCCAGAACGGTGCTGGTCTATTTTTGTTTTCTGTTGAGGTTTCGGCTGGTGTTTTTGTGGTTAGGAAGGGTTTTCTAGGTCTCTGTTTGGTTAGATCTAGAGGGTTGAGGTCTGGATCTCATGGATCTGGCCTTGGTTTTGCATTTAGGGAGTTGAGAGGGGTTGTTTTTGTGTGTCTATTCAAATCTCCGGTGCCGACGTACGACGGCCGGATGGGTTTCGCGTTGTTTGGCACGGCTGAGAAATGTCTGTTTTTTGGGTTAAGCCCGATGAACGACAGCGTGAGGGGAGAGCTTTTGAGATTTCTAAAAATAGAAGGAAATTTTCAAATAACTAAACTTTATTTTTTTACCAAAAATATGTTATATATACCAGGTCCCCTTTTTTAAAATGGTTTTTTCACGTTTTAATCCTTCCGCGCTTTGAAGTTTACAACCCAACGGTTTTCATTTTTTTAAAACTACAACCCGGGTCCCTGAAATATTTTTAAAACTTTCAATTTAACCCCAAATCAAACCAGATGAATTTTAACAAAGGGTTTATTACGCTAATATCCTTCCATGTTTTAAATATATCTTTTAAGCCATTTCATTTTTTATTATTACACTCTAGGCCCCTATGGTTTTAACCCTCATTTAATTAGGTCCTTTTTTATTTTTTATTTGATTTCAAAGGGTTTAGTACCCATTTAGTCCATATTCCTTTAAGATTTATTTAATTTAGCCTTGTTCTAGTTTTTAAAATCCCATTTTTGGTCCTTATTTTTGCAAAATCTTTTAAATTTACCCTTTTATCAGTGTTTAAATTTTAATTTAATCCCTTCATAGCTTTTAATAATCACCTATTAGGCCCCTTAGGTTTTGCTTTACCTTAATTTAACCTCATGTTGCATGTTTATATAATGTTTTTTATTTTATGCCCTTTACTTTATGTATTTGTTTTTATCTATTTATTTTATCTGCATGCCTTATTTGTGGGTTTTTATTATCCTTTTCTAGGGTAGGTTTGTATATTAGTTTAGGCCCTTTAGGATTAGTTTAGAGTTTAAAATTTAATTTAATTAATTTAAACTATGCGCTCGTTTAATTTGGGCATGACTTTAAATTAATTAAATTAAATTTATGTTAAGTTTAGAGCCTTAGTTAGACTGTAGGTTTGAATCAATTTAATTCATTTAAATTCGCCCTTAGCTCATTGGGGTAAATGTTAAATGCATTAAATTGATTGAACAATTCTTAATTTTTTTAGGCATAAAATTGGAATTTCATGTAGAACACCTAATTTAAAATCATGACTAATTAATTCGATTGATTTTGGATAGTTTCCTTGGCTCATTGGGATTCTAGTTTAAAATTAATCGAATTAATTATTATGGTTCAAGATAACCAATAAAATGTTAGGTTTTTTAGGATGAAATTAATTTAGGGTTAATATTAGTCAAACCTAGCTAATAATTATAACACTAATTGGATTCCAATAATTTGGGCCTTTTTAGGTTAGGGCTTTAGTGGGCCTTAGGGCTCTAATTTTATGTCTTTCTATGTCATGCATTTTAAATGTCATTCATATGACCTTAATATATTGGACATGCTTTTAATTAATCAACTTAAATCATAAAACGGAGGTATTTATTAATTCTGATATTTGTGTCGTAACAGTCCTGGCTCACTGGATGTGGACCAAATATTCAAATTAATTCTTATCGTCTAAAGGTAAATATAATTTCAGATTAAAATCCTGATAAGACATAACATCATTCTTAATTGCTTACATCATGCATAATGGTGATGAACGAGGTTCGAACCATAAATTAACACGGCAGTCGAGCTTATTCGATGTCGTTTAATCTATGTTTCGTGGTATCGTCACCCTTATTAATTAAATGTTCTAGTAATTCGAATTCACCAATTTGATAAAAGCCCGTTTAATTAAAGTCTAAATTCAACCGCGAACAATTTAGTTAAATTTATTTTAAATTTTGATAATTTCCACCAATTAAAAGAAATATATATTTTGGTACCGATTTCCGGGCGTGATGGGGGTGTTAATCCTTCCCCGCGCATAACCAACACCCGAACCCGCTTTTAACGAATCTCTGGTTTTATGGTGTCCGGCTTACCTTAGTGGCCGGTGGCGACTCCAAGTCTCTTCATATTTCAAAATTATGAATTTTTAAAGAATTTTCCATTTTCCAAATATTTTACAAAAAATAAAAGGAACCCTATTACTCCTTTTCAATGATCTCAATCTCAACATTAAAATTTTGAATTCTAGAAAAAAGGTCGCTACAGCTAGCAACTCCGCTGGGGACAGTGTTTTTGTTTTTACAAAACAAAATGAGAGTTAGGCCAATAAAAATCGATGTTGCTTTTAATGATGGAAACTTTGGAATTTAAAATGACTTCAATTAATTTGTTTGTTCTTGAAAATACGACTTTAATTGCCCCGGCTTTGATAATTGGTGGGTTCGAGTTAATTGCTCGTTTAATTTCTAAGGAATCACTGACATGTGTTGCATCATGATCATCAAGCTCTATACCCGAGCTTTGTCCCTTGAGTGTGAGTGAAATGCCACATACCCAAGTGAGTAGCCCTTCACGATCGGTAATTCACTTCCGGAGTCCACGCCTTGTGACAAGTGAACATCCCTCCACGTCACTAGGTCGTGCATTCCCTCAAATCGAATCCAATTCGCAAGCCTGTAATGGGTCAGAATTGGGGCTCTTGTTGTCTTAGTAGGAGACAAGATAGGTTCGAGTACCCTTTCTAGAACCGAACTTATGTGTGAGAACCTAGGAGCCCACCCTAATTAGAGCCATACAGACAACCATAGTATTTTAGAATTCATGTGGATAGGTTTTTTCCCCGTATATTTTTGCCTGTTGCTCCTGGATTTGTGTTTTATCTTGAATTTTTGAATTTGTTTATTTCGTTACTAACATATTTCATTTGTTTTTTATCCTTTCCCCTGTTATACTTTGTTTTGCATATATTGTCATATCATGAAGAAAATAATGATTCGAAAATAGTCTGAACTTAAAGACTTGATCAATGGGAGACTTAGTTCGTAGCACTGATGAAAAGAATTATGAGGTACAAATATGGTCCAAAGGCGAGCAGCTTCATGACAGAGATAGTGTTTCTATCGGATATAGATCAGTGATGTCAGCCGAAACTTTCATGAGCACCGAATACTATGATTTGTCAGGGTTGAGATCAGTATGGCACAATTGGGACTAGAGAGGTTTTCAAAAGCAAGTATGGCCACATAGCACACTTGTTAGATGTTCCAGTTGATCAACCACTACTCCAAGCCTTGGTTAGATTTTGGAACCCAGCTTATAGTTGTTTTACAATTGGCAACATCGATTTGACACCGACGATCGAGGAGTATCTATCCCTCATGAATTGCAACAAGATTGATGAGAATCGAGTCTACTCCAAACCACCTAAGAACAAGTCCTTCCGGGCCAAGTTAGGTAGATTTTCAAGAACCATGCCGTCATGGGTTGAAGATCAAGTCACCACTTGGAACAAAAATGAGTATCTCAAATCGGAAGGGATCTTGGCTTTAGCTTCAGTACATCCGGTAGGCCGAATCCAGCAAGACCTGTTTGCGTTGTTGATTTATGGGTTGGTCCTATTCCCGAAAGCGTTAGGGCTCATTCATCCATCAGTGCTAGATCTGTTTGACTGCCTAGAAGGGAAATCCAATCCGGTGACTGTCATTTTGTATGAAACTTTCCAGACCCTTAGGTTTTGTAGGAAATATGGTAGGGGTCGCTTCTTAGGCTGCCCTTAGCTTTTGACGGTATGGTTTTATAGTCATTTGTGGTCTGACGTTCACTTCTCGAGGCCTCTCTTCAATGGCAAATTTTCCCCATTAGAAGAATTCTTGCAAAAAGAAGATTGGCCAACCGGAAGATCCAAGGAGGTGTGGCTAGACGTCCTACAAAATTTGAAAGACGAAGACATAGTTTGGAAGGCTCCGTGGCTACGCACGAGGAATATTCTTTACAAATGTGGGGAGCATCCTTGGGGACCATCCTTCGGGGGCATACGGCTTACACACCCCTGTTGGTTTCGAGACAATATGGCTCCAAGCAGTTTATACCGACAACAAATGGACTTAATGAATTCAACATGGACTATGCAACTGAGAAAGGTTACAAAGAGAAGGTATATGATGCTTCTTCTACATGGAACAATGCTAGATGAGTCTGAATTCTGAGTGCTCCGTACATGGTGACTCTGGAATACGAAGTGTGGCATTTTAATCATATCAATGATAATGTTCCTCAGTTGAATCCTAATGGTGCGATGTCCGCCCAAGAAAGGTTGGCTACACTTCCTACTGAAATTGATTTGATAAGAAGAAAGCTTGAAGAGGAACAAAAGAAATACATTCAGTTAGAAGCAAAAGCCGACCAAGAGAGGTTCAACTTCGATTTAGACAAGACAAAGCTCGAAGGAGAAATCAAAGGTCTACGAAGGAGGAGTGAGATTTTGGAATCCAAACTCAATCTAGGGAAAGAAGAAATTCAGAAGTTACAAAGGTTGAACAAAAGCAAGAGAGTCGCAAATCACGGGCCAAGCGGAGGACTTGAGCTCAGACTCAAAGAAGAGAGGGCTAGAACCGAGGCTTATAATAAGAAGTACTACGAGCACAAGGATCAAGTACTTGCCATGACCCAAAAGATGGAGGACTTGAAGACTTCTCATTTGACAAAGCTTGAGAATGAACAACGTTGGAACGAGGCATTAAAGGCTCAAATGAAGCAGTTAGAAAGATCTCTTCTCAAGCATAAAGGATCTACCTAGAAGTTAAAAGCCAGTAGTTTTGAAAACTGAGCTTTGAAAGATCGAATTAAGGGTTTAGAGGCAGAAGTTCAGCAACTCAAGGACCAAATTACGAGCTTTAGGGGAGAAATCCAAGTACACTGGATGCCTACAATGGAACAGCTCCAGTTTGCCTCCTACACCATTGGAGGCAAGAGCGGGATTTGGCATGCTTTATGACCCAGATGCAAGAAGTAGCCCGGAAGGTGCAGTTCCTAGCGGAAGACGCTACCTAGCTCTAAGAATATGTAGACGATGAATCTGAGAAAGGATCTTTTGGATCTTGAGAGAGATTATCGATTTAGCCGCTAGCTTAGGACTGTAAGCATAGCGGTTTTCTTTGAATTATTGTAAGGGAACAATGTTTGCATTGATGACATTTGTTTAATGAGGATATTTGCCAAAATCAGTGTTTTTCTTTTGCATTCATGCATTGCACATTTATTTGCATATTTTATTAAATTATCTAAACTAATTAAAAGATCTCTTATTTCAGAGCATTTTTATTCTGTTAATTGCAATCATTCCAGATCCATATTGTACATGCTTTCAAGCGAGAAAAATGGAAGAAAGTTTTGCTAAGCTAGAAGCCAACCTTAGGAGCCAGTTAGAGCAAACGCAACAAGAGTTAAGAGATACTATCATCAAATCTCATCAATTTATGATGGCAGAAATACCACAGATGTTGCAAATTTGCCGAGAGGATGCAAGAGGAAAAAACACCATTGTGAATCCGACTCAAAGCTCGGGAGACCCAGTATATTCTCTGATCTTCGAAAACCCCCATTTTATTAATCCTACACCAAATCCCCCACAAGGGGTATCTTTGTCCCATCAAGCTGGTGCCTCTGTTCCACCACAGCTGGCTGTCACATTTGCAAATGTTGAGCATGTTGGAGATAGTATTCCCGACTTTGACGAATTGGAAAAATTAAACCAAGTAAAGGCAAAATTCTCCAAATAGTTGGAGGATGCTAAAAAGGACCTCAAAGAGAAGTTTCAGGTGAGAGAAGATGAAGATGGTTCTTATGGTCTGAATGCTAAGGATCTCAGCCTGGTCCCTGATGTAGAGATCCCATACAAGTTTAAAACCCTGGAGTTCAAGAAGTTTGACGGGACAACTTGCCCAACTGCTCATATTACAATGTTTTGCCGCAAGATGGCTGGCTACACCAACAATAAGAAGCTCTTAATATATTATTTTCAAGACAGTTTAGTGGGATCCACCACAAGATGGTACAACCAGCTCACACGGGCTCAGATTCAATCTTGGAAAAATCTAGCCAAGGGTTTTACTAATCAATATAAGCATGCAACAGATATGGTCCCTAATAGACTTTTATTACAAGGAATGGAACAAAAGAAAAATGAAAGCCTTCGGGAATACGCCCAAAGATGGCGTGACGTGGCTGCTCAAGTCCAACCCCCTCTCCAATAGAATGAGATAGCCCCTATGTTCATTGACACATTAAAGAGAACGCTCTATGATCGTCTGATCAATAACCCTATTAGTAACTTTGTTGATATGGTAATGACGGGCGAGCGTATTGAAGCCGCAATCAAAAGCTGAAGAATAGATGGATGGGAGCAATCGCGGAAACAGTTCAAGAGGAAGGATCATGAAGTGAACACCACGACTACCTTCGAGGCTGTTAAGAAATTCACTATAGCACAGCCCCAAGCTTCAATCGAAAATCCCTGAAATTTTAGGAGGGAAGAGCGAGGACCCAAGAAGGAAATTTCTTTCATGCCGCTACCAATCACTTATAAAGAACTCTACTCACAGCTCTATAAGGCGGATTTGGTTCAACCTCAACATTTTGCCCCCTTCAACCCCCTTATCCTGTATGGTATGACCCTAAGGTTCACTGAGAATACCACGCTGATGTTTTAGACCATACTATCGAGAATTGTATAGCCTTTAAAAAGTTCGTTCAAAATCTGATCGAGACTGGATTGTTGCAGCTAGGGGATCTGAGTACCACCAATAACCCTTTACCAAATCATGGCGGACAAGGGGTGAATGCTATTGAAGAAGGATGTGCAAGAAAGCCTAAGGCTAGCGTGTTAGAATTTAGGTCTCCTATGAGATGGGTCTTTCAGCAACTATGTATGGCCCGTCTCATCGACTATGGAATGGTAATTGTGAAAAAGGGTTGTGGCCCCTATTGTGAATACCATCAGTCAAGGGACCATCGGATACAAGATTACGAGCAGTTTCACCAGGCTGTCCAGAAGTTGATGGATGGTAAAGTGTGTAGCGATGTTTCTTCTCGCTAAAAAAGAAGGTGTTTTTTTTATTTGGAAAAATTTTTCCGCGTGGGATTTTTATAAAACCCGTATTTATTTAAAAATGGAGTCGCCACCAGCCACTCAAGGTGGACCGGACACCGTAGAAAACCAGAGATTTTGAAAACTTTGGGTTCGGGAGTCGGTTACGGATGGGGAAGGATTAGCACCCCCACACCGCCCAAAATTGGTACTTTTATAATTGCCGCTTTATTAATATTAAACTTTCCGAATTAAAGTGACGATTAAATTAAAATTTGGTTATAAGTGCGAGTAAATTTTAAAGGCCCCGTTATTCGAGAGTAAACGTCCAACCACTATCACTACGCCTGATACTGGCCCCGTTTACGCTCAAATAAAAGGGTACCGCATTGACAAAATATATGTCTGTTATGCAAACTTAAAAATACATAGCAAATATAAATAAATATAATGCGATAAAAATATAAACAAATAAGAGCATAATAAAATATTAATATAACATGAATAAAATACTAATCTAAAACATACATACATAAAATATTAATCTAACTTATAAATAAAAACATATCTAACATGAATAAAATACTAGTCTAAAACATATATAAATATTAATCTAACTTATAAAAATATATCTAACATAAATAAAATACTAGTCTAAAACATACATACATAAATATTAATCTAACTTATAAAAACATATCTAACATAAATAAAATATTAATATAAAACATAAATTTAAAACATATTAATCTAAAACATAGATAAACATACAAATTAAAAACACAATTTTAAATTAACTACTACTTCATTAAAATATAAAAATTACAACATAAATAAAAAAAGAAAGAAAATATACCTAATTAGGTGTTCGAATGACGAACCCCGACTGGACCCCACCGATATCTACCACGACCTCTCCAAAAATATTAACTAGATCGGACCTAAAATAGGACCCCGATCGAACCGGTTAGGACCGAGGATATTACCCCGGTCCTGGGCTAGCCGGGAGCCTAAGCTCCCTTATTTGGCCAGCCCTTGCCGATTTCTCCATGGCTTGCTGCCATTTCAATCCCAATTGCAATTCAATTTGCTTCTTCAATTCCCCGCTGCAATCCACTATTTATAGGGGATTGGGGGAGGCATGTGGGTGACGTGGACCACCCTAAACCACTCCTTTTTTTTTGCTTGCTTTTTTTTATTTTATTTTATTATTATTATTATTATTTATATATATTATTACAACAATACTAAAAATATTAAAAACCCGTACAAAAATGAGTGATTACAGTTGCCCCTCTTTGCTTGTTCTTGTGAAACGAGAACAAAGCAAAGATCAAAAGCACTCATTTTTGTTTTATCTGGCTAAACTTCTCTCCTTTTGACGCGTGTCTTCTTTCTTCGGTAGATCTTCATTCTCTTCAGCGCATGTCTTCTTTCTTGTTTTGGTTGATCCACCTTGTCACTCTCGGGAAGCAAAACCTTCAAAATGGGGGTTGTTTGTTGGGGAAGCCAAACCGAGTTCTTCTTGCTACATTATTGGTAATAAGCTAATACCTAAAGAGAGTTCGACCCAGCTGCAACACCGACGAAGAGACAGGGTCTACAAAATTCGATCCAGCTGCAACACTGACGAGGAAGCAAGACCGATAGGTGAAAGTTCTGATGTCTGATCCAGCTACAACTCTGGCTACAACACTGACGAGGAGACCGGGTCGAAAGATAGATGTTGGATCCTACTATTCCATCAACGGAGAAGTAAGATCGGAGAACTTTGGTGACATGGATTCAACCACCCCATCAGCGGAGGGCTGGATCGGATAATGGCGACCTGGAACCAGCTACACCATCAGCGGAGAGCAGGATCAGAGGACGACTGCAACTTGGACCTAGCCACTCCATCAGCGGGGGGCCTAGATCGGGCGATACATTTTTTGAATTTTCATTTTTCTTCTTTTTTTCATTTTTCTTTCTCTTTTTTATTTTCTTTTTCTTCTTTTCTTTTTTTTTTTTTTTTTTTTTTTTTTTTTTTTTTTTTTCTTTTTTTTTCTTTTTTTTTTTTTTTTTTTCTTTTTCTTTTTTCTTTTTCTTTTTCTTTTTTCTATTTTTCTTTGATTTTTTCTTCTTTTTTTTTTTTTTTGATTTGTTTTCTAGCTACAACATTAATAAAGAAAACTTGAAAATCAGTAAAGTTGGATCTATCAACGGAGAAACAGAAATATTAACTGGAACCCTACTACACCATCAGCGGATAAGTAGGACAGCAGCAACTGGGACCTAGCCACTCCATCAGCGGAGGACTGGATCAGATAATGATGACCTGGAACCGGCTACACCATCAGCGGAGAGCAGGATCGGAGGACGACGGGAGCTTGGACCCAGTTACTCCATCAGCGGAGGACTGGATTGGACAATTACGACCTGGAACCGGCTACACCATCAGCGGAGAGCGAGATCAGAGGACGACGGGAGCTTGGACCCGGTCAGTCCATCAGCGGAGGACTGGATTGGACAATGACGACCTAGAACCGGCTACACCATCAGCGGAGAGCAAGATTTGAGGACGACAATAGCTTGTACCTGGCCACTACATCAGCGGAGGACTGGATTGGACAATGACGACCTGGAACCGGCTACACCATCAGCGGAGAGCAGGATCTGAGGGCGACGATAGCTTGTACCTGGCCACTCCATCAGCGGAGGACCGGGGGTTGGGCGATGAAAGTTGATAAATTCATTTTGATTTTCATTTCATTCATTTTTTCTTCATTTTTTCATTTTTTGATTTTTTTCGTTTTTTCTTTTTTCTCTTTTTTTCTTTTTATTTTTTTTGATTTTTTTCTTTCTTTTTTTTTCTCTTTTTCTCATTTTTTCTTTCTTATTTTTTCTTTTTTGATTGATAAACAAGTAAATTCCGAGTAAAATTTAAGTCTAGCTGCAACACTAACGAGGAGGCAAGACCGATAGGTGAAAGTTCTGATGTCTGATCTAGCTACAACTCTGACGAAGAGGCAAGATCAGAAAACTGCCAATTTTTCTCTTTTTTGTTTCTTCTTTTTTTTCTTGTTTTTTCATATTTTTTCTTTTTCTTTTTTCTCTTTTTCTCTTTTTTCTCTCTTTTTTTTTCTTAAAACTTGAAAGTTGGTGAATTTTGACAAAGCTACAACACCGACGAAGAGGCATGGTCTAAAGTTAGTAATGTTGATCCAGCTACAACACCGACGAAGAGGCAGGATCAAGAGTTAGTGAATTTGGTCTAGCTACAACACCGACGAAGAGGCAAGACCGGGAGTTAGTGAATTAGGTTCAGCTACAACACCGACGAAGAGGCAGAACCGAAAGTTAGATTTGACCAAGCTACAACACCGACGAAGAGGCAAGGTCTAAAGATTTGATCCAGCTACAACACCGACGAAGAGGCAGGATCGGATAGTTGTTCCTTTTTTGTGATCAAGCTATGACTCTGACGAAGAGGCATGATCAGAATTTGGTTGAAAGCTCATTTTTTCATTTTTTTTTTGGTTCATTTTTTGTTTTTTTCATTTTCATTTTTTGATTTTTTTTTTGATTTTTTTTCTAATTTTTTCTATTTTTTTCTTCTCTATTTTTTATAATTTTCTTTTTCTTTGAACTTTACACAGAAGTAAGACTCGAGAAAAATAGGTTTGGTTGCATCGTCATTAGAGAAATGAGACCTAAATAGAATTTTGATCTGCTTGGGGAAAGGTTCGGATCTGTTGCACCATCAACGGAGAAAAGAGATCTTCAGGATGTATATCTTTGCTCTGTGGCTCTACTCGGGCAGAGAGGTATGACTGAAAATGGAAAACATTAATCGTAAATGTTCACAAAACTTGTCTTTGTTACTTTTACTGATGTTTCAGCATCCTCTTTGTGTTTGGCCTCCTCTAAGACTAAAGTTGGCCTTCTTGTCATTGCCCCCACAGCTGAGGATGTTCGGTCTCTTTTTTGAACCTTTTTGTAAGCAAAAATGCATGAATTTTATGTCTAAATGCATGTGTCTATTCTAAATGCAAGGTGACTTTAGTGTATGCATTGAACATAGATGTATGATGTATGCAATGATGGTCCAATGCAAGATGAATGCAACTAAATTTATGAATGCGACATAATTTGATTTTTGGTCTTCAAAGGATGCCCCGACTTTCGATTGGTCATGTCGGGATCTTGGTTTTTTCATGCGGTAGTGCCCCGACTTTGCTTTGGGTTCGATCAGCTTTCATTTGAGTGGATGCCCCAAAAGTTCATTCATTACATGACATCATCTGACATTGTTCTCGTAGTAAATTTGAAACTTTAAGGTGGTGTATTTTGGATATTCAAGACTCGAGATATGAACAAAAGATGTTTGCATTGCTACTTGTAATTTTGATCCCTTACAAAATATTCTCACCACTATTGTACTCAAGTCGGTGAGGTTAGTTTACAAAAAGTATTACTCGGAAAGTGATAAAAACTACAAGAAAACATGTCATGGTCAGATAAAGGCAATATGGTCCATTCAAAAACCTTCAACACCCTCGGTTGGCATCTTCATGCTTGAAAAGGGGTCCCACTTGTGGCTGAACTTACTGAGGGTTTTCAATACTTATAACACCGAGCTTGAGGTACTTTTCTACCAGCCTCTTGAAGCCCCAACAATTTTCAATCGTGGCCCACCTGTCCCAGCGTGATATTCGCAACTCGCGTTAGGATCATACCACTTAGGGAATGGGGGTTGCGTCGGAGCCTGGTGGAAAGGTACCACTATATGGGCTTTTAGCAGTTCCTTGTACATATCTCCATACGACATTGGCAGGGGAGTGAACTCTATCTTCTCAGTGTTCTTCCTCTTACCAAAACCTTGGCTTTAGGTAACGTGAGCGCTTGGCACGACCTTAGATTGTACAACTGGGCTGGGCTTGAAATAATTTGCATTGTAAACTCCCGAAGAGTTCACTTCCTGGTCTTTCCTTCCATGGTAAGGTTTCTTATGGGACGAACCTCCGTCGTCAATTTTGCCAGTCTTGAAAGCATTCTCGATGAGCTCACCGGATAACACGAGGTCGGTAAAATTGGTAGTCGCGTTGCCTATCAAGCGACCCAAGATCGGACCCTCCAAAGTTTGTACAAATGTGACCACGGTCTCTCGCTCACTTGGCGGGGTTGGACTGAATCGCTATATCCCTCCGGCTGAGCGTCTTGCAAGCTTTCATTATGTTTTTGTTTCATCTGTTGTAACGCCCACCGGTCCGGCATCATGTCATTGACGTGTCGGTATTGCTCGAAAAGCTTTTGCCAAGTCTCTCCGGATTTGATATGATGTCAGCTCAATTGATTATACCATCGGGCAGCAGATCCCGATAGACTGTCTTGGAAGCGATGAATTAACAGCTTGTCATCTCGGCCGTATCTCGTCATCTTCCGCAGAACATAGTGAGGTGAGCGCGAGGACAGCTTGTTCCGTCGTACTTCTCAAACTCCGGGACTTTGAATTTATGAGGTAAAACCAAATGCAGGACAAGAGGCGAGTTCATTGGCATCGAATCCACTAAAATTATCTTCAACTCCCATAGCCTCTAGCTTCTTCTTGAGTTTTCTTACATCGATCTTGATTTCCTTTGAAGCTTCTACCTTTGGTTTTCGATCTCAAACAGATGATCCATTTCTAAGATAAAATTTTCAGCTTGATTGCCCCGGTCTTAACCGATGCGGATGGATGATTTATAGGGATTGAAGTACCGCTACTGGTGTAGATGAGACTTTCCCCGTGAAATGATCACCTGGGGTTGAGTTTCTGGCTGTATCCTGGTTTGAACGGGCGTGAACCCCGGAGGATACATAAGATCCTCGTCCCCGGCAGTGGGTCTAGGATTTGCAGTGGGATTTACAACAGAGGCCTCTCCAGGCTCGAAAAGCTTCAATCCCAGCATTTGTGCCATTTGGCCCAGCATGTCTTGTTGTGACTTTGCAAGTTGTTCCCTCATATCCTGTTGGACTTTCGCCAACTGTTCCTCAACCTGCTTGGCTATGTTCGCTTGCAATTCTTTTTGGTCTTGCTCGATTTTCTTCAATCTTTCATCGTTCGCCATCTTCGTTTTGTATCGGGTCTCGTATGGATGCTGAGCTGACTGATCTTCTGCTTTATCCAGTATCACTATCATAGGGCATCCCTGGAGTCAGTTTTCTTATTTTGAAAATGAATGTATATGCATGCAAAATGTGTCCTAAATTGATGTAATGCATAATCAAGATTGTGATGATGTTTTGCAATGATGCAAGTGAAATCAATGTGATGAGAATAAAATGAAACGAGTTAGTACCAAACAAATGGAAAATAGAGTAATAATAAAAATTGTACATGAACAAGAAATAAGGCACCAGAGCCTAAATAGGGTGACCACTAATCGGGCAGAGTTTCACATGGCTCTAAAGGGTTGGCTTCTACGGCTTACTATATGCAGTTTTGGTGCTAAAAGGTACCCGAATTGTCCTTGTTGTCCTCTACTAAGAGTAGCAAGGCCCCCGGTCATCACCCATTATAGGCTCCTTTCAACCGGGTTCAATTCAGGGGGACCCATTCGCTTATACCCATACGAAGGAACGATATCCTCACGAGAGTATAAGGTACTCGAGCCCCGAAGGTACTTGCTAGGCCCATACGGGAGAACGATATCTCCACGAAAGCATTAGCGTTTCCCCCCACTTAAAAACGGGTTTATATGCCATATTTTAAATGCGTTAAAATAAACGCGCAATTATAACCGAATGTTACTTTAATGGTCACTTTAATCCGGAATTTCCAATATTAGTAAAGCGGTAATTTTTTTAAAAAGCTCGACTCTCATTTGTTTTTGAAAAACAAAAATATCCCCAGCGGAGTCGCCATCTGTAGCGATGTGATGAGAATATTTTTTTTTCTCGCTAAAAATGAAAGTTTGTTTTTATTTGGAAAAATTTTTCCGCGTGGGATTTTTATAAAACCCGTATTTATTTAAAAATGGAGTCGCCACCGGCCACTCAAGGTGGACCGGACACCGTAGAAAACCAGTGATTTTGAAAACTTTGGGTTCAGGAGTCGGTTACGGATGGGGAAGGATTAGCACCCCCACACCGCCCAAAATTGGTACTTTTATAATTGCCGCTTTATTAATATTAAACTTTCCGAATTAAAGTGACGATTAAATTAAAATTTGGTTATAAATGCGAGTAAATTTTAAAGGCCCCGTTATTCGAGAGTAAACGTCCAACCACTATCACTACGCCTGATACTGGCCCCGTTTACGCTCAAATAAAAGGGTACCGCATTGACAAAATATATGTCTGTTATGCAAACTTAAAAATACATAGCAAATATAAATAAATATAATGCGATAAAAATATAAACAAATAAGAGCATAATAAAATATTAATATAACATGAATAAAATACTAATCTAAAACATACATACATAAAATATTAATCTAACTTATAAATAAAAACATATCTAACATGAATAAAATACTAGTCTAAAACATATATAAATATTAATCTAACTTATAAAAATATATCTAACATAAATAAAATACTAGTCTAAAACATACATACATAAATATTAATCTAACTTATAAAAACATATCTAACATAAATAAAATATTAATATAAAACATAAATTTAAAACATATTAATCTAAAACATAGATAAACATACAAATTAAAAACACAATTTTAAATTAACTACTACTTCATTAAAATATAAAAATTACAACATAAATAAAAAAAGAAAGAAAATATACCTAATTAGGTGTTCGAATGACGAACCCCGACTGGACCCCACCGAGATCTACCACGACCTCTCCAAAAATATTAACTAGATCGGACCTAAAATAGGACCCCGATCGAACCGGTTAGGACCGAGGATATTACCCCGGTCCTGGGCTAGCCGGGAGCCTAAGCTCCCTTATTCGGCCAGCCCTTGCCGATTTCTCCATGGCTTGCTGCCATTTCAATCCTAATTGCAATTCAATTTGCTTCTTCAATTCCCCGCTGCAATCCTCTATTTATAGGGGATTGGGGGAGGCATGTGGGTGACGTGGACCACCCTAAACCACTCCTTTTTTTTTTGCTTGCTTTTTTTTTAAATTTTATTATTATTATTATTATTTATATATATTATTACAACAATACTAAAAATATTAAAAACCCGTACAAAAATGAGTGATTACAAAGTGATCAAATTTTTTGATGAAGAAGAAAGAAGTAGTGATTCAGAAGTTTGCACTATTGACGCTCCAAATACCAAATATAGCGCTAAGAGGCTATTTGTCATTGGCCTTAAGCCCAGTCAAAGGAATACACCATGGGATGAAAATCCCACGATAGCCTCTAAAATTATAATTTCAGCCCTAGCATCTTTTCCTTTTAAGGATACCTAGATGGTGCCATGGAACTACACCACCAACGTCTCAATACAAGGAGGTTCCAGTTTGCAAGGAGAGAATAAACCAGTAGAAGAGATGAAACCCACCGAAGGAGAGCAAATGAAGTCGAGCACCGAAGAAGTAAATGATGTGGGGCATTTTACACGGAGCGGTCGATGCTACGCTCATGAAGCTCTGAAGGCAATAAAAGAGATGAAAGGAAAAGGCAAGGCAACTGAACCCGAACCTATGAAGATATTTGGGGAAGAGCCACCCCCAAAACTCAACGAGATAGTGACAAAGGCTCAAGCTCAGGAATTTCTGAAGTTCTTAAACACAGTGAATACAGTGTGGTAGACTAGCTTAAGAAGCAGGCAGACAAGATTTCAGTGCTTGATCTGCTGTTGAATTCAGAAAAACACCGGGAGGCTTTGTTGAAAGTATTGAATCCAACTTTTGTCAAGAGTAATATTTTAGTTAGTAAGCTTGACCAAATCATCAGATATATCACTGATTGTAATCATATCACTTTTATTGATAATGAGATATCAAGAGAAGGTACGAGATTCAACAAGGCACTAAATATTACTACCCACTGCAAAAGTCACATACTACCTGGGGTGCTCATCGACAACGGCTCTGCCCTGAATGTCATGCCCTTAGATACCTTACAACGCTTGCCAATTGACATCTCGCATATGAAACCTTGCCAAAATGCCATGTGTGCATTCGACGAGACCCAAAGAGAAGCAGTTGGGAAAATTGAAGTACCCTTGCTCATAGGCCCAACTGAGTATGTTGTGGATTTCATGGTCATGGACATTCAGCCATCCTATAATTGTTTATTAGGGAGATCGTAGATCTATTCTGACGGATATGTCCCGTCCTCCTTGCACCAAAAATTGAAGTTCATTATTCAAGGAAAGATAGTAACAGTCCATGCCGAGCAAGATGTTGTGGCTTTGGTAACTTCGGACGCTCCATACATTCCTACTGATGAAGAGGTTGTGGAATATGCCTTCAGGGTATTGGAATTCATTAATGCTACCTTTGTTGCTCAGGGGAATAGGATCCCATGCCCGAGATTGTCAAATTGCACTAATATGGTGGTAACAGAAACACTAGGAATAGGAGCGAGAAGATGAAGAGGTTTGGGAAGACGCCTACAAGGACGTCTTATACCCATAAGCGTTATCCACAAGAAAAATCATTTTAGGCTTGGACATAAGCCTAACTTTCTGTAAAAGAAACAAGATTGGAAAAGAAGAGAAGAACAATGAAAAGCCCGACTTAGAAGAGAGGAGATTCCTTGGGCTCCAATCATCTATACGGATATGAAGAAGGTCTTCGTGTCTAGAGGAGTCGTGAATCCCAGACTCAAAGTCCAAGAAGTTAATCAGGAGAATGAGTTGATCCTCAATGAAGAGTTGATCTGCAAATTCATGGAAAAAAATAGATGTAAATATGATATCTGAAGATAGAAAGATGGTTCCGCCTTTGGACAAGATCCGCCCATGCTTCTCGGGCGAAGAGCTTAGCAATTGGACCAGCAAGGAGTTGTCTGTAGTTTTTAGAATCAAAGTAATGCCCAGAATCACCCTATTACTTTTGGCCCGAGAGTAATAGGAATCTTTTGTTATAGGGCCACTATGTCAATCTGTTTTTTATTTTCAATGAAAATGATGTTTCCTTGTTTCTCAAATGGCAAACACGACACTCATTTCTTTCATTATTCTTTCATTCATCACTTATTGTTTCATTACTTATTTATGTATTCATATATAAGCTATTTCTATTCCCAATACATCTTCTAAACTCGTGAAGGTCCCTGAATATTAATTGTATGAATAATTTTGGGTTTAATCCTGGGGTGGATTTTGAACAACCCTCGTGCTCGACTGAAATAAACGAAGGGGATGATAAAGAGGAATATGAGGTCCCGGATGAATTATGAAGACTGATGGCTAGTGAAGAGAAACAGATTCTACCCCACCAAGAAGACTTAGAAGTTTTGAATTTGGGGACTGGAAAAGAAAAGAAAGAAGTGAAGATTGGTACCACTCTGTCGTCGAAGGTGAGACGAGAGTTGGTCGAACTACTTTCAAAATTCAAAGATATGTTTGCATGGACATATCAAGACATGTCGGGTCTAGACACGAATATTGTAGTACACAAAATCTTGATAAAGCCAGAATACAAGCCAATCCAGCAAAAGCTTCAAAGAACGAGACCAGATATGCTGTTAAAGGTTAGGGAAGAAGTACAAAAATAGTTAGAAGTCGAGTTTTAGAAGGTTGCCAAATACCCAGTATGGGTAGCCAACATAGTCCCAGCGCCCAAGAAGAATGGAAAAGTACGTATGTACGTAGACTATAGGGACCTCAATAGGGTAAGTCCTAAGGACAATTTCCCCTGTCTCACATTGATACCCTAGTCAACAATACTTCGGGGCATTCTTGGTTTTCTTTCATGGATGGCTTTTCAGGGTATAATCAAATTAAAATGCACCCTGAGGATATGGAAAATACCACCTTTGTAACCATGTGTGGTATGTTTTGCTATAAAGTCATGTCGTTCGGGTTGAAGAATGCCAGGGCAACTTAAAAAAAGGGCCATGGTCACCTTGTTCCACGACATGATGCACAAAGAGATTGAGGTTTATGTGGATGACATGATAGCCAAGTCCCGAACAGAAGAAGAACATATTGAGAATTTGAGGAAGCTGTTCCAAAGGCTAAGAAAATATCAGTTGAAGCTTAACCCGTCCAAGTGTACCTTTGCAGTCACATCTGGAAAGCTCTTAGGTTTTGTGGTTAGTCGTAAGGGAATTGAAATTGACCCCGAGAAGGTGAAAGTAATTCAGGATCTGTCACCGCCTCAAACTCAGAAGGAAGTCCGTGGATTCTTAGTGAGGCTCAATTACATTTCTCGATTCATATCCCAATTGACCGACAAGTGTGATCCTATTTTTAGATTACTCTGAAAGAATGATCCGGAAAGATGGGATGAAGATTACCAAGAAGCCCTAGAGAAGATTAAGAAGTATCTGACTAATGCCTCAATTTTGGTAGCACTAGTACCGAACATGCTGTTAATTCTGTACTTGACGGTATTTGATAACTCGACGGGGTGTGTATTAGGACAAAATGATGAGACGTGCAAAAAGGAAAGGGCAATATATTACTGGAGCAAGAAGTTCACCGAGTGTGAGTCGCGATACCCATTGATCTAAAAGCTGTGTTGTGCCCTAGTATGGGCTATTAAGCCACTCAGGCAGTACATGTTGTACCATACTACTTGCTTGATTTCCTAGATGGATCCACTAAAATTTCTAATGGAGGCACCAGCGCTAATCGAAAGAATGGCCCGTTGGCAAATATTGTTATCTGAATTTGATATTGTCTACGTGAGCCAAAAAGCAGTAAAAGGAAGTGTAGTAGTAGATCTGTTAGCAAGCCGCACCTCAGATGACTATGAGCCTCTGGATTTTAGTTTTTCAGATGAAGACTTAATTGGTACTCTAGTGGAGGAGAGACCCACCAACGAATCTTGGAAGCTTTATTTTGATGAGGCATCCATTGCTCTAGGTAAGGGGATAGGGGTAATATTAATTTCTCCCGAGGAGGTTTACTATCCCTTTACCTGTAGGTTGGAGTTCCTTTGTACAAACAATATAATCGAGTATGAGGCTTGCATCATAGGACTTCAGGCAGCCATAGAAAGAAAAATCAAGGTACTTCAGGTCTTCGGGGATTTGTCTTTGGTGATATACCAGATTCAGAAAGAATGAGATACAAGAGATCAGAAGTTAGTCAAATACTATGACTTGATCTAGGAGTTGGTTAAAAATTTTGAAGAAATCAGCTTCGTGTACCTACCAAGAGAAGATAATCAGATGGCTGATGCCTTAACAACTCTAGCTGCCATGTTTGAGGCAAGTCCGACTGCCGAAATAAAGCCGATTGGGATGTAGATTTTTGAGGTATCTGTTCATTGTTATAATTTAGAAGAGGAGGGGGACGACAACTCATGGTACTACGATATCCTCCAATACATCAAATTCTAGGTTTACCCAAAGGACGCCAACGATAATGATAAGAGAACCATTAGGAGGTTGGTGTCGGGCTATGTCCTCGACGGAGAAGTTTTGTACAAGAGAAGTAAGGATCAAATTTTGTTGAGATGCGTCAATGCTCGAGAGGCTGAAACCATCTTAGCTGAGGTACATGATGGCTTGTGTACGACCCACGCCAATGGTTTCTCAATGGCTAGAAAGATCATGAGATACGAGTATTTCTGGTCTACCATGGAGGGAGATTGTATTAGATATGCAAAGAAGTCTCACAAATGCTAGATCTATGCCGACAAGATACACGTTTCGCCGGTACCACTCTACACTATGAACTCACCATGGCCTTTTGCTACTTGGGGCATGGACGTTATCGGTCAAATACACCCAAAAGCTTCGAGTGGACATCACTTCATCTTGGTGGCCATCGATTACTTTACCAATGGGTGGAAGCTTCCCCTTATGCTAGCATCACGAGATCAACCATATGTAAATTCTTGAAGAAGGAGATTATCTGCCGTTACGATTTGCCAGAGAGAATTGTCACCGATAATGCTTCTAATCTAAACAACAAGATGATGACTGAAGTATGTGAATAGTTCAAAATTGTGCACCATAATTCTACAATTTATCGTCCTAAGATGAATGAGGCAGTTGAAGCGGCAAATAAGAATATCAAGAAGATCATAGGCAAGACTACCGACACTTTCAAGGATTGGCATGAGAAGCTGTCGTTTGCATTGTTTGCTTATCGAGCATCTGTAAGGACCTCGACAGGAGCAACGTCGTATTTATTGGTTTATAGCATGGAGGCGGTACTGCCTATCGAAGTAGAAATCCCATCACTGAGAATTTTGAATGAGACAAACTTAAATGATGCTGAATGGATGCAAGCAAGGTTTGATCAGTTGAACCTCATTGATAAGAAAAGATTAAGGGCCATCTGTCATGTTCAAATGTATCAAAAGAGGATGATGCGTGCCTACAACAAGAAGGTTTGCCCGAGGGAGTTCCAAGAAGGAGATCTGGTGCTCAAGAAGATCCTATCAATTCAAAAGGAATTTCGAGGAAAATGGATGCCTAACTGGGAAGGGCCTTATGTCGTTAAGAAGGCTTTCTCAAGAGGAGCATTAATTCTGGCAGAAATAGATGGGAAGGTGTTGAGCAATCCCGTAAATTCAAACTCTGTCAAGAAGTATTATGCTTAAGAAAGAAGGAAAAAAGAAAAAATAGAGTGAAAACTTGAAAGGGCGCCCTATGTGTAAAAAAGAAGATAAAAAGAAAAAAAATGGAAAGTAAAAAAAAAAGAAAACTAAAATGAGGGTTCAAGATGGAAACTTGGAAACAGGCATCATGAAACCAAAGGAGGATCTGAATTGAAAATCTGAAAATGACGGTTCAGATGAATTTTGAGGATAGGCATTCGACTAATGGGCTCCGTTACAGTTCAAGTGCCCCACTTCGGGTTACGCTGGAACTTTTTTTGGGCTATTGGGAATTTTAGCCTAGCACAGGCAGTAAGAGGTTTACCACGATCGATGGGCTCTCGCATCATTCATACAATTGATGTTCGGGGATGCTGCACCTTATATTACTTATATCATTTCATGTTTCTCATGTTTGCCATGACTTTCAAATTGTTCCAACATCTTTTATATTGATAAATAAATATTTTATTTCCTCCCTTCGTTCGTTTCATGAGCATCCTTCAAATAGATTGACATAGATCATTGAAAAACAAAGGGTTTCTAGGTATTACTATGACTTGACCTTTTAAGTGCAGGTTGTTCCAAGGCAGAAATTGATCTCGTTAGAAGGAAGTCTGCCAAAGTCAAGACTAAAGGACATGGTATGCAAAGTAAGCAAGATTTTGCCCAGAAGATGATGAATGCCCTCCGTATTGAGGTTCAAGATAGAAGAGCTGATGGCGAAAACCCGCAAGGGCGCCCTAAAGAAAAAGAAAAAGAAAAAAAGAAAAAGAAAAAGAAAAAGAAAAAGAAAAGGAAAAGAAAAAAGAAAAAGAAAAAAAGAGAAGAAAAGGAAGAAAAAGAAGATAACGAAAAGAAACATTAGTCAAAGTGAAAACCCGAAAGGGCGCTTTGAAAAAGAAAAAATCTTTAAAGTGAAAACTCGAAAGAGCACTTTAGAACGAAGTTTTGGAGAATATAAGGGTCAAAAGGGAACTGAGCTTGGACACAAAGAGTGACAACAAATGTTCCATGACAAGAAGAAAACGAAAGAAAGACAAACCGGGAAGCCAAGAGACAAGGCACACGAGCATTAATCATGCATCATGAATAGTTAGGCATCCTTAAGATAGGAGCATACTAACTAGCATCATCAAATCATTTTGTTTGTTTCAGGTATTAAAAAAACAACAAGAACCAGATCCTAGGAGTCAAGAATCTTTTATTGACACTCCAGGCCAAGGCGATAAAGATCGAAGGCATTCCAAAAGACTCAAAGCGAGACGTCTGATGTCAAGATGATCAGAAAGCAAGGCATCAGTTTTTGGGGTTCTCAAGACGAGATATCACCCCAAGCCAAGACGATGAAGATCGAAGGCATTTTAGAAAACTCAAAGAGAGGTGTCTGATGTCAAGACAATTAGAAAGCAAGACATCAGTTTTGGGATCCTCAAGGCGAGCTATCATCCCATGCCAAGACGATGAAGATCGAGGGCACTTCAGAAGACTCAAAGCGAGATATTTGGTGTCAAGACAATCATAAAGCAAGACATCAGTTTCAGGGTCCTCAAGGCAAGAGACCACCCTATGCCGAGACGAGGAAGATCGATGGCATTTTAGAAGAGGCAAAGCGAGATATCTTTTGGTGTCAAGACGATCGAGGATCGAGGCATCACTTTAAGGGCTTCATTTTCTTTGAGCCTTACATGGGAAGAATTCAGAGTTCTAGAAGTTCTAGAAGAGGAAGGACGAACGATTCTACTTAGGAAATACTCGCAGCTCGGAATCTCCAGACAGGGAAGTTGGATAAAATTAGTGCTTATGGTATTTGCTTTATTCTTGTGTTACAAGGATAAGCAAAGAGGGGCAGCTTTAATCACTAATTTTATCTGGAGCTCAGCCCATTTTTTTATTTTTATGTCTTAAAGGGCTTTAGGTATAACGTATTACATTTACTATATATTTATTTAGTATTACCTTACTTTAGTTTAAAAAGAGAAAAAATCAAAAAAAAATATTGTTATTGTTATTATATTATTATCATTATTATTATTTCACCTTCTTTATTATTGTTATTTTCTTTACTACTATTATATTATCATTGCATATTTAATATTATATATTAGTATACTATTATTAATTTAAGTATTATTAAACTGAAGCTAAACAAAAAAATTAATTAAATAGTATTTATTAAATAACAAGCCCAATTAAATAAACAAATCATATAAAAAAGCCCAAGCGTTTTAATAACAGTCCATTTTACATTAAAACCCAAAAATATTATACAAGGCCCAGTAGGGCCCTAAATAACCCTAAGCCTGGTTACATCATAAACCCTAATCCCTGTTGTTATTACGTAGCTACCCCAGGGCTATTAGATCTGGCCCTTGATCAAACAGCCAGGATTGAAGCAAGTGAAGCCTCCAGAACTCCACGCACTACACGCGCGTACATCACACGCCTTAACTGCTCGAGTCCAACACGCAGGTGTGGAATCACACGCCTGTCGCATAGGCTCCTCTGATGCTTTATCTGCCACGGCCGCAACCACCAGTGGTCCTCTCCTCCTCCCAAGCAGCCACGATGACCATGCAAAGAAACACAAAAATGCAATATTGTCAGACATAATCACATACGACCAAAAGCGAACAAACCATAGCAAGGAAGCACAAAAGCCATATCAAACAAAAAATAAAACAGAAGATCCCGACAAATTTTAGACGAACATATAACCATGATTTTATTTCAATTTTCATGTAACAACACAGTTCGGTTATAAAAATCGAACACCAAAATTGTAATGAGATTTTAAAAAGAGGAATACAAAAATACCCTTTTCAGAGGTACTTTTCTGGTTTCAGTCTTGGATGCATGAAGTAAAGTTAGATCTGGGTTTTTAGTTTGAGTTTTTACCCCTTGTATGTCTCGGCCGCGTCGTATTCCGGTGATAAGCCCACGGCCTTCGTGCCTTTAGGGGTGAGCGGGAACGGTGTTGGTTCGTTTTTGTTTTTTGTCGAGGTTTCGACCGGTGTTCTTGTAGAGAGGAAGGGTTTTCTAGGTCTCTGTTTGGTTAGATCTAGAGGGTTGAGGCTGGATCTCATAGATCTGGCCTTGGTTTCACATTTAGGGAGTTGAGAGGGGTTGTTTTTGTGTGTCTGTTCGAATCTCCAGCATCGACGCACGATGGCCAGAGGGGTTATGCGGTGTTTGGCACGATTGAGAAATGATCGTTTTCTGGGTTAAGCCTGATGAATTCCGACGAGATGGGAGAGCTTTTGAGATTTTTGAAAATGGAAGTAAATTTTCAAATAACCAAACTTTATTTTTTTACCAAAAATATGTTATATATAACCAAACTTTGAAGTTTACACCCCAAGGGTTTTCATTTTTTAAAACTACAACCCGGGTCCCTGAAATATTTTTAAAACTTTCAATTTAACCCCAAAATCAAACCAGATGAATTTTAACAAAAGGTTTTATTATGCTAATATCCTTCTGTGTTTTAAATATATCTTTTAAGCCATTTTGTTTTTTATAATTACACTCTAGGCCTCTGTGGTTTTAACCCGTGCTTAATTAGGTCCGTTTTTATTTTTATTTGATTTCAAAGGGTTTAGTACCCATTTAGTCCCTATTCTTTTAAGATTTATTTAATTTAGCCTTGTTCCAGTTTTTAAAATCCAATTTTTGGTCCATGATTTTGCAAAATCTTTTAAATTTACCCTTTTATCAGTGTTTAAATTTTAATTTAATCCCTTCTCAGCTTTTAATAATCACTTATTAGGCCCCTTAGGTTTTGCTTTACCTTAATTTAACCTCACGTTGCATGTTTATATAATGTTTTTTATTTTATGCCCTTTACTTTACGTATTTGTTTTTTATCTATTTATTTTATCTGCATGCCTTATTTTTGGGTTTTTATTATCCTTTGTTTTAGGGTAGGTTTGTAGATTAGTTTAGGCCCTTTAGGATTAGTTTAGAGTTTAAAATTTAATTTAATTAATTTAAACTATGCGCTCGTTTAATTGGGGCATAGGCTTTAAATTAATTAAATTAAATTTAGGTTAAGTTTAGAGCCTTAGTTAGACTGTAGGTTCGAATCAATTTAATTCATTTAAATTTGCCATTGGCTCATTGGGGTAAATGTTAAATGCATTAAATTGATTGAATTCTTAATTATTTTTAGGGGTAAAATTGGAATTTCATGTAGATCACCTAATTTAAAATCATGACTAGTTAATTCGATTAATTTTGGATAGCTTCCTTGGCTCATTGGGATTGTAGTTTAAAATTAATCGAATTAATTATTATGGTTCAAGATAACCAATAAAATGTAAGGTTTTTTTAGGATGAAATTAATTTAGGGTTAATATTAGTCAAACCTAGTTAATAATTAAAACACTAATTGGATTTGAATAATTTGGGCCTTTTTAGGTTAGGGTTTTGTGGGCCTTAGGGCTCTAATTTTATTTCTTTCTATGTCATGCATTTTAAATGTCATTCATATGACCTTAATATATTGGACATGATTTTAATTAATCAACTTAAATAATAAAACAGAGGTATTTATTAATTTCGATATTTGTGTCGTAACAGTCCTGGCTCACTGGATGTTGACCAAATATTCGAATTAATTCTTATCGTCTAAAGGTAAATATAATGTTGGATTAAAATCCCGATAAGACATAACATCATTCTTAATTGCTTGCATCATGCATAAAGGTGATGAACGAGGTTCGAACCATAAATTAACATGACAGTCGGGCTTATTCGATGTCGATTTAATCTATGGTCCGAGGTATCGTCACTCTTATTAATTAAATGTTCTATTAATTTGAATTCACCAATTTGATAAAAGCCCGTTTAATTAAAGTCTAAATTCAACCGCGAACAATTTAATTAAATTAAATTTAAATTTTGATAATTTCCACCAATTAAAAGCAACATATATTTTGGTACCGATTTTCGGGCGTGATGGGGGTGCTAATCCTTTCCCACGTGTAACCAACTCCTGAACTCACTTTTAATGAATCTTTGGTTTTATGGTGTCTGGCCTACCTTAGTGGCCAGTGGCGACTCCAAGTTTCTTTATTTTTAAAAATACGAATTTTTAAAGAATTTTCCATTTTCCAAATTTTTTACAAAAAATAAAAGAAACCCTATTACTCTTTTTTAGCGATCTCGATCTCAACATTAATTTTTTGAATTCTAGAAAAAATGTCGCTACAAGCACCACATGTATAAATCCCATTATACAAACATAATCTAGTTATAATGATACATTAATTTATATATTGGCATTAAAGTGACCAAAACCAAAACTTTCTATTTTGTAAAACACATCGTATACACGGATTTCCCAAGTTGTTCCTTTGACCACTTCACATACATCCTAGAACCGCAGTAAATGGTATTACTACCCCTCAATGGTTATGATGTATAAATCCACCAGTGGGAGAATTTGGCACACTCTTGACCCCTCGACCGCTGCAGTTCTCATGGTGGAGATATGGCACACTCTTGACCCCTTGACACACATGAGGAAACTTACTATAGTGCACTTTAAACCCTATGGCATGTCCACTATATTCGATAACATTTACCCATTTCCACTTGCCAATATATTCTATTAAAACATATTACCTTACTGTTTTATATATGAATCAAACCAAATAATCATCAACGCAATAAATCATGCATTACTCATCCACAAATCCTTTTCATAAATCATTTTCCATACCCATATATCATCAATATATGATCATTTGAATAATATTTCTATTCAAAAACATGCATATAACAGTAGGTATTCTAAATCATAAACATGTGCATGAGAATGTATTTTGCAAAACCGAAAACGAGAGCGAGAACGTCCAATACTTACTTTCGAGCTTAGACAAGCGTTTCAAGCTTAATCAAAACTCCCAATATAACTTTCAAACCTTTATTAAGCAGTAAACCTTGTTTCCACTAACTGACAACACAAAGCTCTACTTGCCGATGCGAAATCAAGCGTTCGAAGCTATTGAAACTTCACCACTCCCTGCATGATCAATCTCCCCTGTTTTAACTACACAATAATAGAGGATCAATGCATCATTGTACATCCATAATCCCAGCAAAACCAATTCCCAATATCGCCTCACCAAAAACCATATAACGCCACCTTAAAACAACTGAAAACATCACCAAACACAACTAAACCAAAGCTGAGTCATAAGCCAACAATTTAAACATCTAATCAACATCAATTAACATCTAAAAACACTTTTAACTTCAGCTTATACCTCCAAAAACCTTCTAACACTCTATTCACCTCAAAATCTAACTATTCACAACCTAGAAAATTATTAATTCAATTAGTTTCGGGATTTCTTTTATAAATATCTTCTTATAGAATTAAAACCTATCTTAGATGTTATCTACATCAATTAAAACCGCCACAAATCAGATCTATAACAAAGATCCACCAATTCCTTGTTAAAACTAACTTTAAACCTTTTAATCTTAATTTATTCATCAACACACATCAAAAATCAATTGTAACGGCTCAAGAACTTCGGAATTTCAGTAAAGAACCTTTGATTAGAGGAGAGAAACGAAAATCACCTCTAATGGTTGGCTTATCCCTTAATTGGCATGATTTGAGTGAAATCTCCAAGAAAACGAGTAAGATTTGATGTAGAAATCAATTGAGAAATCAAAATGAGAACAAGAAGAGTTGATTCTTGATCATTTTGGAGCAAGAGAGGTAGTTTGGCGGCTGGGACAATTGAGAGAAAAGTTGAGAGCAAAAGTGGTTACGTGAGAAAAGTAAATCATCTTTAAAAATCTTTTTAATCAAGTTTATTTTATTTTTATTTAATAAACATTTTAAAACCATTTAAAAATATCCTAAGTTAAGGGGAAAAGTTTGATTAAAAACATTGGTAAATTAGCTCCTTAAAGATTCTAAGTTTTGACCCTTTTATAATTTAGTCACCAAAACAGTTTTGAAAACTTTACATTTTAGTCACCAAACCAAAATGTTATTTAATTAGAAATTATTTCATTAAATTGAATATACCAGAACCCTCAATATATTAATTAAACCTTTTCCAACATTTCTCCATATTTTTAACTCACGCTAAAACATTTATTGTGAATTAATTCCCAAAACTAATTCGAATCGCCTAATCTGGTTTACTCGAACCGTCTAATCTACCTAGCTAACTTCTAGGCCCAAATTTGGGGTGTTACAATTGTCCCCCACTTAAGGAATTTCATCCTCAAAATTCACGTGACGAAAAAAGGTAAGGGAACGGCTTCTTCATGTCCTCCTTACTTCCCCCCGTGGCTTCCTCTACACCCCGATGTCGCAACAACACATTTACTAACTCAATGATCTTCCCTGAATAACCTTTCTAGTAGAATCCAAGATTTTCACCGGTTACTCATTATAGGATAAATATGGATTCAACTCAATCTCTTTGACAGGCATCACATGCGATGGGTCCGATCTGTACCTTCGAAGTATCGATACATGGAAAACATCATGTAACTTAAATTTTATGAGAGAGGTTCTTGTTGATTTTAATTACTAAAGCATCACATACACATAGCATCGTATATATGTAAATAAATAAACGTGACATAGTATGGTCTTATCCTAAAAATAAATAAAACTAAACGATAAACCACTTCATCGCCTTGGATCAATATCTTTATCGCCTTGGATCATCATCTAGCTTCTCCATCACCATGGTGGTAAGAATTATGTCTTGATTACAAAAATTCAAATGGCACGCAGGCCGTATAAAATAAAATGACACGCATGTCGTATTACAATGAATCAAACGACACACAGGCCGTATTTAAAAACTTTACAACCTTTGTAAAAATCTAAAAGGCCATATTACGCACCATGCCATACATCAAGCAAAACAATCAAGAAACAATCATCTCATGAATATTTGACAAAGCGTACATCATTACTAAGACGTGTTACTTAAGTCTTTTAATCTTATAAGGTGTTTCGCAGAGTTAAACCCTACGCAGACTTTTTAGGCTGTACTATGTTACTTAAGTCTTTTAATTTCAAATTTACTGATCTTATCAACAAATTTGTGAACAGGCCAGAATCAAGTTTAATCGCATTAAACAATGTAATCTAATTATACAATAGGCTTATACAAAAATCACCGCCAGTCACAATTGGTAAATATATACTGTTATGCTCTAATTAAGCAATTAAACTCTTTAATAGCGAAAAAGTATTAGGATTATTAACAATATTTAATAAATCCTTTAAAGAAATAGATTTAACCTTTCAAACACCTTAAACAACCTGATTAATTATATCGTTTGCGCAAACCCTAATAACATACATCTAATAATGCATACTATAATGATCATACAATTAATATGAATATGCAAGTCGCTCTTGATGCCACTGTTGGGTTTCATAGGAAATTAACTGATCTAATCAGGCATATAAACGCAGCGGAAAATATCCTATGAAAAATTTCCAGGATCTCATGCAATCATATTAATGTACGAAAAGGAAATCAATAAATACCTTAACTTTTGATTCAGGAATCCAGTTGAGTTGAGACGATGCCTTTCTGAAAGACGACCGCCCTCTACAAGTATCTACACGCGAATGGACGACGAACGGCTATTGGAATGCTAGTTCCAATCTAGATTCCGAAAAATCTCATTTTTGTAGTTTAGTGGCTATTTCGAAATCACTCTACGAAAACCCACTGGCATACATACATACATATATGACTTGATTGGGGTTAGATTGAGTTCACTTATTATAATTTAATTAAAACTCTTTTAAATAAATTCCTGTATCTGATATGGAATTCAAGTTCAACCAAAATCTAGATGATGCAATTTATTTAATAATATTATTTATTTATTAAATAAATAATATATTAAAAAAACGAATTCTTTATCCAATAAGGAATTTAAATTCAATCAAATCTAGATAATGAGATTATTTAATATTATTTTTTTTGAAAAATAAAAAAAAATAAAATATTCTATCACAAGACTACGAATTTAACTTCTTTAAATTCGAATAAATAATCTCTCTCAATATAATTTAATATAGTCACATTATCTTAAATTTATTATTGGGAGTAATAACCACAACCATTCTTATCCATTCTTAATGTGCGACCCTATAGGTTTAATTAACGTTGGCAGTAGATGAAATCACACTTTATTCTAGAAGTCATAAGCGGCCTCTAGCAAGACATTATGACTACCCAGGTTAAATGAAAAGCTCATAATCTGAGACAACCATAATTCAGTTTATGTTATAATCCTTTTATCTCACAATATCTTGATAGAATATAAGGCATGGAAAATGTTAACCTTATATCGTTCCATCTTTAGTTTCTCGGTGCCCAATTTAACTGATTAAACAAATGACATTGATCTCTATCAACTCATTTGAGCATGGCCATGCATTTCTCAGTCTCAATCATCAAGGGGCCCAAAGATATCTCTCTTATGTTAAGAGGGATAAATTTCATCTTAATAACTCACATCTCACTACATGATTCTTTATTATGTTCAAGCATAACCTTTATAATCGTCCGATTAAAACGATGTTTGGCTATGTCAAAACATAATAGTTATCATGTTGAGAACCACATCAATTTCAGGTCTAAAGATTCAATGTCACAACTGTTTAAGATTAATATATAACTTTAATCCATGTACTAATCTTAAGACGAGTCGATCCTAATATTTGTTCTCAACAAATACATATATGAATTTGATTTGAATCTCATTCACATATTCATCTTATGAATATCTATCAAACTTCATACTAATCTTGTCTTATTATTGTTCCCATAATAATAATTGATTAGGGATATTTAGAATAATAATATTCAATGATACAAAAGCATGCAAATTTATCATAACAATAAATTCAATAATCAAAATATCATGTACATGCAATAGGCCTTAGGGCACTATCGCTAACACTCAGCCCAACAAAGTGGCGTATGACACCTTCTACCATACAAAGCTTCATACGGAGCCATTTGAATACTCGCATGATAACTATTGTTGTAAGCAAACTCTACTAACGGTAGTTGTTTCTCCCACGTTTCTTGAAAATCAATGATGCAACACCGCAACATATCCTCTAGTACTTAGATAACGCGTTCAGACTGACCATCCGTTTGAGGATAATACGAAGTACTAAAATTCAACCGTGTACCCAAGGCCCTATGTAAACACTCCCAGAACCTAGCTGTAAAGCATGGATCCCTATCTGGTACTATAGACTTATACACCCCATGCAACCTCACAATTTCCGCTATATACACATCTGCCAACTTATCCACTGTGTACGTCGTATGTACAGCCAGGAAATGCTCACACTTCTTAAACTGATCCACAATTACACATACCAAATTCTTTTTCAACGGCGTCAGAGGCAATCCAGTCACAAAATCCATGATAATCCTCTCCCGCTTGCATTCCAAAATCCTCAACGGATGCAACAATCGAGATGGAAACTAATGCTCAGCCTTAACACTCTGATATACCATACACTGAGCAACAAAATTTGCTACATCCTTCTTCAAACCAACCCAATAATACTCCTTCAAATCTTGATACATCTTTGTACTTCCCGGATACATAGAAAAAGGACTAGAATGAGCCTCAATCAAAATAGTGTATCTCAACCCCTCATCATTCAGCATAACTATTCGACTCTTGAAGCACAAAACACCCTCATCATTAAAACAAAAATCTATTGGATTACCTCCATAGCATTCTTAACATATGGTACCAACGAATCATCATACCGTTGTTTCTCCTTGATCAATTGTAACAATGACGGTTTCACTTGCAACTCAGCCAATACACCACCATATTGCATCACACTTAACCGAGCAAACATTACCCTCAACTCTACTACAACTTTTCTACTCAAGGCATCGGCTACCACATTAGCCTTACCCAGGTGATACTCAATCGTCAAATCATAATCCTTGAGTAACTCTAACCATCTACATTGCCTAAGATTCAACTCCTTTTGAGACATCAGATACTTCAAACTCTTATGATCCGTATACACGGTACACGTCTCACAATATAAATAATGCCTCTAAATTTTTAACGCAAACACCACCGCGGTAAGGTCTATACGTGCGTAGGATAATTGCGCTCATGCACCTTCAGCTGCCTAGATACATAAGCCACAAATTTTCCCCTTGCATCAACACAGACCCCAAACCAACGTAGGAATCATCAGTATAAACTGCAAACTCTTTCCCCAACTCAAATTGAATCAAGATCGGAGCTTACGTCAAAGCTTCCTTCAACTTCCCAAAAGCTTGTTGTCTACCCTTCATCCACTCAAAATGTACATCCTTTTGTAATAGCTTAGTTAAAAGAGCAGCAACCTTCGAGAAACCATCTACAAAACGATGATAATACCCTACTAACCCCAAGAAACTATGAACCTTCATCACCGACTTAGGTGGCTTTCAATTCACAACCACCTCAATCTTCTACGGATCCACACAGATACCTTCCGCCGAAATAACATGACCAAGAAAGACCAATTTTTTAATCCAAAACTCACACTTGCTCACCTTATCATATAGCTTATTATTCAACAAGGCTTGCAACACAATCCGCAAGTGTCAATCATAATCCTTCTCGGTACGAGGGTACACGAAAATGTCATTAATGAACACTACCACGAATTGATCCAAAAATTCATGGAATTCCCAATTCATCATGTCCATGAAAGCTGTGAGTGCATTAGACAATCCAAACGGCATCACCAAGAACTCATAATGCCCATAACGTTTGTGAAAAGTTATTTTTGGCACGTCTTTATCCTTTACCTTCAATTGATAATACCCAAATCTCATATCGGACTTGGAAAACACTGTAGCACCCTAAAATTATTCAAACAAATCATCAATTTGTGGCAAGGGATACTTAGTCTTTATCATCAACTTGTTCAATTGCCGATAACAATACACATTCTTATAGTGCCATCTTTTTTTCACAAACAAAACTAGTGTTCCCCAAGGCGACACACTAGGTCAGATAAAGCATCATCCAGCAACTCTTGAAGTTGTGTCTTCAACTCCATTAACTTCTTCAGTGCCATGCGATATGAAGAAATTGACGCCGGAATCGTATCCACATACATCTCAATATAAAACTCTACTTCCCTATTGTTGCGCGTAATAAGTGCTACGCAAATGTGCAAGCATACACGTTGCAAGTTATAGTATAAAAGATATCGTCTCCACAGGGATTGGTGCCACTTCAAGAATCTAGTCTCTTGCACTGTAAAAAGTAAAAAAAACAAATAAAGGATTATAGGAGTTTAACTAATAACTAATCTAGAAAGCAATAAAGTAAATGAATAGATGAGATCAATTGAGAGAGAGATAGGCCAGGTTATCGTGAGTTGAGGTGTGATAGCCGATTGGATCATTTTGGTAAAAGAGTGCACGGGCAACTCAATTGCCGTGGCAACTTGCACAACGGGGTTACCTTGGCAACTAATCGATGGTTGCCTGGGCAACTACTTGGGCGTCTGGGCAGTAACTTCAAGGTTCGGCAGAGCGTTCTTCAATGGTTTCTTCTTATCCCTAAGTCGAAACTCTAGCTACTTGTGCATGCCTTGATAATACATCCCTGTGTCAATCAAGGGTGAACAACAACCAATCTTGCGCTCCTCTTAGCCGTTGAAATCCTTAACTTATTCCTAAGACGGATTAATCTTCACCATCAATAGATTGAATAAAGATCATATTCATTCGTTTCTTGAATCTAGCTCTCCCGATATTAAATAAATAGATGAAATCACGAGATCCTCTCCCAATTCACTCGCAAACAAGAGTAAGAACCAAGAATGAATAAACCTTGAAATAGAAAAGTGCAAACTCTTATTACCTAAACAAAATTCGATAGTTTCTCACAACCACAAAACACAATAACCATAACCAAATAGATTTAGTTCATGGCTAGGTTCCAAAGAAACACAAGATAATTAATCCCTAGCATGAACCCAATCGAACAAGAAAGAAAAGATGAAGAATGAGGCTTGTCGAAATCCTCCTTGCCCTAGATGCTTGTCGAAAATTCTCTCCTCTTGCCCTCCTTGGAGTTGTCGAAATTCCCCTCTCTTGCTCTCTATCTTGATTGTCGAAATCTCCATCATATTTATAGGGCTAGGCCAAAGTCCTTCTTTGAGGAGGAACTTAAGTTGGAATTAAATTATCTTTAAAGAAAATAATTCTTTATTATAATTATATTCCTACTAGAACTTCTCCTATCTTCTTGGAATTTAATTCTTCTTTAATCTCTGCATGGAAATTAAATTCCTTTGGGTTTGGGCTTTGCTCCACGTCATCTTGGGCTTGTGTAGTCATCAATTTTGACTACCATATCACCTTTGCTCTTGTCGACAATTGCCCTGGCAACTGGCTCGGCGTCTCCTTCATGCATTGCCCTGGCAACTGGCTCGGCATATCCTTCATGTATTGCCCTGGCAACTAGCTCGGCATATCCTTCATGCATTGCCCTGGCAACTATCTATCCTTGCTTTGGCAAGTGATCCTGTACATAGACACAAAACACACCAAAGCAGCATCTTTTCCCACAAAAACTACCAAGTTATGTAATCAAGCTCAACGATGGAAGGAAACATGGATTGATGCATGAATGCTAATTATGCAACTAATATGGGCCTAAGTCTAACAATAATATGAGTAAAAAGGGTAAGAAAAATAGTACTTTTGAACACTTATCTCACCCCCAAACTCAAACTATTGCTTGTCCTCAAGCAATGCAAACTCTTAATTACCTGCCAAGACTTCAATTTTCACAAACTTAGCTTTGAACTTGATTTCAATTCTCTGAACCGGAGCACAAAGTATGATTGGCTTTTTATTTTTCGGAAAACTTAGGAGTTACTAGGAATCAAACTATAATGCTTTTGAGTGTGTGCGGAGTTGTGTGCAAGTTGATTTTTCGGATTCTATGCAAACAAGAGGTTTTCAAATTACTTCATTGGGTTCTTTTTAACAAGTTTTAACTAGAGCCAGTGTTGTGCACCTCTAGTGTTTTGTTTTTAGTTCTATTAAGTTAATTTATTCGACTATAGCCAGTTTCGGGCACCTTTAGCTATCAATTTTTTTAACACATACTAGAGCCAGTTTCGGGCACCTCTAGTGATAACTTTTTAGCACATGCTAGAGCCAATTTTGGGCACCTCTAGCATTCATCCAATTTTTATTCTAATCCCCCAATTTGTTAATTATCAACCTAAGTTCACTAGAATTCCTTAAATCAATCAAACCACAACAGTGTTTCATCAGATTTAGCATCATAGTAAAATTATAAGTTTTTCCATGGTTATCCTAGAATAAAAATTCTATCAATTAAGTGCATTGGCAAAGTCATCATCGGATATTCATCAAATCTAAGCAATTCTTATTCCAATTAAAGACATGGCAAGCAATTTATGTATCCTAAATGTAATACTTAAGATGAATGTAACTAAATATGGTAACTACTAATACCAATCCCCCCCAAACTCGAGTGAGGCATTGTCCTCAATGCATGCATTAAAGAAAAATAAAAATAACGAAAAATAAAATGCATATGAGGACTTACTTTGAGAGTTCGGCATCGTAGATGATTAGTTTCCTTTTTGTCGGTGTCTTGATTCTCTTGCTTGAACACGATGGTTGTTTTCTTGTTGCCAGTGGTGGAGTCGATCCTCGTACGGGGTTGTCCTCATCGTCCTCTTCATCAATGTCATTGGCTTTTCGTTTGGAGGATTCAATTGGTGCGGTCTTTGTTGGTGCAATGGAGGACTCATCCGAATCTGAAAAAATCAGAAAATGATTCTGTAGGAGTTGATTCGGGCATAAGTGCTTTACCTTTGGCTTTTGCAGTGGTTGCCGGGATGTCTTTAGCTTTGGTTGCCGTGGCATCTTCAGGGTTGGTTGTCGTGGCATCAGCTTGTGCAGGCACGGTGTAGGTTGTCGTGGCATCATCTTTTGTGGTTTCCATGGCGACTACTTCATTGGGTGTCGGGGCAAGGATCTCGGCAGTAAATTTCCTTAGCATAGTGGTTGTGAGTCTTGTTGTGGAAAAGAAAACAAAGAAAACCTGGAAACTAAAGATAATGAAGAAAAAATAAAATATCTCCTAAAAATAAAAATGAAAATAAAAAGAAAAAGAAAATATTGAAAGGAGAGCATGCTCATGCATCTCCTAAGGTGACCACTTCTTTGTTACGTTCCACATGGGCACCATTGTAGTGCTTCAATCTTTGTCCATTAACTTTGAATTCATGGTTGTCAGAGATGGACTTGATTATCACAGCACCATGGGAGAATGGTTTGACGACTTCGAATGGTCCCGACCATCTTGATTTCAACTTTCCCGGGAAAAGTTTTAGCCGAGAATTGAATAGGAGAACTAGTTGCCCTGGCGTGAATTGTCGTGGCAATAGTTTCTTGTCATGCCATCGCTTTGTTTTCTCCTTGTAGATTCGTGCATTGTTATAGGCGAGTACACGTAATTCTTCTATCTCATTGAGATCCATCAAACGCTTTTGTCCGGCATTTTCCCAATCCATATTCACGGTCTTGATTGCCCAGTATGCATTGTGTTCGATTTTCCACTGGTAGATGACATGTTTTACCATAGATAAGTCGGAATGGGGACATACCTAAAGGTGTTTTGAATGCAGTGCGATATGCCCAAAGTGCGTCATCTAGTCTTAATGACCAATCCTTCCTAGAGGGATTTACAACTTTCTCGAGTATTCCCTTCAACTCTCGGTTGGAAATTTCTACTTGCCCGTTGGTTTGTGGGTGATATGCCGTGGCGATCTTGTGTGTTATGCCGAAGCGTTGCAACATCTTGGCAATTAGTCTGTTGTCAAAATGCTTGCCTTCGTCACTGATAATTGCTCTTGGCATCCCAAACCGTGTAAATATGTTTTTCTGCAAGAATCGTTGCACGGTCTTGGAATCGTTGTTGGGAACTGCAGCTGCCTCAACCCACTTAGACACGTAGTCGAGGGCAAGTAAGATGTAGAGGTTGCCGAATGAAGATGGGAAAGGTCCCACAAAATCGATCCCCTACACATCGAACAATTCCACCTCGATGATGTTTTGGAGTGGCATCTCATGTCGTCTAGAGATATTGCCCGTCCTCTGGCAATGATCGCATTGCTTGTAAAAGTCTTGGGCATCTTTGTACAATGTTGGCCAATATAAACCAGATTGCAAAACTTTGGCCGCGGTGCGAGTTCCTCCAAAATGTCCTCCATAGGGTGAAGAATGGCATTGCTGGAGTACATTATATTGCTCTTCTTCAGGGACACATCGCCGTTTAACCTGATCTGCACATTGTTTAAACAAAAGAGGCTCGTCCCAAAAGTAATGCTTAGCATCATGGCGGAACCTCTTCTTCCCTTGGTGAGTAATGCCATAAGGTAAAATACCACAAACAAGGAAATTAACTAAAGCCGCGTACCAGGGTATTGCCGAGGCATGTGCTGCCGTGGCGACTCCTCCCAAAATTGCCGAGGCGTGCGCGTCAAAGGTTGCTGAGGCGTCGAGGGTTGCCGAGGCATGTGCATCTATGGTTGTCGAGGCATCGAGGGTTGCCGAGGCATGCGCGTCCATGGTTGCTAAGGCAACTAAAAGTTGTTCATCCGGGAATGCATCGCATATCTCTAGATCCGCGTCCTCTTCCCTATTGCGTTCCAAACGTGATAAGTGATCGGCCACTTGATTTTCTGTTCCTTTCCTGTCCTTAATTTCAATATCAAATTCTTGTAAAAGTAATATCCAACGAATCAAACGAGGTTTGGCATCCTTTTTAGCAAATAGATATTTGATTGCCGAATGGTCCGTATGAACAATTACCTTTGTACCAATCAAATAGGATCAGAACTTGTCAAATGCGAAAACTACAGCTAGTAACTCTTTCTTCGTTGTTGTGTAATTCACTTGAGCACTATTAAGAGTTTTACTAGCGTAGTATATCACATGGAAGGTCTTACCTGTGCGTTGGCCTAGGACTGCTCCTACCGCGAAATCACTTGCATCACACATGAGCTCAAAAGGTAGCGTCCAATCTGGTGGAACGATAATGGGTACCGAGGCAAGCTTTTTCTTTAGGGTTTTGAATGCTTGGGTGCAAGAATCATCAAAATCGAAGACTTTATCCTGTTCAAGCAGATTACACAAGGGTTTAGTGATTTTAGAAAAATTATGAATGAACCTCCTGTAAAAACTTGCATGTCCGAGAAAACTTCGAATTCCTTTAACCGAACTTGGTGGGGGTAATCTCTCGATCACGTCCACCTTGGCTTTGTCTACTTCAATTCCCTTGGATGAAATCTTGTGGCTGACCACTATTCCTTCATCTACCATAAAATGGCATTTCTCCCAATTGAGGACTAAATCCGTTTCTTCACATCTTGCCAACACCCTCTCTAAATTGTCGAGACAGCTGTCGAAGTCATTACCAAAAATAGAAAAATCATCCATGAAGATCTCAAGGAAGTCTTCGACCATGTCTGAAAAGAGCGCCATCATGCATCTTTGGAAGGTTGTCGGGGCGTTACACAATCCGAACGGCATCCTTCGGAAGGCATAAGTACCGTATGGGCATGTGAAGTTTGTCTTTTCTTGATCTTCTGGTGCTATGGCAATTTGATTGTAACCTGAATAACCATTAAGAAAACAATAAAAGGGTTTACCTGCAAGACGGTCAAGCATTTGATCAATAAAGGGTAATGAGAAGTGATCTTTCCTAGTGGCTTTGTTTAGTTTTTGAGAATCCATACAAACCCTCCAACCGGTCACATTCCTGGTTGGAATGAGTTCATTGTTTTCATTACTTACCATTGTTATACCTCCCTTTTTAAAAACACATTGTACCGGACTTACCCATGTACTATCAGATATAGGGTATATAATGCCGGCGTCAAGCCACTTGATGATTTCTTTCATTACAACCCCTTTCATGGCATGATTCAGTCTCCTCTGGGCCTCAATTGAAGGTTTGTGATCATCTTCCAACAAAATCTTGTGCATGCACACTGTCGGGCTAATTCCCTTCAAGTCGGTAATTGTCCACCCTATTGTTTTTTTGTGTAGCTTCAATATCTTGATCAGCTTCTTTTCCTGCTCAGCCTGTAACTTAGAAGAAATAATTACAGGCAATGTATTATCGGTTCCTAAGTATGCATATTTTAGTTGCTCTAGCAATTGTTTCAACTCAAGAATCGGCGGTTGTTCAATAGAGGGTTTTTCGAGCTTACCTTCCTTACCTGAGTAATCCAGTGGTTCAAAGTATGTACCTGGTCGATTGACTAGCCAATTTGCCTCTTCTTGTTGTTCCTCATTGACTGGTTCTTCATACTCCTCAGGTTCCTCTTGATCGGCAATGTAGTTGCCGAGGCAACTAAATTCCTCGTCGAAGTTAAACTCTGCCGTAGCATGAAGAAATTGGCATTCTTCTGGATCATCGGTATGCCTTAGTGTTTGGAACACATTTAGTTTAACTTGCTGATCATTCACCCTCATTGTGAGTTCTCCCTTTTCAACATCGATCAAGGTTCTCCCTGTTGCTAGGAATGGTCTCCCGAGAATGATGGGCGCATGCTCATCTGCTTCACAATCCAAAACAATAAAGTCAGCGGGAAAAATAAATTTATCAACTTTTACCAGTATGTCCTCGATTTTTCCCTCTGGATGCACATAGGATTTGTCGGCTAGCTGCAGCATGACTGTTGTAGGTCTTGCCTTCCCGATTCCTAGTTTCTGGAAAACCGATTTAGGCATCAAGTTTATGCTAGCCCCAAGGTTGCATAATGCTTTCCCGACATAGTGATTTCCAATGGAACAGGGTATTGTGAAACTTCCGGGATCCTTCAACTTGGGTGGCATACGATTGTGCAACATTGCCATGCATCCCTCTGTTGCGGCAACTATTTCAAACTCTCCTAGCCTTGTTCTCTTGGACACAATGTCTTTAAGAAACTTGGCATAGTTTGGCATTTTTTCAATTGCTTCCACCAATGGCAAGTTGATGTGGACTTGCTTTAGGATATCAAGAAACTTCTTGAATTGGTATTCTTGCTTTTATCGCTTCAACCTTTGTGGGAATGGTGGTGGAAGTCGGATATCTTCGATCCTTTCATTGGTTTGAAACCTGATTGACGGCATTGCCGGGACAACTGGAGTTGCCGAGGCATTATCAACTGGGGTTACTGAGGCATGCTTATCGCAAGTTGCTGAGGCGTCTTTATCGTCGGTTGCCGAGGCATGCTTATTGCCGGTTGCCGCGGCAATTCCTGGTTCAGCATCTGAGGCTTTGCCGCTAGGTTCGTCTTGATCTTTTTGTGGAGTTTTGTTTGATGAGCGGGTTTGAACCTCTCTAAGTTGTTGGCCACTTCTAGTGGTGATTGCCTTACATTGCTCATGGTCAGTTCCTCTTGCGACTTCAGTAACGCTAGGTAAACCTCCTTGCGGTCTAGTATTCAGATTTTGAGCAAACTGGCCGACTTGATTTTCCAATGATTTGATTGTCGCCTCTTGGTTTTGCAATCTCATCTCGATCCTGTTAATAAAAGCATCAGTTATTTTTATGAAATTACTATTCTCAGCTATATAAGATTCAGTTTTCATCATAAAAGCATTTAGAGAATTTTCCAAAGAACTAGATGTCGTCGGTTGTTGCTGTGGCATATTCTGCTGGAATCCCGATGCTTGTGCATTCTTATTGTTCTGGTTTAGAGCATTGTTGGGATTACTCCATGAAAAATTTGGGTGCTTCTTCCAAGCTGGATTGTATGTATTGGACATCACGTTGTTGCTCCGATTGTAATTCCCCACATAGAAGCTGGATTCCGGATTCTGCATACATTCAGAAGAATTATGGTTATCACCACGTAACTCACAAAAAGAATCCATTACCTTGACCTCATGTGTGTTGTTTGGTTTTTGCATGTTCTGGACCATCTTGGTTAAAGTGGCCATTTGTGCCGAAATTGAATCTGATGATCCTAGTTCATGTATTGTGGCTTGGCGTCTAACTCCTCCTCTTCTAGTAGATGGGAATTGATAATCATTCTTGGCCAGCCTGTTTAAAATTTGCATTGCTTCCTCCGGTGACTTATCTAGGAGTATGCCGTTTGCCGAGGCATCTAGCATCATCCTTGTTGGTGTATTCACGGCGTTGTAAAACATTGTTACTTGAGTCCACACCGGGAATCCGTGTAGGGGGCATTTATGTAGAAGTTCTCTATATCGCTCCCAAGCCTCGTACATGGATTCATCATCTGCCTGTCGAAAAGAAGTAATGTCGTTACGAAGCTTATCAGTCAAATTTGTAGGATTAAATCTAGTAAGGAAATCACGACAAAGATCAGTCCAAGATGCTATGAATCCGGCAGGAATGCTATTCAACCATGCTTTCGCCCTATCCCTTAGTGAATAGGGGAATAATCTTAATCGTAATACATCGGGGGTGACTCCGTGTATCTTGAATGAGTTGCAAATCTCGAGGAAAGATTTCAGATGTTGTCGTGCATCTTCAGTTGTTGAGCCGCCAAATTGACCAATTGTGTTGATCATATTAAACATTACCAGTTTTAACTCAAAGTGGTCGGCTTCAATTTCAGGTGCGACAACTCCTGGATTAAGTCCATCAAGATCTTCTTCAAGATAGTCTCGAATAGTTCTGTTTCGTGCAAGAATCACTCCTCCTCCTACTAGAACATCTTGATTAGCCATTGCTACTCTTATCCTTCGTCTAAGTCTTTGTAAGGTTCGTTCGATTTCTGGATCAAAGGGATATTCTGGTGTAGTCGGTCTCGCCCTAGTCATATACCAATGCAAAACCAAAGTTTGTTAGCCCTTTGAATTTTAAACAAGAAAAGTAAAAAGAAAGTGCAAGAAAATAAAAACAAAGTCGCTATTGCCAATCCCCGGCAACGGCTCCAAAAACTTGTTGCGCGTAATAAGTGCTACGCAAATGTGTAAGTATACACGTCGCAAGTTATAGTATAAAAGATATCGTCTCCACAGGGATTGGTGCCACTTCAAGAATCTAGTCTCTTGCACTGTAAAAAGTAAAAACACAAATAAAGGATTATAGGAGTTTAACTAATAACTAATCTAGAAAGCAATAAAGTAAATGAATAGATGAGATCAATTGAGAGAGAGATAGGCCATGTTATCATGAGTTGAGGTGTGATAGCCGATTGGATCGTTTTGGTAAAAGAGTGCACGGGCAACTCAATTGTCGTGGCAACTTGCACAATGGGGTTGCCTTGGCAACTAATCGATGGTTGCCTGGGCAACTAGTTGGGCAACTACTTGGGCGTCTGGGCAGCAACTTCAAGGTTCGGCAGAGCGCTCTTCAATGGTTTCTTCTTATCCCTAAGTCGAAACTCTAGCTACTTGTGCATGCCTTGATAATACATCCCTGCGTGAATCAAGGGTGAACAACAACCAATCTTGCGCTCCTCTTAGCCGTTGAAATCCTTAACTTATTCCTAAGCCGGATTAATCTTCACCATCAATAGATTGAATAAAGATCATATTTATTCGTTTCATGAATCTAACTCTCCGGATATTAGATAAATAGAAATCACGAGATCCTCTCCCAATTCACTCGCAAACAAGAATAAGGACCAAGAATGAATAAACCTTGAAATAGAAAAGTGCAAACTCTTATTACCTAAACAAAATCCAATAGTTTCTCACAACCACAAAACACAATAACCATAGCCAAATAGATTTAGTTCATGGCTAGGTTCCAAAGAAACACAAGATAATTAATCCCTAGCATGAACCCAATCGAACAAGAAAGAAAAGATGAAGAAGGAGGCTTGTCGAAATCCCCCTTGCCCTAGATGCTTGTCGAAAATTCTCTCCTCTTGCCCTCCTTGGACTTGTCGAAATTCCCCTCTCTTGCTCTCTATCTTGATTGTTGAAATCTCCATCTTATTTATAGGGCTAGGCCAAAGTCCTTCTTTGAGGAGGAAGTTAAGTTGGAATTAAATTATCTTTAAAGAATATAATTCTTTATTATAATTATATTCCTACTAGAACTTCTCATATCTTCTTGGAATTTAATTCTCTCTGCATGGAAATCAAATTCCTTTGGGTTTGGGCTTTGCTCCACGTCATCTTGGGCTTGTCTAGTCATCAATTTTGACTACCATATCACCTTTTCTCTTGTCGACAATTGCCCTGGAAACTGGCTCAGCGTCTCCTTCATGCATTGCCCTGGCAACTGGCTCGGCATATCCTTCATGTATTGCCTTGGCAACTAGCTCGGCATATCCTTCATGCATTGCCGTGGCAACTAGCTCTAGCCTTGCTTTGGCAAATGATCCTGCACATACACACAAAACACACCAAAGCAGCATCTTTTCCCACAAAAACTACCAAGTTATGTAATCAAGCTCAACGATGGAAGGAAACATGGATTAATGCATGAATGGCTAATTATGCAACTAATATGGGCCTAAGTCTAACAATAATATGAGTAAAAAGGGTAAGAAAAATAGTACTTTTGAACACTTATCACCTATCTAGTGGTAACCCAAGCAACTCCTTCGTAAACACTCTTGAAAAATCACAGTATGGATATCCTGAACACGCACCTCCTTTATATTTGGGTTCATAACATATGCCAATATGCTTGACCCCCAAGCTCTAACAACTTTTATACCTCTAACGCTGAAACCACATTGGATAAGAATTTAACATTCTCACCTACGACCACCACTTCATAATCATCAGCAAGTTTCAATAAAACTCTCTTGGTTTCAAAATTGCCACTGCCCTATGCTCAGTCAACAAATCCATCCCCAAGATTACATCAAAACCATGAAACGACAACTCCATCAAATCAACCGCGAACACTTGTCGTTAAACCATCAAATGAAATCTTTTAAACAACCTCCTAGCAACTATTGTCTCTCCCAAAAGAACTAGTTACTCGCATACCCACATCTAACACTTCTACAAGTGTATTAAGAAAAGGTGTATGCTCGCACAAAATGTATGAATGTGTAGAACCAAAATCTATCAAAGAAAGTAATGATATGGATAGCAAAATAAAAGTACCTGCAATCACATTTGTGCCATTTTTCCCTCGCGATGTGCATAAATCCTTGTAGGTCTACCACCTTCAGGTTGAACCACCAATGTATAAGCAACAGTCCTCTGGCCTTCCTCCCTATACTAAAAAATTACCTCGACCGCTCCCACGGCCTCTCTGCGACACAACTACAGGTGCAGGAGCCTGCCCATCCTTAGCTAAATACGAACAATCTTACCTTATGTGATCTTGCGAACCACAACTCTAGCATGTACCAAGAGTTCCCCAACACTCTCTTGAATGTCGCCTACCACATCACCCACACTCGGGTGCTCTAACATAGGTGTTCTGACTAAGCTGACCACGCCCAGCTCTACCTCTACCACATCTCTAGTCAAGGCAATACCTCTCATCCCAGTACTTCTTATACTGGTCTCTACCAGCATCTAACTCGGTGATCTTCCTCTCAGCACTAGAACTTCCTGAACGAGAGAATAATCCCAGATTTTACTCTATATCCTTAGCTCAAGTAACCAATACATCAAAATTAGTATAATCTAAAGTCAGCATATAAGTCTTCACCTTTTTGATCAACCCATATCAGAAATGATCACATCGCTAACGATCATCAAGAACCAGTTTAGGTGCATACTGGCTTAACTGAACAAACTTGACCTCGTATTTTGATACGGTCAAGTTACCCTAAACCAATGCCATAAACTCCTACTTCTTTTCATCAGGATATCGAGAACCCAAATATTTAAAAAATAGTGCAAAAGAACTCCCACGTCACATCTACAGGCACCATACCTACGATAGTAGTCGACCACCAACTATAGGCATCTCCTTGAAGCAAGAACACCATACAACCCAACTTACGAGTATCAGTACATTCTATTTGACCAAGAATCCTCTCTGTACTTGTGAACCACTCCTCAGCTACCTCAGGAGCTAAACCTCTAAACTCAATACCACCCAAATGCTCCAACAAAAGTTATGTATTAACAGCTACTGCAGGTGTTGATACAGGTGCATGCACTCTAGCCATACTATCTAAAACGCTCCAGTAATAGCCTGAATCAACGGCGTCATGTCTCCAAAAATTGATCCTTGCAGTGCCTGAGGATACCACCCTCTACACAAGCACCAACAAGAGAAATCGGTGAAGAAAGAGGTAACTCATTGTTATGTCCATCCACAACACTACCCATGTTAGATCGCATCTCTCGTCTCGGTCTTATTCTCAAGAATATTATTTTAAAGCGTGATGATGCAACAATAAAACAAAACAATTAGGCCAGCTTGAAGCAAGAATCCAGGGTACTCAGATTTCAAAACAAAAATTATTTCGTACTCGTAGTAATAAGGCAATGTGTCCCCAAGCTTTTACCCCAACATAACACATTTCAAACATAGGATCACAAAATCAAACACCGTGTATGTCATTCCACAGTGTCATTCAACTACAATATCTCAAACTATCATAACCTACCTCTCAACAATTAAACATGTCTCTGATACCACCAAATGTAACCCCCTTGACCCGACCTAGACGCCAGATCGAACCGAGTGAGCTAAAACCCAAACAAAATACTTAAACCAAAGTCCTTTTTTCTTTTATCTTGTCCAAATAAATAATTATCCCTAAGGTGAACATGCTAGAAGCGGGTGAAATATCGAATAAAATGGACGTCGGTTAGACATCTAATTAAACACATTTGTTATTTAGGGACCAAAATCCAATCCAGGAAAACTGAGGGGACTTACTTAAGCCCGCATTTTCCAAACCATAATTAATCAAGTTACATGCATGTCAATTAAATTTCAATAATAAATAGTCATCCAAGCTCGTTTAATTGCATATATAAGGAAAAGGGACTAAACCGCAAAGATTCAAACTTCAGCAAAGCAATTACCAGAAATAGTAGACTTGGAACCGATACACCCCGTTCCAGTATCTGTAGCAACCTTTTTCTCGTTAAAATTTGATTTTTCCTACTTTTTGAAAATTTTACTTAAAAGGGAAAATTACAAAAAAACTTGTATTTTAATTTTCCCATGTTTGTTGAAAAATTAATTTAATGAGGAAAATTTGTATTTCAAAGAAAACTCATGTTTTATAAATACAATTGGAGCTACCACCAGTCATTCAAAAGGGCAGATTTGACACTCAAAATAAAACTAGAGGTTTGAAAATAGTTTTGGGTTCGGGAGTTGGTTACGGATGGGGAGGGTTAGCACCCCCAACACTGCCCAAAAATTGGTACCTAACAGGTTCGTATCGTAATTATTAAGAAAAATAAAAAATCAATTTAATTTAAAATTTAATTCCTAAAATGCATGTTAACATAACAATATAAACTTTTTCCTTGATATCCATGGTACCAAAGGAGATGACACTCGGAGACCAGGATGACACTCCCACTAGAATACCATGATAAGAGGCCAAACACTATAGGTGGCATAATAAAATGCATGAACATGGAAAATTCGAATACATAAAAAATTTACGGTCTACGGTACCAAAAGAGATTACACCCAGAGATATGGGATGCCACTCTTAACCGGATACCGAGACCCTAAGAACTAGATCTAACATGACATTCAAAATCTATTTATTATAAAAACATGCCAATATTTAAAAGCATAATCAACAAAACTATATATTACCTTATATATAAACCAACATTAAATTGAAATAAATACAAAGATAATGATTGAATTTTACCCCCTAGAAGCTTGGATAAAGAACTTCGACCGACCTCCACCAAGATCTCCACGCCATCTAGTCATGGTCCAAAAACCAATCTGATCGAACTTCGAAAAGATTTTAGATTGAATGATTGATCGAACCATCTGGGGAATAAAAATTCCCCAGTAAGAGCACTACTCTCAAAAGGGGCATTGCACCGCTGATTTTCTCCTTCATGACTGCCCCTACCTTTTATAGGCAATGCAAATGGGGTGGGGGTGATGTGGACGTCATGTCCACTTGCTTGCTTTTTTTAATTTTAGTTTTTTTAATTTATTTGTCTTTTTTCATTATAATAATAAGATATAATAATACTATCTCTGGACAAAAATGAGTGGTTACAGCTGCCCTTCTTTTCTTGTTCTTGTGAAATGAGAACAAAACAAAGATTATTAGCACTCATTTTTGTCCTACTTTTCAATCCCTTGCTCTGGAATCATGGGTTCCTCTGGAACATATTGCTCTTCCTCAGCCAACTCTTCAAGCAGCTTCAATCTTCAATGCTCGCAAATTCTTCCTATATAGAATCTTAGCTCATCCTTTGTGAAATCTTTAGATGCAAGTCCTCCCTATATAGAACTTTCACCTTTATCTATGAACATTGCGGGTTCTCCCTATATAGAACCTTTTGCAACTTGGATTCTTAAAATTGAGTGTTCTCCCTATATAGAACTCTTCATTTTAGAATCCTGAAGCACAAGTTTTCCCTATATAAAACTCTTTGCTTCCAAGTCTTTTGAGCTACAGGTTCTTCCTATATATAAACTTTTGCTTTGAAATTGTAGAGTTATGGGTTCTTCCTATATAGATCTTCTTACCCTGAAATCTTAGAGTTATGGGTTCTACCTATATAGAACCGTTCACTCTGGAGTCTTGAAATTCTAAAGCTTTGAGTTCTTCCTATATAGAACTCTTTTTTTTTCATTTTTCCTTCTTTTTCTTTTCTCTTTTTCTTTCCTTTTTTATTTTTTATTTTTTCTTCTCTTCTCTTCCTCCTCCTTTTTCTTCTTCTTTTTTCTCATTCTTTCTTTCTTATTCTTCTTCCCTTCTTTTTTTTTCTTTTTCCTCTTCTTTTCTTTTTCTTTTTCTTCTTTCTTCTTTCTTCTCTTTTTTTCTCTTATTTTTCTTTTTTTCTTCTCTTTTTTTTCTTTCTTTCTTTTTCTTTTTCATTTCTTTTTCTTTTTTCTAAAATCTAGAGGGATGGGTTTTTTTATATAAAACTCCTCGTTTTTAAGTCTTTGAACTACAAGTTTTTTGTATATAGAACCTTTCGCCTCAAAGTGTTAGAGTTGTGGGTTATCCTTATATAAAACCTCCAACTCTTGGAGTAATTGGTTCTTCCTATATAGAACTGTTCGCTCTGAAATGGTAGAGCGGCGGGTTCTTCCTATATAGAACATTTTGCTCTAAAATCTTGAAGCTGTGGACTCTTCCTATATAGAAACTTTTACTTTGAATCTTTTGAGCTACAAGTTCTTTCTATATAGAACTTGATGGGTTCTTCCTATATAGAACCTTTTGCTCTAATATCTTGAAGTTATGAGTTCTTCCTATATAGAACCTTTCGCTTCAAAGCCTTGAAAATGTGGGTTCTTCCTATATAGAACATTTATCTTCGAAAATGACACCAAGCTTCTTTTGGCTTGAGTACCAAAAAATTTCCACTACTTCCCAAAAGGCTGAAGACTGGAAATCTTTGAAGAATGCCCCAATTTCTGATTGTCTTGGCATCAAAGGGTATCTTGCTTTAAGACTACCATATGATTTTCAATGCTTCCTTGAAAGGTGAAGATTGGTAAACCTCAAAGGATGCCCCAATTTCTTACCATCTTAACATCAACAGAAGACTTAATATTATGCCCAAATGTCTTACTAATGCTCGAAGGTCTTAATATCATGTTCAAAGGACTTGTTGGTGGACCGAATGACTTAAGAACTGGATTTACGCCAAAATGGCTACCAAAATCCCTTAAAATAATGTCCCAGTTTCTACTAATCTTGACATTAAAATAAGGTTAGCATCATGCCCGAAGGACTTACTGATGGCCCGGAGGACTTAAGAACTAGATTCATGCCAAAATGGCTACCAAGAAATCTTCAATAAGATCTACTTCTTCAACATGAAGTTGTAGACCAAATAACTGGATTCATGCCAATATGGCTACAAATGGAAATCTTCAATAAGATCTACTTCTTCAACACGAAGCTGCAGACCAAATAACTGGATTCACGCCAACATGGCTACCAATAGAAATCTTGAATAAGATCCACCTCTTCAACATGAAGCTACAGATCAAATAACTGGATTCATGCCAGCATGGCTACCAATCAGAAATCTTTAATAAGATCTACATCTTCAACATGAAGTTGCAGATCAAAATCTTTGGTAATCTTCAAATATCTGTTTAAAACAAGAAAAATGCTTCTAAATTAGCATGCCCCTAGCATAGTGATGTCTATATGATGCATGCAATGTAACACTATTTTTCTTTTCTTCTTTCTTTTTTTCAAATATATTTTAGAATCTTATCCCCTGAAAGGTCATTCGGGTTTCTTTCTTTTATTTCTCTGCAGTATGCTCTTCAATCTTCATCTTTATCAATCGAATACTTGTTTTGCATCTTCTAATCTTCTTATGCGGGCATTCTTTTTTCTCTTCGGGGTTACCATCCATCTTCATAAATCCTTCTTCTACTCCCTATATTATTCTTATACAGAAACTCTCGTCAATACTTTATGTTTCTCACTACCCTATTCAATCTTGGGCTCAACTATTATCTTCGTCTTTGACCTAACACTCGAAGTCTTAATATGTCTTAACATTAAGGCCGACAAAACGCCCCTATGCCCTAAGCTTATTCTTAAATCCAATTTTCTTGTAGCATCTCGGCGAGAACCAACTCTCGGTCCATATGCTTTAGTTTTCATCAATATATTTTTAAAAAAAAATCAATCATTTTGAAAATAAAACTGAGGGGAAATACCAAATATTTTGAAAACTAGTGTTTGGGAGAAAAACTATAGATATCTTAAAAATCAAGGTTTAGAAAAATACCAAAAATTTTTGAAGCTGATGTTTGGAGGAAATGGTAAGTATTAAAAGAATCAAAATTCAGAGAAAAGAGCCAAACATTTTTGAAAACTGGTGTTTGGAGTAAATCAAAATTTGGAGTAAATGCCCAAACATTTTTGAAAACTAATGCTTGAAGGAAATGACATATATGTAAAAGAATTGAAATTTGGAGAAAATGCCCAAACATTTTTTAAAACTAATGCTTGGAGGAAATGACCAATATGTAAAAGAAATGAAATTTTGAAAAAAATGTCCAAACATTTTTGAAAACTAATGCTTGGAGGAAATGACAAATATGTAAAAGAATTGAGACTTGGAGAAAATGCCAAAAAAAAATTGAAAACTAATGCTTGGAGGAAACAACCAAAATGTAAAAGAATTTAAATTTTGAAAAAAAAATGTCCAAACATTTTTGAAAACTAATGTTTGATCCTAAAATATCAAATGCACTGGCAAATTTGTATATTTAGAAGATCTTGATTATTTTGGCGATATAAGCATATGCTTGGTCTCCCCTGGTCCATTTAGGCTTTCGAGAGGAACACTTCACATACCTAATTTCTAGCCCATTTAAGTGGCTCTCTTGATCTCACCACTTACTATGCCCTCATCCTTCCCTCATTTGGGTGTCAATCAGGACTTTAAAGTTTGACGTTCCTTGAAGAAAGGTTAACCCTTATAGGCAGAATGTAATCTGAAGATGATCTCATTCAATTTAGATATCTATGAATGATCAAAATGGTCTTTGGAGGCTTGTAATGTAGACCATGTGTCATGATTAAGCAAAAAAATTCTGCTAAGCTCTTTTAATCTGGATATGCTCATATGAAGTAATCTCTTCTCTTTCATTCCTCGGTTTGCTATAGACTGTCCATTTTTGGGTTTTCACCTTAGAGTTAATTTCCTTTCTTTCGTAACTTCAGATCGACTTATATTCTAGTTGACACTGGTGCTTACTTTCTATTCAATGTAATTGAACCTTTATGACTCTTCAAAATTGATATTTACTTGACTGAAGGATTTCGTATAATTTTTTTGAGATTTTTCTTCTGATCAAAGCCTCAACCTTGTGCTTATTTCCTCAGACTGAATTCTCTTTTCTCCTTATTTTCAGGATCACTCTAGACTGCCTATTTTTTGGGTTTTCACCCTAGAGATCATTTCCTTATTTTGTATCTTCGGATCGACGTATTCTGGCAAAACATTGATGTCAACATGCTCAGGCAAATCACTTTTTTCTCTTTATTTTTGGGATCACTCTAGACAGCCCATTTTTGGGTTTTCACTCAAAAGGTCATTTCTTTTTTTGTACCTTCAAACCTACTTGCTTATTTTGGAGTTTTTATTCTCGAATCTCTTTTCTTTTATTTAAATTGTATTTGCATTGGTCATTGATGCTTATTTTTCTTGGAAGTAGTCAATTCTCCATGGCTCTTTTGATGCTTATTGATTACTAAATTCTTCACGTGTCTTCTTTTTATTGCACTGTTCAATTTACTGCGCTCACTCTTTATTGCTTTAATTCTTTGCCTGGCATTTTCTTTCTTTGCTTGGTTTGCTCGTTGAACCTAATACTATCTTCAATCGCTTTCCTCTGGTGATTCTATGGCCTTCGTATCCAATATATCTGGTATCATGTCTTCTTGCTTGGAAAGAATGCCATTTGTCGTCCCATTCATAGACATCAAGAGAAAGTCTTCAGGGGATAGAAGTTTAGGGTCAACACTCGATTCAAGGATCTTAAACAACAAGTTCCTGAGAAGATAATCTCTTAAAATAGGATCTACCCATTATCTAAACACTTGCTTTGTTCCTCTGTCGGACTAAATAGACTAGCGGATACTCGCATTCGCAATATCCCCACGGTGTTCAATCTAACTCTAAGGCACTCTTGCATTTGAGGTTTAATGACCTAATAAAAATGGTATGTACCTATGTATATTTTTTTCATAAATATGTGTATATGTGTATGGGAGAACAAAAAACTACCCCATAATAATGAATGAAATGTTTAAAGAATCAAAGAATGCAAAAAAATATTTCTAAATAGCAAAATGAAATTTTCATTATGAAAAAAGTAACTACACTCTGACAATTGATTTTAAAAAAATCTATAATTTAGATCATATATTTCTTTGCATTTTTCCAAAATGCACAAGGATAAACGGTTTTGAGTTGCTTTTACCGGTAGCCGTTTGCTCCAGGCTAGTTGTACCATTCCCCTGGGTACAATTAGTTTATACCAATTATGACATTGGATTTTTTTTCAAAGGATTTATTTTTCTTTAACCATTCGTAAAAATAGATTTTTATGGACATTTGAATTATCTATTGTCTTAAACTTTACTGTGTTTAAGCACGTTATGCCAACATTTCTATCGAACTTTTCAAACTCCAACATTTTCAAAAACAACTACAAGTGTCTTTACAAAATGTTTCTACTATTTTAGAGTTTAAGTCGTAAGATTCGTACATTATTCTTAAAAAAGGGAAATCAAAATTCAAAGGAATCTAAAAACATAAAAGATGAGAGCCAAAGCATAGGGACTTTCGAATCATCCTCAGGGTGCCTACTCATTCTAGCCTCTTCAGCGCGGTGTAAGCCTGCCCCATTTTCTTTGCCTTCTATTGCTGGATCAACTCTTGTGTCATGACTCTATTGCCAACCAACCTCTATATTTATTAGCGGCTTACGCTTCTTGGTGGCATGCCCCAGTGCCCCCATGAGAAAGCGGGTAAAGGACCATGTAGAACTCTCTTGCATCCAAGGAATCAATACCCCTATTATCTTGGACTATTTATCCAGCTTTGCTACCATGAAAACCCGCAATCGATTCTATCCTTCTATGGATTGATGCATGCAAAATTTCATGTGAAAGAATAATTACAAAAATTTCTCTATTTTCTCTCCTTTTTATTATTATTATCCTTATGAACATATAGAATTCAAAAATTCTATTGTTTTTTTAAACGTTCTTGTAAAAGGATTGAATTAATAAATCTGTTTTTAAATGTCCTTATGAAAGGATAGAAAAAGAAATTCTTATTTTAGGGAAAATGTCCTTATATAAGGACCAAAGGTTTTCAAAAATATCCTTAGAAAAGGATTGGAAAAGAAATTCTAGTTTTTTAAAAAAGATAGAATTAAGAAATTTGTTTTTTGTTTCTCTTTTTCAAAATATCCTTATGAAAGGAGTAAATCAAGAAAAAAAAATTCTCTCCTTTCTTCAAAAAGATGTATCCTTATGGAAAGATGAATAATCGTGCAAAACTACTTTTTGTTAAATGTATTTATGCAATGCATGTACATGCTTTCATGGTGATGCAAAGATGCAATTGTTATGAATGTTTTATGGAAAACCATATGTCATGATGTAGGAACATATTAGGTGATGCAATGTACGAAACGTATAAAGCATAACAATAATCAACAAATGCAAGAATGAATGCAAATGAGGTGTTGATTCTTAAATAATCTTTTAGGAAGACTTTTATCAAGAGAAGGTGCCTGTTTATAAAAGATTGATAATTATCATTCTTCCTAGTATCTTGATTTCCTAGAGTGAAGCGCATACTTGGTGCTCCAACTCCGTCTCCTCTCTATTTTCTTCTGCTCGGATCATCCTAGACTGTAGCATTATCAAACTATATATATTATAGAATATCTCTCCCATTATAAATATCTCCTAATATAGAATAATTTTTGAATCAACACCTATGATTTGAAATGAAATGTAAATACGAATGCAACGAGGTATTGATCGCAAAGTGCTTATCATAGAAAGACTTCCATTAAACAAAAAGGCTCACTACATCAAATGTTGCTTTTCTAAGCTTTACAAATATTGAAGAGCCCTAACTTCTTGACTTCGTCCAACAACCGAGTTAACCTTCATTCTTGGTCTAGTGTTGGATTCATATTCTGACTTAGCGGCATTGCTACGTCGGCCACATTTGCTACTTCAATTCTTGTACTTCAATTCGCTCGTCCCCAACGCGAGTATCAGTTACCTTGATTGAATCAAAATCTTTGAATGATTCACCCTCTTTCTTCGGATAACGCTCGAAATTTATCCGCTCTATCTGATCATGAGATCCCATGTCCATTATGATATCCTTCTACAGTGATTACCACTTGCGAAATAAATACCTTTTATGTTATGCCATGAAAATGCAATGCAAAACGAACATAGAGGGAAAAACAAACACAAAAGAAAATTGTGTTAGTGTAGAAAAATAATTAAACAATTAAAACAAATGAAATGCCAACTAATAAATAAAATCAATAAATTAAATAATTAAATTATACAATTAAAATAAACCTAGACAAACAAAAATATAAAAAAGCCTAAATTGGGTCACTGCTAAACAGACAGAATACCGGCATGGCTCCAATAGGTAGTCTCTATGTCTCACTATATGTGGTTAGGTTCTAAAATAAACGGTACTCGAACTGTCGCTCGGACATCGATTCGAGGGGTATGTATCCTTTACCATACGGAGGTGAGAACCCCATGAAATACATGGTTAGTAACCCATAAGCGAATTACAAAATCGTTCGGAGGTGAAAATCCCACGAGACCAAGTAAACGCTCCCACTTAATGAGGGACAAAGCTCGAAAAATGCTCATGCATGAATGACATTTGTATATCAAACACCGTGCAAAAATGCATCAAAAAATGCAAGTAAACAAACATGAAAACTGGGGTCAAAAATTAAATTAAATTAAATCAAATTTTATTTTTCTTCGCATTTACTAAAAGAACCCCAAATAAGGCTTGACTCTCAAATTTTTGTTTTTGAAAACAAAAATTTTTAGTCCCTAGCGGAGTCGCCATGTTGTAGCGACCTTTTTCTCGCTAAAATTCAATTTTTCCCACTTTTTGAAAAATTTAATTAAAAGAGAAAATTACCAAAAAAGCTCGTATTTTAATTTTCCCATGTTTGTTGAAAAATTAATTTAATGAGGAAAATTCTTATTTCAACGAAAACTCATGTTTAAAAAAACTTGGAGTAGCCACCGATTATTCAAAAGGGTAGACCAAACACCAAAAATAAAACCATAGATTTGAAAATAGTTTGGGTTTAGGAGTCAGTTACGAATGAGGAAGGGTTAGCACCCCCACACCGTCTAAAAATTGGTACCTAACGGGTTTGTATCGTAGTTTTTAAGGAAAATAAAAAAAATTCTATCTAATTTAAAATTGAATTCCTAAGATGCATGAATACATTACAATATAAACTTTTGCTTTGATATCAATGGTACCAAAGGAGATGACATTCAGAGGCCGGGATGACACTCCCACTAGAATACCGGAATAAGAGGCCTAACACTATATGTGGCATAATAAAATGCATGAACATGGCAAATTCAAATACATAAAAAATAGCACAGTCTGCGGTACCAAAAGAGATGACACTTGAAGACCCGAGATGGCACTCTTAATCGGATACCGAGACCCTAAGAATTAGATCTAACATGACATTCAAAATATATTTATTATAAAAACATGCCAATAATTAAAAACACAATCAAAAAACTATATATTACCCTATATCTTTTCCCTAGGCTTTTCATCTTCCATTCTCCCTCTTCAGCCGAGCGCATCTTTTCCCTCTCCCTTAAACTCCTAATTTCAAACCCTCCACCTTTCCTTTTTCGTCACTCTCCGATCAGGCTCAGGCAGAGGCAATACTGCCGCCCGTGGTCAACACAGCACCCCTTGTCGTGCGTCGTGTTTCCTCGTGAAATCATCCTGCACGTAGCAGCGTCGTTATCCACAGTGGTGAGAACTGGATCGAAAACCTTCGGTTGCTTTTGCTATATTGCAAACTCCATCGTCGTTTTCCCTCTCCATTCGAGTTGGGTAAGTGAGGAAGGGTTCTTTTTTTGGGGTTTTGTGGTTGTGGTAACTGGTGCCTTTGAGGCGATGAGTTTTTCGTTGATGTTGTGGTCATATTCTGGCCAACGTAACCCTGTCGTCGGGTTCTTGGTTGCCGCCAGCTCTGTTAAGGGTTGTAAACCCTAGTTGCCATCTGTGTAAGAGGGACCATAGGAGGGTTGTTGTGTTGCTGGGTCTAGTGAGAGTGGGCCGCGTAGTGAGTGAGTTGTGGGCCACGTAGTGAGTGAGTTGTTGGCCAGTGAACCCGATCAGATGCTAACTGGACCGAACTACGCAGTGAACCTATCAAACCAAACCAAACCAGGTTTGACCTGCAACCTGACCCATTACCCGAAATGACGTCAGTAAGGACCAGTACAGTGATGTTAGCGCTGACCAGGGGAGATGACGTCAGTGCTGACCTGTGAGATGATGTCAGTGTTGACTCAGGTGATAACGTCAGCATTGACTTGACTGGTCAAAGTCAACGCTGATCGTTGACCGTTAACTTTTTGGACCAGCTTGTTTTTAACCTTTCTCGATGTCCTGAGTCCGTTTTTGCAGTTCAGTTCACCTAAATCGAACCCGAATTGATAGTTTTGCTCATTGTAATCTATTTTTGGGAAATTTAAAGAGTTATGTATGAGATCTAATGAGATTTACTTATGTGTTTCAGACGACATCGATTCTGAGGACGACGTTTTACCACCTCCCCCTCCTCCTATTTATCCTGCTCCTGCATCTTCGACAAGAGATACACGTGAGTTCTTAGCATCGTTCAGTTAGGTGGCATAGTAATAATTTCGTTAGAATGTGAATTTAACTTAGAACTCTACTTAAGTAAGTTCTAACTCAGCTAGACCTAGAGCTAGTTCAGACCGTGGGAGGCGTTAGCATCGACGTTAGAGCTTTGGCCGCTAGAGGTGTGTTCTATGTTTGTGCTATATTCTGTAAAATGTTTTACAACTTTGCATGACTATTTTTTGTGTTGAGATTTCACTGAGATTTGAGATGTTGTGCATACTGTGAACTATGTTTTATGAGATTGTCAGAACTTTCGAATTGTGTTCCTCGTATTTAGTACGATACAACTGTGTTAACAATGTGTTCATAAACATTACTTTATCATGCATTGGATGGGTTGTAAAGAGGAAGAAATGGTTTGAGCACACTTGATTAGAGAAATAAGGGGTGAGGGGGAACTACCTCCACTGTGACCGGTTGGCTTTGCCACCACTGTGATTGGCGTTAGTAGATGGGTATTGTGACTATTTATTAGTATCATCTCATGCACTGTGTTTTATAATGACTTGTTTTTACCTTGTGTTATTTTTGTGAAACTGTGTTTTATGATTGTTGCACTTAGAGACACACTAGGCTTAATAGCTCACTCCCTTATAGCTTATCTTTCAGATTCCTGACTCTGGGCGACCTGGTACTCAGAGGGCCTCTTGCGTATTTCGTTTTATTTCTTCATCAGTACGGATTTACAAATTTTTAATTATTATTATTTTTATTATATTTTTATCAGATTTAGGTTGTAATTTGGACTAGATACTATTTGGGATTTGAGGATGTTTTCAGTATTCATGTTTTTATTATTGAATTGAATATTTTATTATACTTATGGATTTAATATTTCAATAGATGATAACGAATTTATAAAGTATCTTTTGTAGAAAAGTTAAATGATTTATTATAAATATTTTGGTTTCTTGAGGGCAAAGTTTTCAATCGTGACTTCCTAAATTCAGCCCTTTTCTTCTTGGCTGGGTTTAGGGGGTTACATTTAGTGGTATCAGAGCTGCTTTCAACCCTCGGACTGTGAGGCTCACACAGAAAAGTTTAAATTAAAAAAAAAGGTTTTCAATTTTGTTTAAAGATTTTTGCATGCATTTAAAAATGTTTTGGGTAAATGGGAAACTTTCTAAATAATCGGTTACCTAATTATTAATTTAAGTGTTTTGAAAATTTTGAGACTCTGGTACCAGTTCTAATCTCTAGGTTCTGATTCTTGTAGATAGAGACTATGCCACCCCGTAGGAATGTTAGACTTGCTTCGGTTAGAGGATGAGGCCGAGGCCGTACAGCTGCTGCCGCTAGTGAACTGCCTCCTGTTGTTGATCATACGGGCAATCAGGAGGAGATACAGAATTGGGGAAGGACCTTACCACCTAAAGGACAACGAATTGTGAGTCAACAGTCTAGTGATGGTGATGCTCATAATCAACAGCTACCTGGTGAGGACTTGCTGGATTCTAATGACTGTGAGACTATTAAGTTGGATAGTGCTACCATTAATCAGAAGTTGTTGCAGTATTTTCGAGATCAGTCAGAAATTTGGAGGAAGCTTATCTCTATAGTATTCTTGAGTGCTGGGATGAGAGTATTTCCAGGTGTGTCTGATGAACACCCACCTGATGCTGAGTTATGGATGGAGGATCTTGAGAGGCTCTTTGAGGGGATAGACTATCCTGTTAACAAGAAATTGAGAGTTATTGTTCCACTGCTGCATGGTGAAGCACAACGTTGGTGGAAGGCTAAGCAGAGATCAAAGTCAACTGATCAGATGTCATGGGAGACTTTCTGTCAGGCATTCCAGAACTGTTACGTGGGTGAGCAGTATTTAGCTGATCGTCGTCAGGCATTCATAGACCTTAAGCATGAGGGCATGATAGTATCTTCATATGAGATTTGATTCGTGGAGTTGTCTCGGTATGCACCTGAGTTGGTAGCCACAGAGAAGGATAGATGTCGAGAATTCCTCAAAGGCCTGTGTTTTCCAATTCATGAGAAAGTGGCTCCATTCAAAGATAAGATGTTTAGTGAGTTGGTTGACCGAGCCAAGACAGTGGAGAGGATGAAGTCACTTGCCCAGAGTCAGACAGTTCAAGAAAGGGATATAGGCAAGAAATAACCGACTCTGAGTGTTCAGCAGGTTTTAGTGGGCTATACTGGCAAGAGAGCTAGGAAGGAATCTGATTAGCAGGGCAGCTGAGAGCGAGATCAGCCATTTTGGCAGTTTCGACAAGTAGTATCGGTGGATTGACAAGTTCTTATTCTATGCCCCAGTGTACTTATTGTAAGAAATGGCATGACGGGGAGTGTAGAAAGAAGAACAGAGGTTGTTTCGGATGCGATTCTCTTGATCATTTCCTTAATGATTATCCGCGATCACGTACTGGTTCGGTCATGCAGAGTCAGACACATGCGTCAGTTCGGGCACCTCCTAGAGGTAGAGAGCATAGTAGGTCAGCTGCATCTGGTACTGCTAGTAGAGGTATACCTTCTCAAGGTGATAGGTCAGCCAAATCCGAGGTTAGACGGCCAGGGTTGGTTTATGCAACTGGAGCTCATGGTAATTATGATGATGAGAAATTTGAGGGTATAGCAGGTATTGTTGTGATATTTTTAGTCCTTATTCTAACCTTAATAACTAAATAATTTAAAATGAAGAAGTATGTGTGCGCGCTTGTTAATTTTAGGAATTTATCGCTAAGTGTGAAATTTTGAGGACAAAATTTCTTTTAAGGGTAGGGGAGTTGTAACACCCTCAAAATTAAATTGGAAACCATAATTTTATATTGGAAATTCCTAATTTGAAAACCCTAGAATTTGGGAATTAGGTACCTAAAACCCTAAATAGTTAATTTGGGGATGGGTTTGAATTAAGCAAATTATAGTGATCAAATCAAGAACTTCTATACTTTGTGGCCCTTTTAAAAACACGGGCTAATTGCGGGGACCTCCCCTGTAATTTGACCATTTTCTTTTAAGGAGTTCAAATCCAAAATTAAAACCCTAAGCTTTTCATCTGCCATTCTCCCTCTTAAGCCACGTTCATCTTTTCCCTCTCCCTTAAACTCCTAATTTCAAACCCTCCACCTTTCTTTTTTTGTCACTCTTCAATCAGGCTCCGGTAGAGGCAATACCGCCGCCCGTGGTAGACACAACACCCCTTGTCGCGTACCATGTTTCCTCGTGAAATTATCCCGCACGTAGCAGCGACGTTATCTACTATGGTGAGAACCGGATCGAAAACCTTCGATTTCTCTTGCTCTGCCGCAAACTCCGCCGTCGTTTCCCTCTCCGTTCGAGTTGGGCAAGTGAAGAAGGGTTTGTTTTTTGGATTTTATGGTTGTGGTAACCGGTCCCTTTGAGCTGGTGAGTTCTTCGTCGCTATTGTGTTCAGATTTCGACTGCTATAACGCTGCCGTTGGGTTCTTGGTTGCCGCCGCCTCTGTTAAGGGTTGTAAACCCTAGTTGCCATATGTAGAAGAGGGACCATGGGAGGGTTGTTGTGTTGTTGGGTCTAGTGAGAGTGGGCCGCGTAGTGAGCGAGTTGTGGGTCGCGTAGTGAGTGAGTTGTGGGCCAATAAACCCGATCAGATGCTAACTGGACCAAACAACACTGTAAACTGGTCAAACCAAACTGAACCACCCGTAACTCGACCCGTGACCCGAGATGATGTTAGCATGGACCAGTACAGTGATGTCAGCGCTAACCTGTGGGATGATGTCAGTGTTGACCTGTGGGATGACATCAGCGTTGACTCAGGCGATGACGTTAGCATTGACTTAACTAGTCAAAAATGTTGACCATTTTTGCAGCCTGTTTCGCCTAAATCGAACCTAAATTGATAGTTTTTCTCATTGTAATCTATTTTGGGAAATTTAAGGAGTTGTGTATGAGATCTAATGAGATTTACTTATGTGTTTCATACGACATCGATTTTGAGGACGACATTTTACCACCTCCCCTCCTCCTATTCAGCCTGCTCTTGCACCTTCTGCAAAAGATACACGTGAGTTCTTAGCATCGTTCAGTTAGGTGGCATGGTAATAATTTCGTTAAAATGTGAATTTAACTTAGAACTCTACTTCGTAGGTTCTAACTCGGCTAGACCTAGAGCTAGTTCAGACCGTGGGAGGCGTCAGCATCGACGTTAGAGCTTTGGCCGCTATAGATGTGTTCTCTGTCTGTACTATATTCTGTGAAATGTTTTACAAACTTTGCATGACTATTTTCTGTATTGAGATTTCACAGAGATTTGAGATGCTATGCATACTGTGAACTGTGTTTTATGAGATTGTCAGAACTTTCGAACTGTGTTCCTCGTATTTAGTACGATACAACTGTGTTAACAATGTGTTCATAAACATTACTTTATCATGCAAGGGATGGGTTGTGCAGAGGAAGAAGTGGTTTGACCACACTGTGATCGGAGAAATAAGGGGTGAGGGGGAACTACCTCTACTGTGACCGGTTGGCTTTGCCACCATTGTGATTGGCGTTAGTAGATGGGTATTGTGACTATTTATTAGTATCATCTCATGCACTGTGTTTTATAATGACTTGTTTTTACCTTGTGTTATTTTTTTGAAACTGTGTTTTATGATTGTTGCACTTAGAGACACACTGGGCTTAATAGCTCACTCCCTTATAGCTTATCTTTCAGGTTCCTGACTCTAGGCGACCTGGTACTCGGAGGGCCTCTTGCGTATTCCGTTTTATTTCTTCATCAGTACAGATTCACAAATTTTTAATTATTATTATTATTTTTATCAGATTTGGGTTGTAATTTGGACTAGAGACTATTTGGGATTTGAGGATGTTTTCAGTATGCATGCTTTTATTATTGAACTGAATATTTTATTATACTTATGAATTTAATATTTTAATAGATGATAGCGAATTTATAAAGTATCTTTTATAGAAAAGTTAAATGATTTGTTAAATATATTGGTTTCTTGAGGGCAAAGTTTTCAATCGTTACTTCCTAAATTCGTTCCTTTCTTCTTGGCCGGGTTTAGGGGGTTACACCCCTCCCCCCCGCCTTTTTATGCAATGCAAATGGGGTGAGGGTGACATGGACGCATGGTGTCCACTTGCTTGCTTCTTTAATTTTATTTTTTAAATTTTTTCATTATAATAATATTATATCCGAAAAAATGAGTGATTATTTTGCAAAGGGTGTTAGTACGCTCCTCTCGCGTACAGATATCAGCGGTTCGATATTAAAACAGGGAATTACAGTAGCTAAAATGCTTACCGATGCGGTTACCCATGTACTGACACCTTGTGTACTTTTTGAGGGGCGTACCGATACAAAGCTAGGCGTACTGATACCCCTATGCAATTTTGCACATTTTTGAGGCGTAATATACCTTGTGTACCGATCCTTGAGGACCCCTACCAGTACGAGTGGGTTTGTAATGACATCTTAGTCGAATATATAACACTTAGGCTCAATCGAATACGCTTCAAACAACATGTAAACATCATACCAACTAATGGACTACAAAACACCACAAAAACATTAAAATATAGGCATCATAGAAGCATAAGCAACATCAAAGTAAACCTATAGGCATGACTTCTACCCCACATGCCTAAATCTTCCCAAAGCCCCCAATTCAAAGCATATATCAATTTACAAGTCCAAAACACCAAATAGAACATATCCAAAATAGGGAGTAACCAAAACAACCCTCCCAATTGCAACTTGGTCACATTGTCGTTTATTACTACGTAGTATTTATAAAACCTTAATTGAATTTGCTCAACCCTGGGATTGCTTCTTGCTTGCTCGTTGTCTGAATACTTACTTTTCTGCATTGATGAGAAAAGAGAGCGTAAGTACATCAATCTTAGTGAGGGATGCTCAAAAACTCACCAATGCGTTTAAAACATTTTACTTTCAAAACATGTATTGATTCTTATGCCAAAATATCTCATGCTCCTTTTGTCTTTCCAAAATATGCACATTAAACTCCTTGGTCACACATGTATCATGGATTTCTATCATAATATCAAGCAAACATCAATTTAAGCCTTCATATGCTAATTCGTCCAATAGCAAGGCTTAAAGAGCACCACATGTATAAATCTCATTATACAAACACAATCTATTTATAATGATACATCAATTCATATATTGGCATTAAAGTGACCGAAAACCAAATCTTTCCATTTTGTAAAACACATGGATAAATGGATTTCCCAAGTGGTTCCTTTGACCACTTCACATACATCCTCGAACCGGAGCAAATGGTACTACTACCCCTCAACGATTATGATGTATAAATCCACCAGTGGGAGAATTTGGCACACTCTTGACCCATCGACCGCTACGGTTCTCATGATGGAGATATGGCACACTCTTGATCCCTCAACACACATGAGGCAACTTATTATAGTGCACTTTAAACCCTATGGCATGCCAACTATATCCGATAACATTTTACCATTTTCACTTGCCAATATATTCTATTAAAACATATTACCTCACTGTTTTAAATATGTATCAAACCAAATAATCTTCAATGTAATAAATCATGCATTACTCATCCACAAAATCCTTTTAATAAATCATTTGCCATACTCATATATGATCATTTGAATCATATTTCTATTGAAAAACATGCATATAACAGTAGGTATTCTAAATCATAAACATGTGCATGAGAATGTATTTTGCAAAATAGAAAACAAGAGTGAGAACGTCCAATACTTACTTTCGAGCTTAGATAAGCATTTCAAGCTTAATCTAAACTCCCAAAATCACTTTCAAACCTTTATTAATAAGTAAACCTCGTTTCCACTCATCGACAACACAAAGCTCCACTTGTCGATGCGAAATCAAGCGTCTGAAGCTACCGAAACTTCACCACTCACCGCAATATCAATCTCCCCTATTTTGACCACACGATAACAAAGGATCAATGCACCATTGTGCACCCATAATCCCAGCAATACAAATTCCCAACATTGCCTCACCAAAAACCATACAACGCCTCCTTAAAACAATCAAAAACTTCACTAAACACAACCTAAACAAAGCCCAGCCATAAACCAATGATTTGAACATCTAATCAACATCAATTAACATCTAAAAACACTTCCAACTTCAGCTTATACCTCCAGCAACCTTCTAACACGCTAATCACCTCAAAATCTAACTATTCACAACCTAGAAATTAGCAATTCAATTAGTTTCGAGATTTCTTTTATAAATCTCTTCTCGTAACATTAAAAATTGTCTTAGATGTGACCTACATCAATTAAAACAACCACAAATCATATCTATAACAAAGATCTACCAATTCCTTGTTAAAACTAACTTTAAACATTTTAATCTTAATTTATTCATCAACATACATCAAAAATTGTAAAGGATCAAGAACTTGAGAATTTCAGTAAAGAACCTTTGATTAGAGGAGAGAAACAAAATCACCTCTAATGGTTGGCTTCTCCCTTAATTGGCATGATTTGAGTAAAATCTCCAAGAAAACAAGTAAGATTTGATGTAGAAATCAAAGAAATCAATTGAGAAATCAAAATGATAAGATTTGATGTAGAAATCAATTGAGAAATCAAAATGAGATCAAGATGAGTTGATTCCTGATCATTTTGGAGCAAGAAAGGTAGTTTGGCTACTGGAAAAATTGAGAGAAAAGTTGAGAGCAAAAGTGGTTACGTGAGAAAAGTAAATCATCTTTTAAAAATATTTTTAATAAAATCTATTTTATTTGTATTTAGTAAACATTTTAAAACCATTTAAAAATATTCTAAATTAACGGAAAAGTCTGATTAAAAAAATTGGCAAATTAGTTCCTTAAAGATTCTAAGTTTTGACTCTTTTACAATTTAGTCACCAAAATAGTTTTGAAAACTTTACATTTTAGTCACCAAACCAAAATGTCATTTAATTCGAAATTATTTCATTAAATGGAGTTTACAAAAACCCTCAAAATATTAATTAAATATTTTCCAATATTTCTCTATATTTTTAACTCATACTAAAACATTTATTGTGAATTAATTCCCGAAACTAATTCGAATCGCCTAATCTGATTCACCCGAACCGTCTAATCTACCTAGTTAACTTCTAAGCCCAAATTCTGGACGTTACATAACTGGGCTGATCGGGTTCACGTCAGATTTCTTTCCTCTTAAATGGCACCACAAAGTCTTCGACAAACTCATGATCTGTTTGTCACAACAACTAATCGATCCTTATGCTTCTTCTCCACCTGTCACCTGCACTAGCCACCAACACATTGTCTCTCATGTGGTCAAACAACACAAATACATCTATTAATCCCTAAATCCAAGCTCTTTTATGCAATGCATGAAAATAATAAAATAAATGAAAATTATTCATAAATGTACTTGAGTATAAGCAATTCAACTACAATATTTTGGCAATAACTTTTTTTAAATTATTATGCACAATTAGGATGAGAAATAATATATTGGGATGAGAAATTATTATGGAGGACGTGAATTGGTAGTTAAGGAACAATACGTGTGGCATGAAAATCGATTGTGGGAGGAGGATTGGCAATTGAATCTACGTGTGGTTGAAGTGCCTGACAAGATGGATGTTTGGATGTCAGATGAAGCTGTGGGATTGGTTAAGCGGGATGGAGAGGTGCAACAAAGGTTCGATATGATAATGGATGTTGGGGATCGTGGGAGGGATAATAGTTCAATAGGATCGCTTGATTTGGGGATACATATTGGGACTTATACAAATACTACAAATATAGGTAATGATCATACAAAAGTACATAATGCTCCAGAAGTTCAGGTGAATCATTTGACACAAGAAGAACGAGGTGAAGCAGAGTCTAGACCAAAAAAGAAGGGTTGTGGAGACCACGTAAGAACATATCGAAGCAGCAAAAAGTAGTTAAGGGTTCATTAACCGACTCAGATTTTCTTAATAGAAGGCAAGCTATCTTGTGTGAAGCACGGGAAACTGTAAATTTGGGGAAATTATTAGGGGCCACAACTATAGGGAAAGAGATGGTCAAAGATATTGCGCAAATGATCGAGGCTCGTGAGCGAGGCAAATAGGGCAAAGACATAAGGGTATTGTCGTCGAAACGTGAGAGGATCGGGATCGTCGGCAAAGAAAAGAGCGATAAATTGTTTTGTGGCACATATTGCTAGCTGATTTTCTTATTTCAGTCGATGGATGGTGATTTGAAAGTGTATTTATCCATGAGTACCCTCAACCATTTGTTAAGTATCTAATCTTTGTTTGGTTGGCATTGGATCCTTTAACAACTTGGGAATTGTGATGACTCTTTTAGTAGCTTTGACAATGTGACTGCATTAGTAATGGTTATTAAATAAGCTCTTTAGGAGCAGGTTAGATGGGTTTGGAAATGTACCTATATGATAAAAGATTTTTGGATCGTGTGTTGTATATGAGGAGATGGCTTTCTTCGATGTGAAAGGATTGTGTGTGCACTTGGTAAAAGGCAACGCTTTGATTGTTTGATCTAGATGATGGATTTTTGGTTGGAGGTCGACTAGTGATGCTTTTCAAAGGATGTCGCAATCACTTGTCAGAGATATGGTTCAATTCTAGAGGATTATCTACTATTGAGACTATTAGGTTGAACTAGAGTGATTTGTTGGCTTTTTGTGATGTTTTATATGTAGGCATTGTGTTTTTGGGTAGGTTGTGAGTGCGGAGTTTAAAGCTTTGGGTGTGTTTTGGTGTCACATTTTGTTTTGGGTTGTGTTTCTAGTTGATTGTGTTGCACTCTTTTCCTCCTTCCGATGTGGATGAGATTTTTGATGAGGCACAATCAATATTAATAGGTCTATGATTTTATGTATGATTTTTTTGAGATTGTCCTTCAACACCTCTTAATAAAATCATATTTACCAATAAAAAAACATTGTTTTATATACTTAAATATTTTCAATTTTAGAATCCAACCAAAATTTATTTACAACATATACTTGGCAAGGGTATGATTTCATAGTACTTTCATTATTGTCTTCATTGTTTGATTCTTGAGAACAATGACCATCTAAAGAAAGGGAAATGTCAAATAACGAGGGAAGCCACCAGTGAAGGAAGCAAAATGGAACTATAGTCAAAGAACATGTAGAAGTCAAACTTTTTTTTATACAATTGTGACTGATTGCTCACAGAAAGGTTATATAGATTTGTAGTCACCGGTGATAGTCATGGGATATTCATACTCAGTGGCGGAACTTTGTAGGAACATGTGGCGGCCATAATCTTCCACAATTTGGAAATTTTATAATTTAGTCCTTTTGAATATTCAAAAAATATAATTTGACCCTCATAATTTTTTAGAAATTCGTATTAAGTTTAATTTTTTATTAAATATTCTCATAATTTTAAAAAGTTTTCATTAAATCTTTCAAAATTTTAAAAAATTTAATGAGACCACAAAATTTTTGAAAAAAATATAAATTAAACCCTCAAAAATTTTAAAATTTCAATTTAAACTTTTATTTAAAAAATTAAGTTGACCCACTTAATTTCGTTAGAATGTGAATTTAACTTAGAACTCTACTTAAGTAAGTTCTAACTCAGCTAGACCTAGAGCTAGTTCAGACCGTGGGAGGCGTTAGCATCGACGTTAGAGCTTTGGCCGCTAGAGGTGTGTTCTATGTTTGTGCTATATTCTGTAAAATGTTTTACAACTTTGCATGACTATTTTCTGTGTTGAGATTTCACTGAGATTTGAGATGTTGCGCATACTGTGAACTGTGTTTTATGAGATTGTCAGAACTTTCGAATTGTGTTCCTCGTATGTAGTACGATACAACTGTGTTAACAATGTGTTCATAAACATTACTTTATCATGCATTGGATGGGTTGTACAGAGGAAGAAATGGTTTGAGCACACTTGATTAGAGAAATAAGGGGTGAGGGGGAACTACCTCCACTGTGACCGGTTGGCTTTGCCACCACTGTGATTGCCGTTAGTAGATGGGTATTGTGACTATTTATTAGTATCATCTCATGCACTGTGTTTTATAATGACTTGTTTTTACCTTGTGTTATTTTTGTGAAACTGTGTTTTATGATTGTTGCACTTAGAGACACACTAGGCTTAATAGCTCACTCCCTTATAGCTTATCTTTCAGATTCCTGACTCTGGGCGACCTGGTACTCAGAGGGCCTCTTGCGTATTTCGTTTTATTTCTTCATCAGTACGGATTTACAAATTTTTAATTATTTTTATTTTTATTATATTTTTATCAGATTTAGGTTGTAATTTGGACTAGATACTATTTGGGATTTGAGGATGTTTTCAGTATTCATGTTTTTATTATTGAATTGAATATTTTATTATACTTATGGATTTAATATTTCAATAGATGATAACGAATTTATAAAGTATTTTTTGTAGAAAAGTTAAATAGTTTATTATAAATATTTTGGTTTCTTGAGGGCAAAATTTTCAATCGTGACTTCCTAAATTCAGCCCTTTTCTTCTTGGCTGGGTTTAGGGGGTTACATTTAGTGGTATCAGAGCTGCGTTCAACCCTCGGACTGTGAGGATCACACAGAAAAGTTTAAATTAAAAAAAAGGTTTTCAATTTTGTTTAAAGATTTTTGCATGCATTTAAAAATGTTTTGGGTAAATGGGAAACTTTCTAAATAATCGGTTACCTAATTATTAATTTAAGCGTTTTGAAAATTTTGAGACTCTGGTACCAGTTCTAATCTCTAGGTTCTGATTCTTGTAGATAGAGACTATGCCACCCCGTAGGAATGTTAGACTTGCTTCGGTTAGAGGATGAGGCCGAGGTCGTACAACTGCTGCCGCTAGTGAACCGCCTCCTGTTGTTGATCATACGGGCAATCAGGAGGAGATACAGAATTCGGGAAGGACCTTGCCACCTAAAGGACAACGAATTGTGAGTCAACAGTCTGGTGATGGTGATGCTCATAATCAACAGCTACTTGGTGAGGACTTGCTGGATTCTAATGACTGTGAGACTGTTAAGTTGGATAGTGCTACCATTAATCAGAAGTTGTTGCATTATTTTCGAGATCAGTCAGAAATTAAGTTGACCCACTTAAACTCTTTTGAATGAAAATATCATGATTCATTTTTTTCATTTCTTCAGTCTGCTTAAACCTTTTCTTGTTTACGTCATGCACAGTTTGGGTTGTGATGCTTTCATAAATTTAATTTGATTGAAATACGAGAAAATTTAAAATTTTTTATTTAAATCTATTCGAAGCTATCTCAAATCGGTTCGAATAATCCATTTTATCATTTCAAAAAGTATAAATTATTAAAAAATATAGAAACTCTTTTTTTAATAGAAAAATATAGGAACTCTTCTATATGTTTTGAATAAATTTATATAAAGATATTAGTTTCATTAATAAATTTTAAATTTCAATAGAATCAAGCCAATCCGAACTTAAATGCAATTTTTCCAAGCCTGGTCGGGCTATAAGCAGATAGTCTGGATCTTGAACAAGTTTACTCTCTTGCAGATATATTTGCAGGGGCGGATCTTGGTATGGCGGTTTGAGGGGGCTTAATCAAAAAATTTAAAAGATTTAGAGGTCTAATCAAAATTTTGAGGATTTAGTGAGATTATTTTTTAAAAAAATTGAAGTTCTAATTAAAGTTTTTTTTAAAATTTTGTGAGACTTAATGAAAATTTCAATAATTTTTAAAAAAATTAATTGAATATATTCAAAAAATTTAAGACTTAATGAACATTCCTAACAAATTTGTAGGGCCTACTTAAAGTTATTAATAAAATTAAGGAGTATATTTTAAATTTTCCCAAACCTTGGAGGTGCCAAGGCCCCCACTAGCTTGGCTTGAGATCCGCCTCTGCATGTCTGTGATAGATCACGATTTTAAATTTTTCTTTTTCTTTTCGGTTCAAATTTTAGCTCTCACTATAGGTTAGATTTCATTATTTATTAAATACTGAATATAAAAATATATTTTATATTAATATTTTTATATTTAAATTTAAATAATTGTTAACAAAATTTAAGCCTCACCTAATTAGTAAAGAGAGAAATAGGATCTACTTACACAGTGTAAGAATTTTTAAGTTTTACACGTTTTTAAAATCGTTAGATGAGTGAAATGAATGGCTGAGATTAACAGTAGGATATGTGAAGATTATCACTTGAAAAAAAGTAAAGAGTTAATCTCAGCCATCCATTTCACCCATCCAACGATCCAAAAAATGTGTAAAACTTAAAAACTCTTACACTATGTAAGTGGTATATATATATGAGATAGAATCCTCTTACACTGTGTAAAACTTGAAAGTTTTACACCTTTTTTGGACCGTTGGGTGAAGGAAAATGGATGGATGTGATTAACAATAGAAAATGTGAAGATTATCACTTAAAAAAAGATAATGAAATAATCTTATTCATTTATTACCGTCATCCAATGGTCCAAAAAAGGTGTAAAAGTAATTGAGTTTTACACAATTTAAGTGGATCCTAACCCTATATATATATGGGATATGATCCACTTACACAAAATGTAAAATTCATAGTTTTACACGTTTTGTGGATTGTTGGATGGATAAATGGATGGCTGAGATCAACTCCTTATTTTTTTTCAAATGATAATGTTCACATAACCCACTATTAATCTCAGTCATCCATTTCACTCATCCAATATCCAAAAAAACGTGTAAACGTTAAAAGCTCTTACACTGTGTAACAAGATTCTCTCTCTCTCTCTCTCTCTCTCTATATATATATATATATATATATATATATAGGATTAGGATCCACTTACATGATGTCAAACTCATTTGGTTTTACACTAATTCATGGCCATTGGATGAGTGAAATGGATGGATGAGATGAAGTTGAAAATAAGGAGATTTTTAAAGAGAAAAATAGGAGTGTTTAATCGCATCCATCCATTCCACTCATCCAATGGCCACGGATTAGTGTAAAACCAAATGAGTTTTACACCATGTAAGTAGATCTCATCCCATATATACATAATCCGTTTACAAAGTGTAAGAGTTTTTAAGTTTTACACGTTTTTGATCGTTGGATAAGTGAAATGAATGGATGAGATTAACAGTAGGATATTTGAAGATTATCACTTGGAAAGAAAGTAAGGAGTTAATATCATCCATCTATTTCACCCATCAAACGATACAAAAAACGTATAAAACTCGTAGTTTTACATTGTGTGTAAGTGGATCCTAACCCATATATATGTGTGTGTGTGTATGAGATAAGATCTTCTTACACTAAGTAAAACTTGAAAGTTTTACACTTTTTGGACCGTTGGATGAAGGTAAATGGATGGATGAGATTAACAGTAGAAAATGTGAAGATTATCACTTGGAAAAAAATAAGGAAATAATCTTAGCCATTTATTACCACCATCCAATAGTCCAAAAAATGTGTAAAAGTATTTGAGTTTTACACAATGTAAGTGGATCCTAATATATATATATATGTTCACAAAAATCAATACCAAATTAGTAATTTGACCTTTGAATAAGTCTATTACTCTTTGTTAAAATTATTGATATTATCTATAATATATTAAAAATCAATATTTTGAACCAACTAGAGTTAGGTGTAATGACAAGGTATATAGTTGTCTGAAGGAGTGAATTCAAGTTCGAACCTCAGAGACGACATTGTTTGGTAGAATGTTAGGATATTTGCATTGATATAATAATTGAAAAATAGTTTTGGACTAAATTGAAAAGATTTCAAAAATGTTTTTAAGTCCAAACAACTTGAAAATATGCTTGAGGAGTTTTCAAAAGGTTTGAGAAGTGTTAAAAACATTTTAAGTAGCCAAACTCAAGTTTTCAGCATGCCCGTACCGATTTGGTCACACCCTGTATCGATACACTTTAGGATTTCAAATATAGTAATTTTTTAGAACCAAAAACCCATATCGATACAGGCTTAGGCGTATCGATACGGTGAGGGTCGTACTGATACACGTATAGGTGTATTGATACCTTATATTTTAAATCCCCAACGGCTAGTTCAAAACCCCCAACGGCTATTTCCTTGCAGCGCATTGAAACACTGTTTCGATACCGCTACAGTACAAGAGCGTACCGGTACACTCTATAGGTGTATCGATACACTAAGGCTGGCGAGCATAATGGCTATAGTTTGAAGGACGCGTACCGATATGACAACCCCCTGTAGCGATACGACAAGCTCCAAAACTACATTTATTAAGGGAAATAGAGTCTCCAACGGCTCCAAATCATCCCCAACGGTCTCCAACAGCTAGAAAATCATTTGGGAGTATAAAAGGACCCTTCAAGCACCTGGAAAAGCTAATGATCAAATTTCCAAAATCTATTATGATTGTAAAAGAGTCTTAGTGCTTAATTCTCATTCTTTCATAGACTACACTTGTTGAGCTTAATTGTTAATGTATGCTTAAGTGTATTAGGATTTGGGTGAGTACTTAAAGAGTGCAAACACATACCTTGTAGAGAGGATTTATTGTTTTCTTTATTTCTCTTGTTGTAAGGATTTCCAAAGCTTGGGTTGTAAGATTTGGATGCTAGACTTGGTAATTGGGTCTAGGTTGTAAAGGTTGCCTCCTAAGCCTTGTAAAAGGGGAATAAGTTCGTAGTGAATTTGGGAAATCCTTAGTGGGGAAGCTAAGGTAGTGGATGTAGGCTTTGGTTAGAAAGCCGAACCAGTCTAAATTATTGTGTCAATTGTTTTATCTTTTTGCTTCCACCACCAACACCCAAGTAATCACCTCTCCACCATTTGGCATGCAATTTCGGTTGATTCATCGAGCCCAACAATTGGTATCAAAGCGAGTCTCAATCGTGAAGGATTAACATCCTATTGAGGCGATCCGACAAGCTCTACCAACCAACAATATCAACCGGTGAAATGGCTAGAGGTTATACATTTGTCCAATTCGAAGAAGGCCGCTCAACCATGTGTCATCCACTCTTCAAAGGAGGTTTCTACTTCCAATGGAGCCACCAAATGAAGTATTTCATCAAAGCTCTCGACTTCGATCTTTGGGGAATTATAGAAGATGGATTTGTAGAAGTTCCTAAGAAGAAGAATAATAAAAGTTCAAATGACACGAGAAAAGTCAAGGCGATGCACACTCTTCTTTATGGACTAAATGAAGAGGTTTCCAAGAAAATCTCCACATGCAAAAGTGCCAAAGAGATATAGGAGAAACTTGAGAAACTCTACAAGAAAGAAGAGATGAAACGTGCAAAAGTGGATGATGAAATGGCTCATGTAGAGCCTAAGGTATCTTCTAATTCATCACCTTCAATTTCATATTCATTTGATGAATTGCAAGATGCTTACGATAATTTAGTTTTAGAATTTAAAAATCACATTTTGAAACACAAGAAATCAATTTCATCTTTGAAAATTCAAAATGATTTGATTTCTAAAACCAAGGATGAACTTGAAGCAAAACTCAAGAAGTTTGAACAAAAGAATTTTGACTTACAAAATTTGCTTCAAAGTTTTGAAAAAGATCATCAAAAGGAAGTGAATGATCTTAAGAAAGAAAAAGATTTGATTTCTAAGGAATTAGAAAATAAAAATAATTTTGGAAAATCAAACTTTTATCAAAGACAATCTAGTGTCCCTAGATTTTTTAATGGTAAATGTTTTAGAAGTATTTGGGTCCCAAAAGGACTAATTACTTCAACTAAAAAGGATGAAACTAAAAAATGGCTAAAGGGACTAAAGTTTGTGCTACTAATGCCTATGGATCCAAAGCAATTTGGATACCAAAAATCAAATGAGTGTCTTTTATAGGTGTGATGGAGCTTTGATCGACAAGTGATGAAATTAAGGGGGAGCTCTATACGCACAAGGGAGATCACTTGAAGAAGGAAGGCTTCACATCCTACCTTTGGTTCAAGTGGTAAAATTAGTTGAATTTTAATTTGTTTTTTTAATTCAACTAGTGTATCATATATTTTTTGGACTAACCTTTCATTTGATGCTTGAGTAAGGGAAGCCTATTTTAACAAAACATAATTTTGTCCAAATTTGTTTTAAAATTCTCCATTATTATGGACTTAAAAGTTTTTAAACTTTGGTTTGAACCATTTTTGATATAACAAAAGGGGAGAATGTTTTGAAAAATTGAATTTTCAAAACAAAAACCACGAATGTCGAAAGTGAACCATAAAATAGATATCACGTCAATATTAAAAAAACTTCAAAACATTGATTTTTTTTGCTATAGTAAGAGAAATTATATCATAGGCCCTACTCGCCACGTCATTTATGGTCTCAACCAATAAAAATCATCTATTTCATTAATTTTTTTTGTCATCTTTTTACCAAGTGAATCTTCATTCATATTTACTGTAAATTAAATTAAAAGATTCACTTGATAAAAAGATGACATGGAAAAAATTAATGAAATGGATGATTTTTATTGGTTGAGACCATGAATGACGTGACGAGACGGTCCTATAATATAATTTCTCCTATAGTACATAGTTTTATCCGTGTATCAAAATGGCAAAACTCTAACAAAATGGAAGGTTGAGATACTAAATGGGGTGGGGGGGGGGTTAGATGACAAACTAACATAATTTATATAGCAAGGACTAAATATATAAAATAACCCTTATAACAAACTAATAATGCTAATAAGGGATTAAGAAAGAAAGAAGAAAATACAACTTTAGAAAATTTTGATGAAACAAAAGCCATTGCAAGCTTTCTATAAATAATGAATGTCTCTCCTAATGCCTATTTTCTTGGCTGACATTTGGGTGTTCATTTTTTAATTATACCATCCCAATTGAATAAAAACCTTGTTATCAACAAACCTTAGTTTGGGCCATCAACTTTTCGACGCTGAGCAAATGGGCGGAACAAATTCAGGTTTCAGACCTCTAACTCTTGTCTTCATTCATTTCTACCCATTATTTCAGCAGATGTTAAATCTTGTTGTTATTAGGAAACAAATTCAATCACATCTGCACATGATCATGCCATTAAGCCTTGCATGTAAAAATAAAATTGTTCTCATCATGAACTTGACATTTAATTTAGTTGATGCTTGTAATTGGATAAATTTCTGAGATAATGTTCTCGAAAAATACAATGGCTAAAATGGGATGAAAGAAAAATCATTTTTTTTCGTCTATGAATGTTGCTACAGTATCCTTACAAAGTCGTATTTTCTTTCCAACGATATTAGAAAAGTGGCATAACTACACCGATGACTTTGGAGTGGCATGCTCAAGGGAAACTAGTCTTGCTTTCCCGACGAATTCCCTTAAAAAAATCAACCCCAAAAAGTTGTGTAGTTAAGACGACTTTTCAATGTCAGTCGAAAAGAGAAAATGAATTTACAAGAGTACTGTAGCAACATTCCTAGACAAGAAAATAATTTTCTTTCCCCATTTCAGCCTTTTTTTTCAAAACATTATCCCAGAAAATAATTATTATCTTACCTCTCTTCTTTTTCCTCCTTTGTTTTAACAAAATAAAGTATTTATTCTCTTACCTCTCTTCTTTTTCCTTTTAACGTAGAAGAACAATATCATATTCAGAGCTTATTTAGCGTTGGTTTAACAGTTTTTTAAGTTAAAAGCTGCATGAAATGCTAAATGATGATAGTCAATGGGATTCAAATCCACATACTAATGAAGACAGGGACATGGTTTTCATAAAATTCATTTGTTTTTATTTAAATTCATTCTAAGTATTTTTGCATTGCATTTTGTATCAGATCAGTATAAGAGATGAAAGGCTTGAAGGGAAGATTTCTGAAGAAACTCAAATTGATTCCTACAATCAACTCTTTGATAAAAGGCTTTAGCTTTAATACTTTCTGCAATCAAAATTACCATAGTCCACCAGTTTACAAAGACCAAGAGTGCAAAATCAACCCAGAACCAGTTATTGATTCTGAAGATCAAAAGGGTAAAGAAACTGATTTGGACATTGATGTTCGTCACCAGGATACTAATAAGCCTACACCAAAGCTAGAAGATCAAAAGGTTAAAGAAACTGATTTGAACATTGATGCTGGCCACCAGAATACTAATAATCCTACACCCAAGATAGAGATCAAAGAGGATCATTCCCGGCTTCCGGTCTCCTCGGACACCATTGTCAAAGACGAAACCATACCCGAAACAGTGAAGATTGAGACTGCAGACCATCCATCCTTAAAAGATTTTGAAGAGAAATGTCCACCAGGTGGGGAAGATTCAGTGGTTTTATACACAACAAGCTTGAGAGGGATAAGGAAAACATTTAAAGATTGCAGCTGTATCAGATATCTTTTGAGCAGTTTCAATATTTTGGTTCATGAAAGAGATGTTTCAATGGACATGGAATTCAGGGAAGAACTGTGGAGGTTGTTTGGCGAACAAATAGTCCCTCCCAAGTTGTTCATCAAAGGGAGATACATAGGAGGAGCTGATGAAGTCATTGGACTCCATGAAGAAGGAAAACTCAAGAAACTATTGAAAGGAATACCTTCAATACATATCCCTTGCGGGGAATGCGCCAATATGCGGTTCCTGGTTTGCCCCAATTGTGATGGCAGCCGCAAGGTTTTCGCACAAACCGAAGATATTGCCGAACTATGCTTGCAATGCCCTGATTGCAATGAGAATGGATTGGTCAAATGCTCTGTTTGCAGCTGAAAAACGTTCAACTCTTTTACAATATATTTCACCTTTTTGTATACCCTTTGACTTGATGTTGTTGTATACTTTCCTTTGCCTTTTTGTCTTATAGATCTCATTTGCAGGTTTGGATATAGTTTCCATGTATATCAAGAAAATGATGAATTTTTTTGCAATATTTTTTTTATCAACTGATATAAATGGGCTACATCCCGAGGTCTTTGTTTTTTGAAATATCTGATTTTTTTTTTTCATTTGTAAAGCACACTGAAAAATTTATACTGGTACGTGGAAATACTTATAATGGTACATTGTTGCATCAGCTTGCGCTAAACACTGTCATGGAAAATAGAGTTTTGGATGCTATTGTCACCATAAGCATTCTTTTATTCTTGTACAAACTTAAGGAAATGTTTTTTTTTTTAATTTTCCTTTTACTCTCCTTTGTCATCTTTAATTTTGTTCGTTCTTTCTTATTTAGTGCATACTTTAAATACTTAATTTTGGCAAGAACAATTTTTTGTTTAGAATGGTTGTTCAGAATAACCATCGTTCGAGTTGGAGACTAGCTATGTTAGTTCGGAAGAACTATATTAAAAACAACTTCAATTTAGAATAGTTGCATTCAGTGTAACCGTTATTCAAAAATAGCTCTTGTTTAGAACTATTGTCGTACACAACCAGCTATGTTGAGAATTATCACCGTTCAAAATAATTGCTCTTTAAGAATTATTTATATTAAGGACAATTTTTATTAATGGATAACTATATAATAAAAATATTATATATCGATATGCGCTGCTAATATTACACACCACTATATATTTCATTTTTTGAAAAAAATTAGGAGACCAAAGCGCAATTAATCATTATAAATCGAAATAGAATTTAAAATAAGGATGTGGAGGTGATGTTTGTTTCCTCCTTGCTTGAGTGATAGTGTTTTTTTATTCATTTCCAGTGGGTTGGAAAAGATGGGCTATGGAATTGGTTGTGGTAGTGAGCAGAGCTCATTGGGCTACAAATTTAAGCTCTACTTTTACAACATTAGATGAAGAAAAATGAAAAATACATAATTTTGTTTGTCAAATTTTAATGCTTCAAAGCGGCAGGAAGCTTGTTGTCAAAAAAAAAAAAAAAAAGCGGCATGAAGCTTGCCTTCTCTTATTTCGTTTCGGCCTGGGAAATAAAGAAGGAAATAAAAGCCAAATATCTTTGAGGATTAAATATCAAAGAGATTACATTGTTTCTTACTGCTCTGAATCGTGTACTGATTAGTCGAGTCTAAAAAAGCATGTATTTCTCTGCTGTCAAAGATTTTTGAAATTCGTAGGTGTTGGTTTGAAGCATTTAACGTTTTTGAAAAAAGAATAAGGATTTTTAAGACAAATTCATGAGAAGAATGAAAAGGATTGTTAATCGCATCATTGGGTATTCAAGCCCAGCCATAGAGAAGACAGAATTCTCGATAAAGGGAAAAATGGTTAATTGTGTGGGCAAAATTGGGAAAATATTGGAAACTAATTTTAATTTTAGAGAAATAGAGTGTCTTAGACTATATTTGAGAGAATACGACAAAATTTACAGTGGAAAAAAAAGTTTCCAGCCTGCAGCTGGCGACATTGTGTACTTTTAATTATTTGCTGGTTGAAGCCATGTGCATGACTGAAAAGCTGGCAAAGCTGGTTGCACAGCACATGCAGGCTGCACATGGGTGCAGCTTTGTCGCCACCTACAGCTGGCGACAGAGTAACATCGGGCATGGCGGGCATGCGCGGGCAAGACTTCGGGTAGCTGCAATCTTCCCTATATAAAGATATCAAGCATATTTTTTTCCGAAACAAATTGGGCAAAGAAAAGAAAAGTTTGTAGAGAAGTTTAAATATTTGAAGAAAAATTCGGGGAAAAAATTATTGTTCTTTTAAGTTCGAGTAAGTAAGTTTAATTTATTTTATTGTAATTAATTTATAAATTATTATTTTTATGTAGTTGTTTTATTAATTTTTTAAAATTTTTCTTTGTAGGAAATCTAAGTTGATTTAAGGAAGATATTTGATCAAATTTTGGAGTAAGTAAGTTTATTTTATTTACAAGTTAAGTTTATATAACTTATTTTATTTGAAAAGTAATATTTAAATTGATAAAATTTGATAAATAATGTTATTAGAAAAGAATATTGAGGGAACATGGGTACCTTAGGTTTATTTTGGTTTTTACGGCAAAAACTACAATGTTCTTAAAGAACGCTTGTATATAATGGGAAAAGTTTGTAGAGAAGTATAAATATTTGAAGAAAAATTCGGTGAAAAAATTATTGTTCTTTTAAGTTCGAGTAAGTAAGTTTAATTTATTTTATTGTAATTAATTTATAAATTATTATTTTTATTTAGTTGTTTTATTAATTTTTTAAAATTTTTCTTTGTAGGAAATTTAAGTTGATTTAAGGAAGGAAGATATTTGATCAAATTTTGGGGTAAGTAACTTTATTTTATTTACAAGTTAAATTTATATAACTTATTTTATTTGAAAAATAATATTTAAATTGATAAAATTTGATAAATAATGTTATTAGAAAAGAATATTGAGGGAATAAGGGTACCTTAGGTTTATTTTGGTTTCTACGGCAAAAATTACAGCGTTTTTAAAGAACTCTTCTATATAATGGGCAAAGTTTGTAGAGAAGTATAAATATTTGAAGAAAAATTAGGGGAAAAATTATTGTTCTTTTAAGTTCGAGTAAGTAAGTTTTATTTATTTTATTGTAATTAATTTATAAATTATTATTTTTATTTTATTAATTTTTTAAAAAATTTCTTTGTAAGAAATCTAAGTTGATTTAAGGAAGGAAGATATTTGATCAACCAATCAGGTATTTTTAGGTTTATTTATTTGTTTTATTATTTTGTTTATAATATTTTTTATAAATTTTGCCAATATATTTTTTGTTAACATAAATTTTTATTTGTGTAGGGAGTTTAATTTTGTTGAAGAACAAATTTATCATACTTTGTTGTTTTTGTTAATATAAATCCGGTAAATTTTTGTCATTTATTAAATTTTAATTACTTAATATTTTTTAATAGTTACTGTTTTTTTACATATATGTAGTAGTTTATGTATTAATAAATTTTAATAACAAAATTTTAATATATGGTTTTGACTGTTTTCTTTTTCAATATGTAGTTAGAATGAGCTCATCAACATATTGTGACACTGAATCGTAGTTGGTCGTTGGGGCGAATCGCTTGCTAATTTCAGTGAGGATGAAGAAAATATTGTGCCTATAACGGAAGATGATGAGGTTCATTTACTCGAAGCTAATGATGTTGAGGCTATTATGACAGATATTACTAAGGGTAATGGTCTGGATGTTGAAGATGATGTTTGGGCTGCGGCTGTCGCTAGGCTTGGGTTGGGAAATGATCAGCCTGTTTGGGGTTATGTTGAACCAGAGTCCGAGCAACCGGAACCCATTTAACCAGCTTATGAACCTCCAGCCCGTATGTATGAGGTGGACTATGTAACACCCTCAACGTATATTCGATGATTAAATACACATTGAAGATGTTACTAAAGTTTTTAGCTGATTTCTTGACTTGTAAATTTTTTTAACTAGTTTAGTAAAATAACTTTTCCTCGGTTCCATTAAATTACAAACCTGTCTAGTGTCACCTAGTTTCGACCATGAATTGGTTAAATAAATATTTAAGACAATTATTAACATGAATATATAATTTAGGGTGGAAACTATGTGTGCTACCTAGACCCTTTCCTCGATTTTAAAATCGCTATTCTATTAGCATTAACTACGTAATAATTATACCAAATCCAATTACTAAGAGTTTTAAAACCATATTATCCATCCATAATACTTAGATTACAAGCCCACATAAAATAAATAAACTAACTTATAAGTTTAGTAATACAAAACAACTGCAAAATTTAAAATACGAGTACATGCCCACTATACTACGATGTAAGTGTACGTACTATTGCTTATAAGCAATAACTCAATTTCCAAAAGTGCAACTCCTTCTTCGATAAGTGTACATACTATTGCATGTATATATATTTAAAGTCATAATATCATTCTTACTTTATCGGTAATAAATACGATAGATTTACTGGCCTATCTACTTGCATAAAAACATTTTATGATTTATAGCCCAAAGTACAACTTCATGTGAACCTATGGTATACGAGTCATCACGACACCGTAGTGTCTACGACGCCGTAGCATCTGCATCGCCGAAGCGACTGAGATGAGTACGTACTCAAGGACGCTCTTTGGTCCTCATAATCGCACATTAGCATCTAAGTCGACACCGAAGTGTCTAAACATCACTGAAGTGACTGAAACGCACCGTAGTGCTAGGACGCAGCTACTAAGACTCTATGGATATCCAACTATAGCAAAGACTCTCACACTAGTACTCGGGCATAGCAGTGTAATAATTCGTTAATCAATATCCAATCCATGAGTAATATCATGCATAATTCGATAATGGGTAGTTCATACCCAAAATCTAAAATTCGATTTATCTTAGATAAACCATTATGCCATATCAATGTATCACAAATGCCATTTAATATTTCATGCCATTTGCATAACTTTGATTAACATACATTTTCATTAATATCAAGGTCGACTTATCGCAAGTCATCCTATTTGTAACATGTCATAAATGCATATAATGCAAAATACTGGGCCTCACTAAGCTAGTTCACTACGTTTTCTTTGCCTCTTTTATCTCGAGGTTCCTTGTCCTGCTCGAATGCTGCAAATTTACCCATCGAACATATACAATAACATGCATGTTAGATTTTTTCTTTTAATCTAACACTGCTTAACTATAAAATACTAGTATAATTATTCGAATATAAAAATTTTCCAAAAATTTCCCCTTTTTCTCCCTTAGTAACCGAATAGTCTATTTTGGTCCCTAGTGACCATTTTGCACCTTTTTGCAATTATTCAAGCTCGAATCACAATTACTCCATAATTCTATCATTTTCACTAACTTTTACTCAATGCCTTTCAAACCACAAACCTTTGTTAAAGTGACATTTTAGTCACTAATTACACACAAAAGTTTGCAAACTTGTACTAATTAATCAATCCAACATTTTTACAATGTTTCTCAAAATTTTTCTTCTAATTTAATCCTTGGCCGAATTGGTCACTAAACCTTCCTATGGTTGTTTTCATTCAAACAACATTATAATATTCTCAAAATAAATTTTCCAACCCATATTCTTCATTTCCAAGAATTAACACTTAAAACCCCAAATTCTTCCTAAATGGCAAAATGGGTGCCTAAACTTTTCAAGGACTTTATTTTAGTCCTAATGCCATAATCAAGCTTGTAATTTCATAATCTCTTCAAATCCACCACTAGAATAATTTTCACAATATTTTCCCTAGTTTACCGAGCGTGCCAAAATAGTCACTTAGAAGACTAGTTGAGGATTTTTCATTCAAACATCAAAATCAAGCTTGTAGAATCGTAATTCTTCCATATTCATCCTTAATTTCAAAATCCTAAATAAAATCCCAAATTCTAGGGTTACGGTTTATGTCTTCAAACATGAAATAAATCTAAATATAATCTTGATTTCAACTCCACAACACTTGATTTACTTAAATCAATCTTCAATCTCAACATAGAACATGAAACCCTATTTTCTCTCTCATCAATAACATGAACAAATCTTCAAATTACCATGCAAAATTACTATCAACAGAAAGAACATTAATCGTAGATCATTTTTTTCCAAAGCAACATACCTTGATTCTAACTTTGAAGCCTTCAAAATGCCTAGGAAAAATTTTGTGTATTTTTCTCTTTTCTTTCTTGGTGGTTTCGAAATGTAGGAAATAAGATGAACTTATTTTTGTTCATCTTTTATCTTATTAATGCCAATTGTTTTTAATTAAATGAATATTAAATTCATTTAATTACTTAAGTCCAAATAATCCTCCAACTAATTCCTATTTTCTAATTTTCCATTATGTAAAAGTAGAACTAAATCTAGTTAGAATCCAACTAGAAATATTAAAATATTCATAAAAATAATATTTTATGAATTTTCCATGGCTTATGGAACTGTCTTTAAAATTCCAATTCGATCCGATTATCAGATAATCACTTACTACAATTTTCTATTTTTCAAACTATCGGATCAAATCTGAAATTCTCATAAATTCTAATTTCCATAAATAAATATGGTTGATATACAAAATACTCCATAATTTTGTAAAAGTCAAAATCTTGAAATTTTGACTCAGTCCAATATATTGATAATTTACCCAAATTTTTTATCGGATAAAATTCTCTTAATAATCCTTTATCAGATATCCATATGAATAATATTAACTCGAATTGATTTCTTTTTATCAGTCTCAAGTACTGACATGAGACCTTCCCAATAGGTCACTCATCCTATGCCCTAAGCACGCTTAACATTGCAGTTCGATCGAAATCTGATATCTTATACTGCATTTTTATTCGAATCAAATATCTGCTTATCACTAATTTGTTCAATCAAAAATAGATTTCCACATAAATCCATTACCAGAAATCTAATTATACAGATCAACTTCCTGTAACCAGTACTACTTATCTACAGAATAAAAATATTTAATGGTAAAAATATTCCATTAGGTGCCTATACTTTTCCCATCGGATTTCAACCAAACTTCGCAAGCACCCTTTTTTCTTACTCTCTATCACAAGGTACTCTAAATTCTCAGAAATTCTTTCCCTAGAGTCCATAATTAAAGAAATCCTAACTTTTATATTTTGTCATTTTAGTCACTAAGTTAGCTTTTAAGCCCTTATCTTAGAGCTAAATGACTCTTAAACAACGTAGCAAATTTTGGGGTATTACTTTATCCCCCTTAAGAAAATACGTCCTCGAATTTTAAAACGTACCTAATTTAAATAGTCTCGGGTACTGCTCTCTCATTTTCTCCTTGGTCTCCCAAGTTGCCTCTTCCACTTTGTGGTTCCTCCAAAGGACTTTGACCAATGAAATTTTCTTATTTCTCAATTCTTTGACTACAGATGATAAAATCTCCATTGGTTCTTCTTCATATGTTAAATCAGGTTGCAATTCAATCTCCTCTAGAGTGATAACATGCGAGGGATCTGATCGATACCTTCACAACATAGATACATGAAATACATCATGGATCTTGCTTATCTCTCAAGGTAAGGCTAGTTGATATAAGCCACTAGTCCAACTCTTTTGAGAATTTCATAAGGTCCAATGAATCTGGGACTTAGTTTCCGTTTTCGACCAAAACATAGTACTTTCTTCCAAGGTGAGACCTTCAGGAATACTTTATCTCCAACTTGAAATTTAACATCCTTTCTCTTTTTGTCTGCTATGCCTTTAGTCGATCCGCGGATGCTTTGAGATTATTCTGAATAATCTTCACTTTATCTTCCATTTCTCGGGTTAAATCAATCCTACCTATTTTGGGCCATGAAGAACATTTCAATCCTGTAATTTGAACCAATTAAGAGGAGTTCTGCACTTTCTTCCTTAATGTGCTTCAAACGGTGCCATTTTGATGCATGTCTGGTAACTGTTATTATATGCGAATTCAGCTAATGGCAAATACCTTTCCCATGATCCACTGAACTCATTAATGCAAGCACGTAACATATCTTCTAAAATCTGGATCGTTTGTTCTAACTGCCCATCCGTTTACTGATAGAATGCAGTACTAAAATTGAATTTTAGTACCTAAAGCTTCGTGTAATGCTCCCCAAAACCTCGAGGTAAACCTCGGGTCTCTATCTGATACAATCGATACTGGGACACCATGTAGTCGAACTATTTCTCTGATATACAATTATGCGTACTTTCCTATTGAATAATCCATACGAACTTGAATAAAATGCACAGACTTCGATAAACGATGCATGATAACCCATATTGAATCTTTTTTGCTGGGCATAACTGGTAGCCCAATTTTAAAATCCATAGTCATTTTTCCCATTTCCACTAACGAATGGAAATAGGCTGTAACAGTCCAGAAGGTACTTGATGCTCTGATTTAACTTGTTGACATGTCAGACATTTTGCTACAAACTCTGAGATTGCTCTTTTCATTCCTGGCCACCAATAGCGAGTTTTCAAATCTTGATACATCTTATTACTTCCTGGGTGCATCGTTTATGGACAGTAGTGAGCTTCTCTTAAAATCTCTTTCTTCAATTCACCATTGTCAGGAATATAAACTTTTACTCGATAGTATAAACAACCATCAGACTTGATTTCATAGTCTTGCACTTTGCTAGATTCGCTTGTTTCCTCTTTTCAAAGTATTCTTCATCCAAAAGCTATAAATCTTTAATCCGATCCAGAAAAAGTTGTTTTAAACTAAAACTCTACTACTAAAGAACCATATTGTCCCAAAGATAATTGTGTATTCATTGCGCGTAGAACAGAAAATGTTTTTAGGCTAAGAGCATTGGCTACCACGTTAGCCTTTCCAGGATGATAATCAATAATCACGTCTTAATCCTTTAAAAATTCGACCCATCTTCGTTGTCTCAGATTCAGATCTCGTTGTGTCATCAAGTATTTCAAACTTTTGTGATCAGTGTAGATATGACACTTTTCACCATATAAATAATGTCTCCAAATTTTCAGTGCAGAAATTACTGCTGCCATCTCCAAGTCATGAGTCGGATAATTCTTTTCATGAGTTTTGAGTTGTCGCGATGCATAAGCTACAACCCGTCCTTCTTGCATTAATACACAACCCAAACCATTATGGGATGCATCACTATACAAAATGTACTCTTTTCCCGGCTCTGGTTGAATTAATACTGGTGCCTCTGTCAAAACTTTTTTTAATCTTTCAAAACTCTCTTGACACTTCTCTATCCATACAAAAGAAACACCTTTCCTTAACAGCTGAGTAAGTGGCATGGCGATGATAGAGAAGTTTTGGACAAATCGTCCATAGTATCCAGCTAATCCCAAGAAACTTCTGACTTTCGAGACATTCTTTGGTGCTTCCCATTCAAGAATAGCTTGTACCTTCTTGGGATCCACTCTTATTCCATCAGCAGATATGACATGTCTGAGAAAAGTTACTTCGAATAGCTAGAATTCACATTTGGAAAACTTCACATAAAGCTGTTTATCTCTTAATGTCTGTAATACCACTCGAAGATGTCGATCGTGATCATCTTCAGTCTTAGAATATACCAAGATATCATCTATAAATACCACCACAAACTGGTTCAAATAGGGTTGAAACACCCTATTCATCAAATCCATAAATGTGGCAGGGGCGTTTGTGAGTCCAAATGGCATTACTAAAAACACGTAGTGTCCATAATGAGTCATGAATGCTGTCTTTTGTATATCTTCTTCCTTAACTTTTAGCTGATAATAGCCTGATCGAAGGTCGATCTTTCAAAACACAGTAGCACCTCTGAGTTGATCAAATAGATCTTCAAATCTTGGCAATGGATACTTATTCTTTATTGTCACCTTATTCAGTTGTCGATAATCTATACACAATCGTAAAGATCCATCATTCTTCTTTACAAATAATACTAGGGCTCCCCATGGCGACACACTCGGTCGAATATAGCCCTGATCTAATAACTCTTGTAATTGAGCTTTCAGCTCCCTTAATTCTGTTGGCGCCATCCTATAAGGTGCCATCGATACCGGCTCTGTTCTGGGGTACACATCTATTTCGAATTGTACCTCTCTATCTGGAGGTAACCCTGGCAACTCATCCGAAAATACATCTGGAAATTCTCGCACAGTTGGGATATCTTCCAATTTCTTGTTTGATGCTTGCGTATCCACCACATTAGCTAAATATGCTTCACATCCATTATTTAACATCCTCTGAGCCATCGCTGCAGAGATTACTGAGTTTAGGAAATCATTTCTTTCTCCCACTACAACCACCTCAAAACTATCGGGTCCTTGAAGTACTAATTGCTTCTTTTTACATTTAACATCAGCATTATATGCAGATAGCCAGTCCATTCCCAAGATAATCTCAAATTCATGGAGTGGTAGCTCCATTAAATTCGCTGGAAATTCAATCTCTTGAATCACTAAGGGATAATTTTTACATATCTGGGTCACTCTAGCTCTATGACCAAGTGGATTACTGGCAATCACATCACTACTAATAGTTTCCATAGGAATTATTCTTTTAGTAACTAGTTTGGAGCTAATATACGAATGAGTAGAACCAGGATCAATTAAACCAAACACATATTCAAAAAAAAGTCAGAAAGTAGCTGCTACAATATCTGAATCATACTTGTCCTTATCTGTACATATATTATACACTCAAGCTAGGGTTCAAAAATCTCGTGTTGATGTCACCTCTGATCTAACTTGATTTGATGTTCTAACTTGATTTAATCCTTAATATTAAATTCAAACCCGAATCCAAGATCTAAATGACTAACATGAAATTCAGGTCATTACAATTATGCTCCATTTATTTTTTGTCATTTTTTATTCATTTTAGTATTTATGTATTACTAGGCTGTCAATCTTATTCAATTATTCATCCTCGTAGGTTAGTGAGTCTGAGCTTTGTTCCAGACATCGACATCATTCATGGGAGTTCATGTAACACCCCAAAAATTTCCCCAAATCAAAAACCCTAATTGCAAAATTCCTAAATTAAAAATCATAGTATTTGGGGAATTGCAATTCTTAAAAACCTAATTTTAAGGATAACAAGTGAGTCTATGAGGTTTCAAACCTGTGCCCTCATGCAAAGCAAGCTATATTCTAACCGTTTGTGCCAACTCTATTTCCATGCATTTAATCGAACCGTTTATATCTCAATAGTTATTGTGTTTAGGTTTAAACCATGGGTATATAAGCTATTTTTAAGCTTGGTGTCAGGGGAGATGCCATTTGTTCCCAGCCACCTCACCTTCCCCCTCTATCTCTTTTTGGAAAATAAGCCATCTCCCTCACCCAAGCTTTTCTGGTGAATTTTTGTTCAACCATCGATCACCGTTCGTGCATCACACTACAATCATCATAGAGATCTTCATCACCTTAAGACCAAAACCCATCATTCGGTTCACCATTGTCATTTTTTATCTGCTCAAAATCGGTAAGAAATTATTCGAATCTCGCTTTGCGCCACCATCCATTCTTCTTCTTAGTCATGTTCCTTGTCGCGTTTTGTCTATCTCGGTGTTGTTAAGTCGAACCTTGTGTTGGCTTTGTGTATTTGATTTTTGATTGAGTCGTGGGTGTGAATGGTCATGGTTCATCATTGTCATCCTTGTCGAAGTTGTGTTGCTGCCTCTATCGTTATTTCCTCGTACCGTCCTCTCCAAAATATTTGCCACCTTGGCTTTCACTTCTACCGCCGTCAAGCAAGGGTTCTATAAACCCTAGCTTCAGTTTGCAAGGAGGAAAGGGTTGGGCTTGTGTGTGTAGCTAGGTTGAACCCAACTGATGAGCCCATACCTTGGGGATGGTGTAATTTTGCTGAGCCAGTTCGTATACCAAGATAGAGGGCCCAATGTAGTCTGTGTTTGTAACCCAAATCGGGCTCTTGTGAAGTGAACCCGATCTGAAATTATAGATGAAACCGGACTAGAGTGTTGAACCGAATCAGACTAGAGCGATAAATAGAACTGTCAGAATTGACCCAAACTTATTTTGACCAACCTAACCCATTGACTGACTCACCCGTTGACTTTGACCAATTAGCCGTCAGGGTGACCAATTGACTTTGACTTTAACCAACATTGACTTTGACTAGAGTTGACCAAAGTTGACTTTATTGGACAATCTTTATTATAACCTTTTTTGCTATTTACAATTTAATTGTACTTAGAATTTCATTTGAATTGAGTATTGGTTTGATATGAGTTATTCTCATGTTTAGGTATCCACTCTGAGACCGACAAGTTACCTCATTCGATTCAGTCTAACCGTTCATGTTCTTCGAGGTACGCTCATGAGTGTACTTTCAGATTAGTTTTATGTTTATAGTTGGTGGCTTAGTGATAGTGACTATTCTGATATAGAGATCTTACCTTGTAGGTTCTGATTCAGCTAGACTTGAGCGTGAGACGCGTCCTTCTTAACATTAGAGCTACTATTGCCTAAGGCGTGTTTCTTACTGTGCTACATACTTGTGTGAAATAAGATTTTTACATCTTGCGCGATTTATTCTGTGTTGTGATTGGTGAAAGTTTTCATATATCATGCATAACATGTCAGACTATGTTTTAACTAAAAATCAAATTTACCAAATTGTGAAATATCGAATTTGTTGAATTGTGAAACATTGGAATTATAGAATTGTGCAGCTTGCATTTTAATAATTTGAGTTTTGGATGTAATGACCCAAATTTCAGAATCTAAAGGTCGATTTAACCTGAAGAGTGGGCTTCGTGTTTGGGCCTTTGAAGGGTTTTAGAGGCCTTCTAGTGGGCTTCTTGTTGTTGTTGGGCTAGGGGCTTTGGGTTGTAAGTGTTTAGGAGAATGGTGGAAGGGTGAATGAGTAAATTTTGCCATTTTGAAGGGGGAAGAGTGGTTTTAATTTCCTCTACAGAAAAGTGAAAGGATAAGATCTGTAACACCACGATCTCGATCTGGATCCAAAGTACTACATTTGGGTCACCCAAAATCCGACCCATCAAAATTCCATTTAAAACCATAAGTTTAGCCATCATTTATAAACCTTAAACATCCATAAATCCATGAAGTTAAATAAGTATTTTAATTAACTCTACGAAAATGGGAGCTCCAAGTTTAAAACACCGAATACCAAAATAATATTTCAAAAATAGTTACAGACTCAACAGTAGTAAGGTCATATGAATACATTAGCCCAACTAAACTAACAAGTATTGTACTCTGAAGCAAACGTGGTGCTAGGAGATCCGTAACACCCCAAAATTAGGCCTAGTCAAAATTCAATTCTGGCAACCGAAAAACTTTGCATCGAAAAGTCAAACTATAACATTGACCTTTGACCAAATGGTCAATTATTGGATTATTGAACCCTAATTAAGTATTGGAATTGAGCGAGGATCTAATTCTAAACATTGAAACTTATCCTAGTGACCAAATTGCGAAAATTGAAAGTTTAGGGTGCAAAAGTACAAAAAGAGAAGAGTTGAGGGACTAACCTTACGATTAGCCCCTCCTCAAGCCTAATCACCACATGCGTGGGATTAGGAAAATGGATTCCTTCAATTGAAGGAAAGCTCAAATACTAAAGAAATAAAATATAGAAACTTACCGGTAGAATTCAAAAGCAAGCACCACCTTCATTATCTTCATCTTCTTTCTCTAAACTTAGATAAGCAAGCACCTCTGTAACACCCCGAAAACTGGCCTAGTCAGAATTAGGCTCTAGTGACAGGAAAATATATATCAAGAAGGTCCAAATATTTTATCGACCCTAATTGGGTCATCAATTTTATCATATTAGAATCTAAATGAGTCAAATTATTAAACTCGGACCTAATTTAATTCCTAGAAACATTTTACAGACCAAATTGTGAAAATTGAAAGTTTGGGGGTATTAGTGTAAAATTGGGGAAGTTGAGAGACTACCCTCGTAATTTACCCGAAATCCAAGTGAATCACCTACTAGCTTCCTTCATTTCAGGTGGGATTATCTGGAAAGAGGGAAAGATGATGTTGAGGCTATTATTATTGTCTTGAGATGACAAAAGCAAGGAAAAGAATAAATCAATAAAATAAACTTTCCTCTTTAGGAAGGAAAGCTTGGCCAGCCATTCCCTTGTCAAATAGGCATTAAAGGTTTTTAAGAAATCCTCATATTGAAGATTGTAAGCCATCGAAACTTACCCTTGCTTTATTCTCATATTTTCCAAAATAGAAACAAGCACCTCCATTGTTGTCTTCAACCTTGATCTAAAGCAAACACATCTCTTGAATCCTCAAGCTTTCCTTGATTCCTAAACACCGTTTAATAGCCCTTGTATTGGTAAGTAAAAGCCCCCCTAACAATTTCAAGAGCCCATGGAAGATTGGAGTTTAATTTTGATTTGAAATTCAGGAGCTTTAGGCTAAATATTTTTTCTTCAATCCTAAAATCCATGAGAAGCTATTGTGGATAGCTATTGTAAGTTTGAACATTGATTTTGAGTCTAAGATTGATTCTAATACTTTCTTATTGTCCCTCTAGCTCAAGAAGTGGAAATAGAAGGTCCATCATCTCCTACAAAAGTTAGGAACAAAGTAATAGTAATTCGAGAGCCGTAGAAGCTTCAGAGATCAAGGCAAGTGTAGTCGGAGTCTCGAAATTAGGCTAGGTACCTTTTCAAATCATTGGATATTGATTATTGCGTTACTAACATTCTGTTATAAGGTTATTGTATAAGAACATCATTGATGGCTAATTTGGTAAGTAATAGTAAGTATTGCATCAAATCATTGTCCATAGCATTGTTTTTATTGTCATCAAAATCGTTGAAGCATTGTCATATTGAATTATTGAGCATTGGATATTGAATATTGCATGTTGCTATTGGAACATTAAAATATGAATATTGTTATTAAAGCATTGAATATTGCTTTGAAATATTGATATTAAACATTGCTATCAATCCATTGCTATAGAGTTATTGTTATTGAACTGCCGTATTGAAATATTGTTACCGAATCATTGTACCAAACTATTGTTATTGAAATACCGTTATTGAACTATTGATTATTGGACCTTGGATTCGAGAGTATTGGATACAATTGACATGCCATAGAATTCATGAGCTCATTGGTACGGGTAGGCTACAACCTTTATATTGGTGCGGCAGAGGGATGTTGTGATTTGGTCAAATTGGTGCGGTAGAGGATATATGACTAGACCACTATTGAATTTGATGCGAAGAAGGAATTTGTGTATCTATATACAGTACATTGATCCAAGGAAAACTAATGTTTGATGATAAATATGTTATCGAATGTGAACATGGTATTGATTATTGTCATAGCTTTATTATTGATCATGGCACATTGAAATTGGATATTTAAGCATGGATATTGAACATTGATACTTTGAAATTAGACATTGATGCATTGATATTGAACATTGACATATTGCCATTCGATTATTGATGAAACATGCATTTGAATGCATATTGATTATTGGCATTGTTTATGACTAACTCACGAGGCAAAGTATGCCTAATGCATTCATCTTCCATGCATTTCAGGTTAAGAAGTTTAGAGATCAAGATCGGAGCTGGAGAAGGTTTTTGGCAAGTCACTACGTTGATAATGTAAAGTATATCAACCCTATGAACTCCTAGAATGGTGGCAAAGTAGTTAGATTAGTCACTTTTAGTCCTTTTGTTATGTTTATATTGCTTGTGGCATGTATAAGCCTTAAGGGCCCTAAATGACTTTTTATGTTTGGCTAAAAGGGACTAAATATGCATATTTGGCTTAAAATGGTGAAATCATAGTAAATAGACTCATATGATTATGAAATTTGACATGATAGTAGATTATGTTGATATTAATTTGTAGGTAAAATCTCATTGCATTTGGACATTGTTTGATAGGCTAAATTGGATTAAAACCAGAACAAATATGTCATTTTAGTGCATGGCGTATCGGTACGGGTGATGGCGTATCAATACGGGTATGCATATTTGGACATAGTCAACAGGGCATATCGATACGACAAAGGGCGTATCGATACAAAAAGTCAACATTGGATTTTGGAAAATTAAATGCATTGATATGGTCTTTAGGGCATATCGAAACAAGTTAACCTGGTCAACTCGTACCGGTACGATTCTGAAGATGTACATATACGAGTAGTGTTCATTAGATTTTGATAATTATAAATATGCATTACGTATCGATACAGGTAGACACCGTATTGATACAAGCTCATTGACTCCTAACTGTTTTAACGGTCATGACACAGGCGTATCAGTACGACCTCTCGAGTACCGATACCAAAACAAGTAAATCTGTTAAAAGTTAATTGGAATAAGTTTGAAATATTGTATATTGTTCCCTGAATATTGTATAGTTTAATTGAATGGGTAAATGAACTCTGATTAACATGAAAATCGGCATGATCATCGAATATAGGTTGAGTTTAAGTATAGTAAGGTTAATTTTAGGAAAGGACCTCTAAAATACTAAAATTATAGGTTAGTCCCTAAAACTTGTAAAAGTTTAAAATTGGTCCGAAATCGATAATCACAGTAATGTACCGAGTTTTTAAGCTTAATGAATCAATATTGTATGGCTTGAAAAGAATTTCTTCGTTAAATCACCGTATGTTGATTAAAAATTATTGCACCGATCATTGCATTACTTTCTGGTAACGCCTTTCGACCCGGTTCTCGACCAGGCCGAGAAAGGGGTGTTACATTTGTGGTATCAGAGCTAGATTTTAGTCAATTCTAGGACTAAACTAAAGCTTATTGTATTGATTATTGTATTACTTTGCCACCTAGGAGTTATTTATTGTATATTGTGACTAGCCGGCTAATCCGATCTCTTAATTTATAGATGTCTTCATTCTTATTGTTTACGTCTGAAGGAAAATTCGAGGATGAATTTTTCTTAAGGGGGAATTGTAACACCCCGAACACTAGCCTAGTCAAAATTAGGTTTCGGTGACCGAAAAATATATATCGAAAAGGTTCAAATATTATTTCAACCCTAATTAGGTCATCAATTTGATCGTATTAGACTCTAATTGAGTCAAATTATTGAACTCGGACCTAATTGAATTCCTAGAAACCTTTTAGTGTCCAAATTGTGAAAACTGAAAGTTTGGGGGTAATAGTGTAAAATTGGGGAAGTTGAGGGACTACCTCGCAATTTCCCTAAAACCTAAGTGAATCATCTACTAATTTCCTTCATTTCACTTGGGATTATCTAGAAAGAGGGAAAGATGATGTTGAGGCTATTATTATTGTCTTGAGATGACAAAAGCAAGGAAAAGAATAAATCAATAAAATAAACTTTCCTCTTTAGGGAGGAAAGCTTTGCTGACTATTCCCTTGTCAAATAGGCATTAAAAGGCTTTTAAGAAATTCTCATATTGAAGATAGTAAGCCATCGAAACTTAGCCTTGCTTTATTCCCATCTTTTCCAAAATAGAAACAAGCACCTCCATTGTTGTCTTCAACCTTGAGCTAAAGCAAGCACATCTCTTGAATCCTTAAGCTTTCCTTGATTTCTAAACACCGTTTGATAGCCCTTGTATTGGTAAGTAAAAGCCACCAAACAATTTTAAGAGCCCATGGAAGATTGAAGTTTAATTTTGATTTGAAGTTAAGGAGCTTTAGGCTAAATCTTTGTTTTTCAATCCTAAAATCCATGGGAAGCTATTGTAGATAGCTATTGTAAGGTTGGACATCAATTTTGAGTCTAAGTATTGATTCTAATACTTTCATGTTGTCCCTCTATCTCAAGAAGTGGAAATAGAAGATCCATCATCTCATAGAAAAGCTAGGAATAAAGGAATAGTAATCCGAGAGCCGTTAAAGCTTCAATGATCAATGTGAGTGTAGTCGGAGTCTCTGAATTAGGCTAGGTGCCTTTTTCGAATCATTGAATATTTATTATTTCAATGCTAACATTGTGTTATAAGGTTATTGTATAAGAACATCATTGATGGCTAATTTGGTAAGTAATGGTAAGCATTACATCGAATCATTTTCCGTAGCATTGTTTATACTGTCATCGAAATCATTGAAGCATTGTCATATTGAATTATTGAGCATTGGATATTGACTATTGCATATTGCTATTGGCAAATTGAAATGTGCCTATTGTTATTAAAGCATTGAATATTGCATTTAAATATTGATATTGAACATTGCTATCGATCCATTGCTATATAGTTATTTTTATTGAACTACCATATTGAAATATTGTTACCAAATCATTGTACCAAACTATTTTTATTGAAATACCGTTATTGAACTATTGATTATTGGACCTTGGATTCAAGAGTATTGGATACAATTGGCATGCCATAGAATTCATGAGCTCATTGGTATAGGTAGGACACGACTTTTATATTGGTACGGCGGAGGGATGTTGTGATTTGGTCAAATTGGTGCGGCGGAGGATATATGACTAGACCACTATTGAATTTGGTGAGGATGAGAAATTCATGTATCCATATACCATACATCGATCCAAGGAAAACTATTGTTTAATGATAAATATGTGATCGAATGTGGACATGGTATTGATTATTGTCATAGCATTGTTATTGATCATTGACACATTAACATTGGATATTTAAGCATGGATATTGAACATTGATACTTTGAAATTAGACATTGATGCATTGATGTTGAATATTGACATATTAACGTTGGATTATCAAAGAAACATGCATTTGAATGCATATTGATTATTGGCATTGTTTATGACTACCTCACTAGGCAAAGTTTGACTAATGCATTCATCTTCCCTGCATTTCAGGTTAAGAAGTTTAGAGATCAAGATCAGAGCCGAAGAAGGTTTTTGGCAAGTCACTACGTTGATAATGTAAAGTATATCAACCCTACGAACTCCTAGAATGGTGGCAAAGTAGTTAGATTAGTCACTTTTAGTCCTTTTGTTATGTGTATATTGCTTGTGGCATGTATAAGCCTTAAGGGCCCTAAATGACTTTTTATGTTTGGCTAAAAGGGACTAAATATGCATATTTGGCTTAAAATGGTGAAATCATAGTAAATGGACTCATATGATCATGAAGTTTAACATGCTAGTAGATTATGTTGACATTAATTTGCTGGTAAAATCTCATTGCATTTGGACATTGTTTGATAGGCTAAATTGGATTAAACCAGAAAAGATCTGTCATTTTAGTGCATGGCGTATCGATACAGGTGATGGTGTATCGATATGGGTATGCATATTTGGACATAGTCAACATCGGTCAATAGGGCATATCGATACGAAAAGTTAACATTGGATTCTGGAAAATAAAATGCATCGATACGGTCTTTAAGGCGTATCAAAATGAGTCCACCTGGTCAACCTGTACCGGTACGGTTCGCCAGACGTACAGATACGAGTAGTGTTCATTGGATTCTGATAATTATAAATATGCATTGCGTATCGATAAAGGTAGACACCGTATCGATACGGGCTCATTAGCTCCTAACTATTTTAACAGCCATGACACAGGTGTATCGGTACGGCCTCTCGAGTACCGATACCGAAACATGTAAATCTGTTAAAAGTTAATTGGAATAAGTTTGAAATATTGCATATTGGTCATTGAATATTGTATAGTTTAAGTGAATAGGTAAATGAACTCTGATTAACATGAAAATTGGTATGATCATCGAATATAGGTTGTATTTCAGTATAGTAAGGTTAATTTCAAGAAAGGACGTCTAAAATACTGACTTTACTGGTTAGTCCCTAAAACTTGTAAAAGTTTAAAATTGGTCCGAAATCGATAATCACAGTGATGTACTGAGTTGTTAAGCTTAATGAATCAATATTTTATGGCTTAAAAAGAATGCCTTTGTCAAATCACTAAATTTTGATTAAAAATTATTGCACCGATCATCGCATTGCGTTTCGATAATGTCTTTCGACCCGGTACTCGACCAGGCCGGGAAGAGGGTGTTACAACCTCCATTGGAGGCTTAGTTAAGCTTTGTTTTCTTCATGTTATCATTCCCAAATTATAGCTATTGATCGGGTAAGCAATATTCCTTAAATGATTTATCGATCCCATGGCTAAACCATGTTTAAATCCAAGCTCAAGGATGCTATGAACCCTAGAACTTCCTAGGGATATCAAGTTCGATATTTATTGTTTTTCATAGCTAATAGGTTGCTATGAATCTATTATCAATATTGAAATCCTTGTAATTCCTATTTCCTTGTATCTCAAGAGAACCAAGGCGAAGAATCACCAAATCCCTCAAATTCCAATAAGTTAAAGAACAAGGGAATTGTCATTCGGGAGCCCTAAAAGCCTCAAGAGTATCGGTAAGTGTAGTCGGAGTCTTAGGATTGGCTAGATGCCTTTCCCTATTTCATTGATATTGTTTATTGCATTTCCATCCATGATTTCAAGGTATGGTTACACCGATACCTCGTAGGAGGTGTTATTGGTAAACTTATTGCATCGTTATGTGAATTATTTAATTATAGTATTGTCATTGATATCATTGAATAAAGGCCATGTTGATTATTGTATATTGATATGGATAAATTGTTATTGTCATCACTACCGTTATTGCTATTGTTATTGGTCTAAGTATTGAATTCTTGGATACGAATAGATATGGGATACAATTGGCATGTCATAGAATTCATGAGCTTATTGGTATAGAGCGGACTACAGTCCTTGAGCTAAAGCTCTATTTGGCGATGTTGGCGGGATGTGATGATATTGGTCTTATTGGCGATGTTGGAGGATATTGACCATTTATTGTTGGTGATGTTGGTTGGGAATTCACGTATCCACATTCCCATATCGATCCAAGGAATTAAGTTATTGAAATCATTGTTAAAAATTGATTTGAGATGCATTTACATTGATATCCATGTTATTGATGATATTGGCATACATGTTATTGTTCTTGACTGTCTTACTAGGCTATGTAAGCCTAATGCATCTCATTTCTATTCATTTTTAGGTTAAAGGTTGGTCGGATCAAGGATCAGAGCAAGAAATGTTTTGAAGCAAGTCACACAAGTTATGTGTAATGTAAACTTAGCCTTTGAACTCCTAGCATGGTGGTATAGGGTGTAGGCATGTTAGTTTAGCCCTATTTTGTGTGTATATATTGCTCACTATGTTGAAGGGACTAAAATATGAAATATGGCTTGTTGGTGCTTTGGTAAAAGTGGTAAAATGGCCTAAAATACTATAACAAGGGAAAACTTGGTAAATGGTGACATGCATATAGATTTAATGTTTATAAGCTTGTTGGTAAAATTTGGTAAACATTGGACAAGGTTAAGGCCCTTAATTTGGCTAAAAACCAGACAAGAAATGTTATTACAGACCTAGGCGTACCGGTACGGGTGGTGTCGTACCAGTACTAATATGCAGATTTGGGTAATATTAACCCAGACGTACTGGTATAGGTGGTCTTGTACCGGTACGAGCATGAAATTTTGGTATAATGAATCAAGGCGTACCGATACTGTTATAGTGGTACCGATACACTAAATCCACACTGGAATTTTACTATAGCTCAGTTACTAGTACGAGTGGTGTCGTACCGATACCCATTAACGACCCGATTTGGGGATTTAGGGATTTTGTACCGGTACGGTAATGGTCCCATACCGATACGAAGGCACTGAATCCTCGTACCGGTATAGCATACTATATATAGATACCAAATTTAGGTTCGAAATAATATATTTTAAGGGCGTACCAGTACAACCTTATTAGTACCAGTACCGATATAGGTTAGTTAGTTATAAGCTTTTAAAATTTTGCAAGTTAGTCACTATATCTTATAAGGCTTAATTGAAGGTGTAGATGAACTCTGAATTCACTAAAAATTTATAAGTAAGATGCTTTGAATCTCACATTGGTAACCCTAATTATCGATAAGCCACTATAATTTTCAAGAATTACAATTTAGTCCTTAAATTTGTATCAGTTACCAAATGATCCCTTAATTATAATTTGACTAAGATTACCTTGATCATGGTTATTAATTGTATCAAACCAACATCGTTAATTAATTGTTATAGTACAAGTCATTGTAATTAATAAACCGATTACCGTATTGTTCACCGGTAATGCTTTCTGACCTGGAAGGGGGTGTTACATTTGTGGTATCAGAGCTAAAGTTTAGTCGAGTCTAGGACTAAACCGAAGCCTATTATATTGTTATTGCATTGCATATGCCACCTAAGAGTTTATTGCTATGTATATTGTAACTTGCGATTAATCCAATCCTTTTTCCTTTTATAGTATAAGATGTCTGACTCCGAGAAAGCTCATGAAGAAGCTAAGCATACTACCGGCTCCTCGATGCATCGTGATGAGAAAAGGGGGAAGACCTTCCGAACTCACAAGTTCCTTAACAAGAACCAACGAATCGCGAACCTATAATGTATACTACTTAATTCAAATATTATAAGAACAATACTTAGATGTTCAAACAGTTCATGGCCACCCTTAAGTTCGAACAATATACACAATCTTCCGTAACTACCACTTTTACGACCCATGCCCCTATTGATAAGCTAGCTCAACATTGAGCTACTACCTTTATAAGTAAGGCTGATGAGGACCCCGAACCAGCATAGTATTAGTTATATAGCACCTTAAAAATATTGAATAAACAATTATAGTGTTCAAATGAGCACAAACTCGAATGTGCCTTAGCCTTATTAGCAGACGAGGCTCTGTATTGGTGGGAAACCACTACACTTACTGCTCCCAAAGGACCTGTAACCTGGGAGTTCTTTCTGCGTTAATTTAGAAAGAAATACATCAGTGAGTATTACTTGGCTAAAATGAGGGATATCTTCATACATCTCAAGCAAGGTAGGAGACCGATGGAGCAGTACATCCACGACTTCTGCAAGTATGGAGCTGAGTACATAAACAAGGTAAAAGAGAAGTGTAGGATGTTTGTTGCAGGATTAAGTGATGAACTTTGACCTTTGTTTACTGTATTGGGGATCATAGATTTCTAAGAGCTCGTGAATCAAGCTATCTCTACCGAAGCTTCTCAAAAGTTACAGAGGACTAGTAGGCCAACTCAATCTAAAAAGAGGCCCCAAGATGATTCTCATCCTCTTTTGTCATATAAGAAAGGCAAGCAACAGTACCATCAACAACCTCCTCGAGCAGGCAATTTTACCGAACCACAAACCATATCTTAATTTGTTACAAGAACAACCTCTATTGAGAGTACCAGAGGTTTAGGCCGAGAATCTCAATATCCCATTAGTAAATTCTGTCAAAAAAGGCATCCTATGAGACAATGTCGCAGGCAATCTGGAACCTGTTTCTTCTGTGGTGAACAAGGTTATTACATCAAAGGGTAAGGGGAAAACCCAACTTCTCTTGTTCAGTCCTTCAAGGTTAAGGGGCAAAAACAAGTTGCAACAGGAGCTTCTAGGAGACCTACTCGCTCTATAAGGACTCCAAGCTGTCAAGAATCCAAGGCTTCAGCACAAGTTTATCATGTGAGGAACAGGGAGGATGAGAAAGATCCAGATATTATAGTAGGTACTATTGAATTATATACTCACCCTATTTATGCATTGATTGATCCTGGATCCACTTATTCCTTTATTAGTACTGCATTGATTGAAAGATTTAAGTTAACATCCAAGCCTATAGACTCCAAAATTATCTTAACAAATCCTTTAGGTGATAGTACTGTAATTGGGCTAGTATGCAAAAATTGTCCCTCATGATACACGAGATATCTTTTCCGGCCAATCTCATGGCCCTCCCTATTAATGAGTTTGACGTTATTATCAGGCTTGATTGGCTGGGAGAGCATCAAGCTTGGGTGGATTGTTCAAAGAGGAAATTGTATCTTAGAGGTCTTGGCAAGGAGAGTGTAACTCTTATGAACTCTAGGGTAAGAGACCATTGTTATATGCTACTGTAAGTAAAAAAGAACCTCATTTGCAAGATATAGATATCGTACAAGAATTTCTTGATGTGTTTCCCGATGAGAGTCCAAGCTTACCACCCACCCGTGAAGTTGAATTTGGGATTGAAGTACAACTTGGAACCACCCCTGTTTCCATTGCACCTTACCGAATGACACCAGTTAAACTCAACGAGCTTAAGATACAGATACAATACCTGTTGAGTAAAGGTTTCATTAGATCAAGTTCCTCACCTTGGGGAGCTCTGATTCTTTTTGTCAAGAAGAAGGATGGGTCAATGTGCCTTTACATTGACTACTGACAATTAAACAAGCTCACCATCAAGAATAACTACTTTACCGAGGATTGATGATTTGTTTGACCAACTTAAGGATGCAACTGTCTTTTCTAAGATTGACCTAAGGTCTGGGAATTATCAAATGAGAGTTAAAGAATGTGATGTGCCCAAGAAAACATTTTGTACAATGTATGGCCACTACGAATTTTTGGTTATGTCTGTTGGGTTAACCAATGCACTGGCTGCCTTTATGGATCTCTTGTATCGGGTGGCCACTACGAAATTTTGGTTATGCCTTTTGGGTTAACCAATGCACTGGCTGCCTTTATGGATCTCTTGTATCGGGTTTTTAAACCCTATCTTATAAGTTTGTAGTGGTGTTTATAGATGACATATAGATTTACTCTAAGAATCAAGCTGAGCATCACGACCATCTTCGTGTTGTACTCCAAACCCTTCGAGAGAAGCATCTGTATGCCAATTTCAGTAAGTGTGAGTTCTACCTCACCCAAGTTTCATTTTTGGGTCATGTAATTTATGCGGATGTATTCTAGTAGATCCAAAGAAGATTCAAGCTATAGTTGAGTAGAGGCCATCGAAGAATGTTGGTGAAGTTTGTAGTTTTCTCGGTCTTGCTGCTTATTATAGAAGATTCGTTAAAGGATTTTCTATAATAGCAGCACCATTAACCAAAATCCTACAGAAGGATGTTCCTTTTGAATGGACTGAGAAGCAACAATGCAGTTTTGATCATCTTAAGCAAGTATTGACTCATGCACCGATCGTAACCCAAACTGAGTCTCGTAAAGACTACACCGTATATAGTGATGCATCGCATCAGGGTTTAGGGTGTGTATTGATGCAAGAAGGCAAAGTTGTTGCATACGCTTCAAGACAACTTAAGCCACATGAAATAAACTACCCTACTCATGATCTTGATTTGGCTGCAGTTGTCTTTGCCCTAAAGATTTGGAGACATTATCTCTACGGAGAAAAATGCTATCTATACATCGATCACAAGAGTCTTAAATCCCTATTGACACAGAAGGAGCTTAACCTTCGTCAAAGGAAATGGATGGAGCTTCTCAAAGATTATGATCTAGTAATAGATTATCATCCAGGCAAGGCCAACATTGTAGCTGATGCACTCAACCGCAAACCTTTACCTGGTAAGTAAATTATTGATCATTGAACCTTGAATATTGATTACTATATTGAACTCATAGTACAATAATCACATTGTAACTCCTCGAGCTATCAACGCTCATTTCAAATTACGGAAACATTGATCTTTAATAGCTGAACTTCAAGTTCAGTCTACCATTGTGATGAGAATCAAGTTATTGCAAGATCAAGACCCTGAATTACAAGACATTATTTCTAAGCTCCAGAGTAATCCAGATCCTGACTTCAAAGTTAACTTTGAAGAAATCTTGTGTTTTTGGGGTAGAATCTGTATACAGATTGATGAATCCCCCCGTGATGACATTCTCAAGAAAGCTCATTGTAGTCCTTTCTCAGTTCACCCGAGGTCGGTGAAAATGTACAAGGACCTTCGAGAATTGTATTGGTGGCCTAGTATGAAGAAAGCCATCACAAAATTTGTATCCAAGCGCTTAATGTGCCAACGAATTAAAGCTGAACACCGTGTCCCTACGAGATTGTTGCAACCCATTGAACTTCCCCAATAGAAGTGGGAAAGAATAACCATAGACTTTGTCAGTGGACTACCGTTGACTCCAGCTAAGCATGATGCCATTTGGGTCATCATTGTCTGGTTTACCAAGTTAGCCCATTTCTTATCTGTCGGGATGGATGATGGTCTTCCCAAGTTAGCTGACTTGTACATTAAGGAAGTGGTTAGACTCTACGGAGTACCCAAATCAATCATCTCCGATTGAGATCCACGTTTTGCTTCACGATTCTGGAAAGCATTGCAAGGAGCTTTGGGCACCCCAGTCAATCTTAGTACATCCATTCACCCACAGTCTGATGGCCAATCAGAAAGGGTAATTTAGATATTGGAAGATATGCTCTGCGCATTTATCATTGACTTTGAAGGAGCTTGGTCTGAACTTGGTGAAGGCAAGATGTTGGAACCTGACTTACTTCAAGAAACTGAAGAAAGGGTTACCATCATTCATGACTCTTTGAAATTCGCCTTTGACCGACAAAAGGCCTATGCTGATCTCAAGAGGGGAGATATACAATTTGAAGTTGGTGAGAAAGTTTCCTTGAAAGTCTTCCTATGGAAGAAGATTCTTCATTTTGGAAAAAGGGGAAGCTAAGTGTATCCCCCATAGCCCCGCCTAGCCGAAACTGAACTAAAAGGATCACATTAGGTTTACCGAAGCAAATCCGAGCTAAATTACCTAAATCAGATCATTTTTTCTTTTATCTTGTCTAGATGCAAAATATTAACTTCCTAAATATTCGAGCTTCAGCGAGAACGTTACATTTGAAATCGATTGCGAAACAGAGCCCAATTACACAATAATTCACATTAAGGACCAAAACATAATTTTTACAAATTATAGGGTCTTTGTTACATTTTGAATTACCAATATTTAATTAGTCCCATTACATGCTCACAGGTTAAATTCTAGCTCAAAACAATCATCCACTTTCATTCAATTGCATCCATAGCAATCAGGGATTAATTTGCAAGATTTTCAAACTTCAACAAGAAAAGACTGCATAAAATCTGCATAGCGTACCGGTACAGGCAAGCTCGTACCGATACAGATTAATAGAAATAATGGCTTAGCGTACTGATACACTCGTGCCTGTATCGATACGGTGTGTTGACCAAACCGTATTGATACAGATTTGACCTGTACCGATCCCTTTTACGTTTTCTCAAAACTCAAAATTCTAGTAACCAAATAACGTACCGATACGGTACCCCGTATACCAGTATGGCATGTTAAAATCGAAGGGATCGTATCGATACTCAAACCTGTGTACCGGCACCAACATACATTTTCATCAAGGCGTACCGATACGGTGGCTAAGCGTACCGATACCCTGCGTACAAATCCTAAAGTACCCGTACCGATATGCTGAGGCTTGTAATGACCTCTAGGTCCAACATATGACACTTTGGCTCATTTAAAACAACCTTAATGCATCTCTAAACATCATATTACATCAGACACATGCTCAACAACATTAATATAGCATATTAAGCAATCCTAGCAATCATAGTAGAAACAATCATCAAGTCTATAGGCATGCTTCCTAATCAACATCCAAAACATAAAACCATCCACATCTCAAGAACTTTAAACCTCAAGCAAAACCAACCCAACCACTACAATTTGCTCAAACATAGAGTTCATCCAAAAACCCTCCCAAAATAACATTTGACACATTGCCTTTATTACTTCTAAGTAACGTTTAAACAATACTTCAAAAACAAGTGTTTGGGATCCCTTCCTTGCTTCCTCACCGTCCTTGACCTTTAATGTTTTGCATTGATGGAAAAGAGAGCGTAAGCACACAAGGCTTAGTGAGGAATGCTTTAAAACCAGAAACCATCAATGCAATTTAAACCGTTTACACTTCTTTTGAAAGCCACTTTTCAAAAACACTTTTAATTCAACACATCAACATCATGCCTTGCTTAAACCATGCACTTAAAATTTCTAAAACAACATATTAAACCATATGCAACATGTATCATGGATTCAACAACAAAGTCCCATTTGATGCCCTCAATTTAAGCTTTCCTATGTATACAACCAATGTAAGGCTTAAAGAGTAAAACATGTTTAAACCCATAATAAACATCGTAATCCATCTCATGATACATTAACAATTTTGTTGGCTTACAAGTGATCATTAACCAAGTTCCACTTTACAAAACATAATATCAGATACATGGATTCAACAAGTGTTCCCAACACTTCATGCTATCTAAACCGGAATCATGGTACAATCTCAACCCCATACATCAATTGGACGCATAGCCCACTAACGAGAGTCTTTGGTACAAAGATCTAAACCCCTCAACATTCAAGGCGACTTTTTATAGTGCACTATGAATCCTATGGCCGGCTAACTATATCTAATAACATTTTCAAACCATTTTCATTCCATCACTTGCCAATATAATTCAATTTATCAACATCAACTCACTGTTTTCATATGCATCAATTAAACCAACTTACCAATGCACAAACCTTGCATTTAACAATGTTCAAAACATTAATTAACCATGCATCTTTTCTCAATGTATGAAGAACATTTCATAGCCAAATTCCAGTATTAAATCATGCTCAAACCATGCATAAACAATGAGTAATCCAAACCGTATAAATAAGTGCATAAATCCAAATGCCAAACTGAGTGCGAGAGAGAATTCATCATTTACTTACTTTCAAGCTTAGACCAGTGTTTCAAGCTTGATCTAAACTCCCAAACACGACTTTCAAACCTTTGCAAAGTTGTAAACACGTTCTCACTCACCGACACGCAATGCCTCGCTTGCCGACACAATAATCTCGCCTCTAAAGCTTCCGAAACCAAAGCTCAAGCTTGAGGACCAACTTCCCCTATTTTATCCATACAAAAACAGAGAGTACATTGCATCAAAATGCAATCAACAACACACCAACACAATCCTCAACATCCTTCACCAAAAACCATCCCACAACATCTGAAATATACATCAAACTTCTTCCAAACTTTACCCAGCCTCAATCTAACACCTTAACCCATCAATTAACATCTAAAAACACATCTCTAGCATCCGTACACCTCCAACATACATAAAAACCTCCACACTTTCTCAAAACACATAACTAGCAACTTAGAAAATTAGGAATTCAATTAGTTTGAGGATTCCTATGATTATACCATCTTATTAACATCATTCAACATCAAAATCATGATCTAATCAATGTAAAACATGGAAAAATAGAACCATTATGGGATTAAATCAATTTCACCATTTAAACCTTGCTTTAACCATTTTCCTTTAATTAAATCATTAAAACAAGTTAAAAATCATAACTAAAGGATCAAGAACTTGGGAATTTCAAAAAAGAACCTTGTATTAGAGGAGAAGAATGGACCTCACCTCTAATGGCTGCTTCTCCCCTTAATTAGATGAATTTCATAGTAAAATAATGAGAAAACAAATGGATTTTATTAGGAAATCATCATAATCTCAATTGGAAATCAAAAGATTTATTGAAAGAAGATTTTACCTGAAGATTTTTAAGAGAAAAGAAGTGTTTGGCTGGAGAGAATTGGAGAGAAAATCTCTTTTGTGAAAAGTTAGTTACCTCCATTTTGTTTTAAAACCTTTCAATTAATCCAATTAATTCCCCAACCTTTTTATCATTTTAAAATCACTAAAAATAACTAATTAAGGGAAAAAGTATGATATTAGACTTTAGAGTAAATAGCTCCTTAAAGATTCACAGTTTTGACCCTTTTACAAAACAGTCACCAAAAACAATTTTGAAACTTTACATCTTGGTCACTAGTCAAAATGTCCAATTTCAAGACCTTTTTTTTTTGCAAAATTGACTTTACCAAAATTATTTCCATATTAAATAATGATTTTATACCATTTTCCAAATTTTTATCTCACTCGAAAATATTTATTTTAAATTAAATCTCAAAACTGACTTGAATCCCCTAATCTGATCCAACAGACCGTCTAAACCACTTAGAAAACTTCTAGGCCTAAAATTGGGGCATCACAACTCTTCCCCCTTAAGAAATTTCGGCCTTGAAATTTACCTGATGGAAACAGATGCGAAAACTGATCAACCATGTCTAACTTACTCTCCCACGTGGCCTCCTCAACTCCGCGATGTCACGACAACACCTTAACAAGCTCAATCGTCTTGCCACAGAGAACTTTACTACTGGATTCGAGGATCTCTACAGGTTCCTCATCATAAGACAAATACGGTCGAAACTCAACATCCTCAACTGGCATTACATGCGACGGATCCAAATGGTACCTCCGTAACATGGACACATGAGACACATCATGAATCTTCTCCAACTCAAGAGGCAAACTCAACCGATAAGCCACATGACCAACTCTTCCAACACCTCGTACGGTCCAATAAACCTCGGACTCAACTTTCCCTTGCGCCCAAAATGCAACACCTTCTTTCAAGAAAACCTTTTCACCAATAGCGTACTCAATCTCTCTACGCCTCAAATCTGCGTAGGATTTCTGCCTATCCGAGGCCTCTTTCAAACGATCGCAAATCAAATTTATTTTCTCATTCGTGTCTTTCAACACATCAGGCATGGAAACATACTTTTCCCTAGCCTCAGCCCAACATAAGGGTGTACGACACCTCCTACCATACAAGGCTTCATACGGTGCCATATTTATACTAGCTTGGTAGCTATTATTATATGCAAACTCAACCAAAGGAAACTGCCTTTCCCTGGTTCCTTGGAACTCAATGATGCAACATCTTAACATATCCTTCAAAATCTGAATCACACGTTCAGATTGTCCATCCATCTGAGGATGATACGATGTACTAAAATTCAAGCGAGTACCCAAAGCTCGTTGCAAACATTTCCAAAATCTCACTGTAAACTGTAAATCCCTATATGACACAATCGACATAGGTACCTTGTGCAGCCTCACAATTTTAGCAACATACAAATCTTCCAACCTATCCAAAGTATACTTCGCATGCACTGGTAGAAAATGTGTACACTTCGTAAACCGATCAACAATCACCCAAATTGAATCCTTTTTGGTCGACGTCAAAGGCAACCTCAGTACAAAATTCATGGTGATCCTTTCCCATTTCCACTCCAAAATTTTCAATGGTTGCAACAACCGAGAAAGAAACTGATGTTAAGCCTTCACAGGCTGACATACCATACATTTAGCAACAAAATCTTCCACATCCTTTTTCAAACCCACCCAATAGTACTCCTTCAAATCTCGAAACATTTTAGTACTACTGGATGCATAGTGAAAGGACTAGTATGGGCCTCGGTCAAGATCATGCACCTCAAATCCTCATCACTAGGCTCTACTATCCGCTCTTTAAAGCACAACACTCCATCACTATTAAAGTGAAAACCCGTAGGATTTTCATCCATGATTTCCTTGACATGCGGTACCAACGCTTCATCATAAGGTTCCTTTTCCTTAATCAACTATGACAAAGATGGCTTCACCTACAACTTCTCCAATAAACCTCCATCACGGGTCATACTCAACCTTGCAAACATGGCTCTCAACTCCACAACAACTTTTCTACTCAAAGCATCAGCCAAAACATTTACTTTGCCCGGATGATACTCAATTATCAAATCATAATCCTTCAGCAACTCTAACCATCTACGTTACCTAAGATTTAACTCATTTTGCGACATCAAATATTTCAAGCTCTTGTGCTCAGTGTATACAATACACTTTTCACCATAAATGTAATGTTTCCAAATCTTCAATGCAATCACAACCGCAGCGAACTCAAGATCATGCATAGGGTAGTTGCGCTCATACACTTTCAACTGCCTCAATACATAAGCTACAACTTTCCCAGCCTTCATCAACACACACCATAAACCAACGTAGGATGCGTCACTATAGACCATAAACTTTTCCCTAACTCAGGTTGAATCAAGATTGGAGCTTGCATAAAAGCTTCCTTCAACTTCACAAAAACTTGTCGTCTAGCTTTCGTCCACTCAAATCGTACATCCATTTGCAATAACTTGGTCAATAGAGCAGCAACCCTAAAAAAACCATCTACAAAGCGTCGATAATAACCAGCTAGACTCAATAAGTACAGACTTTTGTCACTAACTTTGGTTGTTTCCAACCCACAACTACATCTACCTTTTTAGGATCTACTCGAATACCTTTAGCTGAAACCACATGTCCAAGAAAAACTACTTCCCTAATCCAAAACTCATACTTACTCAACTTAGCATAAAGCTGGTTATCCAACAAGGTTCTTAACACAATCCGCAAGTGTCGATCATGATCCTCCTCGGAATGAGAGTATACAAGAATATCATCAATGAACACTATTACAAATTGATCCAAGAATTCATGAAACACTTGATTCATCATGCCCATAAACGCCATAGACGCATTTGTCAACCCAAACAAGATCACTAAGAACTCATAATGCCAACCTTCAACTGGTAATATCCAGATCTTAAATCAATCTTTGAGAACACCGTAGCACCCTGAAAATGATTGAACAAGTCATCAATATGTGGAAAATGATACTTGTTCTTAATCGTCAACTTGTTCAATTGCCGATAGTAAATGAACATCCTTAAAGTGCCATCTTTCTTTTTTCACAAATAAAACCGGTGCACCCTACGATGTAACACTAGGCTGGATAAAACCATGATCGAACAACTCCTGGAGTTATGTCTTCAAATCTTTCAACTCTTTTGGTGCCATGCAATATGGTGCAATCGACACCGAAGCTAAATCAACATAAGTCTCAATGCAAAACTCCACCTCCTTGTCTGATGGCAAGCCAGATAACTCTTCCAAAAATACACCTTAAAAGTCACAGATAGTATGAATATATTTTATCCGCACTTTTTCCACATTCGGGTTCATAACATAGGCCAGGTATACTTGACACCCGTTTCCCAACATCTTCTGCGCCTCCAAGGTCGATACCATATTGGATAAGAACTTAACATTTTCACCCACAACCACCACTTCATAAACATCTACAAGTCTCAACGAAACCCGCTTTGACTCAAAGTCAACCACAGCCCAATGATCGGATAACCAATCCACACCTAATATCACATCGAACCCATAGAATGATAGCTCTATCAGATCAGCCGCAAACACATGTCCTTTAACCATCAGAGGACATCTCTAATACAACTTCCTCGTAACGAACATCTCTCCAAAAGAAATCGTTACTTGCATACCCACATTAAGCATTTCTACCAGTATACCAGGCAAATGTGCATGCTCATACAAAATATATGAATGCGTAGATCTAGAATCTATCAAAGACAATAACGACATAGACTGCAAGGTAAAGGTACCTGCTATAACGTTTGTGTTATTCCTCCCTTCGCGGTGAGCATAGATCCTTGCTGATCCATCATCCTCTAGTAGAACTACCACTGTATGTGCCACAGTCCTCTATCTCTCCTCCCTATATTAGAAGGTACCACAGCTGCGCCCACAGCCTCTAAGTGGTCCAAAAATAGGTGCTTGTGCCTGCCTACCTCTAGCAAGCAAAGGATAGTCACGTCTTATATGTTTTGTCTGCCAACAATTCCAACAAGAATTGGCAAGCACAATTGCAGGATCCTACCCCTCTCTGGCCAAACATGGGCAGTCTTGCCTCAGATGATCCCTCGATCCACAGACCCAACATACATTATGCACAAACCAAACTTGAGCATCATCTCTATATGATCCTTATCCTACACCATCTCCACCACATCTCATATTCAGATGAAACCTTCTATCACGGTGCCTCTTAGATTAACCACCCCCAAAACCAAAATTCGTAGCTCTCTTACCTGAGCCCGAACCTCCAGAATGGCAAGATAAGTCCAAACTCTACTCAATATCCTTCATCCGTGTAACCAACACGTCAAAATTAGTGTAATCAGTGGCTAACATGTACGTCTTAATATCCTGCACCAATCTATACTAGAATCATTCGCAGCGATGCCTATCATCTGGCACAAACTCAAGCGCATAATGGCTCAGTCTTATGGACTGCACTTCATACTCAGATACTGTCATACTACCCTGAACCAAGGCCATAAACTCACATTTCTTTTCATCCAAGTATCTAACTCCCAAATACCTCTTTCTGAATGCAGCTTGAAAGAATTCCCAAGTTACATCACTAACTTTCATGCCTGTGATCACAGTGGTCCACCCATTGTATGCATCACCCTGTAGCAGGGATACATCATATCCAGCTTACACATATTATTACATCCTATCTGATCCAAAATACAATCTATAATGGTAAACCACTCCTCAGATACCTCAGGTGCCAACCCTTTAAACTCAACTCCTCTGAGACTGATTAGACGCTCTAACAACAATCCCATATCAACACCAGCAAGTGCCGGTACAGGTACATGAACTCCAGCCATCGTGGCCTGGAAAGCTCATATCATCGCTTGAACCAAAGGCTTCATGTCACCAAACACTGGACTAGGTGATGCAGGTGGTACTTGCTCCACTCACTCAGGTGGATTACGTGGAGGAGGCGACAATCCCTCAAGATGTACAATCTCGCCCTCAACTTCCCGCCCTCCGATAACAGTGTTTCTATTAGATCGTAATTCTTTCCTCGGTTGCATCGTATATGTAGGTATCTAAGGCATGATAATTACACCAAAATAAAATCAACTAGGCCAGCACCAAGCAAGGATCCAAGACTTCCATTTCAAATCAAAATCATTTAATATCCGTAGTAATAAGGCAATGTGTCCAAAAATACCCCAACATAGTGTAATTTAAGCATCGTACATATAAACAATCACTATGCATAGCAAACAACATTATACATACACCGACAACATCCTAATTTTTTATAAACCTGCATCTGATACCACCAAATGTAACCCCTTTAGCCCGGCTTAGTCAAAACTGAACTAAAAGGATCACATTAGGTTTCTCGAAGCAAAACTGAGCTAAATTACCTAAACTGGTTCATTTTTTCTTTTATCTTGTCTAGATGCAAAATATTAACTTCCTTAATATTCGAGCTTCAATGAGAACATTACATTTGAAACTAATTGCGAAATGGAGCCCAATTACACAATAATTCACATTAAGGACCATAACATAATTTTTACAAATTATAGGGTCTTTGTTACATTTTGAATTACCAATCTTTAATTAGTCCGATTACATGCTCACAAGTTGAATTCTAGATCAAAACAATCATCCACTTTTATTCAATTGCATCCATAACAACCAGGGACTAATTTGCAAGATTTCCAAACTCCAGCAAGACAAGACTGCATAAAACCAGCATAGGGTACCGATATAGGCAAGCCCATACCGATAAAAATTAATAGACATAATGGCTTAGTATACCGATACACTAGTGCCCGTACTGATACAATATGTTGACCAACCTGTACCGATATAGCTTTGACCCGTATCGATCCCCTTTACGTTTTCTCAAAAAATAGAATTCCAATAACCAAATAGCATACTAATATGGTACCCCGAGTACAGGTACGTGTCGACTATTGCTAACGCTTGGCCAAAAAGTATATTTTTAGTGTAAAAGTATTCCAAATAGCAGTCCCAAGGTGAGTCATATGCGTGCAATTATACACGGTCAACAAGTAATATAGCAGCAAGTTGAGTATCGAATTTACAGGGATAGAACAAGAACTTATTTGCTCAAAGTTTACTTGTTTAGAAGTTTTAAAAGTGTTCAAAATGTTTTGGGATTTTACTTGATTGAAATGTTAACAAAACAAAGTAGTGAAAATAAGCAGTCTGGCAATGAGTTATTCAAAATGAATGATGAGCGTTGGCAAGGGGATGCCAAATTTTACGCTACTTATGCCAGCCTTCAATAATGATCTGCCTTGGTTTATTGCCGAGCAGATTAAAGGTAGTATTACCTATATCGATGGCAATACCCTAAGTTAACTATGATAAAACTCCTATATGTCTATAGTGAATGTTTTTCACAAATTAACTTGATTAAGCGACAATTTTTACTCCTAAGGGGTAGACTCACTTTTGAAGTAAGTTTATCTACTTGAACATCTTCTATCGAAGCTTCTCGCCTTAGTACCTGGCAACATATCGTTACCCCTTAAGTCTGTTAAAATATTAAGGTGCAATAAGCACGCAATGCCAACTGTCGTATGACAATGGGTTTGTAAAAAGATTAAGTATATGCCAGATAGAAAACAATGCCAAGCTTATCCAGAAAACATCCCCCAACCAAATGTAAAGTTTTAGTTCATGGTTGGGGTTTCCATCCAAAAAACATTATCGTATCCCCACATCATCATCTAAACAGAATAAATAAAAACAAAGAGAATTGGCAAGAAGGTGGTCCATCGATGCAGCCCTTTAATGGCTCCAAGCTCTCTGTCTTTAGCTGGTCAGAACACGTCTTGGTTCACCATCGTTCAACCTCTTCATTCCGATCTCTCCAATAATCCCCTCCCAAATGCTTGATCGATCTTTTTAAATAGGCTTGCGTGGGAAACCCCAGGGTAAGGCCTTTGAATTTAAATTTTGAATGCACAAGGGATAAGATGATAGCGCATCTTATCCAGATTTGAATCCTAGGAATAACATGTACAAGGTCTAACGGATACTTTGACCGGTCGGCTGACATCACTCCTTCGCCAATCGGGCTTGGCATTGATTGGTCCTTCTGTGCCAACTGTGCCTTGGCAATTCTCTAGCTTCCTTTTCTGTATTCTCTGCCAAGCTTGCCTGCCTTTTTCCTACGTCAAAAATAGCAAAATAACCCTTCACACTGGCAAACAGAATAACTCATTAACTCCTTATGCAAATGCATGATTTTAATACCTAAATGCAACTAAATGTACTAAAAGGGCAAGCTAAGGCATTGTAAATAAGCATAAAAATTGTACTTTTGAGGAGTTAACACACCCCAAACCTAGCTCATTGTTTGTCCTTAAGTAATGCAACTAAAAATAAAACCACAAAACAAAAAGATACCATGGCAAAATTGTCATAGTCACCAACACCTACCAACTAGCAAAAATATGATTCTAGGTTTGTCCTCGGATATTCAGTATATCAATGCCAAGCAGATAAACAAATTCAAGTGCAGCAATATAGCTCTAGTCTGAGGTCATGAGGTGTGCATGAATTGTGGGCATTATGCATAAAATTTACTTTGCTCTCTTAGCCACTTTACTACCCAAACTCAGAATCATTTTCATAATTTTTTATTTTCTTTATTTGCCAAGGGTGTTTTTATGCTGACATTAAACTAGGGTTGTGTCATGCACTGTTTGGCGTGAGGCATAAGAGGGAGCAAGCCACGAATACCCACGTTAATCCATATTAAATCACTAATCTAACCCATTACACTCATACCCTAAAATTATGTTCGCTTGAGAACAAAGAGGGAGCAAACCACGAAGACCCAAGTTAATTATTTTCCCTAAGGCAGAGGAGTGTTCTAAAATATTTCAGCCTTTGGCAGAACATTGTTGCCTTATTCTTTCTACTCTGCCATTGTTTTTTTTCCTGAGTTCAGTTTCAAGCGAACCTAAGTTTGTTATATTGACTGGATACATACCGTTTGTATAGTGAAACTAAAGTTCCTTAAACTAGAGTTCAATTGCCAAGCTACTTGGCAATGCTACCCTACTGGCATAGAGGTTCTAAATTCCAGTTTCTTCATCGGGCAAATAATCTAGAACAAGTTCAACTAAACTAGCAATGTTGGTAACTAAAACAACTTATTGAGCGAGGCAATTTTTTAGTAGGTTGGTATGCAAATTTAAATCATATATGGTGAATTATTCTATATGGCAAACTAAAAATTAAACATGAATGTCATGGCAATAAAATGTGAGGCAACCCACACCCCAAACCTACAGTGTGCATTATCTTCAATGTATAAAATGACACATATGTACAAATGAGATTTAAAATGCATGAACATGTGAATGAACATGAAATGAAATGCAAGGAGTTTAAAAGGAGGAAGACTCCTCTTCGGAGGGTTCTGGTCGTGAAATGCGTGTTTTCCTCTTGATGAAACTCCCTCTACTGGGGGCCGTATGCTTTTTGTGTTTCAAGCTGGGTTTTGATGCGAACGTGGACGTTCTAAGGTTGTGGTGAACTTCTTTAACAATCTTCACCAGCTCAGAGGCAGCTGAGACATCAATGGCATTGGACGATGCAGGTGCAACAGACACTGCGACAAGTTTTATTTCTTCTTCAGAGTCAGATGGCCTGGCTGTGCTAGCGGATTCAACTTGAACAAGGGATACTAAAATAGTGGCATCTAATAGAGTATGGACTAAAGGAGGACTGGCTGGCATAGCAGTGCTGGCAAATAGGTCAGCAGGGAACTCTAGAAAAGCTGGTAAAACACTTAGGGAAATCCTCTCAAGAGTTTCTTTGATTGCACAGTCCCTGGCGTTAGTGTAATGCCCGAGCTTGATGTTTTGCTCCTCCACTTTCTCTAACTTTTGGAGAATGGTCTCCTGGAGTTGGAACATTTGGGAAAGCATTGCCATGAGCTGGTTGGCATAGGAGTATCAGGCTCTGCCTTGGGCAGCTTGGCCTTGGTCATTGGCTCTGTCGCCTTTCCCTTGTCTTTGGACTCGGTGGTAGTGAGTTACCTCCATAGGATAGGCGTAATTGTTGTTCCCTTAGTCTCATGGACTATGTCGAAATCAATCTTTGGCACATGTGCTTCATACAAATATTAGAAATTAACAGAGGGAAAACAAACTCCCACTGCTCTTGTCGGTGCATTTATAAGTTTCATTGATAATGATACAACCGATGTTGATCTTGCAGCCCACGATGATCAAATGCAATAAGGCCATCCTCTCCTCCGAGACAGTCTCGTTATGAGTTGTTGGTATCAGGTTTGCCTTCAGGAAGTGGTTCCACCCTTTTGGTTGTGGCTTCAATGCCAGTCGCTTCACCGTGCATGGCCCTTTGTTGACACGCTCCACTTGGTACCGTGCTCACATAAATCCTTTAGTAGCTTTTACCTCTTGGCAGCATCTAACGAGTCAGTAAACTCAGAGTGCTCATTCGCTACACCATCCAGTTCAAATATAGTATTAACACACCCCTCATCAAATTTGACACAAGTACCTCGTATGAGAAAGAAAGACGAATCTTTAGTCGTGAGGTGGGCATAAAACTCTCAGACAATATTGGAGTAGACTTCCTCCGTTTGTTGGCAAAACAACTTCAACTTGTGCTTTTTGACCACCTTCATGAACTCCGATGAATAACCCAAGTTGGGTTCATTCTTGAACTCAAAATTCTTCTCGTAGAAAAATATTTGTGCGGCAAAGTTCTCCTCATATTTCTTGTGAATTTCTTCATTAAATAATATCTTGAAGGGTGTCAATAAAGATGCTATAGAAAAAAGTTGGAGAACTTGAAGGATTTTTATCGAAAGAAGGAGACAAGATGCTTGGTGTTCTTGTTGATAAAGCAACTAGGGTAAAAGGTGAAAGGTTTTAAGGCTTGGATCGGTTAGGGTTTTAAGCAGATAAAAAGTGTTGAGTGTTTAATTGGAGTTGTTTAATGTGGCCGGTTAAGGAGGGTAATGATGGGCTTTTATGTGTTTAAGGGGAAAGAAAAGGCTGATGTGATAAGGGTGAATTAATAGGATAAGGCGCGCAAAGGGTGGAAGGATAAGTGAATTGAGTTGAAATTTGAATTTCAACTTATCACTCTTTGGGCGGCTAGGGTAATTTCACGCAAAAATCTCTCTCCTTCTTTTTGGGCTGAACTTCATCAAGCCTTGGGCGGCTAGGGTAAAATCTTTTTCTCCAATCTTCTTATCGCCCCATGCCAAGATGCCTTGGCATTTTACCTCGCATTATGCCTGGCACACAAACCTGCACTCACTCAAAGGAAAACCTTTCAACGTAACAAGGAAAAATAAAAACTAAAAGAAAGAAAGAAAATAAAAAATATAATGCTAAAAAGTAAACATTTATATTGCTATATACAAAAATTAAACCCTGATGATGATGTTCATAGAATCTCAGCCAAGAGCACAACCTCCTTGGAATCCTTTTGAGTACCTTCCTAACAGTGTTTCAAGCGTTGGGCGTTCACCTTGAAAATTGTTTCCGCTTTCAAATCCTTGATATCTACTACTCCATGAGCATATGGCTTCACAACTTCAAAGGGACCCGACCATCTAGACTTGAGATTTCTTGGAAACAACTACAACCTTGAGTTAAATAACAAAACATGTTGACCTACCTTAAAGTGCCTTGGCAATATTCTGTTGTCATCCCAATATCCTCTTCTCACCAGCAGCTCTCCATTTCATGTCAAACATTTTGATTGCCCAGTATGCTCGATTCTCCAATTCCATTGGCAGATGGCATGTTTTTTCAAAAACGAGCTTGAATGGGGATGTTCCCAAAGGAGTCTTAAAGGCTATTGTGTAAGCCCATTCCTCGATGGATTCACAGTCTTCTCTAGAATATTCTTGATCTCCTTATTTGATATCTTCACTTGTCCATTTGTCTAGGGATGGTAGGCTGTGGCAATGCGTTGTTGGATTTCGTACCTGCACAGAGCTATAGAGATTAAATTGCACTTAAAATGTGTACCTTCATCATGAATGATGGCTCTAGGAGCACCGAATCTAGTGAAGATATGCTTGTGCAAGAACTTACCAACAGCTTTGGCATCATTTGTTGGCAAAGCTACTGCCTCTACCCATTTTGAAACATAGTCTACAGCTATAAGGATATACAAATTCCTGAATGATGGAGGAAATGGACACATGAAGTTTATTCCCCATACATCAAACAACTCTACTAGCATGATATTTTAGAGTGCCAATTGATGTCTGCTAGAGATGTTACCCGTCCGCTGGCATCGATCAAGGGCCTTGGCAAAGTAATGAGCATCTTTAAAGAGCATAGGCCAAAAGAATCCAAACTGCAATACTTTGGCAGCGGCCTTCATTCTAGCAAAGTGTCCTCCATAGGGTGCTGCATGGCATAACTGCAAAATGTTGTGCTACTCCTCCTTTGGCACACATCGGTGAATTACTTGGTCGGCATAGTGTTTAAACATAATGGGCTCATCCCAATAGTACTACCACGCATCTCGCAGAAAATGCTTCTAGGCATTGCTTGCCAGATCCAGTGGCATGATATTACTTACTAGATAGTTGACTATGTCAGCATACCATGGCATAGAACTGATTGCAAGCAGGTGTTCATCGGGGAATTCATCTCTAATGGCAGCGGCTCTACCTTCATCAATGTGATATTCTAACTGAGATGAATGGTCAGCAATTAAGTTCTCACTCCCCTTCTTGTCTCAAATCTCAAGATCGAACTCTTACAATAATAGTGTCCATCAGACCAATCTGGGCTTGGCATCCTTTTTCTGTCAATAGGAATTTCAATGCCGAGTGAACTGTATACACAACAACTTTGTTACCAACTAAATAAGATCTAAATTTGTCAAATGCAAATACAACTGCGAGAAATTCCTTCTCGATTGTTGTGCAGTTAAGTTGGGCTTTGCTCAATGTCCGACTGGCATAATATATGGCATAAAAAATCTTGCCACGCCTTTGTCTAATATAGCTTCAACGGCATAGTCGCTGGCATCACATATGAGCTAGAAGGGCTTGCTCCAATCCGGTGCCACGACTATTGGGGCATTAATCAATCTATCATTGAGTTCCTAAAATGCTTTTAAACAAGAATCATCAAATGGAAAAGTGGCATTTTGTTCTAAAAGCAAGCATAAAGGTTTAGAAATTTTTGAGAAATCTTTAATGAACCAACGGTAAAAACCTGTATGTCCTAAAAAACTCATGATACCTTTTAAAATTGTAGGAGGTGGCAACTATTTGATTACCTCCACTTTCTCTTTATCTACTTCCAAGCCTCTATTGGTTACTCTATGACCGAGAACGATGTCTTCCTTCACCATGAAGTGGAATTTTTCCCAGTTTAGAACTAGGTTGGTCTCAATACATCTTCTCAATACAAGCTCTAGATTCTGTAGGCATTCTTCAAATGTTTTGCCAAACACCGATAAGTCATCCATGAAAACTTATAGGTTATTTTCAATCATATTCAAAAAGATAGACATCATGCATTGTTGGAATGTTGTCGACGCATTACACAGTCCAAAGGGCATTCTTCGAAAGGCAAATGTCCTATATGGACAAGTGAATATGGTTTTCTCCTAATCTTCGAGAGATAGTATGCTTTGTTTGCCAATCTAACATATGGTCGATAAAGGGCAGGGGAAATGATCTTTCTTGGTGGCATTGTTCAGCTTCATATAGTCCATGCACACTCTCCATCCAGTGATAGTTTTGGAGGGAATATATTCGTCCTTACTATTTTGAACCACGGTCATGCCACCTTTCTTTGGCACACATTGCACCGGGCTAACCCACGAGCTATCAAAAATGTGATAGATTATCTCAGCATCTAGCCACTTAATAATATCTCTTTTTACTACCTCTTTCATGCTCGTATTCAATCTTCTCTGGCCTTCAATTGTTTTTCCATGATATTCCCTAAAATTATTTTGTGCATGCAAATAGTTGGGCTTATTCCTAGGATATCAGCCAAGGTCCATCCCAACGCTTGCTTGTGATTACTTAGAATTTCCAACAATCTTTCCTCCTATCACTAGTTAGATCAGCAGTAATGATCACTGGCAAGGTTGAGTTTTTACCAAAATAAGCATACTTAAGATGGTCTGGCAATGGTTTTAGTTCCAATTCAGGTGGCTCCTCAGTGGATGATTTAGGTGCCACGATCTTTCTGCCAACAAACTCTAGTGGCTCTGGCTGTCTGAAGTAACTCACTTCTTCTATTTCCAAGAATGTTCTTTCAGCGTCTTCACTCGTTTTTTCTTCACTATCTGACTGGTTGGCATCATCATCAGTATCTTGGCATAATTGTGCCACGTCTATAGTGAAAATGGACTCCATCATCTCGTCAGCTTGGCATCCCTCAAGTTCATCTGAGCATTTAAGGGCTTGAAACACATTAAATGTAACATACTGGTCATTCATGCGCATAGTTAATTCTCCTTTATGAACATTAATCAAAGCTCTATCTGTGGCAAGGAATAGTCTACCCAATATAATTGGGACATTCATATCTGCCTCATAATCTAAAATAATAAATTCAGTTGGGAATATAAATTTGTCTACCTTTACCAATACATCCTTAATCTTACCCTTAGGATGTGCAAAGGATCAGTCTACCAACTAAACTGTTACAGTTGTAGGCCTTGCTTCGATGCTGAGCTTTTTGAAAATCGACAATGGCATCAAATTGATGCTGGCTCCTAGGTCACACAGTGCCTTACCCAAAAATCTGTTGCCAATGGTACAAGGAATAGTAAAACTCCCTGAATCTTTCAACTTCAGTGGCAACCGATTGAGTATCATTGCACTGCATCCCTCAATGAGAGCTACAATCTCGAAATCACCCAATTTTCTTTTCTTGGACAAGATGTCCTTCATGAATTTCACAAAATTGGGCATTTGCTCGAGAGCTTGCACCAATGGTATGTTGATCTACAATTGCTTAAGGACTTCCAAGAAGCGCTTAAATTGTTGATCCTGCTTGTGCTTTTGTAACCTTTGTGGAAATGGTGGAGGTGGATAAGCATATGCTGGCTTTGTCGATTTTGCCAAGGGTTTGCTGGCATCTGACTGTGACTTGGCATCAAACTGGGGTCTGCCATCGCTTATGTTCGCTTCTTTCTCTTCTGCTTCTTTTGGTTCATCTGGTGGTCCCTTCTCTTTCTCCTAGCAATTAACTGGCTGCTTGTCAAATGTCTCAGCATCGCATTGTTTGCCACTCCGAAGTGTTACAACTTTGCATTGTTCATTGTCTCTTTGCCGAGCATCTTTTGTATCACTTGGCAAAGCTCCCTGGGGTCTATTGCTGAGTGCACTGGCAATCTGTCCAATATGTATCTCCAAGTTCTACATAGATGCTGCCAAACTCTGGACAGTTGCGTCATTCCTCTCCATGTAATATGCCATAGTCTCATGATTGTTCCTTTGCCCTACATAAAAATTATTTTGCGCCCTCTACGGTATAACATTCTGATGGAATCCTTGCAAACCAGTGCCATTTTGTCGCTGGGCAATGTTTTGACGTTTGGCATTGTTTTGATTATTCATTTGATTTTCCCAAGCTAAATTCGGGTGTTGCCTCCATCCTGCATTGTAAGTATTGGAATGTACATTATAATTATTATTAAATTTTAAAAAAAATTTACCGACTCTAGGTTGGCAGGGCAATCCTCCATGAAATGGTCCTCCCCACAAATGGTGCAGAATGGGTCCAATGCCTTAGTTTCTTGAGACTCTTTACTCTTTCGCAAGGTTCTCACCATGCTGGTAAGATTGGAAATCTGGCGTAAATTGATGTTAATTCATCTAGTGCTAACTTTCCACTAGTTTTAGTTTCGGTCCCCAGTCTGGCAGTAGGATACTCAAAGTCATTAGTTGAGATCCTTTCAATGATACCAACTGCCTCTGTATAATTCTTGTCCAGCAGCAAACCATTTGCTGACGCATCAACAATCGTTCTGGCATGAGTATTGAGTCTGTTGTAGAAGGTCTCCATTTGGGTCTAGTTTGGGAATCCATGCATGGGACATCTTCTCAACAAGTCCTTGAATCTCTCCCATGCATCATATATGGTCTTATCATCAGCTTGCCTAAATGTAATGATCTAGCTTCTTAGCTTGACAGTGAGTTTTGGTGGCTGGAATCGTAGTAAGATTTTTTAACATAGATCTCCCCATGATGTGACAGATCAATGTGGCAAAGAACTAAGCCACATTTTTGCTCTATCTCTCAAGGAGAAAGTAAATAATTTTAGCTTCATTGTATCTTTCGAAACTCCAGGCTGCTAAAATAGCTGACAAACTTCCATGAATTGCTTTAAGTGTTGCCTTGGGTCTCCTATAGGTGCTCCATCGAATTATCCCTACATTCAAGAGCGTTTGTATCATTACCGATTTAAGTTCAAAATTTGGTGTATTTACCTTCAGACCAATTAGTCCTGGCATCAAATTGTCTATGTTCGGTGCTGAGTGTTCTCGGATAGTTCTCTCCTCAACCATATTAACGGTTGGGACAGAAGGTGCGACCGATATCCCAATATGGTGTGGAGGGTTTCCCTGGTTGTTTGGGTTACCATTAGCTCCTTCATTACCACGATGTGCCATCTCTCGAGGTTTTCTTTTTAACCTCTGTAAGGTTCTTTCAATTTATGGGTTGTATGGCCAATCTTCCACCATGGGGTGGTTTCTGGTCATACACCAGTTAAACTAAATAAATAATAAAAGGAATAAAACAATTAAAGAAAACAAAAAAATTTCGTCGCAATCCCCAGCAACGGCGCCAAAAACTTGTCGACTATTGCTAACGCTAGGTAAAAAGTATATTTTTTTAGTGTAAAAGTATGCCAAAGAGTAGTGCCAATGTGAGTCTTATACGTGCAAGTATACACGGTCAGAAAGTAATACAGCAGTAAGCTGAGTATCGAATCCTCATGGATTGACCAAGAACCTATTTGCTTAACGTTTACTTGTTCGGAAGTTTTAAAAGTGTTTGAAATGTTTTGGGAGTTTGATTGAAAAGTTAACAAAACAATGTAGTAAAAATAAGCAGTCTGGCAATGAGTTATTCAAAATGAATGATGAGCGTTGGCAAGGGGATGCCAAATTTTACACTACTTATGCCAGCCTTCAATAATGATTTGCCTTGGTTTATTGCCGAGCAGATTAAAGGTAGTATTACCTCTTTCGATGGCAATACCCTAAGTTAACTATGATGAAACCCCTATATGACTATAGTGAATGTTTTTCATGAATTAACTTGTTAAGTGAAATTCTTTGCTCCTAAGGGGTAGACTCACTACCAAAATAAGTTCATCTACTTGAACATCTTATGTTGAAGCTTCTAGCCTTAGTACCTGGCAACAGATCGTTGCCTCTTAAGTTAAGCACGCAATGCCTACTGTCGTATGGTAATTGATTTGTAAAAAAGATTAAGTATATGCCAGATAGAAAACAATGCTTAGGCATTTTCATTATTAAAAACTAAACATAAAATCAACATCCATCCCAAACATCCCCCAACCAACTGTAAAAGTTTAGTACATGGTTGGGGTTCCCATCCAAAAAACATTATCATATCTCCACATCATCATTTAAATAGAATAAGTAAAAACAAAGAGAATGGGAAAGAAGGGGGTCCGTCGATGCAGCCCTTCAACGGCTCCAATCTCTCGTCTTCAGCTGGTCGGACCACGTCTTGGTTTGCCACCGTTTAGCCTCTTCAATCTGATCTCTCTAATAATTCCCCTTTCAAATGCTTGATCGATCTCTTTAAATAGGCTTGTGTGGGAAGCCCTAGGATAACGCCTTTGAATTTAAATTTTGAATGCACAAGGTATAAGATGATATCGCATCTTATCTAGATTTGAATCCGAGGGCTAACGTGTACAAGGTCCAACAGAGACTTTGACCGCTCGGCTGATGTCACTCATTTGCCATTCGGGCTTGGCATTGATTGGTTATTTTTCCCTACTGACTCTATAGTTGTAGATTGTGAAGCAGATGAGTTCACACCTGTCATTCTTGGAAGACCATTCTTAGCGATGGGTCGAACACTGATCGATGTCGAGAAAAGACAACTCACGATGTGAGTGAATGAGCAGCAAGCCACACTCAACGTTTTTAAAGCACTCAAACGCGCAGATGACCCAGAGGAATGTCATAATGTTTATTTCATTGATGCAAAGCTCGAGACATATTGCCATGATCACTATTTGACTACCAAATCTGAATCTGAGAACATCGAGGAGCAAGAGCCAGACGAAGTACCCCAACAAGAAGTGAATTGGATTGTGAGTCAACCGGGTAAAAGTTCCGAATTTCTTAACTACCCGAGTAAGGGAATTAACTCCCCTAAGACTTCAATTGAGCAACCACCCACTTTAAAGTTAAATTCACTGCCAGGGCAATTAAGTTATGTTTATTTGGGAAAGGATAACACCTTGACCGTGACATTGTCTTTTGAGTTGCAATTTGAGTAGGGAAATAGGTTGATCGGCACCTTGGAGCGGCACAAGGAAGGCATGAACCCGAAGACCCATGATGAATTTCCAGATAAGAAGCTACCACTTGCCACGACAAGCGTAAGGAAGATGTTGCCATGGCAAGATAACGAAAAATGTTTGATGGATTATAAAGGTGCACTTGTTCTGCGCGATAAGAGGACTTTTCATTTAGAAGATGCATGAAAATACTCTTTCTAAGAGTTCTTAAATTTTTTAGACTTTTTATTTTTATTTTTTTTATTTTTAGTTTTCTTTTTGTTTGTTTTCGTTATTTTTAATTTGGATTTTCTTTGCCTTGATCTTTTCTTTTTATTTGATTTAGCTATTATCTTTATTTTTGTTTCGATATTCATCTTTCTATTTTTCCTTTATCTTTTTATTTTTTATATGTATTTAATATTTATCTTTTTGTTTTTGTTTGAATTTTAGGATAAGATTTCAAAGGAGGAGTTGGGCTTAGATAGAATTTCATTTAAATGAAAATCTATCCTTTTGAAGATGGATAAGTTGGCTATTTCTTAAGGGATTTAATCACCCATTTGAAAATTTTCACCTAAATTTTTTTCCTCCCTTTTCTACACCCTATCCGCACACTCCCCCTCTTACCATCATTTTTCCCCATTGATAACTCATCCATCTATTGCATCTACCAACTCTTTACTCCATCATTAAACCACATTATCCCCAACTACTTCCTTTTCTTCCTTTACTTCCTTCCCCTCTTGAACTCTTCAGTTTATCTTTCTTGTTTTACTTTGTTTTTTCCAATCAAGATCCACAAGAACCTCAAACCCATGGCCAAAAATCTCAAAACCATGCTCGGAGCAAGTTCTTCACGAGCACTTGAGTATTCTTTCTGGCGATTTGTGTCACCCCTTATTGAAAAACGATTCCTTGCCAAGTTTGCCAATCGGAAGGTATGGGAGGGCCAAGGGCTCAAGTATGATGGACTCGAAGATTCAGTCTTCAAGATCATCGAACACCATAAGTGGCAAATTTTTTGCGAACAATCAAAACCGAAAAACATCTCATGGGCAAGGGAATTCTATTCATATGTTTCAAATCAAGATAACCCTTGTGTTTTTGTGCGAGGTAGGGCGATTCTTGTTGATGCCGCTGATATCAACGCATACTTTGGGCTCTATGTGGAAAAGGACGAGTATATTGTTGAAATCAGAGAACCTTTTAGAGTGTTTCTCTGTTAAATCTTATTCCAAAATGTTGTACAAGAGTAATCCTTTTAAAGGCTTTACAAGTAGTTAACCTAAGTAGTCTACCTAAGAGATAAGATAAGATTTAAACTCTATCTCATTAAAGGATTACTTAAGTAAACTACTTAGGTTAACTTCCTAAGAGATAAGTTAACCTAATGAGATAGAGTTTATCTAGATTTAAACTTTTAAATTCAAACTATTAGGTGAGATAATATAAGATTACAACATTTAATTTACACACAATAATCTACACTCCCCCTCAAACTGGTGTGTATATGTTGTATACTCCCAGTTTCGATGAGAACTCGTCAAAGGTCACTCTCGTAAGTGCCTTTGTGAAGATATCCGCCACTTGACTCTTTGTAGGAACATAGTGTAGCTTTATGACACCACTGTTTACCTTCTCATAGATAAAATATCTGTTAATTTCGATATGTTTAGTCTGGTCATGTTCTACTAGATTCTTAGCAATACTTATTGCTGATTGGCTATCACTTAGTACCTCAAACTCTTATTTTTCATCTAACTCCAGCTCGGTGAGAAGTTTTTTAAGCCACATACCTTTGCAAATCCCAAGGGCCATAGCCCTATATTCTAATTCTCCACTACTTCGAGACACCACAGTTTGCTTTTTACTCCTCCATGTGACTAAGTTTCCCCACACAAATGAACAATACCCACTCACAGATTTTCGATCTGTTAACTCTCCTGGCCAGCTAGAATCTGTGTAAATCTTCACAGATCTGTCTTGATTTTTCCTGAAAATAAGTCCAAATCCTGGTGTAAACTTTAAGTATCGCAGGACTCTATTGCCTGCCTCCATATGTTCTTTTCTAGGATCAGTCATATGCTGGTTGATTATGCTTACTGGATAAGCTATATCAGGTCTGGTGAGTGATAAATAAATCAGTTTCCCAACCAGCCTTTGGTAGGATTCTCTGTTCACGGGAGTACTTGTGCCATGTTTTCCAAACTTCAAGCCTGCATTCATTAGAGTGTCTGCTAGTTTACATCCAAGCATTCTAGTTTTCCGAGAGCATGTCCAAGATGTACTTTCTCTGATTTATGATTATTCCCTCATTTAATCTACCTCCTCCATTCCGAGAAAGTACCTAATACTTCCCAAGTCTTTAGTCTCAAACTCTGTTGCCAAAAAAGTCTTTAGTATCTCAATTTCCTCTATGTCATCTCCTGTAATGATCATATCATCAACGTAAACAATAAGGAGAGTTTTTTTACCATATGAAGCTACCTTCTTAAACAAGGTGTGATCTGTTTGTGTTTGCTTGAACCCTTTCTTCACCATGGCTTTCGCAAATCTGTCAAACCAGGCCCTTAGGGATTGCTTCAGCCCATTCAAGGATCTATTTAGTTTGCATGCTTTATGTTTCGTTGAGTCATCCTCTAAGCCTGGTGGAATTTGCATTATACTTCTTCTTCAAGCTTTCTGTAAAGTGTCTAAAAGTAATATTTTAGTCACCCTTTTTATTCTTATTATTGCTAGACTTAGGCTCATATTAGTTGCATTATTAGCCATTCATGCATGTTTGCATTATTTCCTTGGTGGACAAGCTTGATTTCATATTTTGCTTAATTTTGTGGAAAAAGGGTGCTGCCGATAGTTGTTTGTGTGTGTGTGCAGAATCACTTGCCTATGCAAGGCTGGAACTAGTTGCCAGGGCAGTGCATGAAGGAGATGCCGACGCAGTTGCCAGGGCAATGCATGAAGGAGATGCTGAGATAGTTGCCAGGGCAATTGTCGATAAGGGATAAGATGATATGACAGTCGAAATTGATGACTAGATAAGCCTAAGATGACGTGGAGCAAAGTTAAATCCCAAAGGAGTTTGATTTTCATGAAGAGGTCAAAGAGAAATTAAATCCCAAAAAGATAGGAGAAGATCTAGAAGGAAATTAAATATAATAAAGAATTTTATTCTTTTAAAGTATTTAATTCCAACTTAACTTCCTCCTCAAGAAGGACTTTAACCTAGCCATCTCCTATTTAAAGGAGACCAAGCCGTCAAACTCAAGAGAGAGCAAGTGAGAGATTTCGACAAAGGCTTCAACCATTCTTCATTTTCTTCTTCTTTGTTCGGTTAGGTTTATGTTAGGAATTCTTTGTTTTGTGTTTCTTTGGAACCTAGCCATGAACTAAATCTATTTGGATAAGGTTATTGTGTTTTGTGGTTGTGAGAATCAATTGGATTTTGTTTAGGTAATAAGAGTTTGCACTTTCAATTCAAGGTTTACTCATTCTTGGTTCTTATTCTTGTTTGCGAGTGAATTGGGAGAGGATTCGTAACTTCATCTATTTATCTAATACTGGGAGAGTAGATTCAACAAACGAATGAGTATGGTCTTTATTCAATCTATTGATGGTGAAGATTAATCCAGCTTAGGAATAAGTTAAGGATTTCAATGGCTAAGAGGAGCACAAGATTGGTTGTTGTTCACCCTTGATTCACGTAGGGATGTATTATCAAGGCGTGCACAAATAGCTAGAGTTTCGACTTAGGGATAAGAAGGAACCATTGAAGAACGCTACGCCGAACCTTGAAGTTGCTGCCCAGCCGCCCAAATAGTTTCCCAGGCAACCGTTAATTAGTTGCCAAGGTAACCCCACTACGCAAGTTGCCACGACAACTAAGTTGCCCTTGCACTCTTTTACCAAGACGATCCAATCGGCTATCACACCTAAACTCACGATAACCTGGCCTATTCTCTCTCATTTGATTACATCTTCTTTTACTTATTTTCTTTCTAGTTTAGTTGTTAGTTAAACTCCTACAATCTTCTACTTGTGTTCTTTTACTTTTTGCAGTGCAGGAGATTAGATTCTTGAAGTGGCACCAATCCCTGTGGAGACGATATCTTTTATACTATAACTTGCGACGTGTACACTTGCATAATTGCGAAGCACTTATTACGCGCACCAGGTTTTTGGCGTCGTTGCTGGGGATTGGCAATAGCAACAATGTTTTTATTTTCTTGCACTTTTTATTTTTCTTGTTTAAGATTCAAAGGGTAACAATGGCTAATGTTGGCGTGATAAGTGCTCCGTAATTGTGCATGTGTACACGTCACAAGTTATAGTATAAAAGATATCGTCTCCACAGGGATTGGTGCCACTTCAAGAATCTTATCTCTTGCACTATAAAAAGTAAAAACACAAATAGAAGATTATAGGAGTTTAACTAATAACTAAACTAGAAAGCAATAAAGTAAAAGAATAGATGAGATCAAATGAGAGAGATAGGCCAGGTTATCGTGAGTTGAGGTGTGATAGCCGATTGGATCGTCTTGGTAAAAGAGTGCAAGGGCAACTCAGTTGCCGTGGCAACTTGCACAACGGGGTTGCCTTGGTAACTAATCGATGGTTGCCTGGGTGACTAGTTGGGCAACTACTTGGGCGTCTGGGCAGCGACCTTCAAGGTTCGGCAGAGCGTTCTTCAATGGTTTCTTCTTATCCCTAAGTCGAAACTCTAGCTACTTGTGCATGCCTTGATAATACATCCCTGTGTGAATCAAGGGTGAACAAGAACCAATCTTGCGCTCTTCTTAGCCATTGAAATCCTTAACTTATTTCTAAGCCGGATTAATCTTCACCATCAATAGATTGAATAAAGATCATATTCATTCGTTTCTTGAATCTAACTCTCCCGATATTAGATAAATAGATGAAGTTACGAGATCATCTCCCAATTAACTCGCAAACAAGAATAAGAACCAAGAATGAATAAACCTTGAATAGAAAAGTGCAAACTCTTATTACCTAAACAAAATCCAATAGATTCTCACAACCACAAGACACAATAACCTTAGCCAAATAGATTTAGTTCATGGCTAGGTTCCAAAGAAACACAAGATACAGAATCCCTAGCATGAACCTAATTGAACAAGAAAGAAAAAGATGAAGAATGGATAGAGCTTTGTCGAAATCCTCCTTGCCCTTGATGTTGTCAAAAATTCTCTCTTCTCTCTCTGGAGTTGACGGCTTGGTGATCTATTTATAGGGCTAGGTCAAAGTCCTCCTTTGAGGAGGAAGTTAAGTTGGATTTAAATTATCTTTAAAGAATATAATTCTTTATTATAATTATATTCCTTCTAGAACTTCTCCTATCTTCTTGGAATTTAATTATTCTTTAACCTCTTCATGGAAATCAAACTCCTTTGGGATTTAGCTTTGTTCCACGTCATCTTGGGCTTGTCTAGTCATCAATTTCGACTACCATATCACCTTATTCTTTGTCGACAGTTGCCCTGGCAACTGTCTCAGCGTCTCCTTCATGCATTGCCCTGGCAACTAGCTCGACATCTCCTTCATGCATTGCCCTGGCAACTAGCTCTAGCATTGCTTTGGTAAGTGATCCTGCACATACACACAAAACACACCAAAGCAGCATCTTTCCCTACAAAAATAACCAAGTTATGCAATCAAGCTCAACGATGGAAGGAAATATGGATTAATGCATGAATGACTAATTATTTAACTAATATGAGCCTAAGTCTAACAATAATATGAGTAAAAAGGGTAAGAAAAATAGTACTTTTGAACACTTATCACAACCCAAACTCCGACTATAGCTTGTCCTCAAGCAATGCAAACTAATAATTACCTGCCAAGACTTCAATTTTCACAAACTTAGCTTTGAACTTGATTTCACTTCTCAGAACTGGGGCACAAAGTATGATTGGCTTTTTAGTTTTTGGAAAACTTAGGAGTTACTCAAAATCAAACTATAATGCTTGTGAGTGTGTGCGGAGTTGTGTGCAAGTTGATTTTTCAGATTCTATGCAAACAAGAGGTTTTCAAATTACTTCATTGGGTTCTTTTTAACATGTTTTAACTAGAGCCGGTTTCGGGCAACTATAGCGATCAATTTTTAGCACATACTAGAGCCGGTTTAAGGCACCTCTAGCGATCAATTTTTTAGCACATGCTAGAGCCAATTTCGGGCACCTCTAGCATTCATCCAATTTTTATTCTAATCCCCCAATTTTTTAATTATCAACGTAAGTTCACTAGAATTCCTTTAATCAATCAAACCACAACAGTGTTTCATCAAATTTAGAATCATAGTAAAATTCTAAGTTTTTCCATGGTTATCCTAGAATAAAAATTCTATCAATTAAGTGCATTGGCAAAGTCATCATCGGATATTCATCAAATCTAGGCAATTCTTGTTCCAACTAAAGGTATGGCAAGCAATTTATGTTTCCTTGTTTGCCGATGGTGGAATCAATCCTCGTACGGGGTTGTCCTCATCGTCATCTTCCTCAATGTCATTGGCTTTTCGCTTGGAGGATTCAATTGATGCGGTCTTTTTTGGTGCAATGGAGGACTCGTCCGAATATGAAAAATCAGACAATGATTCCATACGAGTTGATTCAGGCATAGGTGCTTTACCTTTGGCTTTTGCAGTGGTTGTCGGGATGTCTTTAGATTCGGTTTCCATGGCATCTTTAGGGTTGGTTGCTGGGGCATCCTCTGTTGCAGTTGCCGTGGCAAGTAGTCGGTAGTGAATTTCCTTAGCATGGTGGTTGTGAGTCTTGTTGTGGAAAAGAAAACAAAGAAAAACATGGAAACTAAAGATAATGAAGAAAAATAAAATATCTCCTAAAAATAAAAATGAAAATAAAAAGAAAAAGAAAATATTGAAAGGAGAGCATGCTCATGCATCTCCTAAAGTGACCACTTCTTTGTTACGTTCCACATGGGCACCATTGTAGTGCTTCAATCTTTGTCCGTTAACTTTGAATTCATGTTCGTCAGTGATGGACTTGATTATCACGGTACCATGAGAGAATGGTTTGACAACTTCGAATGGTCCCAACCATCTTGATTTTAGTTTTCCTGAGAAAAGTTTTAGTCGAGAATTGAATAAGAGAACTAGTTGCCCTGGCGTGAATTGCCTCGACAATAGTTTCTTGTCATTCCATCGCTTTGTTTTCTCCTTGTAGATTCGTGCATTGTTATAGGCGAGTGCACATAATTCTTCTATCTCGTTGAGGTCCAACAAATGCTTTTGTCCGGCACTTTCCTAATCCATATTCACGGTCTTGATTGCCCAGTATGCCTTGTGTTCGATTTCCACCGGTAGATGGCATGTTTTGCCATAGACAAGTCGGAAGGGGGACATACCTAAGGGTGTTTTGAATGAAGTGCGATATGCCCAAAGTGAGTCATCTAGTCTTAATGACCAATCCTTCCTAGAGGGATTTACAACTTTCTCGAGTATACCCTTCAATTCTGGTTTGAAATTTCTGCTTGCCCATTGGTTTGTGGGTGATATGTCATGGCAATCTTGTGTGATACGCCGAAGCGTTGCAATATCTTGGCAACAAGTCTGTTGTCAAAATGCTTGCCTTCGTCACTGATAATTGCTCTCGGCATCCCAAACTGTGTAAATATGTTTTTCTATAAGAATCGTTGTACGGTCTTGGAATCGTTGTTGGGAACTACAGCTGCCTCAACCCATTTAGACACGTAGTCAACGACAAGTAGAATGTAGAGGTTGCCGAATGAAGATGGGAAAGGTCCCATAAAATTGATCCCCCACACATCAAACAATTCCACCTCGATGATATTTTGGAGCGGCATCTCATGTCGTCTAGAGATATTGCTCATCCTCTGGCAACGATCACATTGCTTGTAAAAGTCTTGAGCATCTTTGTACAATGTTGGCCAATACAAACCGGTTTGCAAAACTTTGGCCACGGTACGAGTTCCTTCAAAATGTCCTCCATAGGGTGAAGAATGGCATTGCCGGATTACATTCTACTGCTCCTCTTCTGGGACACATCGGCGTATAACCTGATCTGCATATTGTTTAAACAAAAGAGGCTCGTCCTAAAAGTAATGCTTAGCGTCATGGCGGAACCGCTTCTTCCCTTGGTGAGTAAGACCATAAGGTAAAATACCACAAACAAGGAAATTAACTAAATCCGCGTACCAGGGTATTGCTGATGCATGTGCTGCCGTGGCGACTGCTCCCAAAATTGCCGAGGCGTGCGCGTCAAGGGCTATTGCGGCGTCGAGAGTTACCGAGGCAAGCGCATCCCTGGTTTCCGAGGCGTGCTCGTCAAAGGCTACAGCGGCGTCGAGAGTTACCGAGGCGTACACATCCGTGGTTGCCGAGGCGTCAAGGGTTTTCGAGGCATGCGCATCCATGGTTGCCGTGGCGTCGAGAGTTGCCGAGGTGTGCACGTCCATGGTTGCCGAGGCAACTAAAAGTTTCTCATCCGGGAATGCATCGCATATCTCTGGATCAGCGTCCTCCTCCCTATTGCATTGTAAACGTGATAAGTGATTTGCCACTTGATTTTTGTTCTTTTCCTGTCCTTAATTTCAATATCAAATTCTTGTAAAAGTAATATCCAACGAATCAAACGAGGTTTGGCATCCTTTTTAGCAAATAGATATTTGAATGCCGAATGGTTCGTATGAACAATTACCTTTGTACCATTGTAGTCGGTAGTGAATTTCCTTACCTGAGTAATCCAGTGGTTCAAAGTATGTACCTGGTCGATTGACTAGCCAATTTTCCTCTTCTTGTTGTTCCTCATCCACCGGTTCTTCATACTCCTCAGGTTCCTCTTGATCGGCAATGTAGTTGCCGAGGCAACTAAATTCCTCGTCGAAGTTAAACTCTGCCGTGGCATGAAGAAGTTGGCATTCTTCTGGATCATCGGCATGCATTAGTGTTTGGAACACATTTAGTTTAACTTGCTGGTCATTCACCCTCATTGTGAGTTCTCCCTTTTCAACATCGATGAAGGTTCTCCCTGTTGCTAGGAATGGTCTCCCGTGAATGATAGGTGCATGCTTATTTACTTCACAATCCAAAACAATAAAGTCAGTGGGAAAAATAAATTTATCAACTTTTACCAGTATGTATTCGATTTTTCCCTCTGGATGCACATAGGATCTGTTGGCTAGCTGTAGCATAACTGTTGTAGGTCTTGCCTTCCCGATTCCTAGTTTTTGGAAAACCGATTTAGGCTTCAAGTTTATGCTAGCCCCAAGGTCGCATAATGCTTTCTCGACGTAGTGGTTTCCAATGGAATAGGGTATTGTGAAACTTCCGGGATCCTTAAACTTGAGTGGCATACGATTGTGCAACATGACCATGCATCCCTCTATTGCGAAAACTATTTCAAACTCTCCTAGCCTTGTTCTCTTGGACACAATGTCTTTAAGGAACTTGGCATAGTTCGGAATTTTTCAATTGCTTCCACCAATGGCAAGTTGATGTGGACTTGCTTTAGGATATCAAAAAGCTTCTTGAATTGATATTCTTGCTTTTGTCGCTTCAACCTTTGTGCGAATGGTGGTGGAAGTCGGATATCTTCGATCCTTTCACTGGTTTGGAACCTGATTGACTGCATTGCCAGGACAACTGGAGTTGCCGAGGCATTATCTATTGGGGTTGTCGAGGCATGCTTATCACAAGTTACCGAGGTATCCTTATCGTCGGTTGCCAAGGCATGCTTATTGTCGGTTGCCGCGACAATTCCTGGTTTAGCATCTGAGGCTTTGCCGCTAGGTTCGTCTTGATCTTTTTGTAGAGTTCTGTTTGATGAGTGAGCTTGAGCCTCTTTAAGTTGTTGGCCACTTCTAGTGGTTATCGCCTTACATTGCTCATGGCCAGTTCCTCTTGCAACTTCAGTATCGCTAGGTAAACCTCCTTGCGGTCTAGTATTCAGGTTTTGAGCAAATTGTCCGACTTGATTTTCCAATGATTTGACTGCCGCCTCTTGGTTTTGCAATCTTATCTCGGTCCTGTTAATAAAAGCATCAGTTCTTTTTATGAAGTTACTATTCTCATCCATATAAGATTCAGTTTTCAACATAAAAGCATTGAGAGAATTTTCCATAGAACTAGATGTTGTCGGTTGTTGCTGCGGTAACTGTTGCCGTGGCATATTCTGCTAGAATCCCAATGCTTGTGCATTCTGATTGTTTTGGTTTAAGGCATTGTTGGGATTACTCCATGAAAAATTTGGGTGCTTCTTCCAAGCTGGATTGTATGTATTGGACATCACATTGTTGTTCCTATTGTAATTCCCCACATGGAAGCTGGATTCTAGATTCTGCATACATTCAGAAGAATAATGGTTACCACCACATTATTCACAAAATGAATCCATTACCTTGACCTCATGTGTGTTGTTTGGTTTCTGCATGTTCTGGACTATCTTGGTTAAAGTGGCCAATTGTGCCGAAATTGAGTTTGATGATCCTAGTTCATGTATTGTGGCTTGGCGTCTAACTCCTCCTCTTCTAGTAGAGGGGAATTGATAATCATTCTTGGCAAGCCTGTTTAGAATTTGCATTGCTTCCTCTGGCAACTTATCTAGGAGTATGCCGTTTGCCGAGGCATCTAGCATCATCCTTGTTGGTGTATCCACGGCATTGTAAAACATTGTTACTTGTGTCCACACTGGGAATCCGTGTAGGGGGCATTTGTGTAGAAGTTCTCTATATCGCTCCCAAGCCTCGTACATGGATTCATCATCTGCCTGTCGAAAAGAAGTAATGTTGTTATGAAGCTTATCAGTCAAATTTGTAGGATTAAACCGAGCAAGGAAATCACGACAAAGATCGGTCCAAGATCCTATTGATCCGGCAGGAATGCTATTCAACCATGCTTTCGCCCTATCCCTCAGTGAATAAGGGAATAATCTTAATCGTAAAACATTGGGGGTGACTTCGTGTATTTTGAACGAGTTGCAAATCTCGATGAAAGATTTAAGATGTTGTCGTTCATCTTTAGTTGCTGAGCCGCCAAATTGACCAATTGTGTTGATCATATTAAACATCACCGGTTTCAACTCAAAGTGGTCGGCTTCAATTTCAGGTGTGACAACTCCTGGATTAAGTCCATCAAGATCTTCTTCAAGATAGTCTCGAATAGTTATGTTTCATGCAAGAATCACCCCTCTTCCTGCTGGAACATCTTGATTCATATTGCCGTCTTGATTAGCCATTGCTACTCTTAACCTTCGTCTAAGTCTTTGTAAGGTTCGTTCGATTTCTGGATCAAAGGGATATTCTGGTGTAATCGGTCTTGCCCTGGTCATATACCAATGTAAAACCAAAGTTTGTTACCCCTTTGAATTTTAAACAAGAAAAATAAAAAGTGCAAGAAAATAAAAACAAAGTCGTTATTGCCAATCCCCGACAACGGTGCCAAAAACTTATTGCGCGTAATAAGTGCTCCGCAGTTGTGCAAGTGTACATGTCGCAAGTTATAGTATAAAAGATATCGTCTCCACAGGGATTGGTGCCAGTTCAAGAATCTAATCTCTTGCACTATAAAAAGTAAAAACACAAATAGAAGATTATAGGATTTTAACTAATAACTAAACTAGAAAGCAATAAAGTAAAATAATAGATGAGATCAAATGAGAGAGATAGGCCAGGTTATCGTGAGTTGAGGTGTGATAGCCGATTGGATCGTCGTGGTAAAAGTGTGCAAGGGCAACTCAGTTGCCGTGGCAACTTGCACAACGGGGTTGCCTTTGTAGCTAATCGATGGTTGCCTGGGCGACTAGTTGGGCAACTACTTGGGCGTCTGGGCAACAACCTTCAAGGTTCGGCAGAGCGTTCTTCAATGGTTTCTTCTTATCCCTAAGTTGAAACTCTAGCTACTTGTGCATGCCTTGATAATACATCCCTGCGTGAATCAAGGGTGAACAACAACCAATCTTGCGCTCTTCTTAGCCGTTGAAATCCTTAACTTATTCCTAAGCCGGATTAATCTTCACCATCAATAGATTGAATAAAGATCATATTCATTCGTTTCTTGAATCTAACTCTCCCGATATTAGATAAATAGATGAAGTTACGAGATCCTCTCCCAATTCAATCGCAAACAAGAATAAGAACCAAGAATGAATAAACCTTGAATAGAAAAGTGCAAACTCTTATTACCTAAACAAAATCCAATAGTTTCTCACAACCACAAGACACAATAACCTTAGCCAAATAGATTTAGTTCATGGCTAGGTTCCAAAGAAACACAAGATAAAGAATCCCTAGCATGAACCTAATTGAACAAGAAAGAAAAAGATGAAGAATGGATGGAGTTTTGTCGAAATCCTCATTGCCCTTGATGTTGTCGAAAATTCTCTCTTCTCTCTCTGGAGATGACGGCTTGGTGATTTATTTATAGGGCTAGGTCAAAGTCCTCCTTTGAGGAGGAAGTTAAGTTGGAATTAAATTATCTTTAAAAAATATAATTCTTTATTATAATTATATTTCTTCTAGAACTTCTCCTATCTTCTTGGAATTTAATTCTTCTTTAACCTCTTCATGGGAATCAAACTCCTTTGGGATTTAGCTTTGTTCCACGTCATCTTGGGCTTGTCTAGTCATCAATTTCGACTACCATATCACCTTATTCTTTGTTGACAATTGCCCTGGCAACTGGCTCGACGTCTCCTTCATACATTGCCCTGGCAGCTAGCTCGGCATCTCCTTCATGCATTGCCCTGGCAACTAGCTCTAGCCTTGCTTTGGCAAGTGATCCTGCACATACACACAAAACACACCAAAGCAGCATCTTTTCCCACAAAAACAACCAAGTTATGCAATCAAGCTCAACGATAGAAGGAAACATGGATTAATGCATGAATGACTAATTATGTAGCTAATATGAGCCTAAGTCTAACAATTATATGAGTAAAAAGGGTAAGAAAAATAGTACTTTTGAACACTTATCAGCTAATCAAGACGGTAATATGAATCAAGATGTTCCAGCAGGAGGAGTGATTCTTGCACGAAACAGAGCTATTCGAGACTATCTTGAAGAAGATCTTGAAGGACATAATCCAGGAGTTGTCACATCTGAAATTGAAGCCGACCACTTTGAGTTGAAATCGGTGATGTTCAATATGATCAACACAATTGGTCAATTTGGCGGCTCAACAACTGAAGATGCACGACAACATCTTAAATCTTTCCTCGAGATTTGCAATTCATTCAAAATACAAGGAGTCACCCCCGATGTTTTATGACTAAGATTATTCCCCTATTCACTGAGGGATAGGGCGAAAGCATGGTTGAATAGTATTCCTGCTGGATCAATAGGATCTTGGACCGATCTTTGTCATGATTTCCTTGCTCGATTTAATCCTACAAATTTGACTGATAAGCTTCGTAACGAAATTACTTCTTTTCGGCAGGCAGATGATGAATCCATGTATGAGGCTTGGGAGCAATATAGAGAACTTCTACACAAATGCCCCTACATGGATTCCCAGTGTGGACACAAGTAACAATGTTTTACAACGCTGTGAATACACCAACAAGGATGATGCTAGATGCCTCGGCAAATGACATACTCCTAGATAAGTCGCCGGAGGAAGCAATGCAAATTCTAAACAAGCTTGCCAAGAACCATTATCAATTCCCATCTGCTAGAAGAGGAGGAGTTAGATGCCAAGCCACAATACACAAACTGGGATCATCAGACTCAATTTCAGCACAATTGGCCACTCTAACCAAGATGGTCCAGAACATACAGAAACCAAACAACACACAGGAAGTCAAGATAATGGATTCCTTTTGTGAGTTATGTGGTGGTAACCATGATTCTTCTGAATGTATGCAGAATCCGGAATCCAGCTTTTATGTTGGGAATTACAACCAGAACAACAATATGATGTCCAATACATACAATCCATCTTGGAAGAAGCACCCAAATTTTTCATGGAGTAATCCCAACAATACTCTAAAGCAGAAAAATCAAAATGCACAAGCATCGGGATTCCAGCAGAATATGCCACGGCAACAGTTGCCGCAACAACAATCGACAACATCTAGTTCTTTAGAAAATTCTCTCAATGCTTTTATGTTGAAAACTAAATCTTATATGGCTGGGAATAGTAACTTCATAAAAAGAACTGATGCTTTTATTAGCAGGACCAAGATGAGATTGCAAAACCAAGAGGCGGCAATCAAATCATTGGAAAATCAAGTCGGACAATTTGTTCAAAACCTGAATACTAGACCGCAAGGAGCTTTATCTAGCAATACTAAAGTCGCAATAGGAACTGGCCATGAGCAATGTAAGGCGATCACCACTAGAAGTGGCCAACAACTTAAAGAGGCTCAAGATCGCTCATCAAACAAAACTCCACAAAAAGAACAAGACGAACTCAGCGGAAAAGCCTCAGATGCTGAACCAGGAATTGTCGCAGCAACCAGCGATAAGCATGCCTCGGCAACCAGCGATAAGGATACCGTGGCAACCAACGATAGGCACGCCATGACAACTCCAGTTAACAATGCCTCAACAACTCCAGTTGCCTCGGCAATACCGTCAATCAGGTTCCAGACCAATGAAAGGATCGAAGATATTTGACTTCAACCACTATTCCCAAAAAGGTTGAAGCGACAAAAACAAGAATATCAATTCAAGAAGTTCCTTGATATCCTAAAGCAAGTCTACATCAACTTTTCATTAGTTGAAGCAATTGAACAAATGGCGAACTATGCCAAGTTTCTTAAAGACATTGTGTCCAAGAGAACAAGGCTAGAAGAGTTTGAAACAGTTGCCGCAACAGAGGGATGCATGGCCATGTTGCACAATCGCATGCCACCCAAGTTGAAGGATCCTGGAAGTTTCACAAAGCCTTGTTCCATCAGAAACAACTATGTTGGGAAAGCATTATGTGACCTTGGAGCAAGCATAAACTTGATGCCTAAATTGGTTTTCCAGAAACTAGGAATCGGGAAGGCAAGACCTAAAACAGTTATGCTACACGGGGAAAATCGAAGACATACTGGTAAAAGTTGATAAATTTATTTGTCCCGCTGACTTTATTGTTTTGGATTGTGAAGCAGATGAGCATGCACCTATCATTCTCGGGAGACCCTTCCTAGCAACAGGGAGAACCTTGATCGATGTTGAAAAGGGAGAACTCACAATGAGGGTGAATGACCAGCAAGTTAAACTAAATGTGTTCCAAACACTAAGTCATGCCGATGATCCGGAAGAATACCAACTTCTTCATGCCACGACAGAGTTTGACTTCGACGAGGAATTTAGTTGCCTCGGCAACTACATTGCCGTTCAAGAGGAACCTGAGGAGTATGAAGAACCGATCGATGAGGAACAACAAGAAGAGGCAAATTGGTTAGTCAATCGACTAGGTACATACTTTGAACCACTGGATTACTCAGGTAAGGAAGGTAAAATCAAAAAGCCCTCCATTGAACAACCACTGATTCTTGAGTTGAAACAGTTGCCAGGGCAACTAAAATATGCTTACTTGGGAACCGATAATACATTGCCTATAACTATTTCCTCTAATTTACAGCCTGAGCAGGAAAAGAAGCTGATCAAAATGTTGATGCTACACAAGAAGGCAATAGGGTGGACAATTGCCGACTTGAAGGGAATTAGCCCGAAAGTGTGCATGCACAAGATTTTGTTGGAAGATGATCACAAACCTTCGATTGAGGCCCAGAGGAGACTGAATCATGCCATGAAAGGGGTTGCATTGAAAGAGATCATCAAGTGGCTTGACGCCGACATCATATACCATATCTCGGATAGTACATGGGTAAGTCTGGTACAATGTGTACTGAAAAAGGAAGGTATAACGATGGTAAGTAATGAAAACAATGAACTCATTCCAACCAGGACTGTGACCGCTTTGAGGGTTTGTATGGATTATCGAAAGCTAAACAAAGCCACTAGGATAGATCAGTTCCCATTACCCTTTATTGATCAAATGCTTGACCGTCTTGCAGGTAAACCCTTTTATTATTTTCTTGATGGTTATTCAGGTTACAATGAAATTGCCATAGCACCAGAAGATCAAGAAAAGACAACCTTCACATGCCCATACGGTACTTATGCTTTCAGAAGGATGTCGTTCGGATTGTGTAATGCCCCGACAACCTTCCAAAGATGCATGATGGCACTTTTTTCAGACATGGTCGAAGACTTCCTTGAGATCTTCATGGATGATTTTTTCGTTTTTTGTAATGACTTCGACAATTGCCTCGACAATTTAGAGTAGGTGTTGGCAAGATGTGAAGAAACCGATTTAGTCTTTAATTGGGAGAAGTGCCATTTTATGGTAGATGAAGGAATAGTTCTCAGCCACAAGATTTCATCCAAGAGAATTGAAGTACACAAAGCCAAGGTGGATGTGATTGAGAGATTACCCCCACCAAGTTCGGTTAAAGGAATCCGAAGCTTCCTTGGATATGCAGGATTTTACAGGAGGTTCATTCATAATTTGTCTAAAATTACTAAACCCTTGTGCAATTTGCTTGAACAGGATAAAGTCTTCAATTTTGATTATTCTTGCGCTCAAGCATTCGAAACCCTAAAGGAAAAGCTTACCTCGACACCCATTGTCATTCCACCCAATTAGACGCTACCTTTTGAGCTCATGTATGATGCAAGTGATTTCGCTGTAGGAGTAGTCCTAGGCCAACGCACAGGTAAGACCTTTCATGTGATATACTACGCTAGTAAAACTCTTAATAGTGCTCAAGTGAATAACACAACAACGGAGAATGAGTTACTAGCCGTAGTTTTTGCATTTGACAAGTTCCGATCCTATTTGATTGGTACAAAGGTAATGGTTCATACGGACCATTCGGCAATTAAGTATCTATTTGCTAAAAAGGATGCCAAACCTCGTTTGATTTGTTGGATATTGCTTTTACAAGAGTTTGACATTGAAATTAAGGACAAAAAAGGAACACAAAATCAAGTGGCCGATCACTTATCACGCTTAGAACGCAATAGGAGGAGGATGCGAAGTTAGAGATATGTGATGCATTCCCGGATGAGCAACTGTTAGTTGCCTCAACAACCATGGATGCGCGCGCCTCGGCAACCCTAGATGACTCGACAACTCTAGACGCACATGCCTCGGCAACCCTTGACGTGCACGCCTCTGCAACTCCAGACGCGTATGCCTCGACAACCATGGAAGCAGTTGCCAGGGCAACACATACCTCGACAATACCCTGGTACGCAGATTTAGTTAATTTCCTTGTTTGTGGTATTTTACCTTATGGCCTTACTCACCAAGGAAAGAAGTGGTTCCGCCATGATGCTAAGCATTACTTTTGGGATGAGCCCCTTTTTTTAAACAATGTGCAGATCAGGTTATACGCCGATGTGTCCCTGAAGAGGAGCAGCAGAATGTACTCCGACAATGCCATTCTTCACCCTATGGAGGACATTTTGGAGGAACACGTATCGCGGCCAAATTTTTGCAATTCGGTTTGTATTGGCCAACACTGTACAAAGATGCCCAAGAGTTTTACAAGCAATGTGATCGTTGCCAGAGGATGGGCAATATCTCTAGAGGACATGAGATGCCGCTCCAAAACATTAACGAGGTGGAACTGTTCGATGTATGGGGGATCGATTTTATGGGACCTTTCCCATCTTCATTCGGCAACCTCTACATTCTACTTGTCGTTGACTATGTGTCTAAATGGGTTGAGGCAGCTGTAGTTCCCACCAATGATACCAAGACCGTGCAACGATTCTTGCAGAAAAATATATTTACGCAGTTTGGGATGCCGAGAGCAATTAGCAGTGATGAAGGCAAGCACTTTGACAACAGACTTATTGCCAAGATGTTGCAACGCTTCAGCGTGTCACACAAAATTGCCACGACATATCACCCACAAACCAATGGGCAAGCAGAAATTTCCAATCGAGAATTGAAGGGTATACTCAAGAAAGTTGTAAATCCCTCTAGGAAGGATTGGTCAGCAAGACTAGATGATGCACTTTGGGCATATTGCACTACATTCAAAACACCCTTAGGTATGTCTCCCTTCCGACTTGTCTATGGCAAAACATGCCATCTACCGGTGGAAATCGAACACAAGGCATATTGGGCAATCAAGACCGTGAATATGGATTGGGAAAGTGCCGGACAAAAGTGTTTGTTGGGCCTCAATGAGATGGAAGAATTTCGTGCACTCGCCTATAATAATGCACGAATCTACAAGGAGAAAACAAAGCAATGGCATGACAAGAAACTATTGTTGCGACAATTCATGCCAGGGCAACTAGTTCTCTTATTCAATTCTCGGCTGAAACTTTTCCTGGGAAAACTGAAATCAAGATGGTCGGGACCATTCAGAGTTGTCAAACCGTTCTCCCATGGTGCCGTGATAATCAAGTCCATCACTGACGAACATGAATTCAAAGTCAACGGAAAAAGATTGAAGCACTACAACGGTGCCCATGTGGAACGTAACAAAGAAGTTGTCCCCTTAGGAGATGCATGAGCATGCTCTCCTTTCGATATTTTTTATTTTTTTATTTTTTTGAACTATTTAATTTTTTTATTAATTTCAGTTATTTTTTTAGGATAGATATATTTATTTTCTTTAAGATTAAGATTACATCTTTCTTTCATATTTATCTAATTGTTTTTAAATTTTAAGAATTTCTTTGCACATCTTTATTTATTTTCTTTTATTAGTTTATCTTTAATTTTAATCCTTATTATTTTTTTTTTGAATTGTAGGAAAAAAGTTCAAGATAAAGAGGAATTTGATTCAAGAAGGAAACTTCTTCAACAATGAAATTAATGGGCTAAATCTAAGGCTTATATTAAGCCTCCAATTTACCCTAAATAAACCCTACATAGCCAGCCAAACCTTTCTCCTTCCCCAAACCCCCTAGCCGTCCCCTTCCCCTAATCAAAACCCTTGTTTTTTTCCCTTTCCAATTAAACCCACCCACCATATTTACAACATATATTTTCTATTTAACCCACCACCCTTAACTTCTTAGAAACCTATTCCTACTTTTCATCTTGCAACTCTTTAGTTTCTTTTGCTTTCTTTTCTTTGTTTCTACCAAACTCACAACCAAGATCATCCATGGCATCCAAAATCAAATTTTTGGTTCATCCAAGTTCCTCCAAAGAACCAAGATACAAGAAGTTTCCTACACCGGTGGTTCAAGAAAGATTTCACTCCAAGTTTGAAAGCCGGAAGATTTGCAAAGAACAAGGCTTTGAGTACTCCAACTCTCATCAAAAGTGGCAAATCTTTTGCCACCAATCGAAACCGGGTAACATCTCATGGTAAGAGAATTCTATGCTCACTCACCTAACCCGGATAATCCTTATGTTTTTGTTCGTGACAAGGCTATACTCATAAGCCCCAAAAAAATCAACACCTTTTACAGGCTCTACATTGAGAAGGACGAGCATCAAGCCTTTGTTGATCAACTCACGCCCAAGCAACTCGACAAGGCAAAATTATGGAATAAGTTTGTTAAAACTTCTTTAATGCCCACCACACACAATACTACTGTTGATACACCTCGTCTTTTGCTCATACATTCTATCTTGCATAATCACATCATTAACATTGGAAAAATTATTTGTGATGAGATTTTTGTATGTAGCACAAAAGACAAGGGTTCTTTTCTCTTCCCCTGCTTAATTTCCAATCTGTGCAAGGAGATGCATGTCCCAAGTGAGTCCACTGATGAAAAGGCCCTACCAAAGTCTGATTGGAATCGAGCACAAATCCGAAAGCTAATGGGAGAGGCATCGGTAAAATCCACAACGCCTTTAATTGCCGCAGAAGCTCCTACCGCCTCAGCAACCCCTAATGCCCAAGCAACTAATGCCCGGGCAACTCGGTCAGCAACCCCAAGACAACTTGAAGCACTCTTACAACCGTTGGAGAACCGCCTTAAAAAAATTGAAGACCGACAATTAATGTTCATACGGTACATGAAGGATCACAACAATTTCATCACCCAAGTCTTCCTGGAAAAATACCCGGACAGCCGCGTGCCGTTCCTCATCTTTCTTGCTGAAATCCTTACCACGACAACCGATGAAGCAGTTGCCACGACAACCGCAACATATGATGCCGTGGCAACCTACAATGCGCCTGCCCAAGCAGTTTCCACGACAACCAACACTGAAGATGTCACGGCAATCAAAGCTAAAGACGCCTCGGCAACCACTACAAAAGCCAAAGGTAAAGCACCTATGCCCGAATAAACTCGTACTGAATCATTGTCTGATTTTTTAGATTCGGACGAGTCCTCCATTGCACCAACAAAGACCACACCAATGGAATCCTCCAAGCCCAAGCGAAAATCCAATGACACTGATGAAGAGGACGATGAGGACAACCCTGTACGAAGATCGATTCCACTATCAGCAACAAGGAAGCAACCACCGCGTTCAAGCAAAAGAATCAAGACACCGACCAAAAGGAAACTAATCATCCAAGACGACGAACTCTTAGAGTAATTCCTCGTTTGCATTTTACTTTTCTTTTTTTATTTTTATTTTTCTTTGTTGCATGCATTGAGGACAGTGCCTCACTCGAGTTTGGGGGGATTGTTATTAGCTAGTTACCATGTTTAGTTGCATTCATCTTAAGTATTTCATTTAGGATACTTAAATTGCTTCCCATGCCTTTAGTTAGAACAAGAATTGCCTAGATTTGATGAATATCTGATGATGACTTTTTATTCTAGGATAAACGTGGAAACACTTAGAATCTTACTATGATGCTAAACTTGATGAAACACTGTGTGGCTTGATTGATTTAAGGAATTCTAGCGAACTTAGGTTGTAGTTAAAAAGTTGGGGGATTAGAATAAAAATTGGATGAATACTAGAGGTGCCCGAAATTGTCTCTAGTATGTGTAAAAAAATTGATCGCTAGAGGTGCCCGAAATTGGCTCTAGTATGTGCTAAAAATTGATCGCTAGAGGTGCCCGAAACTGGCTCTAGTCGAATAAATTAATTAACTTAAGAAAACTAAAAACAAAACAATAGAGGTGCCCGAAACTGGCTCTAGTTAAAACATGTTAAAAGAACCCAAGGAAGTAATTTGAAAACCTCTTGTTTGCATAGAATCCGAAAAATCAACTTGCACACAACTCCGCACACACTCACAAGCATTATAGTTTGATTCTGAGTAACTCCTAAGTTTTTCGAAAAATGAAAAGCCAATCATACTTTGTGCCACGGTTCTGAGAATTGAAATCAAGTTCAAAGCTAAGTTTGTGAAAATTGAAGTATTGGCAGGTAATTATTAGTTTGCATTGCTTGAGGACAAGCAATAGTTCGAGTTTGTGGGCGTGTTAAGTGTTTAAAAGTACTATTTGAGCCACCCTTTTTATTCTTATTATTGCTATACTTAGGCTCATATTAGTTGCATTATTAGCCATTCATGCATGTTTGCATTGTTTCCTTGGTGGACAAGCTTGATTTCATATTTTGCTTAATTTTGTGGAAAAAGGGTGCTGCCGATAGTTGTTTTTGTGTGTGTGTGTGTAGAATCACTTGCCTAAACAAGGCTGGAACCAGTTGCTAGGGCAGTGCATGAAGGAGATGCCGACACAGTTGCCAGGGCAATGCATGAAGGAGATGCCGAGCTAGTTGCCAGGGTAATTGTCGATAAGGGCTAAGATGATATGGCAGTCGAAATTGATGACTAGATAAGCCCAAGATGACGTGAAGCAAAGTTAAATCACAAAGGAGTTTGATTTCCATGAAGAGGTCAAAGAGAAATTAAATCCCAAAAAGATAGGAGAAGATCTAGAAGGAATTTAAATATAATAAAGAATTATATTCTTTTAAAGTATTTAATTCCAACTTAACTTCCTCCTCAAGAAGGACTTTAACCTATCCATCTCCTATTTAAAGGAGACCAAGCTGTTAAACTCAAGAGAGAACAAGTGAGAGATTTCGACAAGAGAAGGAGGGAGAGATTTCGACAAAGGCTTCAAACATTCTTCATTTTTCTTCTTCTTTGTTCGATTAGGTTTATGTTAGGAATTCTTTGTTTTGTGTTTCTTTGGAACCTATCCATGAACTAAATCTATTTGGCTAAGGTTATTGTGTTTTGTGGTTGTGAGAAATAATTGGATTTTGTTTAGGTAATAAGAGTTTGCACTTTCAATTCAAGGTTTACTCATTCTTGGTTATTTTTCTTGTTTGCGAGTGAATTGGGAGAGGATCTAGCAACTTCATCTATTTATCTAATATCGGGAGAGTTAGATTCAAGAAACGAATGAGTATGGTCTTTATTCAATCTATTGATGGTGAGATTAATCCAGCTTAGGAATAAGTTAAGGATTTCAACGGCTAAGAGGAGCGCAAGATTGGTTGTTGTTCACCCTTGATTCACGCAGGGATGTATTATCAAGGCATGCACAAATAGCTAGAGTTTTGACTTAGGGATAAGAAGAAACCATTGAAAAATGCTCCGCCGAACCTTGAAGTTGCTTTCCAGCCGCCCAAACAGTTGCCCAGCCAGTTGCCCAGGCAACCGTCGATTAGTTGCCAAGGCAACCCCGCTGCGTAAGTTGCCACTATAACTGAGTTTCCCTTGCACTCTTTTACCAAGATGATCCAATCAGCTATCACACCTCAACTCATGATAACCTGGCTCATTCTCTCTCATTTGATTACATCTTCTTTTACTTATTTGTTTTCTAGTTTAGTTGTTAGTTCAACTCCTACAATCTTCTACCTGCGTTCTTTTACTTTTTACAGTGCAAGAGATTATTTTCTTGAAGTGGCACCAATCCCTGTGGAGACGATATCTTTTATATTATAACTTGCGATGTGTACACTTACGGAGCACTTATTACGCGCAACACTTTCCATTCAAAAAAGCATTCTTGATGTCCACTTGGTGCAACTTCCAATCTTTATTAACTGCTAATGAGAGCAACACCCTTATTGTATTCAGTTTTGCCACAAGTGTAAAGGTCTCTTGATAGTCTACTACATATGACTGAGTAAATCCCTTTGCCACTAACCTTGCCTTGAACCTCTCGATGCTTCCATCATAATGATACTTTACTGTGAAAACCCATTTGCATCCAACCACCTTTTTTTTCCTTCTGGCAGTTTAGTTAAACTCCATGTGTTATTTTTGTTGTAGGGCTTTGACCTCTTCTTCAACAAGTTTCCTCCAATCAGGATTTTCAAATGCCTCTTCCATTGTTCTAGGGATCCTTACACTGTTAATATTAGCTGTAAAAGCCTTGAAACCAGACAATAGTTTTCTATAAGCAACAAATCTATCAATAGGATGATTAGTGCATTTTCTGACCCCCTTTCTGATTGCAATCGAAAAATAATCTAAATTCTCATAAACTGGACTTTTCGAGACATCATTGCTTACACTTTTTCCATGGCAGCGGGACTTAAGATCAGTTCTTGGCAAGTACTAGGCTGATCAATGGGTTCTGTGACAATTTTCTTTCTTCTGGTATAGAGAGTAAGTTGTTTGACTGAAGGTTGTGGGGTTTGAGTAGTGTGAGGCCTGGGAGATCTAGGTTTTGGATAAGGTATTCCTACTAGAACATTAGAAGAGCTGGGAGATGTAGGCTCTAGGGAAGATCTTTTTACTGGAACACTAGGAGAGCTGGGAAATGTAGGCTCTAAAGAAGTTGTAGGATCATCAGCGTTGCTAGGTTGTTCATCCTGTGTTTGTTCAAGGGTCGGAAAAGGAGACAACAAAGGAAGAATAAGAGTAAAAATTGAAATTTGGAAGGAAGCAATGACCTAAACTGATACCATGTTAAAATCATAGAACCTCTTAGAGTGTTTCTCTGTTAAATCTTATTCCAAAATGTTGTACAAGAGTAATCCTTTTATAGGCTTTACAAGTAGTTAACCTAGAGTAGTCTACCTAAGAGGTATAACTCTTATCCTTTAACGAGATAGAGTTTATCTAGATTTAAACTTTTAAATTCACACTATTAGGTGAGATAAGATAAGATTACAACATTTAATTTACACACAATAACCTACACATACCGAGTTTGTTGAACACATAACAACCGAAGAAGTGGAGGAAGTTTTCTGAAATCTCACCGTCGAGGGAGCCGCGTGGAATGACAGAACCTTGAAGGGAACAATAAACTGCATCTTGCTAAAACTTACAGCCAAACTATGGAACAACTTCCTAAAGACTCAATTGATGCCTACTACCAATAATACCATTGTTTCTTATTCTAGTTTATTATTGCTTCATTCTATTTTGCACAAGTGTACTATTGATATTGGAAAGATAATTATTGATGAAATTTATGCTTGTAGTAAAAAGAATGTAGGAGTATTCTATTTCCCTAATTTAATTTATAGACTATACGAACGAGGGCATGTGCCAGTCGACACTGTGGATGAGAAATTACCTGAAAGAAGTGGGTGGACACAAAATCACTATGTGTGAATGATGGGAGAGGAGCAACCACAGAAACCAACAGCTGCAAAGACGTTATCTGCTCCAGCTACTGCCCAGGCAACTGCACATGCCTTGGCAAGCATTCATAGGATTGCTGACATCCTCCGTACTTTGACACAGTAGTTGGACACGATGGAAGAACGCCAATTACTATTTAGGCATTACATGAAGGATCGTGATGCAGCCCTGGCGAGAGTAATCCTAGAGGATTATCCTGACAACACTATTCCTTTTCCTGTATTCCCTACTGGTCTAATTGCCCCGGCATCTAAATCTGGGACTATGCCAAGTAACATTATCGCGGCAACAGACGTACCACAAAAAGGTAAGGACCCTATTGTTGAACCTTTGTGTACTGAATCTCTTCATGGTTTTTTAGATTCAGACGACTCTACATCCCCACCAATAAAGTCTCTTCCGGTCCTACGATTAGAATTTATAGCGAAGCGTAAATTTTCTGACCTTGAAGAGGCCGCCAAGGAGGATGAACCAGAAAGGAGGCTGCATAAACCACAGTTGAGTTGGCACCAACAACTTCGCGCCAACAACCACCATGAGCCGGAAAGAGGACCAAGCAAATGGCTCAAAGGAAACTGGTCATTCGGGGTGATGACCTCTCCGACTAACTCATTTGCATTTCATTTTTCTTTTGATTTGCTTACATTTTTTATGCATTGAGGATAGTGCTTCTCTCGAGTTTGGGGGGGTTGTTTCATATTTAGTTGCATTCATTTTTGTTGTCTCATGTTAAGTTGCATATATTACTTTCCATGTATTTTACTTGATTAAACTGCCTAAACCTGCTGTGATATCCTATGATGAATTTTTACCAATGCACTTACATGATAAAATCTTATATTTTAGGACTAGCATGAAGAGTACTTGGAATTTTGCTATGATGCTGAATATTTTGACACTGTTGTGGCTTGTTGATTAAGGGAGACCTAGTAAACTTTAGGTTATTTAAAAAATGGGTAAATTACACTAGAGGTGCCCGAAACTGGCTTTAGCTATGAAAAAATGAACAATGAACCTTAGCTAGAGGTGCCCATCTGGCTCTAGTCTTAGGGATCTTTCAAATGCTAGAGGTGCCCAAAAACTGGCTCTAGCGAGCTTAATTGCCTCAACAAATAATTTGATAAAACCTATTATTCGTATGGAATCCTATTAGTTGACTTGTATACAACTCTGCACACATATTCTCACTAGTATTGTTGTTTGATTTGGAGGAATTCTTTGTGCTGTCCGAACATCGAATGGTAATCAACTTTTTGTGCCACGGTTTTAAGGATTGAAGTCAGATAAGAAGCATGTTTTTGGTTGTAAGGGCTTTGGCAAGTAATTGTTAGTGTTTTGCATTACTTGAGGGCAAGCAATAGTTCGAGTTTGGGGGTGTGATGAGTGTGCAAAAGTACTATTTTTCTTGCCCTTTTTTTTATCATATTATTGTTAGACTTAGGCTCATTTTAGTTGCATTGATAGGCATTCATACATAGTTTTCTAGTTTCCTTAGTTAATGAGCTTGGTATTGCATTTGGCTGGTTTTTGTGGAAAAATTGCTGCTGGTGTGCTTTATTTTGTGCAGGACTGGATAGCCGTGGCAAGGTGGAGATTGCCGTGGCAAGTAGGGGTCATTTCTAAAGGAGTTGCCGTGGCAAGTAGGGGTCATTTCTGAAGGAGTTGCCGATACAGATTGTTGTGGCATAACTGGATAGTTATGGATTAATACAACATTATCCGCAACATTATCCAGATCGCAGAAGATAAAGCCCATATTCAAATTTCAAACGCCTAATCAGATAAAGATCATATCTCTAGGGAATTCAAACGCATCTAAATCCTCCTTATCAACAACAAAGTTGATTGCATCATCCCCTTTAAATAGAAGATCAAATCGTAGCTTTGGGGAGTTAGATTTTGGGGAATCGAATTCTAGAAAGAAGGCTAATCGCACACTTCATCTTCTTCATTGTTTTATGCGATCCATGTCTGGGATTATTTTTATTGAATTTTCTTTTTTCCCAGCCATGAATTAACTTAAACTAGGTGGGGTTATTTGGGGTTTGTCATTGTGATAAATGTTTGGATGGTTTAGGTTCAATTATTGCAATTTAAATTAAAAGTTTGTTCATTCTTGGTTCTTATTTTTAATTTCGAGTGAATTGGGAAATGATCTCGAGAGTTACCTATTATCTATACTTGGGATAGTTAGATTCAAGAAACGAATGAACATGGTCTTCACTCAACAATTCGTCGATGAAGATTAAATCACCTTAGGAATAAGGATTGGATTTCAATAGCTAAGAGGAGCATAGATCGATTGTTGTTCACCCAGGGTTAACGCAGGGATGTATTACCAAGGTGTGCACAATTAACTAGTTCTTCGGTTAGGGATAACAAGAAGACATTGAAGAACGCTCCACCGACCTTTGAAGGAAGGAACCCAATTTTCACGGCATTAAAACCAGTCTTAGTTGCCGCAACATAATTTGTGACCTAGTTGCCACGACAATTTAGCCGGTCTTAGTTGCCTTAGCAATTGAGTTACCTTAGCAATTAATTGCCACGACAACCCAAATATCCATTGCAACACTACCCACGATAACCCAGCCTACTCTTTTATTCGATTACTTCCTTTATTTATTTTACTTGTTTAATTATTTCACTTGTTACTTTCAACACCTATCATCACCATTTATTTCTCTTTTCAGTGCATGGAGTTAAAAATTAGAGTTTCACTAGTCCTTGTGGAGACAATATCTTTACTATACTATAACTTGCAACATGTATACTTGCACCAATTGGGAAGCACTCAAAACACGGAATAGCACCATCACCAGGTTATGTGATCGATAGGCCGTAGAGGGGACCATACATGGCCTATACTAACTAAACATCCATCAACGCGTCATTGTAAGAAATCCTTGCCTAAGCCGGCGATTAGGTATTTTAAAGCCTCCTCCGTTGAGGTCAAACTCCCCATGAGACATCTCTTTCTATTGCGACTTTCATAAGTATATGAGGCATAGTACTTGGCAATATCTAAGTCTACAGAATGTTATAGAGGATGCATTTAGAAAGGGATTGTTGGAGTAGTTTGTGAATATGAACAATTGACACAATGACAACCAAGAGTTGGCACACGAGCCAAAGCATGTGTAGGATTTATCAATGTACTTAAAGGAGGATGTCAATCTTCAACATCTTTCGGAGGCAAGTTGCATCCTAGGAGTGTGATATCGATGAGAACAACTGTAAAGAGATCCAGACCTACAAATGACTGTAAATGTCAACTTTGGGGATCTAGACTCCTCCCAAGTCCTTGATGAAATCACTGATGATCCTGTGGTGGTTTGGTTTGTGTTAACGAATTCACTATTGTTGGGCTCGAATATTGTAACCCCTTAGCCCAGCCTAGCTAAAACCAGACTAAAAGAGTCACATTAGGATTGCCAAAGCAAACTCAAACTAATAACCTAAACCAAGCCCATTTTTTCCTTTTTATCTTATTTATATGCATATTATTATTATACTAAGTGAACATGCTTCAACGGAAATGTCAGATTGAAATCAGATTGTGAAACGGGGTTCAATTACTCAACAATTCATATTAGGGACCAAAACACAATTTCTACAAATTACAGAGTCTTTATCAACTTTAAGATTACACAACCTTAATTAATCCAATTTCATGCTAACGTGTTAAATTTGAACCCAAAACAGTCATTCAAAATCATTCAATTGCATACATATCAACAGGGACTAGATTGCAAGATTTCCAAACTTCAGCAATAATATACACAAACTCAACAGAGCGTACCGATATACATAAACCCATATCGATACGGTCTAACTAACATAACGGCTATCTGTACCGATACATGCATAATCATATCGATATAGTGTGTTGACCCACCCGTACCGATACGGCCTTGACCCCATACCGATCCCCCTTTGTTATCTCAAAACTCAGAATTTTAGTAGCTAAAGAGCATACCAATATGGTACCCCGCATATCAATACGTCATGTTAAAATTGAAGGGATCATACCGGTATGCAAACCCGTGTACCGACACTAGTACATAAATCTCCTCAAGACGTACTGATACCCTTTGCTTTATTCTAATGATTTGAGCCTCAACAGGACCCCGTGTACTGATCCTTGGGTACCCGTACCGGTACGCAGAGGCCTGTATTGACCTTTAGGTCCAACATACGACACTTTGGCTCACTCCATTCAACCTTAACACATGTCTAAACATCATATAACATCATCAACATGCTTAAAAGTCAACATACTAGCATTTTAAGCTAACCTAACAAGTCTAGCACAATTAACCACAAAGTCTATAGGCATGCTCCTTAGTCAACATTCAAAATATAAAACCAACCGCATCTCAAGCACTTTAAACCACTTACAAGTCCAAACCAACAATTACAACTTGCACAAACAGGGAGTTCATCAAAAACCCTCCCAAAACAACATTTGACACATTGCCCTTATCACTACTTTGCATCATTTAAAACCATAATTTGCAACAAGTCCATTGATTCCTTCCTTGCTTTCCCGCTGCCCCTTGACTTCTAATTCTCTGCATTGATGATAAATGGGAGCATAAGCACATAATGCTTAGTAATGAGCGCTCAAATCACAAAACATCATTCAATGCATTTTAAAACCGATTTATTCACATAATCTTTCATATACGCTTTATTTTCAAAACCATCATGCCTTACTTTTAACATATGCACCTAACCTTTTTCCAAATCACGCATATTAAACCATATGCAACATGTATCATGGATTCTACAACATAATCCCATATGCAACCCTCAATTTAAGCTTTCCATACATAACATCCCATATGCAAAGCCTAAAGAGTTTTCACATGTATAAATCACATTATACAAACAACCCATCTACATGATATATCAATACATTATATTGGCTTACAAGTGATTATTTCCCAAATCTCATTATTTCCATCAAACAACATCGGATACACGAATTTTCCCAAGTGATATCCCAACCACTTACAGCTCAATGGCATGGAGCAAATGCAACACATGTATAACCTCTACACTACCATGGCTCATCCTCCAATTTAGAGTAAACACCTCCAATACATCACCTCAACGATCGCAGCCAGAGTAAAATGACATTGAAGTATTACCTCAACAATAATAGGATTCACATGGTTGGACTAAATACTTTCAATACATCACCTCTACGAACCATGAGAGACTTATTATAGTGCACTTTAAATCTTATGACCGGCCAATTATATCCGATAACATTTTCATACTTTTTTTCATACCATCACTTGCCAATGTAATTCATCTCATTAACATTAACTCACTATTTTCATATGCATCAATCAAAACCATTTTTCCAATGCATTAAAGCACGCATTAACAATGTTCAACAACATTAACAACTCATGCATTACCTCCAATGCATCATCATCATTTTATAAACACTTTCCAGCATTAAACCATGATCAAAACATGCATATATAGTGAGTAATCAATCATTAAAACAAGTGCATAAAAACCAATTGCCAAACCGAGTTTGAGAGAGAATTCATCATTTACTTACTTTTGAGCTTAGATCAGCTTTTCAAGCTTGATTTAAACCCCCAAACACAACTTTCAAACCTTTGTAAAGCTAAAAAACACGTTCTCACTCACTAACACGCAAAGCCTCACTTGCCGATACGGTAACCTCACCTCCAAAGCTTCTGAAATAATCGTTCAAGGTTGAGGACCAACTTCCCTTATTTTATCCACAAAAAAATAGAGGATTCAATGCATCAAAATGCATTCAACAACATAGCAACATAAATCCTCAACATCTACAACCCAATTTCACTCCACAACAACCGAAATCAACATCAAACATCTTCCAAACTTAACCTAGGCACAATCTAATGTTTTAACCCATAAATTAACATCAATTAACATCTAAAAACACAACAACATCCTTATACGTCCAGCATTCATTAAACCACCACAACACCCCAAAAACTCACAACTAACAACTTAGAAAATTAAAGATTTACATAGTTTCGGGATTCCAATGTTAAGGCCCACTCATTAACATTAATAAACATCAAAATCATGATTAAAATCATTAAAGAACTTAAGAAAATAGAGTCTATTCAAAAATCCACCAATTTAACCAATTAAACATCAATTTAACAAATCTTCCATAATTAAATCATCAAATCAAGTTATAACACATATGTAAAGGATCAATAACTTGGGAATTTCAATAAAGAACCTTATATTAGAGGAGTAGAATGATGCCCAACTCTAAATTTGGCTTTCCTCTTAATTGGATGAATTTTCTTGAGAAACAAGATCAAATCAAATAGGTTTTGTTAGGAAACTATTAAAGATCCATTTGATAACAAAAGAAGATTAAAATCAAGTGTTTATCTGAGAAAATTGAAGTGTAAAATAGTGTTTGGCTGGCGAGAATTTGAGAGAAAAGCTTTAGATGAAAAGTTCATTTTACCATTGGGCGTACCGGTACGGGGAGCTGTGTATCGAAACTAGGTGTTTCAAATCGTAACGAAATGTGTTAAACTGTACCGGTATGGGTGGCAGGTAAATCGGTTATTTTCTTGGATAGGAGGTTCTGTTTTCTTACATTTTAGTCCTTAAGTTTTGCATATGCAATTAGATGCCTTTGAGTGATCGATTTGAGCTGAAATTTGAGAGGTATGTTTGAATCCTGATTAATTAAGGTGGGGTAGCATAAGAATGAGCATTAATCATGTAATTTTCTAGAATTGCAATTTGGTCCCTAAATTGCACTTGAGATCAATTGGATGTTGTAGCGATGTCTCTCTCGCTAAAAATTGTATTTTTATTTATTGTTTTATTTTAAAAAAATATGTCTTCCGTGTGAGATTTTGTAAAAAATTTAATTTTGAAATTGGAGGTCAGACACCATAAAACCAGAGATTTTAAAACTGTTGGGTTCGGGAGTCGGTTACGGATGGGGAAGGATTAGCACCCCACACTGCCCAAAATTGGTACTTTAATAATTACTGTTTTATTAATACTAAACTTTCCAGATTAAAGTGACGATTAAATTAAAATTTGATCGTAAGTGCGAGTAAATTTTAAAAGTCCCATTATCTGAGAGTAAACGCCCAACTACTATCAGTACGCCTGATACTAGCCCCGTTTAAGCTCGGATAAAAGGGCGCCGCATTGACAATTTATATTCCATTATGCAACCTTGAGCTAATTAAATAAATATATAAAACATTCTCAAGGAGATGGTATGTAAAAAACAAAAAAAGGGGAATACTACAAAATTAAACAAGAAAATAATAAAACAAATGAACAAAAACAACACATAATAATAATAATAATAATAAAAAGGCAAAATAAAGATATGAACAAGACAAAACATTCTTTATAAACTAAATTAACTAGTCCTAACATACTTAAACACATACATGACATGACACTAAATCATAAAAAGGGAATATCTTAATGTTAAACAAAAATAATAAAATGCATGAGCATAGATATAAATGACATATACAAGGATCAATACTATAAATGAAACATATGCACACCATCACTGTAAAAGAAACTGGAAAAACATATTTCGAGAGCGAATTAACTAGACATAACATGCTTAATCACATATATAAGAAAAACAAATGCAATATACATGATACATATATATGATACTAGGCAAGTAAAACAAAATACTAAAATATTACACTAAAACAACACATCTAAATGTCTATCAAAATGTTTCCAAATGTTAACATGATCATGGCAATAATTATACATAGGCCAAAGATACCTACACACGTAAATTATTTGTAAATACCTACATACCGTTTAAATAAAAAGGTAGCATACATAAGCTAATGGATTTAACAAAATAGCCTAAACATAACATGTTTTAACAAGGCTAAAAAAGGCATAACATGCCACATAATAAACGTATTATCCACAACTAATATGCGGCCTACAATGCAAAAGGATCATAAGAACCATGTAAACATATAAACACGATACTAACTAAAACTAAAACATAATTAATAAATCAAGCGCGTGGGCAACATGAATTAACAAACTAAAAGCATGGTATAACCCGTATTAATGCACACATAAAAACCTAAAACATAATATATGAAGCACATGTATACGCAAAGAACAAATAAGATAAATATACTTAAAAACAAATGCTAAAAATATTTAAAAAAACTGGAAAAGGGTTGAAATGAAATACAAACAAAATTAGCAGACAAATATTAAACAAATAAAAAGCATATTTAGGGGCGAGATTGCAAGCCAAACGAAACTTTAAAGGACTAGATGTGTAATATTACCAAAGGGAAGATTCAAACTGAAAATATCCAAAACACGAGATGACTAAGGGTGTAAATTAACCATTTAAAAACTGATTTTAGTTTAATTTAGGGGTTGAATTGGAAATTTCAGCCAACCAGGGAGGACTGGGGTTGTGATTAACCTAAGGGGCAAACTCGGTTTGAAAATTTGACAAACGCGGGGGGTTTTAGTGGGCAATTATACCATTTTATTTTTGGGATGACTCTATAAATCACACCTAAAAGAAAATTTTCAGACCCTTTATCATTATTTTTACCTTCAATAAACTCTTTCCTCCCATTCCCTAAAATGCTCAACCGAAAAGGGCCATCTGGGTTCGAACCCAGAATTCGGCCGCCGTATCGGCTGCCACCGGCCGTCGCTCACCGACGGCAGCAGACCTAAAAAATAGCTCATTTCTGCCTTCAAAACCCAAATCCGACTTCCGAATCTTAATACCTAAACATGTTCCCTCTAGATCTAAAACGATTCCCCTCAAAACTCTTTTTTTTAAACAAAGAAAACATGAAACCATAAAAACCCTTGACTTTCGAAATGAAAAAAAAGAAAACCCCTCTCTTAAATGGCTCTCTCTTGAGAGTTTGTCGCCGGCCAGAAGGGTTTCCTAACTATGGTAAAGCTCTATCTCCTTGTTATTTTTTTACATGCATGTATTTGAGAAAGAAGGACAAAAAATTTTACCACTGAATTTTTTTTATTTTTGAGACTGATGAAACTGATAACTTGATAAAACCTTGTTCTTACAACTTTTTCATACATATATCCTACTCTGATTGTTTGGTAGAAAGTACTATAAAAATACATATTTTTTAGATCTGAAATGATACTAACATAGCCTCTTTTGGTGATTTTTTTGATGCATCTGGCACCTTGAGTGCGGTGGTTGGAGGCTGGCATGGTGGAGGTATGGTTGAGGTGTCCATCTGCTCAGATCCATTTCTAGCCGTTAGATCAGATCTGATCCAACGACTAGGATTTCTTGAAGCTTGGACGGCCGAGATGCATGCTTGAACATGTGGGCTTGCATAGGATGATTTCGCGTGGCGATGCAAGACGAATGGTCTCGCGTATTTGTTGCACGCGCGAGTGGGAGGCGAGCAACCCTGAGAGTGACATCACGCGCGCCAGCTGGATCATCTTGGACTGATCTGGACCGTTGGATCTAGACTTGATCCAACGGCCAGGATGATGGCGTCTGCAAGATAAAGATGGGGTGGTAGATTAAATTCTAGGGTTTTTGGATATTAAAGGGATTGGGCTGGCCGGTTGGGCCTTTATGTATTTAATTTTTGGTCTTGTAATTTGGACTAGACATTTAATTTGGGCTTTAATATACCTTTTTTATTTTATTTTAATTTAGCCCAATAGTATTAATAACAATAATAATAGTAATAGTAACAATAATAACAATACATGCGTACACACACATATATTATACGTACATACAAATTAATATATACACATGCAAACACCTACATGTATGCTTACATATACACACAACATGAAACATTATCATATATATATATTATATGCGTTTAAACACAAGCATATACATTTGTTCATATATATTACACATGTGGAAACAATGCATGTACAAAATATAAACATACATATGGTACACATATACCAATACCTATACACATACACATACATAATATGTATAATACGCATGCACTTACACATATCACACACAGATTTTACACACATTAATCACATATATATAGTAAACATATAATATAACATGTATACATGCAATAATAATACCTCATTAATTATTATACTAATATATTAACAATATTTACAAACTGGATAAAATGAGTGATTATAGTTGCCCCTCTTTGCTTGTTCTTGTGAAACGAGAACAAAGCAAAGACCACAAAGCACTCATTTTTATCCGACTTCCCTGTTGGTGGCTTCAGAATAACGTGTTCTTCTGGAACTCTCCACTTTTCCTCAGCCGGATCTTCAGGCTCGTAAGTTCTCCCTATATAGAACTTCTTCACCTTTGGTTCTTCTTTGAAATACTGGAGTTAGGGCTCTTCCTATATGGAGCCTTTCACTGGGGCTCAAAAATGTAGGTTTCTCCTTTATATAACCTTTATCTTCGATTTTTCCTCTCTTTTTTTCTTTCTTTTTTTTCATTTCTTTTTTTCTTTTTTTTACGAAGCTGTTGATATCTTCGGACTTACGCTACTAAGGCCACCGCATCATGCCCGAAGGACTTATTGATGGCCCGGAGGACTTATCACCATGCTTGAAAGACTTAATGGTGGCCCGAAGGACTTAACGCCGTACCCGGAGGACTTACCAATAACCTGAAGGATTTAACATCTGGGCCTCACGCCGCTATGGCTGCCGATCTTTCTGGACTCATGCTACTAAGGCTGCCGCATCATGCCCGAAGGACTTACTGATGGCCCGAAGGACATATCACCATGCTTAAAAGACTTATTGGTGGCCTGAAGGACTTATCACCATGCTCGAAAGACTTACTGGTGGCCCGAAGGACTTACTGACGACCCAAAGGATTTAATATCTGGGCCTCACGCCGCTATGGCTGCCGATCTTTCTAGACTCATGCTACTAAGGCTGCCGCATCATGCCCGAAGGACTTATCACCATGCTCGAAAGACTTATTGGTGGCCCGAAGGACTTATCACCATGCTGGAAAAACTTACTAGTGGCCCAAAGGACTTAACATCGTGCCCAAAGGACCTACCGATGACCCGAAGGATTTAACATCTAGGCCTCACGCCGCTATGGCTGTCGATCTTTTTGGACTCATGTTTCTAAGGCTACCACATCATGCCCGAAGGACTTACTGATGGCCTAAAGGAATTATCACCATGCTCGAAAGACTCAATGGTGACCCGAAGGACTTAACACTATGCCCGAAGGACTTACCGATGACCCGAAGGATTTAACATCTAGGCCTCACGTCTCTATGGCTGGCGATCTTTCTGGACTCACGCTACTAAGGTTGCCGCATCATGCCCGAAGAACTTATCACCATGCTCGAAAGATTTAATTGTAGCCCGAAGGACTTAACACCGTGCCCGAAGGACTTAACGATGACCCAAAGGATTTAACATCTAGCCTCACGCCGCTGTGGCTGTCACATCTTTCCTTTCTTTAGTAAATTCTTTGACAATTCTTCAAATACTTGTCTAGAAACAAGCAAAAACTGACATGCCTATATCTATATGATGCATGCAATGTCGTGCTTTATTTTTCTTCTTCTATTTTCTTCTTTTTCTCTTTTTTTTTCTTTTTGTTCTCTTTTTTCTCTCCTTTACCTCTTTTTTCTTCTTCTCTTTTTATCATCATTTTCTGTTCTAAAGTCTTATGCCCTGGAAGGTTATTTCTCAAATTCCCTTCCTTCTCTCCTGTTGCAGTATGCCCTTTGATCAATTATTTATATGATTCATGTCTTTTAACCCTTTTGGGATATAATTCTCTATATATTTTTCTTTATTTTTCTTTTTTTTAGCTTTAGACATATTTTAAAATCCTATACCCTGAAAGTCATTCTTCAGATTTCTCCATTTCCTTTTTTTTTTGCAGTATGCTCAGTTTTGATCTTCATTCCTATCAATTTTTGTTAAATGAGTACACGCTCTTGTTCTTTTGCACGAGCACTTGCCTTTCTTCTTCGGGGTCTTTGCTCGTTTCACAAACAAACTCTATATCACGCATGTGCAGAGATTCTTACTATTCTTTCTGTTTTGCATTGCCCCACTCGATCATGAGCTTGGCTACCTTCCAAATCCTTTGACCCAACATTCTGAGTATTTGTTAGTTTCGTCATCAGGGTTAGCAAAATGCTTCTATGTTCTGAACTTAATCTCAATCTTCTTGTTGCCTCTTGACGGGAATCATTTCTCGATCCCTGTGCTTTAGTTCTTTGAAGACTCAATGTTTACCTCTTACTGTCCCCTGTACCTTGTAATCTCATTCTCGTCCCGGTTCATCTTTCATTTTCTTAAACCAATCGAGGCATCATGGCTGAAACTCGCATCTTGTCCTTGGGCTATCTGACACATATGCTCTTGTCATCATCTTCATCCTATGCATTGTGGGGTCGTTTCTGGTTAGGTGCTCCAATAATATCCGTAACCTCGTGTTCTAGATCTTGCCTTTGAAGTAATACATGGAAATCTTTATTGCTTTAACTTGTCAATTTGTTGATTCACATTCCACTGAAGGGTATCATTTAGATTAACATACCAGATCTTGAAATCACAAAATAGAAGCTCTGGATATCAAGTGCAAGAGTGTCTTAGATTCAACTATTTAGTAATTCAAGGCTGTGAAGTCTTCCTAGGTGACTCGGTTCATCCTCATGATTACCGCATTGCTGCAAAATACAACTCTTTCTCAATTCTCATTATTTACTCCGCCCCCAAAAAGTGTGGGCTTGTATGACCACTCGAGTGTAGAAATATTACTCTAAGAATAGAGTTCTAGATGGTGCGAGTTTTAACTATACTTATCGTTTATTTTTCTCTCTTTTCTCTTCATTTCCCCTTTTTCTTCCTTTTCTTTTTTTCTTTTCTTTTTTTTCTTTCTTTCTCTCTATTTTTCCTTTTTTTTATATTTTTTACATTATTATCATTATTTGAGGAAATCAATTCATCACAGTCTTTTGTCTTGAGGCCAACGATGGAGAAAACAACATTGCCCCAAGTTACTCGGCATAGTCACGATTTGAAAATATTACCACCACTCATGAAGCTAAGATTTCTTGAATTGGATGGTGTATTGCCACCTTATCGCTTCAGCGGAGTGGCCCAAAATTCCCACACTCATATCCGAACAAGCCTATTACCAGGTTTATAACATAGAAGTGCTTTTTATTATTCTTTTCTCTTTCTTTCTTTTTCGTTCCTTTCTTTTTCTTCCTTTTTTCTCTTCTTTTTTCCTTCAATTATTCCCTTTTAAATTCTTATTTTTAATTCTTTATTACCTAGAAGATTATGCCTAGAGTTTCAATTTCAAGCAACTCTACATGGTTGACATTCAGAGCTCTTTCGTCCTTGAACATCATCGTAAGAGTAGTAATATTGCTCTGTTGACCAGAGTCTGGTAGGGAAGATCACACCTTATCGTTGTCACAACATCCATCTAATGTCACATCTTGCAATTGATATCCAGTGTCCTACAACGGCGAGAAAATATACATCTATGTGCTTTCAAGAACATTGTATGTTAAGCGAAATGCGTTCTTCATTGGAATAAAAATCAACAAACAAGCCCCTTCACAAAAGATCTTTACCACGTGCGGGCCACGGGTAGTAAAGTCGATTCCTTGTATTACTTCAGGAAAGTCTTTTAATGTAGAGACATCTTTGGCTTCCACAGCACTATGCAGACTTGCCCCTCATCCTGGGTCCTCCACTACTGGATCAGCTCTTGTGTCAAGGTCCCATCAATGATCAACTTCTTAATCTCCTCTAATAAAGGTTTACATTTTCTGGTGGGATGCCCCGGTGCCCCCATATGGAATTCCCATGTGCTACTCGAGTCAAAACTATGGACAAATGGATCAGGTGCCATCTTCATCGGTCTAGGAGCAAGATGGTGACCCCCTACCAAATAAGGCCATATGTCTGAGATAGATGTTCCGAACACGTCCAAATTTGCGCTCGTCTGAGGAATTTTCCTTGATGACACCGAGGTGTCAGTCAGTCTTCTTCTTTTATGGCCATACGAACCCTGGAGATGACACTCATTGACCTCTCCGTCTTGATCCATCTTATCTTCGATTCAGTCCTTAGACTTATACCCCAGTTTTCCTTATTTGATTTCATATTCTATCCTCTCTCCAATCGTCATGAAATCTTTGAATCTGTTCCTCGATTTCTCCAACATCACATAGAAGAAAGAAGAGGGAAGCATTGCATGGAACAGGGAGTCAACTCTTCTTCCGCTATAGGAGGCTGACTTGGAAAGCCAAACATCGCCACCTTAGTGCATATTCCCTGAAGCTTTCATTTGGTCTCATTTTCTCATTTTGAAGAAACTGACGACAGGGCGCTAAATCTAAAGCATATATGTATTGACTCAAGAAAGCATTAGCGATGTCACCCCATGTCCTAACTTGGTTTCTATTCAAACGGTTATACCACACTGCTGCAGGTCCCGTCAGGCTATCGTGGAAGTAGTGGATCAATAACTCTTCATTCTTCATGTATCCCTCCATTTTTCTACAAAACATGGTCAAGTGAATCTTCGGGCAGCTGGTTCCGTCATACTGTACAAATCTGAGAATCTTGAAATCCGAAGGAATGACCAAATCAAGGATTAGGCAGAGTTCCCTCGTATTGAAAACACTTATCTTTTCTTTCTTCTTCAGTTCTTTCTCGAGTCTTTCTTCTAGCTGGTCAAGCCTCGACTCTTTAGTTCGTTCAATTTTCCAACTAATTCTGCCATCGAACCCCAAGTATTAAATGATGAAGTGCCATGCGATGATAAAATTATTAAACAATGCAAAGGACGTGATGTAAATGCAATGCATGAATGCAATAAGGCATTGATTCTGCAAGTGATTTGTCTCTATAGAACAATCTTTCATTCAGACCAAAAGGCTTCATTACATCCGATATTAGGGGTTTACAGATAGCGGTGAGAACTAGCACCTAATTTCTTGACCTCATTCAATAGTCCCGTCAGCTTTCCTTCCTAGTCCAACGCTGGATCCATATTCTCGCTTATCAGCGCTGCTGCATCGGCTAAGTCTACTACCTGTTGAGGTACTTGTCGGGCTTGAGTCATAACGATCTTCATGTCTCGGTCTTTCTCCCGTATTGTCTGCTCAGCCTTTTGTAGCTTGACAATCACTGTCTCAGCACGAATCTCGCTGGTATGTAAAGAAGTCTTGAGCCTCGCTATCTGTTCTTTGAGTGCTGCGTTTTCCATTTGAAGGGTTTGTGATTCCTTTCTTTCCTGCTGCATACATGATTTCAGGATATCGTCCATGGCCAGACTACTTTCCAACTCACTTTGGAGGATGTCGCGTTGGCTCTCAGTTTCCTCCAGCTTCTGTGACAATGACCTAACTTTATTCTTACTATTCTAGCATTTCTGCTTCCAACGTTCCAAATCGTTCTTCAGCTGAATCATGCCATTAACCCATTCTTCAGAGGTGTCACCCAGACCGGCTTTCTTGAATTCAAAGTTCAGCTTCTGGTACTTGTCTTGTACACTCTTCAATTTCATGCTCAGATCGTGCCTCTCATGCTCGAGCTGGCTGTACTTGCGTGTAAGTTCATCTTCTGAGACGCTTTTATTCTTAACTCCTGAATTTATCTTGCTTGAATGACCCATTTTTGTGTTACCCGAACCTTGGGCTGGGCATTGACCCTTCTTCGACTTTGCCCCTCGGGCAACAGTTGGCTCGCTGTAGAATCGGGGTTGTCCGTCTTCGAAACCCAAAACTCTATTCTGATAAGATCTTGAACTCTATCCTTCAGGGCCCTACAATTTTCGGTGTGATGACTCGAATCGCCTATGTGGTAGTTGCACCAGACACGACTATTGTAACCCTTCGGATAAGGAGGTCTCCTTGGTACAGACTTCACCGGCACGATAAGGCTCCTTTCGGTAAGCAACGGAAGTAGCTCGGTGTATCTCATGGGTATAGGATAATGCCTTATGATGTCATTGGATTCTCGAGCTTCCCCTAGTCTTGCCTCTGTTCCCTTGGTATCCACCCAAGATATGTTCCTTGTCTGCTTCTTGAGATTGATCACAAAGGGATTCGATTTGCCGTATTTAACGGTGTTGTCTGTCTTGACATTCTGACCATTATGTTCCACATTCTGATCCTTGATCAATTTTTTTCTGAGTTCGCAGGCTACTTGCCTTTCATCATAGCATTCATCTGGTCCATCATCTCAGCCATTTGCTTCTTTAATTCGTGTACTTGATCTCACTTGTTACCAGAACTAACATTGCTTAGCGAATATGTTTTGGAGTCCCTGAACGATCCTTCTTCTGTTCTCCCTGGCCTAGTCTCGGGATGGAACTCTGGAACTAGACCCCCTTTCTTTAGGTCAAAGAACCTTTGGTCCATCATGGACAATCCTCTATTATGGGAGAAACCACTCGGGAATCTATACCCTATGTAATACGAATGCGATGATATGCAAAAACAAAACAAAAAGGGAAACAAGTCAATCCCAGACAAAAACAATAAATACATAATAAAAGGGCAAATTAAATGCGATAAACAAACAAATCAATCATATTTACATCCTGTCTAAGACCTAAGGTTATCCGTATGGCTCTAAAGGGGTGGGTTTCTATGTATTCTCTACATGCAGTCTTGGTTCTAGGAGGTACCCGAATTGTCCTTGTTGTCCCCTACTAAGAGTAGCAAGGCCCCCGATCATCACCCATTTTAGGCTCCTTTCAACCGGGTTCAATTCAGGGGGACCCATTCGCTTATTCCCGTACGAAGGAACGATATCCTTACGAAAGCATAAGGTACTTGCTAGGCCCATACGGGAGAATGATATCTCCACGAAAGCATTAGCGTTTCCCCCACTTAAAAAATAGGTTTATATGCCATATTTTAATTGCGTTAAAATAAACGTGCAATTACAACCGAATATTAATTTAATAGTCACTTTAATCCGGAACTTCTAATATTAATAAAGCGGTAATTATTTGAAAAAGCTTCACTTTCCTTTTTGTTTTTGGAAAAACAAAAAAAATGTCCCCAGCAGAGTCGCCATCTGTAGCGATGTCCCTCTCGCTAAAAATACATACTTTTATTTATTGTTTTTGTTTTAAAAAAATATGTCTTCCTCGTGGGGTTTTATAAAAAACGTATTTTATTTTGAAATTGGAGTCGCCACCGGCCACTTAGGTAGGTCGGACACCATAAAACCAGAGATTTGAAAATTGTTGGGTACGGGAGTCGGTTACGGATGGGGAAGGATTAACATCCCCCACACCGCCCAAAATTGGTACTTTAATAATTACCGCTTTATTAATATTAAACTTTCTGGATTAAAGTGACGATTAGATTAAAATTTGGTCATAAGTGCGAGTAAATTTTAGAAGCCCCATTATCCGAGAGTAAACGCCCAACCACTATCACTACGCCTGACACTGGCCCCGTTTATGCTCGGATAAAAGGGCGCCGCATTGACAATTTATATTCCATTATGCAACCTTGAGCTAATTAAATAAATATATAAAACATTCTCATGGAGATGGTATGTAAAAAACATTAAAAAGGGGAATACTACAAAATTAAACAAGAAAATAATAAAACAAATGAACAAAAACGACATATCATAATAATAAAAAGGCAAAATAAAGACATGAACAAGACAAAACATTCTTTAAAAACTAAATTAATTAGTCCTAACATACTTAAACACATACATGACATGACACTAAATCATAAAAAGGGAATATCATAATATTAAACAAAAATAATAAAATGCATGAGCATAGATATAAATGACATATACAAGGATCAAGACTATAAATGAAACATATGCACACCATGACTGTAAAAGAAACTGGAAAAACATATTTCGAGAGCGAATTAACTAGACATAACATGCTTAATCACATATATAAGAAAAACAAATGCAATATACATGATACATATATATGATACTAGGCAAGTAAAACAAAATACTAAAATATTACACTAAAACAACACATCTAAATGTCTATCAAAATGTTTCCAAATGTTAACATGATCATGGCAATAATTATACATAGGCCAAAGATACCTAAACACGTAAATTATTTGTAAATACCTACATACCGTTTAAGTAAAAAGGTAGCATACATAAGCTAATGGATTTAACAAAATAGCCTAAACATAACATGTTTTAACAAGGCTACAAAAGGCATAACATGCCACATAATAAACGTATTATCCACTGTTGCGCGTAATAAGTGCTACGCAGTTGTGCAAGTATACACGTTGCAAGTTATAGTATAAAAGATATCATCTCCACAGGGATTGGTGCCACTTCAAGAATCTAGTCTCTTGCACTGTAAAATGTAAAAACACAAATAGAAGATTATAGGAGTTTTAACTAATAACTAATCTAGAAAGCAATAAAGTAAAAGAATAGATGAGATCAAATGAGAGAGAGATAGGCCAGGTTATCGTGAGTTGAGGTGTGATAGCCGATTGGATCATCTTGGTAAAAGAGTGCACGAGCAACTCAGTTGCCGTGGCAACTTGCACAACGGGGTTACCTTGGCAACTAATCGATGGTTGCCTGGGCAACTACTTGGGCAACTACTTGGGCGTCAGGGTAGCAACCTTCAAGGTTCAGCAGAGCATTCTTCAAAGGTTTGGCAGCAACCTTCGAGTATGCCGTTTGCCGAGGCATCTAGCATCATCCTTTTTGGTGTATTCACGACATTGTAAAACATTGTTACTTGAGTCCACACCGGGAATCCGTGTACGGGGCAGTTGTGTAGAAGTTCTTTATATCGTTCCCAAGCTTCGTACATGGATTCATCATCTGCCTGCCGAAAAGAAGTAATGTCATTACGAAGCTTATCAGTCATATTTGTAGGACTAAACTGAGCAAGGAAATCACGACAAAGATCGGTCCAAGATGCTATTGATCCGGCAGGAATGCTATTCAACCATGCTTTCGCCCTATCCCTCAGTGAATAGGGGAATAATCTTAACGTAAGACATCGGGGGTGACTCTGTGTATTTTGAACGGGTTGCAAATCTCGAGGAAAGATTTCAGATGTTGTCGTGCATCTTCAGTTGCTGAGCCGCCAAATTTACCAATTGTGTTGATCAATTAAACATTATCGGTTTTAACTCAAAGTGGTCGGCTTCAATTTCAGGTGCGACAACTCCTGGATTAAGTCCATCAAGATCTTCTTGAAGATAGTCTCGAATAGTTCTGTTTCGTGCAAGAATCACTTCTCCTCCTGCTGGAACATCTTGATTCATATTGCCGTCTTGATTAGCCATTGCAACTCTTATCCTTCGTCTAAGTCTTTGTAAGGTTCGTTTGATTTCTGGATCAAAGGGATATTCAGGTGTAGTCAGTCTCGCCCTGGTCATATACCAATGCAAAACCAAAGTTTATTAGCCCTTTGAATTTTAAACAAGAAAACTAAAAAAAAAGTGCAAGAAAATAAAAACAAAGTCGCTATTGCCAATCCCCGGTAACGGCGTAATAAGTGCTACGCAATTGTGCAAGTATACACGTTGCAAGTTATAATATAAAATATATCGTCTCCACAGGGATTGGTGCCACTTCAAGAATCTAGTCTCTTGCACTGTAAAAAGTAAAAACACAAATAAAGGATTATAGGAGTTTAACTAATAACTAATCTAGAAAGCAATAAAGTAAAAGAATAGATGAGATCAAATGAGAGAGAGATATGCCAGGTTATAGTGAGTTGAGGTGTGTTAGCCGATTGGATCGTCTTGGTAAAAGAGTGCACGGGCAACTTGCACAACGGGGTTGCCTTGGCAACTAATCGATGGTTGCCTGGGCAACTAGTTGGGCAACTACTTGGGCGTCTGGGCAGCAACCTTCAAGGTTCGGCAGAGCGTTCTTCAATGGTTTCTTCTTATCCCTAAGTCGAAACTCTAGCTACTTGTGCATGCCTTGATAATACATCCCTGCGTGAATCAAGGGTGAACAACAACCAATCTTGCGCTCCTCTTAGCCGTTGAAATCCTTAACTTATTCCTAAGCTGGATTAATCTTCACCATGAATAGATTGAATAAAGATCATATTCATTCGTTTCTTGAATCTAACTCTCCCGATATTAGATAAATAGATGAAGTTACGAGATCCTCTCCCAATTCACTCACAAACAAGAATAAGAACCAAGAATGAATAAACATTGAATAGAAAAGTGCAAACTCTTATTACCTAAACAAAATCCAATAGTTTATCACAACCATAAAACACAATAACCATAGCCAAATAGATTTAGTTCATGGCTAGGTTCCAAAGAAACACAAGATAACTAATCCCTAGCATGAACCCAATCGAACAAGAAAGAAAAGGATGAAGAATGAGGCTTGTCGAAATCCTCCTTGCCCTAGATGCTTGTCGAAAATTCTCTCCTCTTGCCCTTCTTGGAGTTTTCAAAATTCCCCTCTCTTGCTCTCCTTGGAGTTGTCGAAATTCCCCTCTCTTGCTCTCCTCTCAAGTTGATGATATGACCTCTTATTTATAGGGCTAGGTCAAAGTCCTTCTTTGAGGAGGAAGTTAAGTTGGAATTAAATTATCTTTAAAGAAAATAATTCTTTATTATAATTATATTCCTACTAGAACTTCTCCTATCTTCTTGGAATTTAATTATTCTTTAATCTCTTCATGGAAATCAAATTCCTTTGGGATTGGGCTTTGCTCCACGTCATCTTGGGCTTGTCTAGTCATCAATTTCGACTACCATATCACCTTTGCTCTTTGTCGACAATTGCCCTGGCAACTGGCTCGGCGTCTCCTTCATGCATTACCCTGGGAACTAGCTCGGCATCTCCTTCATGCATTGCCCTGGCAACTAGCTCTAGCCTTGCTTTGGCAAGTGATCCTGCACATACACACAAAACACACCAAAGCAACATCTTTTCCCACAAAAACTACCAAGTTATGTAATCAAGCTCAACGATGGAAGGAAACATGGATTAATGCATGAACTTGAACTATTGCTTGTCCTCAAGCAATGCAAACTCATAATTACCTGCCAAGACTTCAACTTTCACAAACTTAGCTTTGAACTTGATTTCAATTCTCTGAACCGGGGCACAAAGTTTGATTGGCTTTTCATTTTTCGGAAAACTTAGAAATTACTCAGAATCAAACTATAATGCTTGTGAGTGTGTGCGGAGTTGTGTGCAAGTTGATTTTTCGGATTCTATGCAAATAATAGGTTTTCAAATTACTTTATTTGGTTCTTTTTAACATGTTTTAACTAGAGCCAGTTTTGGGCACCTCTAGTGTTTTGTTTTTAGTTTTCTTAAGTTAATTTATTCGACTAGAGCCGGTTTCGGGCACCTCTAGTTATAATTTTTTTTAACACATACTAGAGCCAATTTCGGGCACCTCTAGTGATCAATTTTTTTAGCACATGCTAGAGCCAATTTCGGGCACCTCTAGCATTCATCCAATTTTTATTCTAATCCCCCAATTTGTTAATTATCAACCTAAGTTCACTAGAATTCCTTAAATCAATCAAACCACAATAGTGTTTCATCATATTAGCATCATAGTAAAATTCTAAATTTTTCCATGGTTATCCTAGAATAAAAAATCTATCAATTAAGTGCATTGGCAAAGTCATCATCGGATATTCATCAAATCTAAGCAATTCTTGTTCCAACTAAAGGCATGGCAAGCAATTTATGTATCCTAAATGTAATACTTAAGATGAATGTAACTAAACATGGTAATTACTAATAATAATCCCCCCCAAACTCGAGTGAGGCATTGTCCTCAATGCATGCATTAAAGAAAAATAAAATGCAAACGATGACTTACTCCGAGAGTTCGTCATCGTGGATGATTAGTTTCCTTTTGGTCGGTGTCTTGATTCTCTTACTTGAATGTGATGGTTGTTTTCTTGTTGCCGATGGTGGAATCGATCCTCGTACGGGGTTGTCCTCATCGTCCTTTTCATCAATGTCATTGGCTTTTCGCTTGGACGATTCAATTGGTGCGGTCTTTGTTGGTGCAATGGAGGACTCGTCCGAAACTAAAAAATTAGAAAATGATTCCATAGGAGTTGATTCGGGCATAGGTGCTTTACCTTTGGCTTTTGCAGTGGTTTCCGGAATGTCTTTAGCTTTGATTGTCGTGGCATCTTCAGGGTTGGTTGTCGTGCAATCAGTTTGTGCATGCACGATGTAGGTTGTCGCGGCATCATCTGTTGCAGTTTCCGTGGAGACTACTTCATTGGGTACCGGGGCAAGGATCTCGGTAGGAAAGATTGGGAACGGCAGGCGACTGTCCGAGTAATTTTCTAGGATGATTTGGGTGATGGCATTGTTGTGCTGCTTCATGTACTGCATGAACATTAGTTTTCGGTCTTCAATTTGCCTTAGGTGGCTTGCCAATGGTTGCAAGAGTGCTTCAAAGTGTCCCGGGGTTGATGGCCGAGTTGCCCGGGCGTTAGGTGCTTGGGCATTAGGGATTTTTGGGGCGGTAGGAGTTGCTGTGGCAATTGGAGGCCTTGAAGAATTTCCCGGTGCCTCTCCCATTAGCTTTTGGATTAGTGCTTGATTCCAACTGGACTTTGGTAGGGCCTTTTCGTCAGTGGACTCACTTGGGACATGCATCTCCTTGCAAAGATTAGAAATTAAGCAAGGGAAGAAAAGAGAACCCTTATCTTTTGAGCTGCATACAAAAATCTCATCACAAATAATTTTTCCAATGTTAATGATGCGATTATGCAAAATAGAATGTATGAGCAAAAGACGTGGTATATCAACGGTAGTATTGTGTGTGGTGGGCATTAAAGAAGTTTTGACAAAATTATTCCATAGTTTTGCCTCGGGTTTAAGCCGAAGGCGATTTACCGTGCCCTTGTATTTACTGTCGTTCCAATGAGTTCCCGGTTGAGTGAGTTCTTGAAGCACCTTGTCGAGTTGCTTGGGAGTGATTTGATCAACGAAGGCTTGATGCTCGTCCTTCTCAATGTAAAGCCTGTAAAAGGTGTTGACATTTTTGGGACTTATGAGTATGGCCTTGTCACGAACAAAAATATAAGGATTATCCGGGTTAGGTGAGTGAGCATAGAATTCTCTTACCCATGAGATGTGCAATCCTGTCGAAGATGAATGGTTCAAGGCCGAAATCTTGATGAGAGTTGGAGTATTCAAAGCCTTGTTCTTCATGAATCTTCCGGCTTTCAAACTTGGTGTGAAATCTTTCTTGAACCACCAGTGTAGCAAACTTCTTGTATCTTGGTTCTTTGGAGGAACTTGGATGAACTAAAAATTTAATTTTGGATGCCACTGATGATCTTGGTTGTGAGTTTTGTAAAAACAAAGAAAATAAAAGAAACTAAAGAGTTGCAAGATATAAAGTAGGAATAGGTTAAGGGTGATGGGTTTTTATAGAAAAGATAGGTTGTGAATATGGTGGGTGGGATTAGGGGAAAACGAAAAAAGGGTTTTGGTTTAGGGAGAGGGTGAAGGCAAGGGGGTTTGATTAGGGTAATCTGGAGGCTTTATATAAGCCTTAGATTCAGCCCATTAGTTTCCTTGTTGAAGATGTTTTCCTTCTTGGATTAAAATTCCTCTTTATCTTGAACTCTTTTCCTACAATTCAAAGACAAATCAAACAAGGATTAAAATTAAAGATAAACTAATAAAAGAAAATAAATAAAGATGTGTAATGGGATTCTTAAACTTAAAAAGATAAATAAATAAATAAAATCTATCCTAAATAATAATAATAATCAGAAGAAAAAAATTAGTTTGAAAAATAAAATAAAAATTAATCGAAAAAAATAATAAAAATAATAAAAAAAATATCAAAGGGAGAGAATGCTCTTGCATCTCCTAAGTTGACCACTTCTTTGTTATGTTCCACATGGGCACCGTTGTAGTGCTTCAATCTTTGTCCATTAACTTTGAATTCATGGTTGTCAGAGATGGACTTGATTATCACAGCACCATGGGAGAATGGTTTGACAACTACGAATGGTCCCGACTATCTTGATTTCAGCTTTCCCGGGAAATGTTTTAGCCGAGAATTGAATAAGAGAACTAGTTGCCCTGGCATGAATTGCCGCAGCAATAGTTTCTTGTCATGCCATCGCTTTGTTTTCTCCTTGTAGATTCGTGTATTGTTACAGACGAGTGCACAAAATTCTTCTATCTCATTGAGGTCCATCAAACGCTTTTTTCTGGCACTTTCCCAATCCATATTCACGGTCTTGATTGCCCAGTATGCCTTGTGTTTGATTTCCACCGGTAGATGGCAAGTTTTGCCATAGACAAGTCGGAAGGGGGACATACCTAAGGGTGTTTTGAATGCAGTGTGATATGCCCAAAGTGCGTCATCTAGTCTTAATGACCAATCCTTCCTAGAGGGATTTACAACTTTCTCGAGTATACCTTTCAATTCTTGGTTGGAAATTTTTGCTTGCCCGTTGCTTTGTGGGTGATATGTCGTGGCGATCTTGTGTGATATGCCGAAGCGTTGCTACATCTTGGCAATTAGTCTGTTGTCAAAATGCTTGCCTTCGTCACTGATAATTGCTCTTGGCATCCCAAACCCTGTAAATATGTTTTTCTGCAAGAATCGTTGCACGGTCTTGGAATCGTTGTTGGGAACTGCAGCTGCCTCCACCCATTTAGACACATAGTCGACGGCAAGTAGAATGTAGAGGTTTCCGAATGAAGATGGGAAAGGTCCCATAAAATCAATCCCCCATACATCGAACAATTCCACCTCATTAATGTTCTGCAGCAGCATCTTATGTCGTCTAGAGATATTGCCCGTCCACTGGCAACGATCACATTGCTTGTAAAAGTCTTGGGCATCTTTGTACAATGTTGGCCAATACAAACCGGATTGCAAAACTTTGGCCGCGGTACGAGTTCCTCTAAAATGTCCTCCATAGGGTGAAGAATGGTATTACCGGAGTATATTCTGTTGCTCTTCTTCAGGGACACATCGGCTTATAACCTGATCTGCACATTGTTTAAACAAAAGAGGCTCATCCCAAAAGTAATGCTTAGCATCATGGCGGAACCGCTTCTTCCCATGGTGAGTAATGCCATAAGGTAAAATACCAGAAACAAGGAAATTAACTAAATCCGCGTACTAGGGTATTGCCGAGGCATGTGATGCCTGCTCCCAAAATTGCCGATGAGTGCACGTCAAACGCTACTGTGGCATAGAGAGTTGTCAAGGCATGTGCATCCATTGTTGCCGAGGCGTCGAGGGTTGCCGAGGCATGCACGTCCATGGTTGCTGAGGCGTCGAGGGTTGCCGAGGCATGCACGTCCATGGTTGCCGAGGCAACTAAAATTTGTTCATCCAAGAATGTATCGCATATCTCTAGGTCCGCGTCCTCCTCCCTATTGCATTCTAAACGTGATAAGTGATCGGCCACTTGATTTTCTTTTCCTTTCCTGTCATTAATTTCAATATCAAATTCTTGTAAAAGTAATATCCAACGAATCAAACGAGGTTTGGCATCCTTTTTAGCAAATAGATATTTAATTGCCGAATGGTCCGTATGAACAATTACCTTTGTACCAATCAAATAGGATCGGAACTTGTCAAATGCGAAAACTACAACTAGTAACTCTTTCTCTGTTGTTGTGTAATTCACTTGAGCACTATTAAGAGTTTTACTAGCGTAGTATATCACATGGAAGGTCTTACCTGTGCGTTGGCCTAGGACTGCTCCTACCACGAAATCACTTGCATCACACATGAGCTCAAAAGGTAGCGTTCAATCTGGTGGAACGACAATGGGTGCCGAAGCAAGCTTTTTCTTTAGGGTTTCGAATGCTTGGGTGCAAGAATCATCAAAATCGAAGACTTTATCCTGTTCAAGCAAATTGCACAAGGGTTTAGTGATTTTAGAAAAATTATGAATGAACTTCCTGTAAAAACCTTCATGTCCAAGAAAACTTCGAATTCCTTTAACCGAACTTGGTGGGGGTAATCTTTCGATCACGTCCACCTTGGCTTTGTCTACTTCAATTCCCTTGGATGAAATCTTGTGGCCTAGCACTATTCCTTCATCTACCATAAAATGGCATTTCTCTCAATTGAGGACTAAATCAGTTTCTTCACGTCTTGCCAACACCCTCTCTAAATTGCCGAGCCAGCTGTCGAAGTCATTACCAAAAATAGAAAAATCATCCATGAAGATCTCAAGGAAGTCTTCGACCATGTCAGAAAAGAGTGCCATCATGCATCTTTGGAAGGTTGTCGGGGCGTTACACAATCCGAACGGCATCCTTCGGAAAGCATAAGTACCGTATGGGCATGTGAATGTTGTATTTTCTTGATCTTCTGGTGCTATGGCAATTTGATTGTAACCTGAATATCCATCAAGAAAACAATAAAAGGGTTTACCTACAAGACGGTCAAGCATTTGATCAATAAAGGGTAATGGGAAGTGATCTTTCCTAGTGGCTTTGTTTACCTTTCGATAATCCATACAAACCCTCTAACCGGTCAAAGTCCTGGTTGGAATGAGTTCATTGTTTTCATTACTTACCACTGTTATACCTCCCTTTTTTCGGTACATATTGTACCCGACTTACCCATGTACTATCAGAGATAGGGTATATAATGTCGGCGTCAAGCCACTTGATGATTTCTTTCATTACAACCCCTTTCATGGCATGATTCAGTCTCCTCTGGGCCTTAATTGAAGGTTTGTGATCATCTTCCAACAAAATCTTGTACATGCACACTGCCGGCTAATTCCCTTCAAATCGGCAATTGTCCACCCTATTGCCTTTTTGTGTAGCTTCAACATCTTGATCAGCTTCTTTTCCTGCTCAGGCTATAACTTAGAAGAAATAATTACAGGCAATGTATTATCGGTTCCTAAGTATGCATATTTTAGTTGCTCTGACAATTGTTTCAACTCAAGAATCGGTGGTTGTTCAATAGATGGTTTTTCGAGTTTACCTTCCTTAATTGAGTAATCCAGTGGTTCAAAGTATGTACCTGGTCGATTGACTAGCCAATTTGCCTCTTCTTGTTGTTCCTCATCGACCGGTTCTTCATACTCCTCAGGTTCCTCTTGATCGGCAATGTAGTTGCCGAGGCAACTAAATTCCTCGTCGAAGTTAAACTCTGTCGTGGCATGAAGAAGTTGGCATTCTTCTGGATCATCGGCATGCCTTAGTGTTTGGAACACATTTTGTTTAACTTGCTGGTCATTCACTCTCATTGTGAGTTCTCCCTTTTCAACATCGATCAAGGTTCTCCCTGTTGCTAGGAATGATCTCCGAGAATGATGGGTGCATGCTCATCTGCTTCACAATCCAAAACAATAAAGTCAGCGGGAAAAATAAATTTATCAACTTTTAATAGTATGTCCTCGATTTTTCCCTCTAGATGCACATAGGATCTGTCGGCTAGTTGTAGCATAACTGTTGTAGGTCTTGCCTTCCCGATTCCTAGTTTCTGGAAAACCGATTTAGGCATCAAGTTTATGCTAGCCCCAAGGTCGCATAATGCTTTCCTGACATAGTGATTTCCAATGGAACAGGGTATTGTGAAACTTCCGGGATCCTTCAACTTGGGTGGCACACGATTGTGCAACATGGCCATGCATCCCTCTATTGCTACAACTGTTTCAAACTCTCCTAGCCTTGTTCTCTTGGACACAATGTCTTTAAGAAACTTGGTATAGTTTGGAATTTGTTCAATTACTTCCACCAATGGCAAGTTGATGTGGACTTGCTTTAGGATATCAAGAAACTTCTTGAATTGGTATTCTTGCTTTTGTCGCTTCAACCTTTGTGGGAATGGTGGTGGAAGTCAGATATCTTCGATCCTTTCATTGGTTTGAAACCTGATTGACGGTACCGGGAAAACTGGAGTTGCCGAGGCATGCTTATCACAAGTTGCCGAAGCATCCTTATCGTCGGTTGCCGAGGCATGCTTATTGCCGGTTGCCGAGGCAATTCCTGGTTCAGCATCTGAGGCTTTGCCGCTAGGTTCGTCTTGATCCTATTGTGGAGTTTTGTTTGACGAGCGGGTTTGAACCTCTCTAAGTTGTTGGCCACTTCTAGTGGTGATTGCCTTACATTGCTCATAGCCAGTTCCTCTTGCGACTTCAGTATCGCTAGGTAAACCTCCTTGCGGTCTAGTATTCAGATTTTGAGCAAACTGTCCGACTTGATTTTCCAATGATTTGATTGTCGCCTCTTGCCTTTGCAATGTCATATCGGTCCTGTTAATAAAAGCATCAGTTCTTTTTATGAAGTTACTATTCTCAGCCATATAAGATTCATTTTTCATCATAAAAGCATTTAGAGAATTTTCCAAAGAACTAAATGTTGTCGGTTGTTGCTGCGGCAACTGTTGCCGTGGCATATTCTGCTGGAATCCCGATGCTTGTGCATTCTGATTGTTCTGGTTTAGAGCATTGTTGGGATTACTGCATGAAAAATTCGGGTGCTTCTTCCAAGCTGGATTGTATGTATTGGACATCGCATTGTTGTTCCGATTGTAATTCCCCACATAGAAGTTGGATTCCAGATTCTGCATATATTCAGAAGAATCATGGTTATCACCACATAACTCACAAAAAGAATCCATTACCTTGACTTCATGTGTGTTGTTTGGTTTTTGCCTGTTCTGGACCATCTTGGTTAAAGTGGCCAATTGTGCCGAAATTGAATCTGATGATCCTAGTTCATGTATTGTGGCTTGGCGTCTAACTCCTCATCTTCTAGTAGAGGGGAATTGATTTAGAATTTGCATTGCTTCCTCCGGCGACTTATCTAGAAGTATGCCGTTTGCCGATGCATCTAGCATCATCCTTGTTGGTGTACTCACGGCGTTGTAAAACATTGTTACTTGAGTCCACACCGGGAATCCGTGTAGGGGGCATTTGTGTAGAAGTTCTCTATATCGTTCCCAAGCCTCGTACATGGATTCATCATCTGCCTGCCGAAAAGAAGTAATGTCATTACGAAGCTTATAAATCAAATTTGTAGGATTAAACTGAGCAAGGAAATCACGACAAAGATCGGTCCAAGATGCAATTGATCCGGTAGGATTGCTATTCAACCATGCTTTCGCCCTATCCCTCAGTGAATAGGGAATAATCTTAATCGTAAGACATCGGGGGTGACTCCGTGTATTTTGAATGAGTTACAAATCTCGAGGAAAGATTTCAGATGTTGTCGTGCATCTTCAATTGTTGAGCCGCCAAATTTACCAATTGTGTTGATCATATTAAACATTACCGGTTTTAACTCATAGTGGTCGGCTTCAATTTCAGGTGCGACAACTCCTGGATTAAGTCCATCAAGATCTTCTTCAACATAGTCTCGAATAGTTCTGTTTCGTGCAAGAATCACTCCTCCTCCTGCTGGAACATCTTGATTCATATTGCCGTCTTGATTAGCCATTGCTACTCTTATCCTTCGTCTAAGTCTTAGTAAGGTTCGTTCGATTTCTGGATCACAGGGATATTCTGGTGTAGTCGGTCTCGCACTGGTCATATACCAATGCAAAACCAAAGTTTGTCAGCCCTTTGAATTTTAAACAAGAAAAGTAAAAAGAAAGTGCAAGAAAATAAAATATAAAGTCGCTATTGCCAATCCCCGGTAATGGCGCCAAAAACTTGTTGCCCATAATAAGTGCTACGCAGTTGTGCAAGTATACATGTTGCAAGTTATAGTATAAAAGATATCATCTCCACAGGGATTGGTGCCACTTCAAGAATCTAGTCTCTTGCACTGTAAAAAGTAAAAACAAAAATAAAGGATTATAGGAGTTTAACTAATAACTAATCTAGAAAGCAATATAGTAAAAGAATAGATGAGATCAAATGAGAGAGAGATAGGCCAGGTTATCGTGAGTTGAGGTGTGATAGTCGATTGGATCGTCTTGGTAAAAGAGTGCACGGGCAACTCAGTTGTCGTGGCAACTTGCATAATGGGGTTGCCTTGGCAACTAATCGATGGTTGCCTGGGCAACTACTTGGGCGTCTGGGCAGCAACCTTCAAGGTTCGGCAGAGCATTCTTCAATGGTTTCTTCTTATCCCTAAGTCGAAACTCTAGCTACTTGTGCATGCCTTGATAATACATCCCTGCATGAATCAAGGGTGAACAACAACCAATCTTGCGCTCCTCTTAGCCGTTGAAATCCTTAACTTATTCCTAAGCCGGATTAATCTTCACCATCAATAGATTGAATAAAGATCATATTCATTCGTTTCTTGAATCTAACTCTCCCGATATTAGATAAATAGATGAAGTTACGAGATCCTCTCCCAATTCACTCGCAAACAAGAATAAGAACCAAGAATAAATAAACCTTGAATAGAAAAGTGCAAACTCTTATTACCTAAACAAAATCCAATAGTTTCTCACAACCAAAAAACACAATAACCATAGCCAAATAGATTTAGCTCATGGCTAGGTTCCAAAGAAACACAAGATAAATAATCCCTAGCATGAACCCAGTCGAACAAGAAAGAAAAGGATGAAGAAGGAGGCTTGTAGAAATCCTCCTTGCCCTAGATGCTTGTAGAAAATTCTCTCCTCTTGCCCTCCTTGGAGTTGTCGAAATTCCTCTCTCTTGCTCTCCTTGGAGTTGTCGAAATTCCCTCTCTTTCTCTCCTTGGAGTTGTTGAAATTCCCCTCTCTTGCTCTCCTCTCAAGTTGACGATATGGCCTCTTATTTATAGGGCTAGGTCAAAGTCCTTCTTTGAGGAGGAAGTTAAGTTGGAATTAAATTATCTTTAAAGAATATAATTCTTTATTATAATTATATTCCTACTAGAACTTCTCCTATCTTCTTGGAATTTAATTCTTCTTTAATCTCTTCATGGAAATCAAATTCCTTTGGGATTGGGCTTTGCTCCATGTCATCTTGGGCTTGTCTAGTCATCAATTTCGACTACCATATCACCTTTGCTCTTTGTCGACAATTGCCCTAGCAACTGGCTCGGCGTCTCCTTCATGCACTGCCCTGGCAACTAGCTCGGCATCTCCTTCATGCATTGCCCTGGCAACTAGCTCTAGCCTTGCTTTGGCAAGTGATCCTGCACATACACACAAAACACACCAAAGCAGCATCTTTTCCCACAAAAGCTACCAAGTTATGTAATCAAGTCAACGATGAAAGGAAACATGGATTAATGTATGAATGGCTAATTATGCAACTAATATGAGCCTAAGTCTAACAATAATATGAGTAAAAAGGGTAAGAAAAATAGTACTTTTGAACACTTATCATCCACAACTAATATGCGACCTACAATGCAAAAGGATCATAAGAACCATGTAAACATATAAACACGATACTAACTAAAACTTAAACATAATTAATAAATCAAGCGCGTGGACAACATGAATTAATAAACTAAAAGCATGGTATAACCCGTATTAATGCACACATAAAAACCTAAAACATAATATATGAAGCATATGTATACGCAAAGAACAAATAAATAAATATACTTAAAAACAAATGCTAAAAATATTTAAAAAAACTGGAAAAGGGTTGAAATGAAATACAAACAAAATTAGCAGACAAATATTAAACAAATAAAAAGCATATTTAGGGGCGAGATTGCAAGCCAAATGAAACTTTAAAGGACTAGATATGTAATATTACCATGGGGCAGATTTAAACTGAAAATATCCAAAACACGGGATGACTATGGGTGTAAATTGACCATTTAACTCTCAATTTTTCCTTAATATGCTATTTGGTCCTCCACTCTCTATAAACCTCCAAATTGATTCAAACAACATTCTAATCTTTGTAGAATCATTCTCACATCATTTCTAGCCTTAGGGAAATTTTCTAAAAAATTCTCTAATATTTTCTCTAAAGGCCGAATATGAAGGGTCATTTTATTCAAATTTTCCAACTTGATTTAAGCATGAATTTAACTTCTAAACTTTATTTCCAAGCTTCTACAATCATTTCCATATCAAAATCAATCCAAATTCAACTTCACATCAAAACCCTAACTTTAACCAAATTAGGATTTAGCTACTTTCAAGTAGTTTCAAACATAATACAAGCTTGGACATGATTCTACAACAACAACTTCATCAAAATCTAATCTTAAATAATCCAAATTAAGCATCCCCTTCATCCATCATAATCATAAAACTAAGGTTTCAAGCAAGGAAAGCATGAATAAATGGTACCAAAGATAGAGAATTCCATGTAGATTAATTTCATGTTTCATGCTTTCATCCAAAATCCAACTAAATAAGCTTGAAAATCAAAAATAAAATTTATCCATACCTTGGATGTACGGTTCAGCCAAGTAGAGAAAGATGAAGAAATTTCTTGACTTTTCTATTTGTTTAACTTTGGTCTATTTGTTTAACTTTGGTTTATTTGTCATCCTTTAAAAAAATCCAAATAAAAATCTCTTCTATAGAAAATGACCATTTTGCCCTTATAATCCAATGTCCCACATCTTGCCACATGGTAAAAGATTCATCCAAGGGTCAAAAATAAACCAAGAAGTTAGTGATTACCAACTTTGCCCTTGGAGTTTTCCAAAATTACCATCTTGCCATTTTTCATCCAATGGATCATATTTAACATGGAAAATATACTTTAAGTCCAATAGTCCATGTTAAACCCTACCATTTTAAGACATAGAAATGACATTTTTAACCTTTCCCTATCACCTTTTAAAATATCTTGAATATCCGATTCGATCCGAATATTTTTCTAAACTTTATCGCTTTATAGCCAATAATACAAACTCCGTACGAAAAATCTGGGTAACACGAAAACATCATTCTCAGGGGTGAACTATTCATTTACGGGACTAAAATACATAACTTTTGGAAATTACAATTTAGTCCCTAAACTTTTCTAAAGTTAATACTTTAGCCACAAAACTTTCAAAATTTTCATTTTAGTCACTAGCCAAAATTTGGGATATTACAATTCTCCCCCTTAATAAAAAATTGTTCTCGAATTTTCCTTACATACTTGGTTCAAAAAGGTACGAATACTACTTTTTCATTGCTTCCTATGTTTCCTAAATAGCTTCTTCTACTTTGTGATTTCTCCACAGGACTTTAACTAGAGGAATCTTTTTGTTCCTTAATTGCTTTTCTCCTCGAGCTAATTTTTTTATAGGTTCTTCATCATATGTCAAATCTGATTGAATCTCGATTTCTTCTGGTGTAATATTATGTGAAGGATCTGATCGATATCTTCGAAGCATGGACACATGAAATACATCATAAGCCTTACTCAACTCCGGTGGTAAAGCTATTTGATACGCCACTGGACCAACCATTTTTAAGATTTCATAAGGACCAATGAATCTTGGACTAAGCTTTCCTTTTCGTCCAAAGCGTAATATCTTTTTTCAGGGTGAAACCTTTAAAAATACTTTATCTCCAACTTAGAACTCAATATCTTTTCTTTTAACATCTGAATATGACTTTTGCCTTATTCTCTATTTCTTGAACAAGATCTGGTCCGATGATTTTTTGATCCTCCAACTCGAACCAATTCAATGGTGTTTGGCATTTTCTTCCATATAATGCCTCATAAGGTGCCATCCTTATACTTGATTGATAACTGTTGTTGTAGGCAAACTTAGCTAATGGAAGATATTTTTCCCATGAACAAGCAAAATTAATTATACATGCTCTGAGCATATTTTTTTGTATTTGAATAGTTCTTTCTGATTGTCCATCTGTTTGAGGATGAAGAGCAGTACTGAAGTGTAGCCGAATTCCCAATGCTTCATGTAATGCACTCCAAAACCTTGAAGTGAATATTGGATCTCTATCAGAAATAATAGACATAGGAACACCATGCAATCTAACAATTTCCTTGATATATAATTTCGCCAACTTGTTCAAGGTGTAATCTGTTGGAACTGGTATGAAATGTGCCGTTTTAGACAATCGGTCCACAATCACCCAAATCGAATATTTTTTACTAGGCGTCAATGGTAAACCTATTACAAAATCCATAATGACCTTTTCCCACTTCCATTGCAGAGTTAAGATTGATTGAAGCAATCCCGATGGAACTTGATGTTCTGCCTTTACTTGTTGACTTGTTAAGCATCTAGCAACGAACTCAGTGATAGCTCGTTTCATGCCATGCCACCAAAATCGACTCTTTACATCTTGATACATTTTGTTGCCTCCTAGATGCATAGTTAAAAGACTATAATGTGCCTCTAAAAGTATTTCCCTCTTTAGCCCGACATCGTCAGGAATGTATACACATCCCTTATAACATAAACATCCATTTGATTTTACTTCAAAGTCTTTAGATTCACCACGTTCAACTTGTTTAATCTTTTCCAAGCATTTTGTATCATTTGCTTGCAACTCTTTAATCGTTTCTATCAGAGTAGGCTTGATTTGAAGCTCAACCATTATTGCACCATTTTCCTATAACTTTAACTAAGTATTCAATGTTCTTAAGGTAGAAACTGTCTTCCGGGTAAGTGCATCTCCTACCACATTAGCCTTTCTCGGATGATAATCAATGATTACATGATAATCCTTGATCAGTTCTATCCACCTTCTTTGTCTTAAATTAATCTCCTTTTGAGACAACAAATATTTCAAACTTTTATGATCCGTGAAGATGTAGCACTTTTCACCATATAAGTAGTGACACCAAATCTTTAAAGCAAATACTACTGCATCCAACTCTAAATCATGAGTAGGATAATTCCTTTCATGATTTTTGAGTTGTCGAGAAGCATACGCTACAACCTTTCCTTCTTGCATCAATACACATCCCAAACCATTATGGGATGCATCATTATATATTGTGAAATCCTTCCCAGATTCTGGTTGTACCAAGACAGAAGCTTCTGTTAATATCTTCTTCAATTTGTCGAAGCTTTCCTGACACTTATCTCTCCAAACAAATGGCACATCTTTTCTTAATAGCATAGTTATTGGAGCAACAATCATTGAAAAAGCTTTCACAAACCACCGATAATAACCAGCTAATCCCAAGAAACTTCTCACTTCAGAGACATTCTGAGGAACTTCCCATTCGAGTATTGCTTAAACCTTCTTAGGATCAACTCGAATTCCTTTAGCCGAAACTATCTGTCTAAGGAAAGTTACTTCAGACAACCAAAATTCACACTTTGACAGCTTTGCATATAATTTCTTTTCTCATAGGATCTGAAGAACTACTCAAAGATGAGTATCATGATCTTCTTTGGTTTTTGAATAAACCAATATATCATATATGAATACCACCACAAATTGATCCAAATATGGATGAAATATCCAATTCATTAAATCCATAAAAGCTGTCAGTGCATTTGTAAGTCCAAAAGGCATTACTACAAACTCATAATGCCCATATATAGTTCTTAAAATTGTCTTTGGTATATCTACATCTTTGATCTTCACCTGATGATACCCCGATCGAAGATCAATTTTAGAAAACACCGTTGCCCCTTTCAGCTGATCAAAGAGATCATCAATTCTTGGCAATGGATATTTATTCTTCACCGTCACTTTATTAAGTTGACGATAATCCACATACAACCTCATTGATCCATCTTTCTTTTTCACAAACAGGACTGAAGCTCCCCAAGGTGATATACTAGGTCGTATAAAACCTCGATCTAGTAATTCTTGTAATTGAGCCTTAAGCTCTCTAAGTTTTGTATGAGCCATTCTGTAAGGTGCCATTGATATTGGTGTTGTTCCAGGAAGCACATCAATACCAAATTCCACTTCTCGATTCGGAGGTAATCTTGATAATTCATTAGGAAAAGAATCTAGAAATTCTCGTACCGGAGGTATCTTTTCCAGATTTGTCTTTGTTTTCGGAGTATTTATCACATGAGCTAAATATACTTCATACTCATGTGATAATAACTTTCCAGTAGTTACAGCTACAGTCTCATTGCTTAAATAATTCTGCCTTTCTCCCACAAATATTATTTCTAAACCATATGATCTTTTTAAGATTGTCCTTTTTAATTGGCATTCAACCGTAGCATCATATGCCGATAACCAATCCATTCCAAGAATAACTTCAAACTCTTGGAAATGTAATTCCATAAGATCAGCTGGAAATTATCTTCATTGGATCTTTATAGGACACTTTTTGCATATTCGAACTACTTTGGCGCTTTGTCCTAGGGGATTAATAACAACTACCTCACTCGAAATTGGTTCTACCGGAATATTTCTTTCAAGTATTACTTTAGAACTAATAAAAGAATGGGTAGAGCCTGGATCAATGAATGCAAAAATAGGTCTGCCAAAGAATTCAATCATACCTGCTATGATCTCTGACTCATCTCGATCATTAGCAATCTTGATAATGTATACTCGAGCAGCAGCCTTGTCTTCTCGACTAGGTATGGTCATAGATACTCCTGGTTTGCCACATTTGTTTCCTCTACTTTTCTGAGGCGATGCAACTAACTGATCTGGATAAAGATCTGGACAATTCTTTTTGAAATGACCAGCTTGCCCACAATGATAGCATGCCCCACCAACAAACAAACATTGACTCGAATGCCTTTTTCCACAATGTTCTCATTCTGTAATAGGATGAAATCTAAAACCTCAAAAACTTGCAGTAACAGGCTGAGCCTTCTTTAACTTTCCTCCGAGGTATCCCTTTTCGGCTAAAGAAGCTGATGCTACTAGATTTTGCTGTGGAAATCCTTTAATACGTTTAAATTACGGCGCAACAAAAGAACTTCCAAATCTTTTTCTAATCTGAACTTGTTTCCCCATTTTTTCCTCGATATCTACTTTTCCATAGCTTTTGCTCGATTCACTGCCTCTTGGAAAATGGTAAAATTGCGAGAAACTAATACCCTTTTGTATTGAGAATCCAACCCAACTATGAATTTATCAATTCTGGACTTTTCGGTTGGAAGAAACTCTGCCGCAAATCGGCTTAGTCTATTAAACTCACATTCGTATTCATAGACTATCCTGCCCGATTATTTTAGATCCAGGAACTGCTACCTCATTTCTTCGATGAATAGGTCCCCAATATATTTTTCTTTGAATTCTTTCGGAAAGAACTCCCATGTAATCTGTTATGGAGGAACCCATGCAGTGACTACATTCCACCATACACTGGCTTGCTCCATTAGCAAGGATACAACTCCTTCTAACTTTCCTTGATCATCGTATGGAATCCTGCTCAGCATGATCTTAATATCGTTTAACCAATAATCATCGGCCATAGGATCTGTATCAGTATCACCTCGAAATTATGGTGCTTTCATTTCCCTTAATTCCTTTGGAACTGATATTGATGCTCGCCGATTTACAATAGCATCCAATGCCGAAGAAATAAGCCTTGATCTTGTACATGAATATTTTGTTGTTCCTGAGTTGGTGCCTCTACGTTTTGCTGAGAAAGAGGCGGATCCTAATTTACCTCATTACTCCCGCTTTGTACTAGGATATCATACTCAGCTCCCTGACGGGATTCTTGATGATTAGACATCTTTTAATGTCACAATCATCCCTTATAAGTAAGGAGTAACAACACTAATTAGTAGGCATCCAATTATATTCATACAAATATCATAAATTTTGACATCCTAATGGCATGTATATAATTTTGAATATTAATAAACCCGATTCGTATCCAAAACCGGCTAAACATGTAGCTCTGATACCAATAAATGTAACACCCTAACCAGTATTCTATATCCATTACCAATTAGAGTATTACATAAAGAATATACCAATGTATCACTTTTGTATTTATAAGAAAAATTATAATTATTCATTTTACCATTTATCGCATAGAATCATATTTCAAATTTTTATCCCATCGAATTAGGTCAAATTTCAGGCATCAACTTAACAATTCTTATCAATGATATATAAGGAATATAACTGCTTAAAAATGCCTAAAATAAAAATCTACCCGATTACTCTATTTAACCTTTTCTAGTCATTACCCGATTTTTAGTTTAATATAACTACTCACCATCAAATATAAACATAAACTAGTTTATATGTTATTACAAACCATGTATAAACTAGTATATAACCGACTAATTTTAATATATACATGCCATCTAGAAAAATCAAAACACATCAAAAGATGTTATTACTGATACCGTGATTATATTCTTGATAAGTAGGATGCCAGCTCCTTACTCCGAGTATGCAGCGTGCTGCTGGACTCTTTGGCATGCCAACTATACTTTGTCCCTCATTAACATACTTGGGCATATATTCCATATTTACTCCATCCATGACAATGTATATCAACATAATTTAATATTGGGCAGTTCATACCCGAAATAACATTCATAATATAACATCATATACAACTAGTGATCCATGCATTTATATTCAACTTTTGACATATTTAGAACATGTCAAATATATGATTATGACGTAAATATCATGCCAAAATAAACAAGGTAGACTCATCGCGAGTCTTCCTAATGATGTATGAAACATCCATGTATCATGTTATGTATGCATTGCCCTCACCTGATGCCTCACAAGTAAACCTTACTATTGCTTTTAGCTTTACTCTTGAGCTTTTTCCTTATCTTTAAACTTGCTCGTATTATGATCTTGATCACGATCTATAAACTCATTGTTTACCAAACACATACATTTCAAAGCGTATGTTAGTATCATTCTAACATAGGCACATATTAGGAATAAAATTCCTAAGAATCCTTTATTATTCATATTCATCACAAATTCACAAGACATTCTCAAATCTCATAAAATAACCATAAAATGAATTCTTTTAGAATTCATCTCAATATTTCCAACTTATTCAATATGGTCCCTTGCCATTGAACTTCAAATTCAATCATTAGACAACATATTCAAGCATTCCAAGAATACATTCAAGCTTAACACATTAATTTCTAACCAATTTCCATTTCACTCTCAATTTTTCCTTAATATGCTATTTGGTCTTCCACTCTCTATAAACCTCCAAATTGATCCAAACAACGTTCTAAGCCTTGTAGAATCATTCTCACATCATTTCTAGCCTTAGGGAATTTTTCCAAAAATTTCTCTAATATTTTCCCTAAAGGCCGAATATGAAGGGTCATTTTATTCAAATTTTTGAACTTTATTCAAGCATGAATTTAACTTCTAAACATCATTTACAAGCTTCTACAATCATTTCCATATCAAAATCAATCCAAATTCAACTTCACATGAAAACCCTAACTTTAACCAAATTAGGATATAGCTACTTTCAAGTAGTTTCAACCATAATACAAGCTTAGATATGATTCTACAACAACAACTTCATCAAAATCTAATCTTAAATCATCCAAATTAAGCATCCCCTTCATCCATCATAATCATAAAACTAAGGTTTCAAGCAAGGAAAGCATGAATAAATGGTACCAAAGATAAAGAATTCCATGTAGATTAATTCCATGTTTCATGCTTTCATCCAAAATCCAACTAAATAAGCTTGAAAATCAAAAATAAAATTTCTCCACACCTTGGATGTAGGGTTCAGTCAAGTAGAGAAAGATGAAGAAATTTCTTGACTTATCTATTTGTTTAACTTTGGTCCATTTGTCATCCTTTAAAAAATCCAAATAAAAATCTCTTTTATAGCAAAATAACCATTTTGCCCTTGTAACCCAATGTCCCACATCTTGCCACATGTTAAAAGATTCATCGAAGGGTCAAAAATAAACCAAGAAGTTAGTGATTACCAACTTTTCCCATGGAATTTTCCAAAATTACCATCTTGCCCTTTTTCATCCAATGACTCATATTTAACATGGAAAATCTACTTTAAATCCAATGGGTCCATGTTAAATCCTACCATTTTAAGACATGGAAATGACATTTTTAACCTTGCCTTATCATCCTTTAAAATATCTTGAATATCCAATTCGATCTGATTATCTGAATATTTTTCTAAACTTTATCGCGTTATAGCCAATAATACAAACTTCATACGAAAAATCCAGGTACCACGAAAACATCATTCTCGGGGGTGAACTATTCATTTGAGGGACTAAAATACATAACTTTTGGAAATTACAATTTAGTCCCTTAACTTTTCCAAAGTTTATACTTTAGCCACAAAACTTTTCCAAAGTTTATACTTTAGCCACAAAACTTTCAAAATTTTGATTTTAGCCACTAGCCAAAATTTGGGATATTACATTTACATATGCATCAATTCAAACCATTTTCCAATACATTAAACCATGTATTCTACCATTCTCAAAATTCTTTCGTAAATCATTTGCTATGCTCAAATCTCATCATGTATAATCATTTGCATCATCTTTCATTTCTAAAACATTCAAATAACAGTAAGTAATCAAATCTATAAATATGTGCATGAGATTGTATTTTGCAAAACCGAAAACGAGAGAGAGCTCAATCAATACTTACTTCCGAGCTTAGATAGGTGTTTCAAACTTATTCAAAAAAACTCCCAAAACTTCTTTCAAACCTTTTATTAGTAGTAAAACACGTTTCCACTCACCAACAACCCAAAGCTCTTTTGCCGTTACGAGAATCACGCTTCCGAAGCTTCCTCGACCTCTCCAAAAGCTAAAAGATCCAACTCCCCTGCTTTACCCAATCAAAAACAGAGGATTAATGCACTTCCATGCATCTCTAATTTCCAGCAACGAACAAACACAACTTCGCCTTACTAAAAACCATCAAACGTCTCTCTAAAACAACCGAAATCATCATCAAACTTTATTTAAACAAAGCCCAGCCAAAACCTATTGATTTCAACATCTTAACAACATCAATTAACACCTAAAAACATCCTTACCTCCAGCAACCTTATAACACCAAGATCACTTCAAAAGCAACTATTTACAACCTAGAAAATTAGCAATTCACATAGTTTTTGGATTTCTTTCGTAAATCACTTCTTACAACATTAAAACGCATCTTAATAGGGATCTAAATCAATTGGATTCAATCCAAAATAGATCCAAAATAGTTTTTATCAAATTTTCACATTAAAACCAAATTTAAATACCACATACATGTTTTAATCATAATTTCATAACAAAAATCGGTTGTAAAGGATTTATCTACTTGTGAATTTCATTAAAGAACCTTTAATTAGAGGAAAGAAGTTAAAATAATCTCTAATTGCTGATTTCTCCCTTAATTGGCAAATATTGGTTGAAATCCAAGTAGATTTTGTTGTAGGAGTCAAAGAAATCAAGTAAGAAATCAAAAGGAAATCAAAAGAGATTGATTCTTGGAAATTTTGGAAGGAAATTGATAGTTTGGCTGCTGAGAAAGTTGAAAGAAAGGTTGAGAGCAAAATTAGTTACGTGAGAAAATGAATTGTGTAATTAAAATTCCTTTTTATTAATTCTATTTATTTTAATATTTAAAACCAATTTAAAACCTTTTAAAATAGCCTAAATTAAGGGAAATGTAACCCCATTGACCCGGTCTAGTCGCAAGACTGATCCGAGTGAGTTACATTGGGGTTTGCTGAGATAAACCCAAAAGAATTACGAAGAAGACGGTCAATTTTTTTATTTTTATCTTTTCTAAATGCATAATTAAGTCCTAAGGTGATCATGTTGACAACGGTGAGGATTACAACTCAGTCGGGTGTCGAACTAACATCTAATTGTACGAAATAGCATTTTAGGGAGCAAAGCATAATTTTCGATAATTAAGAGGACTTTCTTGAAATTAAAGTTACCATAATTAGTCAAATTTCATACAATCGGATTAAATTTGAACTTAAAATAACAATCCAAACTCATTTAATTGCATGATCAAGGAACATGAACTAAACTACAAAGTATCGGTACACTGCATCCCCGTATTGATACGGGTTCAAATTTCAAAGGCGTACCGATACTGTCCTCAAGCGTATTGGTACAGGTATGCAATTTTTGAAATAGGGAATTCTAGTAGCCAAAAGGTGTACCAGTACAGTTGCCCGTGTACTGAAACCAAGCCAAATTTTCAGCATCGCGTACCAATATGGTCCCTAGGCGTATCGGTACGCCAAGGCAATTTTGCCTCGATTGAGCAGAGACAGGTCCCCGCGTACCGATCCCCGAGGACTTATACCAGTACGAACAGACCTGTAATGACCTCTTAGTCTAACATATGACACTTTGGCTCAATCTAACATAGTCCAATCAACATCTAATCATCATAGAACATCTCAAACATACTTTCCTCAATCATAAAAGCATGGTAGAAGATCATTCACATCATGTCATATCCAAAACAAACCCCTATAAGCATGATCTCTACCCAAGCATGTATAATGTTTCCCAACCCCTCAAAACCAAAGATTTGGCATCATACAAGTCCAAAACATCAAACATAACTTGTACAAATAGGGATTATCCAAAATAAACCTCCCAAATACAACTTGGTCATATTGCCAATTATTTATACTATGTTTTTGTAAAACCATACATGAAAATGCTTCAACCCTTGGATCCTCCATTGCTTACTCGTTGATAGAGTCTATTTCTCTGCATTGATGAGAAAGGAGAGCGTGAGCTATATGTTTAGTGAGGGAATCTAAAGAACACTCATCAATGCATTTAAAATCATTTTAATTCAAACCAAATACATAAGTCTCTTGGCAAAAGCATCTCGTGCTTCTATAATCTCTTCAAATATGCACAATTAAATCATTTGCAACACATGTATCATGGATTCTATCACAAACCTCAATTTAAGCTTCATATGTCAAAATCTCTAAATAGCAAGCTTAAAGAGCACCTCATGTATAAACCATATTATAAGAAACTTAATTCATTTCTCATGATACATCATCTCATACATTGGCATTCAAGTGACTCAAAACAAGTTTCCTTCCAACTTATAAAACACATCGGATACACGAAATTCCCAAGTGGTTCCTTCGACCACTTAACATACATCTAAATGGAGCAAAACGTTTAACCCCCTCAACAGTTACGATGTATAATATCTATAATGGGAGCAAAACGCGTTTAACCCATCAACCATTGTGATACTCAATCCTCCAGCGGGAGAATACGACACAATTAACCCCTCGATCGCTGCGGTTCCTGTGGTGGAGAAAACGGCACAATTAACCCCTCGACACACATGAGGCAACTTATTATAGTGCACTTTAAACCCTATGGCTAACCAACTATATCCGATAACATTTACCTCAACCATTTTCCAATATACTCAATAAAAACCGCATTAACTTACTGTTTTATATATGCATCAATTCAAACCATTTTCCAATACATTAAACCATGTATTCTAGCATTCTCAACATTCTTTCATAAATCACTTACTATACTCAAAGCTCATCATAAATAATCATTTGCAACATCTTTCTTTTCTAAAACATGTATATAACAGTAAGTAATCAAAATTATAAACATGTGCGTGAGATTATATTTTGCAAAATCTAAAACGAGAGAGAGCTCAACCAGTACTTACTTTCGAGCTTAGATAAGTGTTTCAAGCTTAATCTAAACTCCCAACAACCATCTTCAAACCTTTTAAAAGTAGTAAAATACGTTTCCACTTACCGACAACCCAAAGCTCTTTTGTCGTTGCGAGAATCACGCTTCTAAAGCTTCCTCAACCTTTCCAAAAGCTAAAGGATCCAACTCCCCTGCATTACCCAATCAAAAATAGAGGATCAATGCACTTCCATGCATCTCTAATTTCCAGAAAGGAACAAACACAATTTCGCCTCACTAAAAACCATCAAACGCCTCTCTAAAACAACTAAAATCATCATCAAACTTTATATAAGAAAAACCCAAACAAATCCTATTTTATTTCAACATCTTAACAACATCAATTAACACCTAAAAACACCCTTGTAACGTCCTTATACCTCCAACAACCTTATAACACCACGATCACTTCAAAAGTCAACTATTTACAACCTAGAAAATTAGCAATTCACATAGTTTCAAGATTTCTTTAATTAATCTCTTCTTACAACAATAAAACACATCTTATAAGGGATCTAAATCAATTAATCCAATACAAAATAGCTCCAAAATAGTGTTTATCAAATTTTCACTTTAAAACCCAATTAAATTTCCATATTCATGTTCTAATCATAATTCCATAATAAAAATCAGTTGTGAAGGATTAAGAACTTGGGAATTTCAATAAAGAACCTTTAATTAGAGGACAGAAATGGAAATCACCTCTAATTGTTGATTTTCCCTTAATTAGCAAATATAGGATGAAATCTTCAAGAAATCAAGTAGACTTTGTTGTAGGAATCAAAGAAATCAAGTAGGAAATCAAAAGATATTGATTCCTAGAGATTTTAGAAGAAAAATGATAGTTTGGCTGCTGAGAAAGTTGAGAGCAAAATTAGTTACATGAGAAAATGAATTATGTAATTAAGATTCTTTTTTATTAATTCTACTTATTTTAATATTTAAAACTAATTAAAAATACTTTAAAATAGCCTAAATTAATGGAAAAACTGATGGAAAAGTTTGTTTAAATAGCTCCTTAAAGATTTTAAGTTTTGACCCTTTTAAGATTTAGTCACCAAAAATAGTTATGAAAACTTTATATTTTAGTCACCGGACCAAAATGTCCCAAATTCAGATTAATTCGTTCAAATTGAATTTACAAAAATACTTAAAATATTAATTAATTATTTTCTAGCATTTTTCCTTATTTTGTTTTAGCCGAAAACAATTTATTAAGATTTAATTCCCGAAATTAACCTGAATTGCCTAGTCCGATTCTCCTAAACCGTCTAATCGATCCGTCTAACATCTAGGCCCAATTTCAAGGTGCTACAGGAAACATCTGATGGAAAATTTTGGTTAATTAGCTCCTAAAGTTTCTAGGTTTTAACCCTTTTACAATTTAGTCACCAAAAACAGTTTTGAAAACCTTACATTTTAGTCACCAGACCAAAATGTCCCAAAATCAGATTTAATTACTTCAAATTGACTTTACCAAAATACTTAAAATATTAATTAAGTATTTTCTAGCATTTTTCCATATTTTATTTTAGCCAAAACAATTTATTAGGATTTAATTCCCAAAACTAACCTGAATTGCCTAATATGGTTCTCCCAAACCGTCTAATCGATCCATCTAACATCTAGGCCCAAATTCAGGGTGTTACAACTCTCTCACTCTTACGAAATTTCATCCTCAAAATTGACCTGGTGCAAAAGGTGAGAAAACTGCTTTAACATGTCCTCATTGTTTTCCCATGTGGCTTCCTCGAATTCACAATGTCGCCACAACACCTTCACCAACTCTATGGTCTTCCCACGAAGAAGTTTGCTACTTGAATCCGTAATTATCACCGGCTCCTCATCATAGGTCAAATCTGGATTCAACTCAATTTTCTCAATAGGCATCACGTGCGAGGGGTCTTATCTATACCTCCAAAGCATCGATACATGGAAAACATCATGTGTCTTGTCCATCTCCGCAGGCAACCTCAACTTATAAGCAACTGAACCAACTCACTCCAACACCTTATAAGGTCCAATAAACCTAGGACTCAACTTGCCCTTCTGTCTAAACCTTATCACCATCTTCCAACGCGAAACCTTAAGAAACACTCAATCACCAACGCAAACTCAATCTCCCTACGCTTCAAATCAGCATATGACTTTTGTTGATCTGAAGCCACCTTCAACCGATCACTAATAAGATTCACCTTCTCATTGGTATCCTTTAACACATCGGGCAAAGAAACATACTTTTCTCCTGCCTCCGCCCAACAAAGTGGCGTGCGACACCTTCTACCATACAAAGCTTCGTACGGTGCCATATGGATACTAGATTGATAATTATTTTTTATAGGCAAACCCCACCAAAGGTAACTACTTCTCCCATGATCCTTGGAAATCAATGATGAAACACCGCAATATATCCTCCAACACTTGGATAACGCGTTCTGACTGACCATCCGTTTGAGGATGATATGAGGTACGAAAGTTCAACCACGTACCCAAATCCTTATGCAAACATTCCCAAAACCTTAGTGTAAAATGTGGATCTTTATTCGATACTATCTACTTAGGCACCCCGTGCAACCTCACAATCTCGGCAATATACAACTCCAACAAATTCTCAAAAGTATATATCGTATGCACAACCAGAATATGTATGCACTTCGTAAACCTATCAACAATCACCCATATAAAATTCTTCTTTGATAGCATCAAAGGCAAACAAGACACAAAATCCATGGTAATTCTCTCCCACCACCATTCTGGAATCCTTAACAGTTGCAACAACCCCGAAGGAAACTGATGCTCGGCCTTAACATATTGACAAACCATACAACGAGCAACAAAATTCGTTATATCCTTTTTCAAACCAACCCAGAAATACTCCCTTTTCAAGTCCTGATACATCTTTGTGCTTCCCAAATACATAGCAAAAGGATTCGAATGAGCCTCGACCAAGATTGTGTTCCTTAACTCCTCATCTTTCCACACAACCACTCAACTCTTGAAACACAAAACACGCTTATCATTAAAACCAAAATTAGTTTGATTGCTATCCATTATATCCTTGACATGCGGTACCAAAGAATCATCATACGGTTGTTTCTCCTTGATCAACTGTGACAATGATGGCTTCACTTGAAACTCAGCCAACAAACCACCATCACGCGTCACACTCAACTGAGCAAACATTGCCCTCAATTTAACCGTAACCTTTCTACTCAAAGCATCGGCTACAACATTAGCCTTTCCCGGATGATATTCTATCGTCAAATCATAATCCTTAAGCAACTCCAACCATCTTTGTTGCCTAAGATTCAACTCTTTCTATGAAATCAGATATTTCAAACTATTGTGATTTGTGTATACAATACACTTCTCACCATAAAGATAATACCCCCAAATCTTCAACGTAAACACCACCGCAGCAAGCTCAGTATCGTGCGTAGGATAGTTGCGTTCATGAACCTTCGACTGGCTAGATGCATAAGCCACAACCCTTTCTTCTTGCATCAGTACACATCCCAAACCAACGTAGGACACATCACTATAAACTACAAACTCCTTCCATAATTCGGGTAGAATCAAGATTGGAGCTTGCTTCAAAGTTTCCTTCAACTTATCAAAAGCTTGTTGTCTAGCTTCTGTTCACTTAAAACTTACATCGTTTTGCAACAACTTCGTCAAAGGAACAGTAATCCTCATGAACCCATCCATAAAGCATCGATAATATCCTGCCAAACCCAAGAAACTATAAACTTTTGATAGCGACTTAGGTTACTTCCATTCAAAGCTACCTCAATATTTTGTGGATTCACGCAAATACCCTTAGTCGAAATAACATGACCAAGAAAATAGATGAATGGTTTATTTGTACATGAATTTATGTACAAAAGTGAAGTAGTGACTAAAATGTCACTTTTAGAAAGTTTGAGGACAAAAAGGTAATAGTCCAAAATTAGTAAATGATTATGGAAATTGTTCAAATTAGGCTTGAACAATTGTTTATTGTTCAAAATGGTCACTAAGGACCTAGGGACCAATTCGACAACTTTGAAGAATATTGGGCAAATTTTTAGAAAATTTTATATTCGAATAGTTTTGTTTATGAATCAAGTTAGCAATGTTAAATTTAAGTTTAACGCAAGAGAAATGATAAATATGTTCGATTGGTCTTATACAGTTCTAAAAGAGATTGAAGGAGAATCAGTGATAAAAAGAAAGATAAGAACCTCGAGTAAGCTTAGTGAGGCATACTATTACATGGCCTAGGTGAGTGCATTTCTATATGTTTGCATTATGTTGAAATTGGCATTGCATTTCTCTATAATACATGATATGATACATTGCTCGACATGGCAAGCTTGATGGAATACCAGGTATGAAGTATTGTTTGCATAAATAATGATGCATTATGCATACATGAAATATTGGATAATGACAAGACTAAAATGAAACAAGATACACCATGGGGATCTAAGCCCATAGTGCAAAATGTACTAACGAGGTGTTTTAATATAAGGAGCAAAGAGCGTCCTTATACGAGAAGCAAAGAGCATCCTCTCGAGTACGTACTTCACAAGGCACTACGGTGCAGATAGGCTACGAGGTTTCCATGGGCCTCTAGCAAGACACGTTAATAATAATACAAGATGGTTATATGATAGATCATGAGCATGCAAATGATTGCATGATGATACATGAATTACATGATATTGATGATACATGATCTATATGATAGATGCTACATGATATACATGATATTGATGATACCCGATTTAAATGATATGCAAATGAATGAATAACAAAATGTGATCATGATAGAGTATATGCAAATGACTGCATAATAAAAGTATGATCGTGATATGATACATGATATTATGAGAGTATGATATATGATGAAAATTATGAAAATGATATATGAAATTTATGGATTATAAGATTCATGGTAAACATGTTTATTATGTTACGCTACTACGGAAAATTATTTATGATCAAAGCATGTCCATGACAGAGAATATGTTATACAATATTAACATGAATTATATGATATTTTTGATACATGACACATGTATATTGTGATATACTTGCCATGTTACAGAGATATGAAATGCACTTTATATGACATATTATATCACATCAACTCATGTTTAAATAAATAAGTTTAATTGCCTCACTAAGTTCGTACTTAGAATGTGTCTTATGTTACACGTAGGTTCTCTGAAATTATCTAGGGAAGAAGAGCTGAACCTTTGGAAAAATCAAGTTACTACAATAAGTACATCTTTATCGTAAATCTAGTGGGCATGTAAATATTTTAAAGTTGAACTGTTTTAAAGTATACGTTTACTAGTTAAAGATATGCTTTTGTGATGAATAAATTTAGAAATATAGTTTGCCAATAGTAACAATGAATTTTAGTACAGTTAAATATAGTTTAACCCTAATCGTGTAGAAGTTTTTAAAAATCAAGAAAGGGTCTAGGTAGCACACATAGTTTTCACCTTGAGTTATATTTTTATCTCAATAACTCAATTATAAGTTTTGTAAACCAATTCAGGGTTAAAACTAGCTGCATCTTGACGACATAGTTTTTAATTTAAAACCAAGGAAGTGTTAAACTAAAAGCTGAAAAAATATTTCAAGATCTTTTCCAAAATTTTTGTAATATTTTTAATGTATATTTGGCCTACGAGTATATGTTAAGGGTGTTACATATAATTGGTATTAGAGCTACAGGTTTAGTCGATTCTGGAGGCTAAATAGAGTTTAATGTGATTTAATGTTAAGTACATGCCCCTAGGATGTCATGTTACTGATGTAATACTGAGTAACTTGGTTATGCTCCTCAATAACATGAATAAATTTCAGTGGAAATAGATGGCGTTAAATATTGATGGACTGTGATAAATGTTTACTTATGGGAATTAAGAGAAGGAAGAAGAATGGTTAAAGCCAAGTATGTTGGCAACTAGTTAGAAGAGAAATGTTGCAGCAGTCCTAAAATTTAAACAAGGTACTCATATTGTCTATGAGTATGAGTTAGATTCTAATAAATTGAGTTGGTACGCAGCTAATTTGATGCCAATCAAAAGGTCTCGATGTGAATGATTTATAGAGAAACTACGTCCAAAGCCCAAGGAAATTCTATTCGGCATGAACTTATCAAATTTCCAAGAGGCTATGAACAGAGCGAAGGCTATAGAAAAAACATGTAATTGTTCTAATTGATTCAGTTTCGATTAATATAATAGTACTAAGATAGTAGCACAAATAAAGACTTCTATGAAGAATATTTAGTAGGGTGATTGTCAATAATTCTCTTAGACATAATACACAAGTAATTAGAATATGCAAGAAAGGTTCATTAGAAGTTCAAGGAATTAAGTTCCCGGCAGATTTAATGGAACTCCCATTCCATGGATTTGAAGTCATTCTTGGAATGGATTAGTTATCTACATATGATGTAGATATGAAGTGTAAGAAGAAAAGGCTGGTACTTTATGGACCCGATGGTTTTGAAGTAATCCTTGTGGGAGAAAGAACTGACTATTTAGAGTCAGTAATCTCTGCAACGATAGCTCAAAAGATGTTATGCAATGGATGTGAAATATGTTTAATTTAGGTGATGGATATTCAAAAGTCATCTAAAAAGGAATTGAAGACATCCTGACAGTAAAAGAATTTCCTAATATAATTTCTGATGAGTTATCAGGGTGGCACCGACTGAGTTAAGGGTACTAAAAGTTCAATTACAAAAAAAATTTATTGGACCGAAGTTACATTCGACCGAATGTATCACCATGGGTTCTCCGGTATTATTTGTAAAGAAGAAAGATGGTTCCCTATGATTATGTATAGATTACTAGTAGTTAAATAAAGTAACCATTAAGAACAAGTATTCCCTACCAAGAATTGAGGATCTATTTGATCAGCTTAGAAGTGTAGTAATGTTTTTAAAGATAGATTTTCGATGAAGGTTATTATCAGCTCAAGGTCAAGGAAGAAAATGTATTAAAGATAGGATTCAGAACTCGTTATGGACATTACGAGTTTTTGGTGACGCTAATTGGATTTTACAAATGCCTTTCCTGTATTTATGGATTTGATGAATAGAAATGGGGCATTTCAACCCTATATAGATTATTGTGGTCTTCATAGATGATATTTTGATTTATTCGAAGACCGAAGCTGAGCAAGATTACCATTTTTGTGTGGTACTGCAAACTTTAAGAGATTAGCAGCTTTATGCCAAGTTTTCTAAATGTAAGTTCTAGTTGTCAGGAAAAGAATATATTTTGTACAATGATGTGTCTCATTATGGTCTGGGTTGCGTGCTAACACAAGAAGGTTAAGTAGTAGCTTATGCATCAAGGTAGCTCAAAATTCATGTAAGGCACTATTTAACATGATCTGGAAAATGACAGCTATAATTTTTTTACTTTGAAAATTTGGTGGTATTATCTATTTTGGGAAAAGTGTCACATTTATATGGGTCATGAAAGTTTAAGTATCTGATGACACAAAAAGATCTGAATCTGCGACAATGAAATTGGATTCAATTTTTAAAAGGATTATGATGTGGTTATCGATGACCACCTAGGAAGGCTAATATAGTGACAAAAAATTTTAGCCAAAGGATGTTGTTTGTGGGACGAGATGGCTCCTTAACAGTAGAATGTTAGTTAAAGTCAACTATTGGATCAATTCAAAGATTTGCAATCTATGGATGAAAGATGTCTTGAAAAGAGGAGACAAGCTGAAACTAGGAAAGTACATGACTATGAGATTAAGCCTAATGGTTGTCAAGATTACAGAGGTAAAGTATATATTCTTGACGATGACAGTTAGAAGAAAGAGATATTAACAGAGGGCCATTATAGTCCATTGACTATGCACCCAAGGAGTAATAAGATGTATCAAGAATTGAAAACTTGAAATTGTGATCAGGAATGAAAAAGAGCAATCACAGAATTTGTGGTAAAGTGTTTAATATGTCAACAAGTAAAAGCTGAACACCCGGTACCTTATGGATAACTTCAGCCTATCTCTATTCCCCAATGGAAGTGGGAACGAGTAACGATGGATTTTATAATGGAATTGTGAGCTACACCAAGTAAAAGAATTTAATATGTGTCATTATGAATCGTCTAACAAAGTTTCCTCACTTCATTCCAGTTTGAATGAATTATTCGCTGGATAAATATGCATAATTTTATGTTCGAGAGATAATAAGACTATATGGTGTCTCAGCATCAATAGTGTCAGATAGTAATCCAAGGTTTACTTCAAGGTATTGGGGTACGTTGTTTGAAGATTTAGGTACTAAACTAAATTTTAGTACAGCTTTTCATCCGTAAACATATGGCATATGGAAGAAAATACCGAACTTCTCTAAATCGGTTCAGGTTACAAGATCGAAATGTACAGAATAACTCAAACGTTGGAGGAGTTAAATTAACACAAGACATGGAGGATAAAGTAAAGATTATTTAGAAAAATCTCAAGGCCGCCGTGGATTGATAAAACGCCTATACAAATAAGAATAAGAGGGAAATTGAATATGAAGTTAGAGAAAAAGTACTTTTAAGGGTTTCACATTGGAAGATGGTGATTACGTTTTAGTCGAAAAGAAAAGCCTAGTCCCAGATTTATTAGGCCATTTGAGATTCTAAAAAGAAAGGAACAAATGGCTTATCAATTGGCTTTACCTCCGAATAGGAACAAGTCTCATTATGTGTTTCACGTGTTCATGCTTTGGAGGTATTGATCGGATTTTTCACATGTAATTCATTCTGAAGAGATTGAACTGCAATCAGGTTTGACGTATAAAGAAGAACTAGTGAAAATCCTAGCATACAAAGTTAAAGAATTAAGGGATAAGAAAATTCTATTGGATAAAGTCCTTTGAGAAACTGAAGGAAGAATGAATAAGTAAAATACGAAGTTCTTTGAAACGGGTAAACATTGAAAATTTGAGGGTGAATTTTCTTAAGGGGGAGGAATTGTAATATCCCAATTTTTGGATTAGTGACCAAAATGTAATTTTTAAAAGTTTAGGGGTTAAAGTGTAAACTTTGGAAAAGTTTAGGGACCAAAGTATAATTTTAAAAAGTTCTGTAAGTTAACCTCATAAATGAATAGTTCACCACTGATAGTGGTATTTTCGTGTTATCAGATTTTTCATATGAGGCTTATATTATTCGAATTTTGGATCAAATAAAATATTTAAGCATGCTCAGGCTAGGGAAATATTAGGATGGGTGACCTCCGGGAGGGTCCCATAAAACTATTTTAGATCGATATTTTGGACTCAGTAGGAGTTGAGAAAATTCGTATGGATTATCGATAAATGAATTCTAAGAGAAATTTTATTCTATGAAGATTTTCGATAATTATCGAAATAATAGACTGAGTTAGGAAAATTCAGTCTAAGCCCTTGGAAAATTAGGATTTATGGGATAATAGAGTTTATTTCCCGAGTAGGAAAATATAGAATTTTTGAAATAAATCCAATAGCTCAGAAAAGGTAAAAATTGCAGTAGAAATATTTTATGGATATCGGTATATCGGATCGAATTGAAAATTTTAAGACAGTTCCAAAGATTATGGAAAATTTTTAAAATATTAGTTTATGAATATTTTATTAATGTCGGTGGGATTCTAACTAGATTTAGTTAGAATATGATGGAGTGGTTATAAAGCTCAAAGAAAGAAAATTTGGAAATCGTATTGAGTAAAATTCGAATAATTGGATCGAATAAATATCATAAATTAAAATTTATGATATTTTGGGAAGGATGTTGGTTAGAATGGAACCAAATTGGTTCAATTTTATGGAATGGCAATTTTAAGTCAAGTAAGTAAATAAAGTCTAGTTGGAGGGCAAATTGGTCATTTGTCATGGATGGCATTTTTTAAATACTTTGAAACTTTGAGGGCAATTTTGAAAGGTCAAATACACATGGATTTAATCATAGCCATTGATTTTTGATGATATTTAATCCTGCCCATTGGATTAAAAGGGCAAATTAGTAAATTCACTAGTTAAATGAATTTAAAATTCAATTAACTTTACACATGTATTAAAAAGAATAAAAGATGAATAATAATAATCTTCATCAGCCAAGGGCCTGTTCGAAACAAGAAAGAAAAGGGAGGAAAGGAAAATTTTCAATTTTCAAGTCCAAAATTAAAGAATCAAGACAAGTTTCAAGCAAAATTAATTTAGGTAAATTGTTCTACACTTGATTCTCTTCATTTTGATAGTAGTATTGCATGATAAAAGTTATTTTTAGTTCATGTTATTGATGAGAATGATTATGGAATTTGATGTCTATGATGGAATTTAGATTTGTATTTAGTAGAATTGATGTTGTAAACATAGAATCAAGCTTGAATTTGGATTAATTCCATGTCCAAGGTTATAAACCCTAACCCTTAGAATTGGGGATTTTGGTTAGGGAGTTAAATTGAGGATGAAATTGAATAGATTATGATGTTGAGAGCTTGAATTTGATGTTAGATTAAATAATTTCTCCAAATGAAATTATAAGGACCATTTCAAAAAGATTGAGGAAATTATTTGAAAATTTATTTTAGCATTGGAATCATGAATTATGGTGAAAGCAGCTTGAATTGGTGATTAGGGACCAAAATGAAAATTTTGAAAGGTTAGAGGACCATTTTGACATTTTGAAAAAATTAGGGACTGAAATGCCAATAATTTATTGATGTTGGAAATGGGTAGAAAATAATTTTTTGAGCTTGAATTGACAATTTAGGACCAAAATTGTACATTTGGAAAATTTTGGTGACCTATTCGGCAACTTCAAAAAGTTAAAAGGGGGATTTTGAAAATATTAGATTTAGGAGGGATTAAAGAGTAATTATTGAAAATCTGATCAAAATTAGCTTGAAATGATGAAAAAGGACCATTTTGGCAAGAAAGGGAAAATAGAGGATTATTTTCGAAATTTATTGTTTTGATAGCGGCTTAGATGAAAATGAGCTAGAATTGAAGATTCATGCATGTTATGAAAGTTGATGTAACACCCCCACCCGGTTTAGTAGTAAGCCGATTGAGGAGTGTTACGGGGAACACTGGAAACACGAATAATTTAAAACTTTTCAAGAAGTCATCCCTATTAGATGAGTTGAGTGACTAACAAGGTATTTAAATGTTCATATATTATCATACAGCAAGCATATGTATTTTATTCACCCTAGATTACCAACTTGGTTATACATTTTATTTTTCTACATTTAAAAATGTCTACTATTTAAACTGGTGACCATGCATAGCATTCAGATATCATACTTAGACAAGAACATGTTCTTTTGTACCCAATCGCATTACGTTCAAGTCATGTAGATGTTTCATGTAGGTTTAACTAGTCATGCCTACATGTACATACATGTTTATCATTCGTGATAAGTTACCACCTAGACCTCATATTTAATCATATAAGCATAAGCAAGTTCCTTATTCATTATAGGTTTTTACTTTGATTGGTTACTTCCAATTTTCATTCAAAGTTAACTACTACCTACACTTGAACATGTGACATTTGAATAGCATACAATGGCTAGCAAGTGTTCACTTAATCTCAGAGTTCCTATATGCCCAACTTACTATTCCATTCACAAGAAAATTAGGTCATTACATACTTCAAGTTTAAGCAATCAAGCCTTCACACATTAGAGTCTGAAATCATAATCATATACAAGCTTTCAAAATATCAAATGCATGGCCTAGCTTAACTATATAGAAACCTAGGTGCCACCAACTAGGAGAATTAAAAACAAGTATGGATTTATACTTGTGCTTTTGCTTGTGCCCTACTTCAAGATCAAGGAATCTGACTTCAGGATCAAGTAACCGATCGAATCCTTTTCCTGTAGGGTGGGAAGAATGTAGACAAGAGTGATAAGTACAAAAATGTACTTAGTGAGGTAGCCCTAATTCTAACCAATTATTCGTCCAATTTCCATTTAAATGGAGTTTGACCCTAGATAAGGTTTGCAAGCATTTCGAGTAATAAAACAAGCAATTATCAAGAAGCATGTTATCAAGTCATTTGAGCGGTATTCAAGCATACCAAGCAATTGTCAAGTAACCAATTATCAAGTCATTTGAGTAGCATTCAAGCATAACAAGCAATATACACATTTCAATTAAATTCAAGTACATATTCAGGCAATATACATACATCTCAAGTCAAGTATAACCACTTTTCTTTTCAAGCTTGTCATTCAAGTTATGTTTACAAGTAATGCCCATTCATTCAAGTAAGAACATAATTCATATTTTCTTCACACATGTAAAATAGCCCCATTTTACACCTATTGTCACCTAACATGGCAGCATTTACACTCATACACTCATACATGTAAAACAGCCCCATTTTACCTAACTTCGTATCGGTACACTAGCACCTTGTATCGATACGATTTCAAGTTTCAAAGCCGTACCAATACGATCCTTAAGCGTATCGGTATGGGTATGCAATGTTCGAAAATAAGGATTCCAATAGCCAAAAGGCATACCGGTACAGTTGCCCGTGTACCGACACAAAGCCAAATTATCAACATAGCATACCGATACAGTCCCTAGGCGTATCAGTACGCCAAGGCATTTTTCCCCAGATTAAGCGGAGATAGGTCCCCGCCTACCAATCCCTGAGGACTCGTACCGGTACAGACAGACCTGTAATGACCTCTTAGTCGAAAATATAACACTTTGGTTCAATCTAACATACTCCAAACAACATCTAACCACCATATAACATCCTAAGCATCATTTTCTCAAAAATAAGAGCATGGAAACAGATCATACACAACATATCATAACCACATCAATCCCTATAGGCATGATCTTTACCCAAGCATGCAAATTGTTTTCCAACACTTCAAAACCAACCATTAATCATCATACAATTCCAAAACATAAAACATAACTTGTACCAATAGGGATTATCCAAAATAAACCTCCTAATTACAACGTGGTCACATTGCCTCTTATTACTTCTATGTATTTGTAAAGCCATACTTGAAAATACTTTAATTCTTAGACATTCCCTTGCTTGCTCGCTATTCAAAAGAGTCTATTTCTTTGCATTGATGGGAAATGAGAGCGTAAGCTATAAGCTTAGCGAGGGAATCTAAAAAAAAACACTCACCAATGCATTTAAAATCATTTTAATTCAAACCAAATCTATAAGTCTCATGCCAAAATTATCTCATGCTTCTATAATCTCTTCAGGTATGAACATTTAAATCATTTTCAACACATGTATTATGGATTTTTATCTCAAACCTCAATTTAAGCTTCATATGCCAAAATCTCTAAATAGCAAGCTTAAATAGCATCTCATGTATAAACCATATTATACAAAACATAATCTATTTCTCATGATACATCATATCATATACTGGCATTCAAGTGACTCAAAACAAGTTTCAATCTATTTTACAAAAACCACATCGGATACACGGATTTCCCTAGTGGTTCCTTCGACCACTTCACATATGTCCTCGAACTGGATTAGCCCTCAACATTTACAATGTATAAATCTACCAGGGGGAGAATTGGCACACTCTTGACCCCTCGACCGCTGCGGTTCTCATGGTGGAGCATGGTACACTCTTGACCCCTCGATAAAGACAAGGTGACTTATTATAGTACACTTTAAACCCTACGGCTAGCGAACTATATCCGATAATATTTTACCTCAGCCACTTTCCAATATACTCAATAAAAACCACATTAGCTTACTATTTTACATATCCTTCAATTCAAACTATTTTCCAATATATTAAACCTTGTATTCTAGCGTTCTCAAAATTCTTTCATAAATCATTTGCTATGCTCAAATCTCATCATGTATAATCATTTGCATTATCTTTCATTTCTAAAACATGCATATAATAGTAAGTAATCAAATCTATAAACATGTGCATGAGATTCTGTTTTGCAAAACCAAAAACGAGAGAGAGCTCAACCAATATTTACTTTCGATTTTAGATAAGTGTTTCAAACTTATTCTAAACTCCCAAAACTTCTTTCAAACCTTTTAATAGCAGTAAAACACATTTCCACTCACCAACAACCCAAAACTCTTTTGCCGTTGCGAGAATCACGCTTCTGAAGCTTCCGCAACCTCTCCAACAGCTAAAGAATCCAACTCCCCTACTTTACCCAATGAAAAATAGAGGATTAATCCACTTCCATGCATCTCTAATTTCCAGCAACAAACAAGCACAACTTCGCTTCACTAATAACCATCAAACGCCTCTATAAAATAATCGAAATCATCATCAAACTTTATAAAAACAAAGCCCAGCGAAAACATATTGATTTTAACATCTTAACAACATCAATTAACACCTAAAAACATCCTTATAACATCCTTATACCTCCAGCAACCTTATAACACCAAGATCACTTTAAAAACTAACTATTTACAACCTAGAAAATTAGCAATTCACATAGTTTCGGGATTTCTTTAGTAAATCACTTCTTACAACATTAAAACACATATTAATAGGGATCTAAATAAATTAGATTCAATATGAAATAGATCCAAAATAGTGTTTATCAAATTTTCACATTAAAACCCAATTTAAATACCATATTCATGTTTTAATCATAATTTCATAACAAAAATCAGTTGTAAAGGATCAAAAACTTGGGAATTTCTTTAAAGAACCTTTAATTAGAGGAAAGAAATGAAAGTCACCTCTAATTGCTGATTTCTCCCTTAATTGGCAAAGATTGGTTGAATTCCAAGTAGATTTTGTTGCAGGAATCAAAGAAATCATGTAAGAAATCAAAAGAGATTGATTCCTGAAATTTTGGAAGGAAATTAATAGTTTGGCTACTGTGAAAGTTGGTAGAAAGTGGGAGAGAATTACCATGGATTTTGTTGGTCATTGTATGGTATGTCAACGTGTTAAGGCTGAGCATCAGTTTCCTTCTGGGTTGTTGCAACTGTTGAAGATTTCGGAATGGAAGTGGGAGAGAATTACCATGGATTTTGTAATCGGTTTGCCTTTGACGCCATCAAAGAAGAATTCTATTTGGGTGATTGTGGATATGTTTACGAAGTCTGTGCATTTCTTGGCTGTGCATACGACGTTTACTTTGGATAAGCTGGCAGAGTTGTATGTTGCGGAGATTGTGAGGTTGCATGGAGTTCCTAAGTCTATAGTATCAAATAGGGATCTGCACTTTACAGTGAGGCTTTGGGAGTGTTTGCATAGGGCTTTGGTACATGGTTGAATTTTAGTACTTCGTATTATCCTCAAACAGATGGTTAGTCTGAATGCGTTATCCAAGTGTTGAAAGATATGTCGCGGTCAAAGTTGTAATTTCCCAAAAGTTAGGAGTTTTTATCTCATAAATAAATAGAGAATCTAAGGATGTGAATCGAATGTGGAATTGTTGGTTCGATATGATATTTTGATTATTGGGAAAATTGCAGTTAAAGTTTAAGTGGAATTTGGATACATGGATCAAATTGGAAATTTATGAAATTTTGCCATATGAGGGAGAAAGGTTATAAAAATCATTTCCAAGTGTTGGAAATATTTTTAGTTTGATTCAAGATGAATCCTACAGTTTATTTCTGAGTAAAAGATTATTTATCGATATGTTGGATGGAATAAAAATTTTGGAGACTGATCCAAAGGACATGGAAAATTCATAAAATGCCATTTTATGAATTATTTATTATGGTTGGTTGAATTCAAACTAGATTTAGTTAGATTGTAATGGAATGGCAATTTTGGAACAAACTAGTAAATAAAAACTAGTTGGAGGGTAAATTGGTCATTTTGCCCCATTGGCCTTTTTGAAATATTTAAAGTTACAAGGGTCATTTTTGGAAGAATAAAATGGAAGATTAGATCTTGGCCCTTGATTAATGATAAGATTAATCTCAATCATTGGATTAAAAGGGTATTTTAGTAATTTCACTATCTAAATGAATTTAAAATTTATTTATACATGACAAGTGGCCAAATTGGATGAAAAAACTGAAGATGAAGACCAAATTTCGAACTATGAGGGGGAGAAAGAAAGAAAAATGGAGAAAAAATTTCCAAGTTCGATTCAAGCCCTGAAACTTGATTTCCAGGTAATATTTCGATCTATAAAGTTGTTCTACTCTTCAAGCTCTGTATGAGGCTTTATATGGTAGGAGCTGTCGTACGCCACTTTGTTGGGCAGGGGCAGATGAGAAATATGTTTCTTTGCCTGATGTGCTGAAGGACACGAATGAAAAGGTGAAGCCTTTTAGTGAATGGTTGAAGACGACATCGGATCGGCAAAAGTCATATGATGACTTAAAGCGTTGGAAGAATGAGTTTGCGGTTGGAGATAAAGTGTTCCTTAAGGTTTTGCCTTGGAAGAAGGTAATGAGGTTTAAACGTAAAGGCAAGTTAATTCCGAGGTTCATTGGGTCTTATGAGTTGTTGGAGCATATTGGTCCAGTTGCTTATAGGGTGAGATTGCTTGCAAAGTTGGAGAAGATACATGATGTTTTCCATGTATCGGGGTTACGAAGGTGATAAGTGTTCAAAAGTACTATTTTTCTTACCCTTTTTACTCATATTATTGTTAGACTTTGGCTTATATTAGTTGCATAATTAGCTATTCATGCATTAATCCATGTTTCCTTCCATCGTTGAGCTTGATTACATAACTTGGTAGTTTTTGTGGAAAAGATGTTGCTTTGGTGTGCTTTGTGTGTGTATGTGCAGGATCACTTGCCAAAGCAATGTCGAGCTAGTTGCCAGGGAAATGCATGAAGGAGACTCCGAACTAGTTGCCAGGGCAATGCATGAAGGAGACGCCGAGCCAGTTGCCATGGCAATTGTCGACAAAGAGAAAATGCAATAGGGATGTCGAAATTAATGACTATACAAGCCCAAGATGACGTGGAGCAAAGCCCAAACCCAAAGGAATTTGATTTCCATGCAGAGATTAAAGAAGAATTAAATTCCAAGAAGATAAGAGAAGTTCTAGTAGGAATACAATTATAATAAAGAATTATATTCTTTAAAGATAATTTAATTCCAACTCAAACTCTTCCTCAAAGAAGGACTTTGGCCCAGCCCTATAAATAGCAAGGAGATTTCGACAAGATGAAGAGAGAGAACAAGAGGAGAGGATTTTCGACAACTCCAATGGGCAAGAAGGAAGAGATTTCGACAATATAGCAAGGAGGGAGAGAGTTCGATTTCTCTTATTCTTTGCTTCCATTAGATTCATGGTTTGGGGATTATTCTTTGTATATCTTTTGAACCCAACCATGAACTAACTTAATTGGTTGGGGTTATTGTGTTTTGTTGTTGTGAAAAACAATTGGATTTTGTTTAGGTAATAAGAGTTTGCACTTTCAATTCAAGGTTTACTCATTCTTGGTTCTTATTCTTGTTTGCGAGTGAATTGGGAGAGGATCTCGTAACTTCATCTATTTATCTAATATCGGGAGAGTTAGATTCAAGAAACGAATGAGTATGGTCTTTATTCAATCTATTGATGGTGAAGATTAATCTAGCTTAGGAATAAGTTAAGGATTTCAACGACTAAGAGGAGCGCAAGATTGGTTGTTGTTCACCCTTGATTCACGCAAGGATGTATTATCAAGGCATGCACAAGTAGCTAGAGTTTCGACTTAGGGATAAGAAGAAACCAGTGAAGAACGCTCTATCGAACCTTGAAGTTGCTGCCCAGACGCCCAAGTAGTTGCCCAGGCAACCATCGATTAGTTGCCAAGGCAACCCCGCTGTGCAAGTTGCCACGGCAACTGAGTTGCCCTTGCACTCTTTTACCAAGACGATCCAATCGGCTATCACACCTCAACTCATGATAACCTGACCTATTCTCTCTTTTGATTTAATCTATTCTTTTAGTTTATTGCTCTTAGTTTACTCGTTAATTAGAACTCTTATTATCAATTGTGTTTTTACTTTTCACAGTGCAGTAACTTAAGCAAAGTGGCCCAAACCAATCCCTGTGGAGACGATACTCGATACTCATATCACTTTATTACTTGCGACGTGTATACTTGCACAATTGCGTAGCACTTATCACACGCAACAAGTTTTTGGCGCCGTTGCCGGGGATTGGCAATAGCGACTTTCTTTTTATTTTCTTGCACTTTCTTTTTACTTTTCTTGTTTAAAATTCAAAGGGCTAACAAACTTTGGTTTTGCATTGGTATATGACCAGGGCGAGACCGACTTCACCAGAATATCCCTTTGATCCAGAAATCGAACGAACCTTACAAAGACTTAGACGAAGGATAAGAGAAGTAATGGCAAATCAAGACGGCAATATGAATCAAGATGTTCGAGCAGGAGGGGGAGTGATTCTTGCACTAAACAGAACTATTCGAGACTATCTTGAAGTAGATCTTGATGGAATTAACCCAGGAGTTGTCGCACTTGAAATTGAAGCCGACCACTTTGAGTTGAAACCGGTAATGTTTAATATGATCAACACAATAGGTCAAATTGGCGGCTCAACAACTGAAGATGCACGACAACATCTGAAATCTTTCCTCGAGATTTGCAACTCGTTCAAGATACACAGAGTCACCCCTGATGTATTACGATTAAGATTATTCCCCTATTCATTGAGGGATAGGGCGAAAGCATGGTTGAATAGCATTATTGCCTGATCCATAGCATCTTGGACTAATCTTTGTCGTGATTTCCTTGCTAGATTTAATCCTACAAATTTGACTGAAAAGCTTCGTAACGACATTACTTCTTTTCGGCAGGCAGATGATGAATCCATGTACGAGGCTTGGGAGCAATATAGAGAACTTCTACACAAATGCCCCCTACACGGATTCCTGGTGTGGACTCAAGTAACGATGTTTTACAACGCCGTGAATACACCAACAAGGATGATGCTAGATGCCTCGGCAAACGGCATACTCCTAGATAAGTCGCCGGAGGAAGCAATGCAAATTTTAAACAGGCTGGCCAAGAATGACTATCAATTCCCATCTACTAGAAGAGGAGGAGTTAGACGCCAAGCCACAATACATGAACTAGGATCATCAGATTCAATTTCGGCACAATTGGCCACTTTAACCAAGATGGTCCAGAACATGCAAAAACCAAACAACACACATGAAGTCAAGGTAATGGATTCTTTTTGTGAGTTATGTGGTGATAACCATAATTCTTCTGAATGTATGCAGAATCCGGAATCCAGCTTCTATGTGGGGAATTACAATCGGAGCAACAACATGATGTCCAATACATACAATCCAGCTTGGAAGAAGCACCCGAATTTTTCATGGAGTAATCCCAACAATGCTCTAAACCAGAACAATCAGAATGCACAAGCATCGAGATTCCAGCAGAATATGCCACGGCAACAGATGCCGCAGCAACAACTGACGACATCTAGTTCTTTGGAAAATTCTCTAAATGCTTTTATGATGGAAATTGAATCTTATATAGCTGAGAATAGTAATTTCATAAAAAGAACTGATGCTTTTATTAACAGGACCGAGATGAGATTGCAAAACCAAGAGGCGGCAATCAAATCATTGGAAAATCAAGTCGGACAGTTTGCTCAAAATCTGAATACTAGACCACAAGGAGGTTTACCTAGCGATACTGAAGTCGCAAGAGGAACTGTCCATGAGCAATGTAAAGCGATCACCACTAGAAGTGGCCAACAACTTAGAGAGGTTCAAACCCGCTCATCAAACAAAACTCCACAAAAAGATCAAGATGAACCTAGCGGCAAAGCCTCAGATGCTGAACCAGGAATTGCTGCGGCAACCGACAATAAGCATGCCTCGGCAACCTAGTTGATAATGCCTCGGCAACTCCAGATGTCCCGGCAATGCCGTCAATCAGGTTTCAAACCAATGAAAGGATCAAAGATATCCGACTTCCACCACCATTCCCACAAAGGTTGAAGCGACAAAAGCAAGAATACCAATTCAAGAAGTTTCTTGATATCCTAAAGCAAGTCCACATCAACTTGCCATTGGTGGAAGCAATTGAACAAATGACAAACTATGCCAAGTTCCTTAAAGACATTGTGTCCAAGAGAACAAGGCTAAGAGAGTTTGAAATAGTTGCCGCAACAGAGGGATGCATGGCAATGTTGCACAATCGTATGCCACCCAAGTTGAAGGATCCCGGAAGTTTCACAATACCTTGTTCTATTGGAAATTACTATGTCAGGAAAGCACTATGCGACCTTGGGGCTAGCATAAACTTGATGCCTAAATCAGTTTTCCAGAAACTAGGAATCGGGAATGCAAGACCTACAACAGTTATGCTGCAGCTAGCCGACAGATCCTATGTGTATCCAGAGGGAAAAATCGAGGACATACTGGTAAAAGTTGATAAATTTATTTTTCCCGCTGACTTTATTGTTTTGGAGTGTGAAGCAGATGAGCATGCACCTATCATTCTCGGGAGACCATTCCTAGCAACAGGGAGAACCTTGATCGACATTGAAAAGGGAAAACTCACAATGAGGGTGAATGACCAGCAAGTTAAACTAAATGTGTTCCAAACACTAAGGCATGCCGATGATCCAGAAGAATGCCAACTACTTCATGCCACGGCAGAGTTTAACTTCGATGAGGAATTTAGTTGCCTCGGCAACTACATTGCCGATCAAGAGGAACCTGAGGAGTATGAAGAACCAGTCGATGAGGAACAACCAGAAGAGGCAAATTGGCTAGTCAATCGACCAGTTACATACTTTGACCCACTGGACTACTCAGGTAAGGAAGGTAAGCTCGAAAAACCTTCTATTGAACATCCACCAATTCTTGAGTTGAAACAATTGCCAGAGCAACTAAAATATGTATACTTAGGGACCGATAATACATTGCCTGTAATTATTTCTTCTAAGTTACAGCCTGAGCAGGAAAAGAAACTGATCAAGATGTTGAAGCTACACAAAAAGGCAATAGGGTGGACAATTGCCGACTTGAAGGGAATTAGCCCGGCGGTGTGCATGCACAAGATCTTGTTGGAAGATGATCACAAACCTTCAATTGAGGCCCAGAGGAGACTGAATCATGCCATGAAAGGGGTTGTAATGAAAGAAATCATCAAGTGGCTTGACGCCGGCATTATATACCCTATCTTCGATAGTACGTGGGTAAGTCCGGTACAATGTGTACCGAAAAAGGGAGGTATAACAGTGGTAAGCAATGAAAATAATGAACTTATCCCAACCAGGACTGTGACCGGTTGGAGGGTTTGTATGGACTATCGAAAGCTAAACAAAGCCACTAGGAAAGATCACTTCCCATTAACCTTTATTGATCAAATGCTTGACCGTCTTGCAGGTAAACCCTTTTATTGTTTTCTTGATGGTTATTCAGGTTACAATCAGATTGCCATAGCACCAGAAGATCAAGAAAAGACAACCTTCACATGTCCATACGGTACTTATGCCTTCCGAAAGATGCCGTTCGGATTGTGTAACGCCTCGGCAACCTTCCAAAGATGCATGATGGCACTCTTTTCAGACATGGTCGAAGACTTCCTTGAGATCTTCATGGATGATTTTTTGGTTTTTGGTAATGACTTCGACGGCTGTCTCGGCAATTTAGAGAGGGTGTTGGCAAGATGCGAAGAAACGGATTTAGTCCTCAATTGGGAGAAATGCCACTTTATGGTAGATGAGGGAATAGTGCTCGGCCACAAGATTTCATCTAAGGGAATTGAAGTAGACAAAGCCATGGTGGACGTGATCGAGAGATTACCCCCACCAAATTCGGTTAAAGGAATTCGAAGTTTTCTCGGACATGCAGGTTTTTACAGGAGGTTCATTCATAATTTTTCTAAAATCACTAAACCCTTGTGTAATTTGCTTGAATAGGATAAAGTCTTCGATTTTGATGATTCTTGCATTCAAGCATTCGAAACCCTAAAGAAAAAGCTTGCCTCGGCACCCATTGTCATTCCACCAGATTGGACGCTACCTTTTGAGCTCATGTGTGATGCAAGTGATTTCGCGGTAGGAGCAGTCCTAGGCCAACGCACGGGTAAGACCTTCCATGTGATATACTACGCTAGTACAACTCTTAATGATGCTCAAGTGAATTACACAACAACGGAGAAAGAGTTACTAGCTGTAGTTTTCGCATTTGACAAGTTCCGATCCTATTTAATTGGTACAAAGTTAATTGTTCATACGAACCATTCGGCAATCAAATACTTATTTGCTAGAAAGGATGCTAAACCTCGTTTGATTCATTGGATATTACTTTTAGAAGAATTTGATATTGAAATTAAGGACAGGAAAGGAACAGAAAATCAAGTGGCCGATCACTTATCACGTTTGGAACGCAATAGGGAGGAGGACGCGGATCTAGAGATATGCGATGCATTCCCGGATGAACAAATTTTAGTTTCCTCGGCAACCCTTGACGCCTCGGCAACCCACGACACCTCGGCAACTCTCGATGCCGCAGCAGCCTTTGACGCACACGCCTCGGCAATTTTGGGAGCAGTCGCCACGGCAGCACATGCCTCGGCAATACCCTGGTACGCGGATTTAGTTAATTTCCTTGTTTGTGGTATTTTTCCTTATGGCATTACTCACCAAGGGAAGAAGCGGTTCCGCCATGATGCTAAGCATTACTTTTGGGACGAGCCTCTTTTGTTTAAACAATGTGCAGATCAGGTTATACGCTGATGTGTCCCTAAAGAAGAGCAACATAATGTACTTCGGCAATGCCATTCTTCACCCTATGGAGGACATTTTGGAGGAACTCGTACCGCGGCCAAAGTTTTGCAATCGGGTTTGTATTGGCCAACATTGTACAAAGATGCCCAAGACTTTTACAAGCAATGTGATCGTTGCCAGAGGACGGGCAATATCTCTAGACGACATGAGATGCCACTCCAGAACATCATCGAGGTGGAACTGTTCGATGCATGGGGGATCTACTTTATGGGACCTTTCCCATTTTCATTTGGCAACCTCTACATCTTCTTGCCGTCGACTATGTGTCTAAATGGGTAGAGGCAGCTGCAGTCCCCAACAACGATTCCAAGACCGTGCAAAGATTCTTGCAGAAAAACATATTTACACGGTTTGGGATGCCGAGAGCAATTATCAGCGACAAAGGAAATCATTTTGACAACAGACTAATTGCCAAGATGTTGCAACGCTTCGGCATATCACACAAGATAGCCATGGCATATCACCCACAAACCAACGGGCAAGCAGAAATTTCCAACCGGGAGTTGAAGGGAATACTCGAGAAAGTCATAAATCCCTCAAGGAAGGATTGGTCATTAAGACTAGATGACACACTTTGGGCATATCACACTGCATTCAAAACACCCTTAGGTATGTCCCCCTTCCGACTTGTCTATGGTAAAACATGTCATCTACCGGTGGAAATCGAGCACAAGGCGTATTGGGCAATCAAGACCGTGAATATGGATTGGGAAAGTGCCGGACAAAAGCGTTTGATGGATCTCAATGAGATAGAAGAATTCCGTGCACTCGCCTATAACAATGCACGAATCTACAAGGAGAAAACAAAGCGATGGCACGACAAGAAACTATTGCCACGGCAATTCACGCCAGGGCAACTAGTTCTCCTATTCAATTCTCGGCTAAAACTTTTCCCGGGAAAGCTGAAATCAAGATGGTCGGGACCATTCAAAGTCGTCAAACCATTCTCCCATGGTGTTGTGATAATCAAGTCCATCTCTGACAACCATGAATTCAAAGTTAATGGACAAAGATTGAAGCACTACAATGGTGCCCATGTGGAACGTAACAAAGAAGTGGTCAACTTGGGAGATGCATGAGCATGCTCTCCTTTCAATATTTTCTTTTTCTTTTTCTTTTTCTTTTTCTTTTTTTTCATTCTTTTTAGGAGATATTTTATTTTTTTCATTATCTTTAGTTTTCAGGTTTTCTTTGTTTTTCACAACAAGACTCACAACTACTATGCTAAGGAAATTTACCGTCGAGATCCTTGCCCCGGTAACCAATGAAGCAGTCGCCACGGCAACCGCAAAAGATGACGCCACGGCAACCAGCCTTGAAGATGCCACAGTAACCAAAGCTAAAGACATCCCGGCAACCACTGCAAAAGCCAAAGGTAAGGCACCTATGCCCGAATCAACTCCTAAGAAAACAACCATCGCGTTCAAGCAAGAGAATCAAGACACCGACCAAAAGGAAACTAATCATCTACGATGACGAACTCTCGGAGTAAGTCCTCGTATGCATTATTATTTTTAATTTTTCAGTATTTTTATGCATGCATTGAGGACAATGCCTCACTCGAGTTTGGGGGGGATTGTTATTAGTAGTTACCATGTTTAATTACATTCATCTTAAGTATTACATTTAGGATACCTAAATTGCTTGCCATGCCTTTAATTGAAACAAGAATTTCTTAGATTTGATGAATATTCGATGATGACTTTGCCAATGCACTTAATTGATAGAATTTTTATTCTAGGATAACCATGGAAAAACTTAGAATTTTACTATGATGCTAAATATTGATGAAACACTGTTGTGGTTTGATTGATTTAAGGAATTCTAGTAAACTTAGGTTGATAATTAACAAATTGGGGGATTAGAATAAAAATTGGATGAATGTTAGAGGTGCCCGAAATTGGCTCTAGCATGTGCTAAAATTGATCACTAGAGGTGCCCGAAACTGGCTCTAGGATGTGTTAAAAAAAATTTAACTAGAGGTGCTCGAAACCGGCTCTAGTCGATTAAATTAACTTAAAAAAACTAAAAACAAAACACTAGAGGTTCCCAAAAACTGGCTCTAGTTAAAACATGATAAAAAGAACCCAATGAAGTAATTTGAAAACCTATTGTTTGCATAGAATCTGAAAAATCAACTTGCACACAACTCTGCACACACTCACAAGCATTATAGTTTGATTCCGAGTAACTCCTAAGTTTTCCAAAAAAATAAAAAGTCAATCATACTTTGTGCCCCGGTTCAGAGAATTGAAATCAAGTTCAAAGCTATGTTTGTGAAAATTTAAGTCTTGGCAGGTAATTATGAGTTTGCATTGCTTGAGGACAAGCAATAGTTCGAGTTTGGGGGTGTGATAAGTGTTCAAAAGTACTATTTTTCTTACCCTTTTTACTCATATTATTGTTAGACTTAGGCTCATATTAGTTGCATAATTAGCTATTCATGCATTAATCCATGTTCCCTTCCATCGTTGAGCTTGATTACATAACTTGGTAGTTTTTGTGGAAAAGATGCTGCTTTGGTGTGCTTTGTGTGTGTATGTGCAGGATGACTTGCCAAAGCAATGCCGAGCTAGTTGCCAGGGCAATGCATGAAGGAGACGCCGAGCTAGTTGCCAGGGCAATGCATGAAGGAGACGCCGAGCTAGTTGCCGGGCAATGCAGGAGGGAGACGCGGAGCAGTTTCCATGGCAATTGTCGACAAAGAGAAAATGCAATAGGGATGTCGAAATTAATGACTATACAAGCCCAAGATGACGAGGAGCAAAGCCCAAACCCAAAGGAATTTGATTTCCATGCAGAGATTAAAGAAGAATCAAATTCCAAGAAGATAGGAGAAGTTCTAGTAGGAATACAATTATAATAAAGAATTATATTTTTTAAAGATAATTTAATTCCAACTCAAACTCCTCCTCAAAGAAGGACTTTGGCCTAGCCCTATAAATAGCAAGGAGATTTTGACAAGATGAAGAGAGAGAGCAAGAGGAGAGGATTTTCGACAACTCCAAAGGGCAAGAAGGAAGAGATTTCGACAAGATAGCAAGGAGGGAGAGAGTTCGATTTCTTCTTCTTCTTTGCTTCCATTAGATTCATGGTTTGGGGATTATTCTTTGTATATCTTTTGAACCCAACCATGAACTAACTTAATTGGTTGGGGTTATTGTGTTTTGTTGTTGTGAAAAACAATTGGATTTTGTTTAGGTAATAAGAGTTTGCACTTTCAATTCAAGGTTTACTCATTCTTGGTTCTTATTCTTGTTTGCGAGTGAATTGGGAGAGGATCTCGTAACTTCATCTATTTATCTAATATCGGGAGAGTTAGATTCAAGAAACGAATGAGTATGGTCTTTATTCAATCTATTGATGGTGAAGATTAATCCAGCTTAGGAATAAGTTAAGGATTTCAACGGCTAAGTGGAGCGCAAGATTGGTTGGTGTTCACCCTTGATTCATGCAGGTATGTATTATCAAGGCATGCACAAGTAGCTAGAGTTTCGACTTAGGGATAAGAAGAAACCATTGAAGAACGCTCTGCCGAACCTTGAAGTTGTTGCCCAGACGCCCAAGTAGTTGCCCAGCTAGTCGCCCAGGCAACCATCGATTAGTTGCCAAGGCAACCCCACTGTGCAAGTTGCCACGGCAACTGAGTTGCCCTTGCACTCTTTCACCAAGATGATCCAATCGGCTATCACACCTCAACTCATGATAACCTGACCTATTCTCTCTTTTGATTTAATCTATTCTTTTAGTTTATTGCTCTTAGTTTACTCGTTAATTAGAACTCTTATTATCAATTGTGTTTTTACTTTTCACAGTGCAGTAACTTAAGCAAAGTGGCCCAAACCAATCCCTGTGGAGATGATACTCGATACTCATATCACTTTATTACTTGCGACGTGTATACTTGCACAATTGCGTAACACTTATCACACGCAACAGAAGGTATAGATCGGACCCTTCGCATGTGTTGCCTGTTGAGGAGATTCAGTTGAATTTGGATTTGACCTATTATGAGGAGCTGATGAGAATTCTGGATTCTAGCCTATTGAGTTGGTAAATGTGTTATGGAAAAGTAAGGAGGACATGAAGAAGCAGTTCCCTTACCTTTTTCCACCAGGTAAATTTTGAGGACCAAATTTCTTAAGATGGGGATAGTTGTAATGCCCCGAATTTGGGCCTAGATGTTAGCTAGATCCAGTAGACGGTTCAGGGGAACCATATTAGGCGATTCGAGTAAATTTTGAGAATTAATTCTTAATAAATGTTTTTTCGTTAAAATAAAATGTGAAAAAATATTAGAAAATATTTAATTGATATTCTAAGGGTTTTGGAAAACTCAATTTAAAGGAATTAAATCAGATTTTGAGACATTTTGTTCCGTGACTAAAATATAAAATTTTCAAAACTGTTTTGGTGACTAAATCATAAAAGAGTCAAAACTTAGAAACTTTAAGGAGCTAATTTAAAAAAGTTTTTCATCGAATTTTCCCCTTAATTTAGGCTATTTTTAAATGGTTTTTAAAAGGTTATTTAATGAAAATAAAAGAGATTTGATTAAAAGGATTTTAATTAACCAATTTCATTTTCTTACATAATTACTTTTGCTCTCAACTTTTCTCTCCACTTTCTTAGTAGCCAAACTATTAATTTTCCTTAAAAATTATTAAGAATCATCTATTTTGATTTTTTTTTATTTTCTACTTGATTCCTTGGATTCCTACACTGAAACCTATTTGCTTACTCGAAGATTTCATCCAAAACTTGCCAATTAAGGGAGAAATCAACAATTAGAGGTGATTTTTGTTTCTCTCCTCTAATTAAACGTCCTTTATTGAAATTCCCAAGTTCTTGATCCTTTACAACTGATTTTTGTTATGTTTTTATGATTAGATCACGATTAATTGGTTTTAATTGAGTTTTGATAAGAAATTTGATAAATCTTTATATGGATTTGATTTGTGTTGATTCTAATTGGATCAGATTGATTATAAGATGTGTTTTAATGTTATAAGAAAAGATTGGTAAAAGGAATCCTGAAACTATGTGAATTGCTAATTTTCTAGGTTGTAAATAGTTGGATATTGAGGTGATTTTGATGTAAGTTTGCTAGAGGTATAAGGACGTTAAATTGTTGTTTTTGGATGTTAATTGGTGATGTTAAGATGTTAAAATCAATAGGTTTTGTCTAAGCTTTGTTTAGATGGAGTTTGGTTGTGATTTTGGATGTTTTAGAGAAGCGTTTGATGGTTTTTAGTGTGGCAAAGTTGAGGAGAGGTGCTGATGTGTGTAGAGATGCATGGAAAACCATGAATCCTCCGTTTTTGTGTGGGTAAAACATGGGAGATAGATGCTTCATCCTTTGGAGAGGTTTCAGAAGCTTTTAAGGCTTCATTTTGCTTCGCCTAGAAGGGCGTTGTGTTGTCGGTGAGTGGAAAAATGGTTTACTGATTTTAAAAAGGTTTGAAGATGGTTGTTGGGAGTTCATAATAAGTTTGGAACACTTATCTAAGCTCAGAAGTAAGTATTGGTTGATCTCTCTCTCTCGTTTTCGGTTTTTGCAAAATACAATTTCATACACATATTTATGATTTGGATTACCTACTGTTATATGCATGTTTAAGAAACGAAAGATGTTGCAAATGATCGTATATGATGATCATTGAGTATGGCAAATAGTTTATGAAATGAGTTTTGAAAATGCTAGAGTACATGGTTCAATGTATTGGAAATTGGTATGATTTGATGCTGTAATGACCTCTCTTTTTGCAAAATTTAAAAGGGTGTTCGGGATTAATTCGGGGTCGCTAGGAAAGAAAAATATTTTTGTATTTGTTGTGTTTTGAATTTTTGTTGTTTTTGAAATTTTTTTGGAAATTGGGGATTTTGATTTTAAAATTTGTTTTTTTTAGAAAATAAAGAGTTGGAGTCGCCACCGGCCACTTTGGTAGGCCGGACACCATTAAAGCAATAGATTCTTTTGAAAACGGGTTCGAGAGTTGGTTACATGTGGTGAAGGATTAGCACCCCCATCACACCCGAAAATCGGTACCAAAACAGACGTTGCTTTTAATAGATGGAAATTACTAAAATTTAGATTGGATTTAATTAACTATTCTTAATCGAATGTAGGCTTTAATCGAAATGGCTTTAACAACTTAGTGGGATCGAATTAATTATCCGTTTAATTAATAAGGATGATTGTACATCGGATCGTAAATTAAACCGACATCGAATAAGACCGTCTGTCGAGTTAATTTACGGTTCAAGTCCAGTTAATGCAAACAGTTAAACATGATGTTATGAGTGGTCAAAATTTTAACTATTTTAATATTTATCTTTAGACGATAATAATTAATTCGAATATTTGGTCTATATCCATTGAGCCAAGATTAAGACTAAAATAATTGAGTTAATAATGATCTCTTTTTCATAGGTTAGATTAATTAATTAACAATGTGGAATATATAGTTAAATTAGGGGTTAAATGAATGCCAAATTAATATATGTCACAAAAATAGGAAAATAAATAAATAAAGAACAATAATGATAAATGCAAAAAATAAATTCTCAAATAAAATAAATAAATTCGGAAATTTAAAAATTCGGAAAAGGACCGGATCGAGCAAAAAGAAATTTCGAAAAAAGACCGGATCGAACAAAAAAGCGTAAAAGCAAAAATTCAGAAAAAAGGACCGGATCGAACATAAAAAGAAACGCGGAAATTAAATAGCGAAAAAGTAAATGCAAGAAAGTAAATTGCCAAAAAAGTAAATGCAAGAAATTAAAAGCTACACTAAACGGACCATAAATAATACAGGTCATCCCCCGTTGTAGATCACCGTCAGGCCGATTCGAACGAGAAAATAGATAAACAATAAATAAATATTATACTGTTATATGACATAATATAAATAACACTCTATAATATATAATAATATATATTATATATACTATGCATATAGTGTATAATATATACTATAGATATCATATAATATACATAATATACTATGTAGCATGTATATGCTATATAATATAAGTAATATAGCAAATATATAATATATAATAATATACTATAATATAAGTAATATAAAACTATAATATATATATATATAACATACTATATCTAATAAATATATAGTATATATAATATAACATAATATTTAAAAAAAGGCTGAAATCAAAACAAAACAAAATTCAGGGGCAAAATTAAAACAACACAAAATAGTAAGAGGATGAAATTGGTTTTTAAAATAAAGGGGAGGGAATAAAACGGGAATAACCCGAGGCCGAAATGTAAAAGGAAAGAAATGGGAGGAGTGAAACAGAAATTAGTCCATGACTAAAATGGAAGTGAGACAAAAGCTCGAGGACTAAATAGGTGATTAGCCCTTCGACCAAAATGCGTGGATCCTTCTTGTATCTAGGTCAACGAGCTGGTCAAGAGGCCGACCAAAACGGCGACGTTTCGCTATAGATATAAAAGCGAAAATCCAGGGCAAAAATTTCCAGATAAGCCTTATTTCACCCCCTTTGCCATTCAAAAAACAGAAAAACTCTATGAAAAAATAAACCCTAGCCCCCTTTTAGTTTCCAAAATTCGGCGAGCCTAGTCGCCGTGAGCCGCCGCCTCAGCCACCGTTAGTCGGTGGCCTAAAAAACCCCTTTTCCTTTTTTTTTAAAAAAGTAGATCCGACTTCGATTTAAAAGGGAAATACACCCTTTTTCCCCAATTTCAAAAACCTAAAACCAAAACTTCTTCTTCTTTTTTGTGTTTAAAAAAACATTGAAAACTTGGGACGAAAAGCTTGAAGAATCGATCGGTGAAAATAAAGGAGTGAGCATTGGTGACGGGTGACCGAGCCAACCCTAAAGGTAAAAAACTCAAAACCCTTTTATTTGTTGATATCAGAATAAAAAGGAAGATACAAATTTGATGATTTGTATTGATTTCTTTGAAAATACCCGTATGGGTTTACATGAGGTTTTGATCCGACTTTATAGAGATTTTAAATAGATAAAAACAAAAAAAAATTTGGATTTTGGTTGTTGCATGCACTATCACTGTTATTTTTTTACCTTTTTTGCAGGTGCTCGTACAAAGGATGAAGCCAGCGAGGCTTGGCCGAATGCGTGTGGTAGATGAGGGGGATCATCCCTTGGCGTGCTTGCTGGTGTGGCACTGTAGTGGTGGCATGGAACCAACGTGGCCGGAAGATGAACTGTTGGGGTGGCTTCTAGAATGGCTGGATGCTGCAGACGGGTTAGGGAAGCTGAGGGGTTGGCGGCTAGGGTAGCTGAGGGTCGATTAAGGTTTCTGTTAGGATATCTAGGTTAGGGAAATTGGGTTAGGGTGAACCGAGTTTGGTAGATTTGTAATTTGGTCGATTTGACAGATGGGTTTAGGGTAGTTGGGCCGATTAAGGTATTGGGTTATGAAATGGGTTTATAATTTGGACATTCAATGGATTGTTTTCAATTTTTGGACTAATTAATTTTTGGATTTTAATATTTATTATTTTTTTGAATTTTGGTTTAATGTTTTTTATTCGAAACGAACCCCGAACAAAAATGGTTATTAATTTTTGGATCACTTACCGAGGGGATGAAAATGTGGGTCATGAAGCTTGTCAAATAATTGATAATGTACAAATGAATGCAAAAGTATTGATCGACAAACATTCTCGTTAAACACTTTTTTCATAATGAAGAATGAGTCCCATTACAACAAGAAAAAGAGAATGACTGCCACACAAGGTACATATAGATTAGCTTTTGCTCAATTCGGACTTCGGGAATCTTTAACTTGTCATTATGAACTCTTTCTTCCATTACGAAAGCCCTCAATTTTGAACTATTCTCGAATCAACACTTTATGTAAAAGTTCCATAAATATGCACAAAAATAACCAAGCAAACAAGGCAAGAAGAGTATATTAGGAACAAGTATACAAATAAATCAATAAATAAAGAGAACTGAATAAATACACCAAAGTGGCCTAACAACATGAATTCTAGATTTCTATGGTTATCCGCATGGCTCTAAATGGGTGTGCTTCCTAGATTCTCACACATGTGGTTTAGGTTCTAGAGATGGGTACTCGAACCTATCTCATTATCTACTAAGATAACAAGAACCTCGAATATGGCCCATGACAGGCTTACGGATCGGATTTGGTTTGAGGGAAAGCAAGACCTATTGACGTGGAGGGTTGCTCACGTGTCAAAAGGCGTGGATTCCAGAAGTGAATTATCGACCCGTGAAGGGCTGCTAACTTGGGTATTTGCGTTTCACTCCCACTTAAGGGACAAATCTCGGGTATAGAGCTTGATGATCATGATGCAACACATGTCAGTGATTTCTTAAAAATTAAATGAACAATTAATGCAAGACCACTAATTATCAAAGCCCATTAATTAAAATGTATCTTCAAGAAAGAAAAAATTAATTAAAGTCAATTTGAATTACAAAATTTCCATCGATAAAAGCAACGTATCTTTTTTTTGCCTTAACTCTCAAAAATTTGTCCCCAGGATTTCCATCGATAAAAGCAACGAATCTTTTTTTTTGGCTTAACTCTCAAAAATTTGTCCCCAGGGAGTCACTAGCTGTAGCGACCTTTTTGAAGATCGCTAGAAAGAAAATTAATATTTTTTGTTTTGATTGCATTTTTTTTTTTTTTTAAGAAGAATTTTGAAAATTGGGGAATTTTATTTTAAAACTTGTTTTTTTTTAAATAAAGACTAGAGTTGCCACCGACCACTTGGGTAGGCCGAACACCATTAAAATCAGAGATTCTTTTAAAAACAGGTTCGAGAGTTGGTTACGTGTGGGGAAGGATTAGCACCCCCATCACGCCCAGAAATCGGTACCAAATTATACGTTGCTTCGTAATCGATGGAAATTATTGAAATTTAAATTAGATTTAATTAACTATTCTTAAGAGAATATAAACTTTAGTAGAACGGGCTTTAACTTTTAATGGGTTCGAATTAATTATCCGTTTAATCGAATAAGACCGACTGTCGTGTTAATTTACGATTTGAATCGAGTACATCACCTTTATGCTTGATGCAAACAGTTAAAATGATGTTATGAGTTATCAAAATTTTACCCGTTTTAATATTTACCTTCAGACGATAAGAATTAAATCGAATATTTGGTCTATACCCATTAAGCCAAGATTAAGACCAAAATAATCGAGTTAATAAACATATCTTTTTATATAATTTAAATTGATTAATTAACATTGTGAGGATAAAATTAAATTAGGGGTGAAATGAATGACAAGAAAATGCATGTCACAAAAAATAAAGACAATAAAGTAAATACGAAAAATAAATGACCGAACAAAATAAATAAATGAGGAAATTGAAAGATCTGAAAAAAGGACCGGATCGAACAAAAAAGATAAAGCGCGTAAAATAAATAGCGAAAATTAAATGCGGAAAAGTAAAGGCGGGAAATTAAAATACAAGAAAGTAAATGCGTGAAAAATAAAAGTTAGATACGAAAATTTAAAGGCTACACTAAACGGGCCATAAATAATATTAAAAAAGGGTCATCCCCATTTGGGTAGGTGAAAATAGAAAAGGCCGATTCGAACAAGAAATAAATAAATAAACAATAATTTAAAAGGCCCCTTTTTTCCCCAATTTCAAAAACCTAAAACCAAAACATTTTCTTTTATGTGTTTAAAAACCTTTGAAAACTCAGGACAGAAAGTTTAAAGAATCGATCGATGAAAAAATAGAAGTGGGCGTCGACGACGAGTGACCGAACCAACCCTAAAGGTAAAAAACTCTAAACCCTTTCTATTTTTTGATATCCTAATAAAAAGGAAGATAAAAAATTTGCTGCTTTGTATTGATTTCTTTGAAAATACCTATATGGGTTTACATAAGGTTTTGATTCGGCTTTATAGCCATTTTACAGAGATAAAAACAAAAAAATAAAAGCTATGTTTTGGTTGTTGCATACACTATCCCTATTATTTTTGTCTCTTTTTGTAGGTGCTTGTACGAAGGATGAAGCCAATGAGGCTTGGCCGGATGTGCGTGGATAGAGGAGGGGGACCATCCCTTGGCGTGCTTGTTGTGGTGTGGCACTTTGGTGGTGGCGTAGAGTCGATGTGGCCAGAAGCTAGACGGTTGGGAAGGCTTCTAGAGGCTTCTAAATTGGCTGGCGGCTGCAGACGGGTTAGGGAAGCTGAGGGGTTAGTGGTTAGGGTAGCTGAGGGGTTGATTAGGGTTTTTGTTAGGATATACGGGTTAGGGAAACTAGGTCAAGGTGAACCGTGTTTGGCCGATTTGTAATTGGGTCAGTTTGGCAGATGGGTTTAGGGTTGTTGGGCCGATTAAGGTATTGGGTTATGAAATGGGTTTTTAATTTAGACATTCAATAGACTGTTTTCAATTTTTGGATTTTAATATTTATTATTATTTTTTTTGAATTTTGGTTTAATATTTTTTATTCGAAACGAACCCCGGATGAAAATGGTTATTACAGATGCATATGAAAAACAATAAGGTAATGTGATTTTATAGAGTATATTGGCAAGTGGATAAGATTAAAAGTTATCGGATATAGTTGGCTAGCCATAGGGTTTAAAGTGAACTATAATAAGTCGCCTTATGTGTGTCGATGGGTCAAGAGTGTGCCATGCTCCACCATGAGAACCGCAGTGGTTGAGGGGTCAAGAGTGTGCCAATTCTCCCGCTGGTGAATTTATGCATCATAACCGTTGAGGGATGCTCCGGTTCGAGGATGTATGTAAAGTGGTCAAAGGAACTAGTTGGAAAATCCATGTATCCAGTGTGTTTTTATAAATAGATGGAAAAGGTCTTTGGGTTACTTGAGTGCCAATATATGATATAATGTATCATGAGAAATGGATTATATTTGTATAATATGGATTATACATCAGATGCACTTTAAGCTTGCTAATTAGAGAATTTGGCATGAGAAAGCTTAAATTGAGGTTTATGCTAGAAACCCATGATACATGAGTTGCAATTGCTTAAAAGTGCATATTTGAAAGATTATAGAAGAATGAGATGTTTTGGCATGAGATACTTTATATGTTTTGAAAGCAAAATGGTTTTAAATGCATTGATGAGTGTTTTTGAGATTCCCTCACTAGGCTTTATAAGCTTACACTATCCTTTCTCATCAACGCAGAGAAGTAAGCATTTTGTGCAATGAGCAAGCAATAGGCGATCCAAGGGCAAAGTGATTTCAAGTATGGTTTTATAAGTACTTTGTAGTAATAAGAGGCAATGTGACCAAGTTGTAATTGGGAAGGTTGTTTTGGTTACTCCCTAGTTTGGACAAGTTACATTTGATGCCTTGGTCTTAAATAGTGTTTAATATCTTCCTTTGAGGGGTTAGGATATGTTTTGCATGCTTGGGTAGAGATCGTGCCTATAGGACCTTTGGTTGAATATGCTATGTTGTGAATGAACCTCTACTATACGTATATGTTTGTGGAAATGATGCTTGAGATGTTATATGATGATTAGGAGATGTTTGAAGTTGTTTGGAGTGAGCCAAAGAGTCATATGTTGGACCTAGAAGTCATCACAAGCCTTTGCATACCAGTACGTGTACCCAGGGATCGGTACGCATGGTCTGAAACAGCTCCGTTTGGAGGGAAAAATGCCCAGCAATACCAGCACACTTAGCCAAGTATTGTACACCCCTTGGAATTTACACATCAGAATTGGTACACGGGTTTGAGTACCGATACGACCCCATCATTTTTGTAGCATCGTACCGATATGCAGGGTACCATATCAGTAAGCATAGTGGTAACTGCAAATTAAGGTTTTGAAGGAAAGAATGGGGATCGATACGATAATTGTGATGTATTGGCACGAGTTGCTTTATGCACCATATCGGTATTGTGGCTAGTGTATCAATGCTCACAGCAGTTAAATTTTTTGATTCGTATCGATACGAGCTTGCCTGTATCAGTACGCATTGCTGGTTTCTTGAATATTTGCCTGTTGAAGTTTGGAAATGTGCAATCTAGTCTTTTAATGTAATAAATGCAATTGTATGATCTTAGTTGATTGTTTTAAGTTGAAATTTAACCAGTATTCATGAAACTTGACTAATTAAGGATTGGTAACATTAATTTTATAGAAGAACTCCTAATTTTTAAAAATTGCAATTTGGTCCCTAAAGTATTTTCTCGATCAATTGGATGTCAATTCGACGCCCGATTGAGTTGTAAATTTCACCTATGCTAGCATGATCACTCTAGAACTTAATTATACATTTATATAAGATAAAATGAAAAGAATGGACCATTTTCTAAGTTATTCTTTCAGGTTTGTCTCAGCAAACCCAATATAGCTCGCTCGGTTCGGTCTGGCATCTAGGCCGGGTCAAGGGGGTTACAATCCCCTCCCATTTCCATTATAGAATCCACAACGGTTGCACAATCTAGATGGAAACTGATGTTGAGCCTTAACACGCTAACATACCATAGATGGAGTAACAAAATCCACTACATGCTTCTTTAAACCAACCCAATAATATTCTTCCTTCAATCTTGATACATCTTTGTACTTCTCGAATGCATAGAAAAAGGACTAGAATGAGCCTCAGTCAAAATAGTGCGCCTCAGCCCCTCATCTTTCGGTACAACCGTTCGACTATTGAAGCACAAAACACCCTCATCATTAAAACAAAAAATTCGTCTAACTATCATCTATAATATCCTTAACATGTGGTACAAACAAATCATCATACAATTGTTTCTCCTTTATCAATTGTAACAATGACGGTTTCATTTGCAACTCAGCCAATAAACCGCCATCTCGCGTCACACTTAACCAAGAAAACATTACCCTCAACTCCATAGCAAATTTCCTACTCAGGGCATTGGCTACCACATTAGCCTTACGCAGGTTGTAACCCCCTTGACCCAGTCTAGACACCAGACCGAACCGAGTGAGCTATATTGGGTTTATCGAGATAAAACCGAAGCATTACTTTGACAACGGTCCATTTTTTTCATTTTATCTTGTCTAATTGTGTTATTAATTCCTAAGGTGATCATGCTAGCAGCGGTGAAATTTACAACTCAATGGGGTTTCAAATTGACATCTAATTGGACAGGATTGCACTTCAGGGACCAAATTGCAATTCAAAAAATTAGGAGGACTTTCTTAAAACTAAAGTTATCAATCCTTAAATAGTCAAGTTCCATACATACTGATTAAATTTCAACTTAAGATAATCATCCAAACTCATTTAATTGCATGATCAAGAAATAGGGACTAAACTACAAAGATTCAAACTTCATAAAGTATTTTACCATAAATAACAACTTGTGTATCGGTACATCCCCTAGCTGTATCACAATGAGTGTGTTTCACAAAGGCGTATCGGTATGGTCCTCAAGCGTACCAATACGGGTATACAATTTTGAAATAGAGGAATTCTAGTGGCTAAAAGGCGTATCGATACTGTTGCCCGTGTATCGACACCAAGCTTAATTTCCATCATCGCGTACTGATACGACCATAAGGCGTACCAATATGCCTGTGCATTTTTGCACATAATTGAGCTGAGACAGGCCTCGCGTATCGTTCCCTGAGGACCCATATCGGTACGGACTGGCCTGTAATGACCTTTTGGTCGAACATATGACACTTTGGCTCAATCTAACTTACTCCAAACATTATTTAAACATCATGTAACAAGTCTAGTAACATTTCCACAAACATTTAAGCATAGCAAAGGATCAAACACATCATAACATAACCAAGTAACGGTGATATAGGCAGGGTCTCTACCCAAGCATGCAAAATGGTTCTCAACCCCTCAAATTAAGATATAAAGCATCATACAAGTCCAAAACATCAAATGTAACTTGTCCAAACTAGGGAGTAACCAAAACAACCCTCTCAATTACAACTTGGTCATATTGCCTCTTATTACTACATAGTATTTATAAAACCATACTTGGAAATTACTTCACCCTTGGATTGCCCTTGCTTGCTTGTTGTCCCAAAAAGCCTATTTCTCTGTATTGATAAGAAAAAAGAGTGTAAGCTTATAAAGTCTAGTGAAGGAATCTCAAAAACACTCATCATTGCATTTAAAACCATTTTACTTTCGAAAAATGTTTAAATTTATGCCAAAGCATATCATGCTTCTATAATTTTCACAAATATGCATTTTTAAACAATTGTAACACATGTATCATTGACTTCTAGCATAAACCTCAATTTAAGCTTTCTCATACCAAAATCTATAAATAGCAAGCTTAAAGATCATCTCATGTATAAACCATATTATACAAAATATAATGCATTTCTCATGATACATTATATCATATATTGGCATTCAAGTAACTCCAAAACCATTTTCATTCTATTTATAAAAACACATCGGATACACGGATTTCCTAAGTGTTTCCTTCGACCTTTTCACATACATCTTCGAACTAGAGTACTCCTCAAGGGTTGTAATACCCCAAAAGTTACAGTACTGTTTAAGGGTCATTTAGTGCTAAGATAATTGCTTAAAAGTTTACTTAGTGACTAAAATGACAAAAATGCAAAAGTTAGGATTTTCTCAATTATGGACTGTAGAAAAGAATTTTATGAGGTTTTAAGGTGTCATGTGATAGAGAATGAGTAAAATAGGATACTCGCAAAAATTTGGTTAAAATCCAGGGAAAATTGGAATGGAAATTCAAGGTTAAAGTTTAGTTACCAAAATGATAAGTTTTCAAAACTTGTATGGTACAAGTCGAAATATGAAAACTTGAAGGACCAGAGTTTTAATTTCCCAAAAGTTATGTGTTTTATTTCATAAATAGATAGATCACCTATTGGTGTGGACCGAATGTGGAATTACTGGTTTGATCTGATATTTTGATTATTGAGAAATCACAGTAAAAGTTTAAGTGGAATTCAGATGACCAGATCGAACTGAAAATTATGAAATTTTACCATATGATAGAGAAAGTTTATAAAAGACATTTCAAAGTGTTGGAAATATTTTAGTTCGATTCAGGATGCATCCTATTATTTATTTTGATTAAGGAATTTATTTAGTAATCGATAAAATTCTTGGCATTTATAGGTAAATCAGATCAAGCTAAAATTTTGGAGATGATTCCATAGGTTTTGGAAGAGTTATAACATATTATTTTATAGATATTTTGAGATTTAAATGTTTGGATTAAATTTATTTGACTGAAATTGCCTAGAACGACAATTTTGTAAAAAAAATTGATTGGTAAATGGTATTTTGGTCTTTTCACCCAAAAGGGACATGGAAAGAATTTTGAGATTTATTTAATGGATGAATAGGGGTTGGTTGGAATCCAAATAAGATTAGTTAGAATTTTACAAAATGGTAAACTAGTAAATATGAATCCAGTTAGGTGAAAATTTGGTAAATTGGAATAAAATGAATTAAAAATTCATTTCTATTTATACAAGTGGCATAAATATATGATATATGAAGAGTTATAATCCAAAAATTTATTCCCAAACCGTGGAAAAAGAGGAGAAAGAAGAGGAAAACTTCCAAGATCAATTTAAGCCTCGAAACTCAGTTTTTAGGTAATCTTCCAAACTACAAAGTTGTTGTTCTCTTCAATCTCTATATATTGATGTAAATTTTTCATGGATTTCATGCTTGATTGATGAGATTTGATATGAGAAATAAATTAGGATTTAAGTTCAAATTTGGGGGTTTTATGATTTTATGAATCTATGTTCGATTTTATGTTGAAAACAAGAAAGAATGATGTTGGATTCATGTTTTTAATTAGTGTTTAAACCCTAAAAAATTTATTAGCCTTGAAGAAGATTAGGGTTTAGGGATCCAACCTTGAATTATGGTTTGTGATGATGAGTTAGAAATCTAGCAAGCTTGATTTGTTGTTTGAAATCAAAACCCTAAAGGAATAATTCAGCAAAGTGTTAAAGTTAGGGGTTTAATTCTGATTTTTGGAGTTTGAAATGTATTTATTTTTTGTTAGTGATGTTTGAGGCATGAAAATGAAGTTAGAATGCTAAACCGATGAATATTTGAGCTAGTAACCATTTTGACAATTTGTCAATAGTGGATAACCAATTCGGCAATGGTGTATAAGAAGAGGACAAATTCTGATTTTTATGTTAAATGATGATTATGATGTATAGTTGATGATTGAGGGCTTAATTGCAAAGTTTTAAACCTAGAATCATTGAATTGTAAATTGGTGACTATTTCGACAAATTAGAGAACAAAGGGTTGAAATGTGACAATTAGTTATTTGAAAAGTACTATGTTGGAAAAATTTATTTAAGTGATTTAGATGTTGATTTTGAAGTGAATAGAAGCTTGTATTCACTTAGGGACCAAAACGGTAATCTGTAGAATACAAGGGCCAATTCGGCTATTAAGCAAAAGTAAAGGAAAACTTGTGGAAAAATAGGAAATGGATTAATTGGATCAAAAACATTCATTTGGGGACCAAGAAGACAAATTGGCTTGAGGTTTAGGGACCAAAAATGGAACTTTTCAAAGTTTAGGTCTTAAAGTGTAAAAGATGAAAAATGTAAGGATCAAGCTTAAATTAACTATTTGAAGCTTGAAAAAGTTCTTAGGGACTAAAATAAGTATTTTACTAAAGGTTGAAAGCTTAATGTAAAATATGAGAAAAATGTGATTCGAATATAAGAAACTTTATCAGATCAATTATATATATTGAATGGATAGTTATTTTATTTCCATTAATATATTTAGAGTGAATATGTTCTAACATATACTTGAAATGGTATATGTTATTTTATAATGTAGCTTTTGATACGAATTGGGACTGTACTAACAAAAATGGAAAGGAAAAGGTCGGGAGTGAGATCAAGTAATAAAGTGAACTTCATTACAAGGCCAAGGTGAGCGCATTTTTACTTATTTATATATATGTGATATGAGTGAGTGCATTTTTATTTATTTTATATATGTGATATGAAGGAGACTTGCGAAAAAATTGACCTTGATATAAAAGAAAATGTATGTTGATCAAAGTTATGTAAATGACATGAGATATTAAATGGCATATGTGATACATTGATATGCATAATGATTTATCTAAGATAAATCGAATTTTAGATTTTGGGTATGAACTGCCCATTATCGAATTATGGATGATAGTATTGATGGATTAGACATTGAATATGAAAATATTATATTGTTATGCCCAAGTACTAGTGTGAGAGTCTTTGGTATAATTGGATATCCATAGAGTCTTAGCAGTTGCATTCCAGCACTACGGAGCGTTCCAAACACTTCGGTGTTGACTTCAGACACTACGGTGTTGTTTAGACACTTCAATGTTGACATCAGATGCTACAGCGTTACGGACACTACGCTTTTGTTTATACACTTCGATGTTGACTTAAGACGCTACAACGTTGCAGGCACTACGGTTTTGTTTAGACACTTCGGTGTCAACTAGCTCAAAAGGTGCGATAATGAGGAGCAAAGGGTGTCCTCGAGTACGTACTCATCATCAGACGCTATGGCGTTGCAGACACTACGGTGTCGTTATGATGACCCGTATACCATAGGTTCACATGAAATTGTACTTTGGGCTATAACTCATGAAATGCTTTTATGTAGCTGGATAGGCCAGTAAGACTATCGTATTTCCTACTGATAAAGTAAGAACGATATTATGACTTTGGATATATATACATACAATTATGATTTATATTGATGCTTTAAACATGGAATGTCGATTATAATGTTGATTTTGCCCAAGTACTATTGTGAAGTCTTTGGTATAGTTGGATATCTATCGTCCTAGCAGCTGCGTCATAGCACTACGGTGCGAGATAGACTCTTCGGGGTCGAGATAGACTCCTCGTGGTCGAGATAGACTCTACGGAGTCGAGTTAGACTTTACGGAGTCGATTCAAACACTACGGTGTTACATAGCACAAAATGTGCGAGTATGAGGAACAAAGGGCATCCTCGAGTATGTACTCATCATTAGACGCTACGACGTTGTAGACACTACGGTGTCGGTTATGATGACTCGTGCACCAAAGTATCATATTATATTGTACTTCGTGCTATAATACATGAAATGCATTTATGCAGACAATTAAGTTAATAAGCTTAACATATATTTGATTAATAAAATAAAGGTTTGATGATATGATATAAAATGCAATTGGGATGTATAAACTGCTCCAGTACGGACATGTTCTACATGATATAAACTGTTATTGGGATTTCTTACCATTTTGCAGGAATTGTATTAAATGTTGCCCTTGGTAGTATAATATTAAGTATGACAATATTATGGTATACCATAAGAGCCTATCTGGCACTTAATTGTGTCCATAGTTATTTGGAACTTGTTTGCGTCCACCGTTTGCACCTAAGGAAAGTGGCTATTACTCTGGGAGACACGGCTCGTTTACTCGTCTCTTGATATTTACCATAGGCCATAAAATTTTACAGTACAATTACATGACTTTACAGTACAAAATTATTACAGTACAAATTTCTTACAGGATTATTCCTGCATTACAGACTATATGATTTTACAGAGCAACCTTGCTATTTGATTTTTTTTCAGTAAAGATTTATTACAGAACATATTTATTACAGTACAGGTTCATTACATGAGTATCATGCTTTACCAAATGTCATGCCTAATACAACTATTTCATATTACAAATAATGTTATACCGTATTTTATATGTTACATGTTTCTATACCTCACTGAGACATGCTCAACGTGTATTTATGTTATACACGTAGGTGATCGGGATTAGTAGATGACGGCCTTTGCTTCATCATCATTCTGTATAGAAGATAATCGACATGTATTTCGGTAATCATGACATCTGTCTTTTGTATGTTTGATAGTGGCATGTATTTAATAAATATGTCTATTTTGTTAAAGTAATTATCGGGGCCTATAATATTGGCATTAACTGTTTTAAATTGATTATTATATCTCTAGTTTGGTGTTAAATAGTCTGATTTGATATATTTTATACGAATTAAATATCGAATAATTTTATTAGAAAACTCTTTTGTAAAATAAATTATTTTAGCATATCTGTATACTTTATGTAAAAAGTTTTATAATCGGAACTAGAATAAATATTTTATATCGGTATTAATTAAAGTTAAGTGTGCTTGGATTATAAAAATATTGAGATGGGTGACCACTGAGAAGTTTTTCCAAAAGTTTTTAAATCACCCTAAATTTTGGTTAAAAGACCTGTTTTAAAAAGCTATGACATTTTTTACTCGTGTTCGGTGCACGGTCAGAGGAAGGGGGTGTTACATTTATTTGTATCTGAGCTACAGTTTAGCCAGTTCTAGAGTTAGACCGAGCTCGATAAAAGTCTTAAAGTGTGTACATGCCACTAGGATGTCATATTTACTGAAAATAAATACTTGTATGATTGATGCAGTTGTTTACTAGTCAAAGGGATTACTGTAGGAATGAATGTCTAAATGAGAATGGATACCGTTGGACAATTAAAAGAGGGAATATCCTGAGTTCGCAGAAATGAGTAAGGAGGTTAACTAAGTCTAGTACTCTGTTTAAACGGGGTAATAACAAATGGACTGATATAGTAATGAAAGCTTTGATCAGTTAAAGAAAATTTTAACAGAAGCTCCGGTTTTGGTACAATCAAAGTCATGAAAAAAATTTACTCTGTACTGTAACGCATCCTATAATGGAATAGGGTGTGTGTTGATGCAGGATGGGAAGATGATCACGTATGCTTCCCGAAAACTAAATCCACATGAAAGGAATTATCTGACTCATATTCTGGAACTTGCGGGTGTAGTTTTTACTCTAGAAGTGTGGCGACATTATCTCTATAGTGAACGCTACCACGTGTATAATGATCATAAGAGTTTAAAATATTTGATGACACGGAAAGGGTTGAATCTATGGCAACAAAGATAGTTGGAACTAATAAAGGATTATGACCTGATCATTGATTACCATCCAGGCTGAGCAAATGTCGTAATCGATACCTTAAATCGAAAGGCATTTATTACATTATGAACTTTAAATGCTCAACTGAAATGAAAAATATGGTTCGTTGCTAGTAGAGATGCAATTAAGATCCTTATTTCCAAGTTGAAATAAAGAATGTCAGTAACAAGATGAAACTATATAGCAAAGATGAAACAAGTGGAGTGCTAATATCTATAGTATCACATCGAAATCCAAAGTTCACATCAAGATTTTGGAATGCACTACATAGAGCTTTGGGGACACGACTGAACTTCAGTACTGTGTTTCATCCTCAAACAGATGACCAATCTGAAAGAACAATTCGAATACTAAAAGACATGCTAAGAGCTTGTGTGATTGAGTTTGAGGGATCATGGGAAAAGTATTTACCACTAGTAGAATTTGCCTACGATAACAGTTATTAGACAAGTATATAGATGGCACCCTATGAAACCCTCTATGGTCAAAAAGGCAAATCGCCATTAAATTGGGTTGAGTTTATGATCACAAGCTGATTAAGCCAAATTTGTTGCAAGAAATGGAAGAAAATAATACGTTTTGGGCACAAAGGAAAACTAAGTCCCTGGTGTATTGGACCTTATGAAATTCTAAAGAAAGTTGGCCGTGTGACATATCAACTAGCTCTTCCACCGGAGATGAGTACAATCCATGATTTTTTCTAGGTCTTAATGCTCTGAATATATAGATCGGATCTTTCACACATGATTATACTAAAGGATATAGATTTGCAATCAGATTTGACTTACGAAGAGGAACCTTTAAAGATATTGGCTTATAGTGTCAAAGAATTAAGGAACAAGGATAACGTTGGTGAAGGTCCTTTGGCACAACCACCAAGTTGAAGAGGCATCATGGGAAGCTAAGGATACAAGGGAAAAGTAGTACCCACATTTATTTGAAACATGTACATCTTGAAAATTCGAGGACGAATTTTCTTAAGGGGAAGAACTGTAATACCCTAAAATTTACAGTACTATTAAGGGTCATTTAGTGCTAAGATAATTGCTTAAAATCTTACTTAGTGACTAAAATGACAAAAATGAAAAAGTTAAGATTTTCTCAATTATAGACTATAGAAAAGAAATTTATGAGGTTTTAAGGTGTCATGTGATAGAGAAAGAGCAAAATAGGATACTCACAAAAATTTGGTTAAAATCCAAGGAAAATTGGAATGGAAATTCAAGGTTAAAGTTTAGTGACCAAAATGATAAGTTTTCAAAACTTGTATGGTACAAGTCGAAATATGAAAAGTTAAAGGACCAAAGTTTTAATTTCCCAAAAGTTAGGTGTTTTATTTCATAAATAGATAGAGCACCTATTTGTGTGGACCGAATGTGGAATTACTGGTTTGATCTGATATTTCTATTATTGAGAAATCACAGTCAAAGTTTAAGTGGAATTCAGATGACCAGATCGAACTGAAAAGTTATGAAATTTTACCATATGATAGAGAAAGGTTATAAAAGACATTTTCAAGTGTTGAAATATTTTAGTTTGATTCAGGATGAATCCTATGATTTATTTTGATTAAGGAATTTATTTAGTAATCGATAAAATTATCGGCATTTATAGGTAAATCAGATCAAGCTAAAATTTTGGAGATGATTCCATAGGCTTTGGAAGAGTTATAATATATTATTTTATGGATATTTTGAGATTTAAATGTTTGGATTAAATTTATTTGACTGAAATTACCTAGAATAGAAATTTTGTAAAAAAAAGTTGATTGGTAAATGGTATTTTGGTCTTTTCACCCAAAAGGGACATGGAAAGAATTTTGAGATTTATTTAATGGATGAATAGGGGTTGGTTGGAATCCAAATAAGATTAGTTAAAATTTTACAAAATGGTAAACTAGTAAATATGAATTCAGTTAGGTGAAAATTTGGTAAATTAGAATAAAATGAATTAAAAATTTATTTTTATTTATACGATTGGCATAAATATATGATATATGAAGAGTTATCATCCAAAAATTTATTCCCAAACCGTGGAGAAAGAGGAGAAAGAAGAGGAAATATTCTAAGATCAATTTAAGCCTCGAAACTCGGTTTTTAGGTAATCTTCCGAACTTCAAAGTTGTTCTTCTCTTCAATCTCTATCTATTTATGTAAATTATTCATGGATTTCATGCTTGATTGATGAGATTTGATATGAGAAAGAAATTAGGGTTTAAGTTCAAATTTGGGGGTTTTATGATTTTATGAATCTTTGTTAGATTTTATGTTGAAAACAAGCAATAATTATGTTGGATTCGTATTTTTTAATTAGTATTTAAACCCTAAACAATTTAGTAGGCTTGAAGAAGATTAGGGTTTCGGGATCCAACCTTGAATTTGGGTTTGTGATGATGAGTTAGTAATCTAGCAAGCTTGATTTGTTGTTTGAAATCAAAACCCTAAAAGAATAATTCAGCAAAGTGTTAAAGTTAGGGGTTTAGTTCTAATTTTTGGAGTTTGAAATGTATTTTTTTGTTAGTGATGTTTGAGGCATGAAAATGAAGTTAGAATGCTAAACTGGTGAATATTTGAGCTAGTAACCATTTTGACAATTTGTCAATAGTGGATAACCAATTCGGCAATGGTGTATAAGAAGAGGACAAATTCTGATTTTCATGTTAAATGATGATTATGATGTATAGTTGATGATTTGGGGCCTAATTGCAAAGTTTTAAAGCTAGAATCCTTGAATTGTAAATTGGTGACTATTTCGACAAATTAGAGAACAAAGGGTTGAAATCTGACAATTAGTTATTTGAAAAGTACTATGTTGGAAAAATTTATTTAAGTGATTTAGATGTTGATTTTGAAGTGAATAGAAGCTTGTATTCACTTAGGGACCAAAACGGAAATCTGCAGAATACAAGGGCCAATTTGGCTATTAAGAAAAAGTAAAGGAAAACTTGTGGAAAAATAGGAAATGGATTAATTGGATCAAAAACATTCCTTTGGGGACCAAGAAAACAAATTGGCTTGAGGTTTAGGGACCAAAAATGGAACTTTTCAAAGTTTAGGTCCTAAAGTGTAAAGGATGAAAAATGTAAGGATCACGCTTAAATTAACTATTTGAAGCTTGAAAAAGTCCTTAGGGACTAAAATAAGTATTTTAGTAAAGGTTGAAAGCTTAATGTGAAATGTGAGAAAATGTGATTTGAATATAAGAAACTTTATCGGATCAATTATATATATTTAATGGATAGTTATTTTATTTACTTCCATTAATATATTTAGAGTGAATATGTTCTAACATATACTTGAAATGGTATATGTTATTTTATAATGTAGCTTTCGAAACGAATTGGGACCGTACTAACAAAAAATGGAAAGGAAAAGGTCGGGAGTGAGATCAAGTAATGAAGTCGACTTCATTACAAGGCCAAGGTGAGTGCATTTTTACTTATTTATATATATGTGATATGAGTGAGTGCATTTTTATTTATTTTATATAGGTGATATGAAGGAGACTTGCGAAAAAAAATCGACCTTGTTATTAATGAAAATGTATGTTGATCAAAGTTATGTAAATGACATGAGATATTAAATGGCATATGTGATACATTGATATGCATAATGATTTATCTAAGATAAATCGAATTTTAGATTTTGGGTATGAACTGCCCATTATCGAATTATGGATGATTGTATTGATATGCCCAAGTACCAGTGTGAGAGTATTTTGTATAATTGGATATCCATAGAGTCTTAGCAGTTGCATTCCAGCACTACGGTGCGTTCCAAACACTTCGGTGTTGACTTCAGACACTACGGTGTTGTTTAGACACTTCGATGTTGACATCAGACGCTACAGCATTGTAGAAACTATGGTTTTGTTTAGACACTTCGGTGTCAACTAGCACAAAAGGTGCGATAATGAGGAGCAAAGGGCGTCCTCGAGTACGTACTCATCATCAGACGCTACGGCGTTGCAGACACTACGGTGTCGTTACGATGACTCGTATACCATAGGTTCACATGAAATTGTACTTTGGACTATAATTCATGAAATACTTTTATAGTGGTGGATAGGCCAGTAAGGCTATCGTATTTCCTACTGATAAAGTAAGAATGGTATTATGACTTTCGATATATATACATATAATTATGATTTATATTGATGCTTTGAACATGGGATGTCGATTATAATGTTGATTTTGCCCAAGTACTATTGTGAAGTCTTTGGTCTAGTTGGATATCCATGATGTCCTAGCAGCTGTGTCAAAACACTACGGTGCGAGATAGACTCTTTGGGGTCGAGATAGACTCTTCGGGGTCGAGTTAGACTCTACGGAGTCGGTTCAAACACTACAATGTTACACAAAAAAAAATGTGCGAGTATGAGTAGCAAAGGGCGTCCATGAGTACGTACTCATCATTAGACGCTACGTTGTTGTAGACACTATGGTGTCGGTTATGATGACTCGTGTACCAAAGTATCACATTATATTGTACTTCGGACTATAATACATGAAATGCATTTATGCAGGCAGTTAAGTTAAAAAGCTTAACGTATATTTGATTAATAAAATAAAGGTTTGATGATATGATATAAACTGCAATTGGGATGTATGAACTGGTCCAGTATGAACATGTTCTAATATTAAGTATGACAGTATTGTGGTATACCATAAGTGTCTATTTTGCACTTAATTGTGTCCATAGTTATTTGGCACTTAATTGTGTCTACCGTTTGCACCTAAGGAAAGTGGCTAGTACTTTCGAAGTACACGACTCGTTTACTCGTCTCTTGATATTACCTTAGGCAATAAGATTTTACAGTACAGTTACATGACTTTACAGTACAAAATTATTATAGTACAAATTTCTTACATGATTATTCGTGCATTACAAACTATATGATTTTACAGAGCAACCTTGCTATTTGATTTTTTTCAGTAAAGATTTATTACAGCACAGATTTATTACAGTAAAGGTTCATTACATGAGTATCTTGCTTTACCAAATATCATGCCTAATACAGCTATTTCATACTACAAAAAATTTGATTCCATATTTTATATGTTACAGATTTCTATGCCTCACTGAGATATACTCAACGTGTATTTATGTTATACACACAGGTGATCGGGATTAGTAGACGACAGCCTTTGCTTCATCATCATTCTGTATAGAAGATAATCGACAGGTATTTTGGTAATCATGACTTTCGTCTTTTGTATGTTTGATAGTGACATGTATTTAATAAATCTGTCTATTTTGTTAAAGTAATTATCGGGGCCTATAATAGCGGCGTAACAACGGTTATGATGTATAAATCCACCAACGGGAGAATTGGAACACTGTTGACCCCTTGATCACTGTGGTTCTCATGGTGGAGCATGGCACACTCTTGACCCCTCGACACACATGAGGCATTTTATTACAGTGCACTTTAAACCTTATGGCTAGCCAACTATATCGGAGAAGTTTTAATCTCAACCACTTGTCAATATACTCTATGAAACCACGTTACTTTATTGTTTTATATATGCATCAAATAAAACCAATTTCCAATACATTAAACCATGTACTCTAGCATTCTAAAAATTCTTTCACAAATCATTTGTCACTCTTAATAATCAATATATATGATCATTTGCAACATCTTTCATTTCTAAAATATGCAAATAGCAGTAATTAATCAAAACCGTAAACATGTGCATGAGATTGCATTATTCAAAACCGAAAATGAGAGAGAGAAAGTTCAATACTTACTTCTGAGCTTAGAATAGTGTTCAAACTTAATATAAACTCCAAAAAACCATCTTCAAACCTTTTAAAAGCAATATACCATGTTTCCACTCACTGACAACCAAACACTCCACTTACCGATGCACAATCAAGCTTTCGGAGCCTCCGGAACCACTCCAAAAGATGTAGGATCACTCTCCCCTACTTTTCCCACACAAAAATAGAGGACTAATGCATTTCCATGCATCTCTAAACACAACAACACAACTTCTCAAATTTGCCTCACTAAAAACCATCAATCGCTTCCCTAAAAATCTGAAATCATCACCAAACCCAACCTAAACAAAGCCCAGCCAAAATCTAACTAATCTAACATCTTGACAACATCAATTAACATTTAAAAACATCATTATATCAACCTTATATCTCTAGCAACCTTCTAACACCAAGATCACCCCAAAATCTAACTATTTACAACCTCGAAAATTAGCAATTCACTTAGTTTCGGGATTCCTTTTATGAATCTCTTCTTACAACATTAAAACATGTTCCAAATGTAGTCTAAATCAATTAGAATCAACGCAAATCAGATCCATAGTATTCTTCCAATTTCTAATCAAAACTCAATTTAAACCATAAAATCTTAATTAAATCTTAAACACATAACAAAAAATCAATTATAAAGGATCAAGAACTTGGTAATTTTAGTAAATAACCTTTAATTAGAGGAGAGAAATGAAAATCACCTCTAATTGCTGATTTCTCCCTTCATTGGCAAGTTTTTGAATGAAATCTCCAAGAAAGCAATTAGGATTTTGTATAGAAATCAAAGGAATCAATTAGGAAATCAAAAGGAAATCTGAAAGGAATGCTTTCTGAGAATTTTAGAGTGAAATTGATAGTTTGGCTGCTGAGAAAGTTGAGAGAAAAGTAGTTACGTAAGAAAATGAAATTGGTTATTAAAATCCTTTAAATAAAATCTCCTATATTTTTATTTATTAAACCCTTTTAAAAACCATTTAAAAATAGCCAAAATTAAGGGAAATTTGATTAAAAACTTTGGTAAATTAGCTCCTTAAAGATTCTAAGTTTTCACCCTTTTACAATCTAGTTACCAAACACAGTTTTGAAACTTTACATTTTCGTCACAAGACCAAAATGTCCCAAAATATGATTTTATTTCTTCAAATTGAGCTTTCCAAAACCCTTAGGATATTTATTAAACATTTTCTAATATTTTCCATATTTTATTTTAACCCAAAACTATTTATTAAGAATTAATTCCCAAAACTAACTCGAATTGCCTAATCTGGTTCCCCTGAACCGTTTAATCAATCTAGCTAACATCTAGTGTAACACACCTTACCCAGTTTAGGAGTTAAACCAGTTTAAGAAGTTTTACTAGAAAAATCATACAAACATCGGATTACATTTAGGTTTGAGACCAATTTATGAAACCATAGAATTTTAGGGCAAATTAAAACTTTTTAGCTTGTTTCATAATGCATTACAAGTACAAACAAGTATGCAATCATTATGCAATTCACTTCACTTGTAGATTATAATATACACTTTATTTAATAGACTTCAGTTCTCAAACTTATTATATCTCTTCTTCTTTCTGTTGGCACTTATTATCAGCCAGATTCTTTAATCCTATTTATACCTAGTACCATCTTTATGTTCTTCTATCCATTTTAGGCATTTAGATCATTACCTTGCTAGAAGCATAAGTTTCTAGTTTCCAATATTACCATTACCAGAAAGCCTTTAAGTCTTAGTGTTCATAATAGTTAACTTCAAACCTTAATTTTGACATAGTTAATCACTCATTATGAAGCAAAATGCCTTAAGTAAATCCTAAATTCCTTATTATAGGCAATATACTTGCACCATTCATTTAAAGTAACACCCCCATTAAAGCCTAGTCTCACTTACTAGGTTAGGTTTCATATAGTAAGCATCACTACTCAGTTATCGAAGACATAACTATAACATTCATATCACAATCACATGTTCTTATATATTTATTCACTTGTCTTTAATATTAACATTACTTATTCATTCATACATACAAAACATGGCTTTAATCATCCTTAGTCTTAATCATAAAATCATATACAAGTATCTATTTGAAAAAAACATTGGCCCTAAATATTCATCCATACAAGAAACCAAAGCTCCATAATCATTCATTTATGTGTACAACAAGTTACTTAGATCCTATAACATTAATATCCAAAATTATGCACATTAATGTATTCAAAGCTATTGGCAGCAACACTAAGCAAAGCAATTCATTTTTATGATTCAAATAGTTTATTCTTTGTAGCCCTTATTGCTTCCTAATAATTAAGTTCATATATACATGCTCAAGGCCTGTAAGCACTAACATTTCATAACTTAAAAGACTTATGAACAAAAATAACATTTTCCTTAGAAAGGCTAATCTACGGCACCTCAATTAACCTTATCCTAAACTTTATTATCAAAAATATGTATGTGATTCTAGTGATTATTCCTATTAATCAAGAATTTAAGAGTTTGCTTAATCATCAACCATCATTTTATTCTTATTGAAACTTATCAACTTTCCTACATCAAAATAACCATTGATTAACAATAAGATCATAGTCTAGCCTAATCAGACACTTCTTCACCTAGCTTAGCAAACATTCTTATAATACACCTGCCCGATCGTATGCATACAATCTTCCAGCAAAGCATGCAATCATATAACCCATACTTTCAAGCATAAGCATTCAATCACCCATAATGGCAAGCAACCATATCACATACGCATGCAGAACCATGATACAATCTTTGTACCTTCTTCATAAGGTACTATAAACTTTACTTTAAATGCAATTGCATGTTAACTAACTACTTAGTTAACATGAACCTACGTTCTTATATTGCCACCCTAGGAATTTAAAATAGTTAACTATCCACATACTCTAACTTTTGCCTTGTGTGACTTGCTTCTGGAAGTTGACACGATCCTTGCTTAGCTGAATAAAAGTTACCTGGAAGAACAATCAATCGTAAGTAAGTTCAAAAGAACTTAATGAGGTAACTAAACCAGTCCAAACATACAAAGATACGAGAAGATATATTTGCTTTTAAAGTATCCTTATGATTTAGCATGATAGATTCCTTTCATTTAGTCAAAGTTCATTCCATTCTCTCTACTTACACTTTCTTTGAGCCATTTCATTTTTGATTCACAAGAACCATATTATATAAGTTTTCAATTTATTTCTTTCATACTTCACAATAGTCCATATATTTATACTCACAAAATAGTCCCTTAAATCACAAAATAGTCCTTGTTTTTAATTTGCAAAATAGTCCACTTAAATCACAAAACAATCCTTGTTTTTAGCTTGCAAAACAGTCCACTTAAATCACAAAACAATCATTGTTTTTAGCTTACAAAACAGTCCGTTTAAACCACAAAACAGTCATTGTTTTTAATTTACAAAACAACCCACTTAAATCACAAACAGTCTTTGTTTTTAATTTATAGAACAGTCCACTTAAATCACAAAACAATCCTTGTTTTTAGCTTGCAAAATAGTCCACTTAAATTACAAAACAGTCATTGTTTTTAATTTACAAAACAGTCCACTTAAATTATAAAACAGTCATTGTTTTTAATTTACAAAACAGTCCACTTAAATCACAAAACAATCATTGTTTTTAATTTACAGAACAATCCACTTAAATCACAAAGTAGTCCTTATTTTTAGCTTACAAAATAGTCCACTTAAATCACAAAACAGTCATTGCTTTTAATTTACAAAATAGGCCAAAACAATTCATACTAATCATAAAACAGTCCAACTTAGTTTACAAATGAATACATTCCAAATTAATTAGGCCATACCATCATTATCTTTAATTCACAAATCGATTATCTAAAATTGATGTCTTATTTTCTTTGCATATACAATCAACATGTCAAACCAAGCAATTTCATGAATTTCACTATCCTAATTTCTTCCATACTCATAGACAAATAAATTTTTTCCTATATATTTCAAGGACCAAGCATCACAATCAATATCATATGTTGTTTCCTTACTAAACATATCATCACAATCTTTCATATACATTTTAAGAATTACACAAAACAAGCAATTGTATTTATTTCAAGGTCATAAGCATTATCAAAAATTTTATTATCTTATTTACTTCAATGTTATTACTTTAGGCATATAACAAATCAACCAACATTATATATATCACTTGTTCCAAGTATATATGATACAACTATATTATAGTAAGATCAAAGCACATTATCATACTTCAAATAATGGATTAGAAAGTAACTTAACTTAATTTCACTTGTCATGCAAACAAACGATTTTTCTTTGTAGCTTAAATGATGTTTAAATCATAATTAATTTCTTTGCAACCTTGGTAATCAAGTAGTCTAGGTACTCGAATCTCCAACCAAATTGTCACCAAACATAATGTACACAAGGTATTGGTCAACCCTCCTACTATCGCCAAATGACCAAATCACATCCCTCCTACTATCACCACATAAGGACCGCAGTCCATGGACCGTAATCCTCCCCAAATACGAGCTCAACTGGGCTCTATGGCATGCCAACTATACCTATGACTGACTCGAATCCAAGGCATTTATAATTCATAACTTATCAAATTCTTGAAGTGAGCTTGGCTCCATATTCGATTGTTCAAGAGGAGTGTGACTCCAATTATTACATTTACTTACATCACATAATCCCACATATGTTCTCAAAGTTTATCAATTCATAAAACAAGATATTGCTCCATATTCAAACATAACCATTCATAGATCATTATTCATATCACATAATTCATTAATATTTGTCAAAACAAAATACATAACTTACCTCATACCCATGCTTAGCTTGCAATTCAAACTTAATTCAATTTAGTATTAAGGTATGTAAAGTAATTAAAGAGACTTGGGAAGGTTTTAACCCTATCCCGAAGCCTTAACTACATTTACATAGCAAGAATTTATGCTATACTTCACCATATCATCAATATATAATTCATGCAAGGGCTTACTTTGTACAAATTATTAGTAGTACATTCAATATCCATTTTTGTTTCATTTCATGGCATTAGCTAAGTACTCAAGCTATCTAGTTACTATTATCTTAGCTCAATTCTCATATTGAGTTCTCAATCACTTTTCATATCTTTCATCCAATTATTCATATTTCATGCATACTTTGGTTATTTACTTTCTTTCTATCATAATTCATTCTTTATCTATTATAGGTTTTAAACCGAAATTGTATTTCAGTCTTAAGTAAACACTATAAAAAAAGGTAAAGTTACACTTACCTTATATCCTGAAGTTAGGGGATATCCCGATCCACTAATTTCACTCGAGCTTCCTCTATTCAATTCTTGATTTACCCGAGTCCTCTGATTTTGAATTGTCCCTTCTTAAACCTTGCTTCCTCCTGCAATCTATAATTTAAATGATCACAAGTACATCCATTAGTATTCATACCTTTTATCACATATTAACTTAGTATGCGTAACCAATATCATCATTCTAACATTAACTATGCAAATACTAATCATTCCTTAATTCCATTTCCAAGTTAAATCCATATTTCCAACTTTTGGCCACTTGAGAAATCATCAAGGAACTGTTTCTCCAGAACATAGTATACACTGAAATTTTAGGTTCTTTACACCTTTACAAACTAGATTAATCAACACTTTCAACGGTATAAGCCTCCAGATTTTTTTGCATTACCTTCACTTAAAAATTCACAACTTTTGATTCTGGACTCGAAATTAATCACCATTTATGGGAGATTAAACTAGACTCACATATGGTTCTACACATATAAAATTCATCTTCTATCTCAACAATTTCAACTTTCTATGATTTTCTAAACTCACTGCCAAAATAGAGTCCAATGGGTAGATTATATTTGGCCTATGTTTTTGACTAACTTAAGTGCTCTAAACTCAACCATGTTAGCAACCATTCATTCAAAAACCTTTTCTTCACTATCATCCTCAATTTACAGTTGGTTCAACCCCAATTATACCTCAATGACCATCTTCAATTCTAATTGTAATATCACCACAACAGTTTCTGTTACAGCTTATAAATTCTTCCTCAATTGGACTTCCCTCAAACTTAACAATATAGTTTTCTAACCTCAATTAATTATATGATCGGTACACAAAAATCTCTTTCAATTCCTATACTAAAAAAATCCATAATCTTCAATAATATGCTAAGTTCATGAATTCAATTGGGCTTACCGTTTGATCATATTATACATCATCAATGGACATCAAGGTTGCCGAATTTCTAAGCTTCTTCAAATTTTCCTTGGTCTCCAATGGAGGTTTATGCTTCAGCCTTAGAGAGATGAATGTAATGGAGAAGAAAAGAATGAGAGAAAAACTCCCTCTCCACAATGTAATGGTCGGTCACTCCGCCTTCTCTTTCTCCCTTAGCTCTTATTTTTTATCATTTCTTTTTATTATAATTTGTATTATTCATCATCTAATTCCCATGTAAGAGATATATGTTTTCCACTCACATTATTGGTTAATTTGACATGCAAAACCATATATTTGATCTTTCAATCGATTTGGTCCATTACTCTTCAACTTTGAACTTCTTTCATTTTAATCCTAATTAACTCAAGTAAACCAATACTCCTTCATTTCTCAATGACTTATTTATTCAATTGACTCAAATTGAGCTTCTAATAATCTAAAGATAACTTCTCCAAATATGTGTTTACCTCGTAAATCTTTTAGCCCGATTTTAGGGGTATTACATCTAGGCCCGAATTCGGTGCGTTACAACTTTCCTCCTCTTAAGAAATTTTGTCCTCAAAATGTACCTAACGATAAGGAAACTGCTTCGTCATGTCCTCCTTACTTTCCCAGGTGGCTTCCTCTACACCATGATGTCGCCACAATAACTTTACCAACTCAATGGTCTTTTTGCGAAGAAACATGCTGCTAGAATCCAGAATTCTCACCGGTTCCTCATCATAGGTCAAATTCAGATTCAATTCAATCTCTTCAACAGGCATCACATGCGACGAGTTCGATCTATATCTTTGAAGCATCAATACATGGAAAACATCATGTATCTTCTCTAACTCTGTATTCAGCCTCAACCTATAAGCAACTGGACCAATACGCTCTAACACCTCATAAGGCCCAATGAACCTTGGACTCAACTTGCTCTTCTGTCCAAACCTCATCACCTTATTGCAAGGGAAAACTTTAAGAAACACCATGTCCCCAACAGCAAACTCTATCTCCCAACTTTTCAAGTCAGTATATGACTTTTGGCTATCCGAAGCCGCTTTCAACCGATCACTAATAAGCTTCATCTTCACATTGGTATCCTTTATCACATCAGGCAAAGAAACATACTTTTCTCCTGCTTCCGCCTAACAAAGTGGCGTGCGGCACCTTCTACCATACAAAGCTTCATACGGAGCCATTTGAATACTAGCTGATAACTATTGTTATAGGAAAACTCCACTAATGGTAGTTGTTTCTCCCACATTCCTTGAAAATAAATGATGCAACACCACAACATATCTTCCAACACTTGGATAACACGTTAAGACTGACCATCCATTTGAGGATGATATAGAGTAATGAAATTCAACCGCGTACCAAAGCCCTATGCAACACTCCCAAAACCTTGCTGTAAAGTGCAAATCCCTATCCGATACTATAAACTTAGGTACCCCATACAACCTCACAATCTCAACAAAATACAACTTTGCCAACTTATCCAGAGTATACGTCGTATGCACAATCATAAAATGTGAACACTTCGTAAACCTATCCACAATCACCCATACATAATTTTTCTTTGTTGGCGTCAAAGGCAAACCGATCACAAAATCCATGGTAATTCTTTCCTATTTCCACTCTAGAATCCTTAACGGTTGCAACAACCTGAAAGGAAATTGATGCTCAGCCTTAACACGCTGACATACCATACAACGAGCAACAAAATCCACTTCATCATTTTTCAAACCAACCCAGAAATATTCCTTTTTCAAATCTTGATACAGCTTCTTACTTCCTGGATACATAGCAAAAGGACTCAAATATGCTTCAGTCAAGATAGTGTGCCTTAACTCATCATTCTTTGGCATAACCACTCGACTCTTGAAACACAAAACACCCTCATCACTAAAAAAAATATATCTCATTGCCATCCATTATATCCTTAACATGCGATACCAACGAATCATCATACGGTTGTTTCTCCTTGATAAATTGCAACAACAATGACTTCACTTGCAACTCAGCCAACAAACCACCATCTTGTATCATACTCAACCGAGTAAACATAGCCCTTAGCTCCACCACAACCTTCCTAATCAAGGCGTTATCTATATCATTAGCCTTACCCGGATGATACTCAATCGTCAAATCATAATCCTTGAGCAACTCCAACCATCTTTGTTGCCTAAGATTCAAATCCTTTTGAGACATCAAATACTTTAAACTCTTGTGATCCGTGTACATAGTACACGGATCACCATAAAGATAATGCCTCCAAATCTTCAATGCAAACACCACCACAACAAGCTCTATATCATGCTTAGGATAGTTGCGCTCATGCACCTTCAATTGCCTAGATGCATAAGCCAAAACTTTTCCTTCCTGCATCAACATACACCCCAAACCAACATAGGATGCATCGCTATAAACTACAAACTCCTTCCCCGAGTCAGGTTGAATTGAGACTAGAGCTTGCGTCAAATCTTCCTTAAACTTATCAAAAGCTTGTTGTCGACCCTCAGTCCACTCAAAACTTACATCCTTTTAAAACAACTTCGTCAAAGGGGAAACAATCATCGAGAAACCATCCACGAAATGATGATAATACCTTGCCAACCCTAACAAACTATGAATTTCTGTCACCGACTTAGGTTGCTTCCAATTCACAACTGCCTCAATCTTTTTCGAATCCACCCAGATACCTTCCACCAAAACAACATAACCAAGAAAAACCACTTCCTTAATCCAAAACTCACAATTGCTCAGCTTAGCATAGAGCTTGTTCTCCAACAAAATTTGCAATACAATTCATAGGTGTCGATTGTGATCCTCCTCGGTACGAGAGCATATGAGAATGTCATCGATGAACACTACCACAAATTGATCTAAGAATTTATGGAATACTCGATTCATCATTTCCATCAAAGCTACGGGCGCATTAGTCAACCCAAACGACATTACCAAACTCGCACAATGCCCGTAACGCGTGTGAAAATCTATCTTTGGCACGTCTTTATCCTTGACCTTCAACTGATAATACCCAAATCTCAGATCAATCTTAGAAAACACTGCAGCTCCCCAAAACTGATAAAAAATCATTGATACTCGGCAAAGGATACTTAATATTAATCATCAACTTTTTCAGTTGCTGATAATCAATGCACATTCTCATCGTGCCATCCTTCCTTTTCACAACAACACTGGTGTTCCCTATGCTGACATACTAAGTCAGATAAAACCATGATCCAGTAAGTCCTGAAGCTGCTCCTTCAGTGCCATATAGTACGGTGCAATCAACACTAGAGACGTATCCAAATACATCTCAATGCAGAACTCTACCTTTCTATCTGGTGGTAATCCTGGTAACTCTTCTAGAAACACTCTTAAAAAATCATAAGCAGTGCAGATATCCATGACCTAAAAGCTCTAGCAATTTTTGCGCTTCCAAAGCTGAAACAACATTAGATAAGAATTTAACATTCTCGCCCACAACCACCACTTTGTAATCCTCAGCGAGTTTTAACAAAACTCGCTTGGTCTCAAAATCAACCACAACCATTTGTTCATACAACCAATCCACCCCTAAGATTACATCAAAACCATGAAACAGCAGCTCCATCAAATCAGCTGCAAACACATGGCCTTGAACCATCAAAGAACATCTCCTATACAACCTCCTAGCAACTACTGTCTCCCCAAAAGAACTAGTTATACACATACCATCATCTAACTCCCTCTATAGGTATATAGAGAAAACATGCATGTTCACACAAAGTAAATATAGCTGTAATCATATTTGTATCATTCCTTCCCACATGATGCACATAGATCCTTACTGGTCCACCACTCTTTGGTTGAACCACCACTATGTGAGAAACTTCCCTCTGACCTTCCTCTCTACGCTGAAAATGACCTCGACCCTGTCCATGGCCTCTGTGTGGCACAATAGTAGGTGCATGAACCTGTGCTTCCCTAGCCAACTGAGGATAATCAATCCTAATATGATCTCATAAACCACAACTCCAGCATGTACCAAGGGTACCCCAACACTCCCCTGAATGTCATCTGCCACATCTCCCACACTTAGGTGCTCGAACAAATGTGCTCTGACTATGCTATGCACGCCCAACATTACTCCTAGCGTGTCTTGGATCAGGATGATACCTCTTATCCCTATGCTTCTTGTACCGATCTCTGCTAACATCCAAATCAGCATTCCTCTTCCCTGTAGATGAACTCCCTGATCTAGAAGATAATCCTAGATTTTACGCTATGTCCTTAGCTCAAGAAACCAAGACATCAAACTTCGTATAATCTGTAGCCAACATATAAATCTTTACTTCTTTAACCAGCCTATAACAAAAATGATCACATCTCTGCCACTCATCAGGAACCAGTTCAGGTGCGTACTGGCTCAACCAAACAAACTGAACCTCATAATCAGACTTGGACATACTCCCCTATTCCAACGCCATAAACTCCCTTTTCTTCTCATCTTGATATTGAGAACCCAAATACTTCTTTTAGAAAGTAGCACAGAATAACTTCCATGTCACATTTGTAGGTGTCATACCCGCGATAGTGGTCGTCCACCAACTATAGGCATCTCCCTAAAGTAAAGATACTATACAACCCAACTTATGAACATCTCGTACACTCCATCTGCCCAAGAATCCTCTCAGTACTAGCCAACCACTCCTCATTTGCCTCTGGAGCTAAACCTTTGAACTCGGTACCTCTCAATCTACGTAAACGCTTCAACAGAAGTCTCGTATTAGCTGCTTTTATAGGTGGCAGTGCAGGTACTTGTACTCTAGCTGTGGCTACCTAGAAAGCTCCAGTCATTGCCTGGATCAACAGTGTTATATCCCCGAAAACTAGTCCTTGCGGTGCCTAAGGTACACCACCATCAACTCCAGCACCAACAGGAGGAATCGGTTGATGAGGAGGTAACTCTTCATTATGTCCATCCATAACACTACCCATATAAGCTCTTGTCTCTCATCTCGGTCCCATTTTTTGAAAAAATTAGTCTAAAACATGCTAATGCAATAAAATAAAACAATTAGGCCAGCTTGCAGCAAGAATCCAAGTTGTTCATGTTTCAAAACACAATCATTTTACGCTTGTAGTAATAAGGCAATGTGTTCCCAATCTATTATCCCAACATAGCATATTTCAAACATAAACTCACAAAATCATACATTCATAACCTGGCTCTAATACCAACAAATTTAACCCCTTGGATAGTCTAGATGCCAAACCGAACCGAGTGAGCTATATTGGGTTTGCCAAGACAAACCCAAAGAATTACTTTGATAATGGTCCATTTTTTTCATTTTATCTTGTCTAATTACGTAATTAACTCCTAAGGTGATCATGGAAGTAGCGGTTAAATTTACAACTCAATCGAGTGTTGAATTGACATCTAATTAGACAGGATTACACTTCAGGGACCAAATTGCAATTCCAAAAAATCAGGAGTACTTTCTTAAAATTAAATTTACCAATCCTTAATTAGTCAAGTTCCATAAATACTGATTAAATTTCAACTTAAGATAATCATCCAAACTCATTTAATTGCATGATCAAGAAACATGGACTAAACTATAATGATTCAAACTTCGTAAAGCATTTTAATAGAAATAACGACATGCGTACCGGTACGGCCCCTATACGTATCGCAACAAGTGTGTTTTACAAAGGCATATTGGTACGGTCCTCAAGCGTACCGATTCAGGCATACAATTTCAAAATAGAGGAACTCTAGTGGCTAAAGGGCGTACCGATACGATTGTGCATGTACCGACACCAAGCTTAATTTTTAGCCTCGAGTATCGATACGACCATAAGGCATACTGATATGTCTGTGCATTTTTGCACATAATTAAGCTGAGACATGCCCCGTGTACCGATCTCTAAAGACCCGTACCGATACAGACTGGCATGTAATGACCTCTTGGTCAAACATATGACACTTTGGCTCAATCTAACTTACTTCAAGCATTATTTAAACATCATGTAACAAGTCTAGCAACATTTCCACAGACATTTAAGCATAGCAAAGGATCATACACATCATCACATAACCAAGTAAAGGTCCTATAGGCATGGTCTCTATCCAAGCATGCAAAATGGTTCCCAACCCCTCAAATCAAGATATAAAGCATCATACAAGTCCAAAACAGCAAATGTAACTTGTCCAAACCAGGGAGTAACCAAAACAACCCCCCAATTGTAACTTGGTCACATTGCCTCTTATTACTACATAGTATTTATAAAACCATACTTGGAAATTACTTCACCCTTAGATTGCCCTTGATTGCTTGCTGTCCCAAAAAGCCTATTTCTCTGCATTGATGAGAAAGGAGAGTGTAAGCTTATAAAGCATAGTGAGGGAATCTCAAAAAACTCATCAATGTATTTAAAACCATTTTACTTTTGAATAAGTGTTTAAGTTTATGCCCAAGCATCTCATGCTTTTATAATCTTCACAAACATGCACTTTTAAACAATTGTAACACATGTATCATGGATTTCTAGCACAAACATCAATTTAAGCTTTCTCATGCAAAAATCTCTAAATAGCAGGCATAAAGATCATCTCATGTGTAAACCATATTATACAAAATATAATCCATTTCTCATGATACATTATATCATATATTGGAATTCAAGTGACCCAAAAACCATTCCCATTCCATTTATAAAAACACATCGGATAGATGGATTTCCCAAGTGGTTCCTTCGACCACTTCACATACATCCTCGAACCAGAGTAGCCCTCAACAATTATGATGTATAAATCCACCAGCGGGAGAATTGGCACCCTCTTGACCCCTTAACCATTACGGTTCTCATGGTGGAGCATGGCATACACTTAACCCTTCGACGCATATGAGGTGACTTATTACAGTGTACTTTAAACCCTATGGCTATCCTACTATATCTGATAACTTTTAATCTCAACCACTTGACAATATACTCTATAAAACCACATTACTTTACTATTTTACATATGCATCAAATCAAACCAATTTCCAATACATTAAACCATGTATTCTAGCATTCTCAAAATTATTTCACAAATTATTTGTCATTCTCAATTATCAATATATTTGATCAGTTGCAATATCTCATGGTGGAGCAAAGAACACTCTAGACCCCTCGACATATATGAGGCCACTTATTATACTACACTGTCGACTTTTGCTAACACTTGGCAAACGATTGAATATTTAGTGTTAAATTGCAAGAAAAAATGCCAAGGTGATCTTATGCATGCAAGTATACACGATCAACAATTAATACAATAGTAAGCTGAGTATCGAATCCACGAGGATTGACCAAGAACTTATTTGCTTAGTGTTTACTTGTTTGCAAGAAAAATGAAAGTTTTGGAATGATTTGGGTTTTTGATAGAAAGATAGCAAAAACAAAGTAGTGAAAGATGAAAACGGTTTGGCAACGGAAGTGTTCAACTGAATGATGAGCGTTGGCAAGGGGTGCTTGGATTTTACGCTACTTATGCTAACCTTTAATAATGTTCTGCCTTGGTTTTATTGTCGAGCAGATTAAAAGTAGTATTACCTCTGTCGATGGCAATACCCTAAGTTAACCATGAATAAACCCCCTATATGTCTATAGTGAAGCGTTTCTTTAATTAACTCGATTAAGTGTCAACCTTTACTCCTAAGGGGTAGACTTATTTCTGAAGTAAGTTCATCTACTTGAACATCTTCTGTCGAAGCTTCTCTCCTTAGTATCTGGAAAATGATCGTTGCCCCTTAAGTTTGTTAAGATATTAAGGTGAAATAAGCACACTATGCCAACTATCGTATGGTAAAGATTTGAGAAAATTAAGCACTTGTAGATAGAAAAATAATGCCAAGGGTATTTTTACACTGGCAATTGATTAGGGTCGCGTCATGTACTGTTTAGCGTGAGGCATAAGAGGGAGCAAACCACGAAAGCCCATGTTAATCCAGATTACATCACGAAGCTAACACATTACACTCATACCCTAAAGTTATGTTGCTTAAAAACTAAGAGGGAGCAATCCACGAAGATCCAAATTAATTATTTTCCCTAAGGCAAATGAGTGTTCTCAATTTTTTCCCTAAGTTTGTTTCGTAGAATAGATACAAACCGCGTGTCGAGTGAAACTAAAGTTCCCTACACTAGAGTTCAATTGCCAAGCTACTTGACAATCCTAACTTGCTGACATAGAAGTTATAAATTCAAGTTTCTTCATCGGACAGATAATCTAGCACAACTTCTCCTAAACTAGCAGTATTGGTAACAAGTATAAAATTGACTGAGGCAATTTTTTTAGCGGCTTGGTGTGCATGTGTTAAATCCTACATTGAAAACAGAATATAAACTGAAATATAAACATGAATGTCATGGCAACAGATGTAAGGTAACCCATACCCCCAAACTTAAGGTGTGCATTGTCCCTAATGCGTGAAAAACACATATATAAAGATAAAATTTAAAATGCATGAACATGTGAATGAGAATGAAATGAAATGCAATGAGTTTAAGAGGATAAGGACTCTCCTTTGAAGAGTGTTGGCTGTGAGACGCGTGCTTTTCTTTTTATGAAGCTCCCTCGACTGGGAACCATATGCTTCTTACGTTTAAGGCTGGGTTTTGATGCGGCTTGGAAGCTCCAAGTTCATGGAGAACTTTCTCAACAATCTTCACTAGCTCAGAGGCAGCCAGGACAATAGTGGCAGTAGATGAGGCGGGTGCTACAGGCATGGTAGTAGTCTTGGCATGGCTTTGAATTCCTTTGTCTTCGGATTCAGGTGGTGTATCAGTTCTGGCAGATTCAACTTGTATTGGAGAAACTAGGACGGTGGCATCAAATTGTGTTAGAGTGTGGACAGAGTAAGGACTGACTGGCATGTCATCCTTGGTCAGGAGGTCGACGGGGAACTCCGGGAATACTGGCAGTGTTTGCGTGGACATGCCTTCAAGGGTTTTCTTCATGGCACAGTCCCTGACAAACACATACTGCCAGAAAAAAGAGTTTTGCTCCTCAGCTTTCTCAAACATTTGGAGGATGATCTGCTGGCATTGGTAGATCTAGGAAAGCATTGCCACTGATCTAGCTATCATCGGAGTCATAGGTTCTGCCTTTGGCAGAGACTCGACCGTCTTCTGCTTGCCCTTCTCCTTTGCCTCCGTGGAAGTCAACTATCTCTACAGGGTAGGAGTTATAGTGGTCCTCTTACTCTTTTGAATGTTGTCTGAATTGAGCTATGGCACGTCATGCTGCATGCAAATGGTAGAGATTAGAGAGGGAAAAAGTAAACTTCTATTGCTCTTACCAGCCCACTTAAAAGTCTCTTTGATGATAAGTTGTCCAACATTAATCTTGTGACAAATCATGATAGAGTGTAGTAGTGCCAATCGTTCCTCTGAAACTATCTCATTGTGTGTAGTCGGCATCAAGTTTACCTTCAAAAAGTGATTTTAGCCCCGTGGCTAAGAATTTAATGCCAATCATGTCATAGTCCGATGTCCTTTTGATGACACGTTCCATTGGGTGATGACCTCACACAGTTCCTTCAATATCATCTTCCTCTTAGCATCGTCCAAAGATTCTGCAAACTTGGAGTGTTCGTCCTCCATTCCATCTAAAGAAAACATATCATTTATATAACCTTCATCAAAACGAACACACTTACCTCGCACCATGAAGAAAGATGGGTCTTTGGTCGTAAGATGAGTATAGAATTCTCGAACAACGTTGGCATAGACTTCCCCTGGTGGTTGGCAAAATTTCTTCCACTTATACATCTTTATTACCTTGACAAGCGCTGGGGAATAGCCCAAGTTAGGTTCGTTCTTGAACTCAAAACCCTTTTCATAGCAAAAGGTTCTTGATGCGAAATTCTATTAATACTTTTTGCGGATATCTTTATTGAAAAAGATCTTATAGGGTGTTGAAGAAGATGCCATGAAAATCTCTTAAAAACTCGATTGGTTTTTTCGAAGATAGGGATTTCAATCTTGCTTTTCTTTTTTGATAAAGACAATGGAAGGAAGAGTGAAAAGTCTTTAGCTAAGAATCGGTTAGGGTTTAAGTAGATGAAGGGGTAAAATAGTTGAGTGTTTTAAATGGTCTTCTTAATTTGGCCAATTGAGTAGATATAATGATAAGGGTTTAGCGTGTTTGGGGAAGATAAACAATGATGTGATAAGAGGTAAAGTGATAAGATGGCACGGGAAGAGATGAAGTGATAATGTTATTAGGTTAAAATTTGAATTTCTAGTTTTCACCTTGGGTGTCTAGGGTAAAAGTCAACACTTAGCAAATATTTTCATTCTTTCTTGGGCTGAGCTCTATCAAGCCTTAGGCAGCTAAGATAAATCTCCTCTCCAAATTTTTCCTATGTCCCCAAGCCAACTCTCTTCTTTAGCATTCTTCCTGGCAACAAAGTCTTGTATCCACTCAACAGAAACCTTTCAACGCAGCAAAAGGAAGCTAAAAACTAAAAGGAAGGAAAATAAATGAAAAACAACTAAAATAAAACATCTAGCCTAATATATACAAAAACCAAACCATGGTGATGACGATCATGGAACCTCTGCTAAGAAGGTAACCTCAGTGCCATCATTTTGAGTACCTTCCAAATAGTGTTTCAATCTTTGGCCTTTTACTTTGAAAATTCTTCCCAATTTCAAATCCTTGATATCTATTGCTCCATGAGCATATGTTTCACAACTTCAAAGGGACTTGACCATCTAGACTTGAGCTTTATTGAAAAACAACTTTAGCCTCAAGTTAAATTACAAGACATGTTGGCCTACCTCAAATTGCCTTGGCAATATCCTGTTGTCATGCAATCGTTTTGTTCTTTCTTTGTAGAGTCTGCCATTCTCATAAGCTTGCATTCTAAATTCCTCTAATTTGTTTATGTCCAATAAACGTTTTGCACCAGCAACTTTTCACTCCATTTTGAGCTTTTTGATTGCCCAATAAGCTCTATACTCTAATTCCACTAGCAAGTGGCATGCCTTCCCAAACACGAGCCTATAAGGAGAAGTCCCCAATAGAGTTTTAAAGGTTGTTCTGTAAGCCCACAAGGAATCATCTAGTCTCAAAGACCAGTCTTTCCTTGTTAGATTCATAGTTTTTTCCAGAATGATCTTGATTTCTTTGTTTGAAATCTCTGCTTGGCCATTTGTTTGGGGATGGTAAGTTGTGGTAATACGTTGCTGGATTTTGTACCTATACAGAGCTCTAGAGATTAAATTGCACTTAAAATGTGTACTATCATCATGAATGATGGCCTTGGGGGCACCAAATCTAGTAAAGATATGCTTATGAAGGAACTTGGCAACAACCTTGGCATTGTTTGTTGGCAAAGCCACCACTTCTACCCATTTTGAAATATAGTCAACAACCAACAGGATATATAGGTTCTTGAATGATGGGGAAAGGGACCCGTGAAGTCTATGCCCCATACGTCAAATAGCTCTACTGGCATAATATTCTAGAGCAACAATTGATGTCTTCTAGTGATGTTACCCGTCCGCTGGCATTGATCACGGGCCTTGGCAAAGTCATGAGCGTTTTTAAATAGCGTAGGCTAAAAGGATCTAGACTGCAACACCTTGGCAGCAGTCTTCATTCCAGCAAAGTGTCCTCCATAAGGTGCTGTTGGTATAACTGCAAAATGTTGTGCTGCTCCTCCTCTGGCACAGATCGGCGGATCACTTGGTCATCACATTGTTTGAACAAAATTGGCTTATTCCAATAATATTGGTGAACATCTCGCATAAAAGTTTCCAAGCATTTCTCGCCAGATCTGGTGGAAAAATATTGCTTACCAGGTAATTGACTATGTTAGCGTACCATGGCAAAGAATCGACTGCAAGTAAGTATTCATCGGGGAATTCATCTCTAATGGTGGTGCCTCTCCCTTCCTCAAGGTGATGCTCTAATCGTGATAAATGGTTAGCTACCAAGTTCTCACTCCCCTTCTTATCTCTAATCTCGAGATCAAATCCTTGTAGTAAAAGTGTCCATCGAATCAGTCTAGGCTTGGCATCCTTTTTTTTCCAAATGGTATTTTAATTCTGAGTGATATGTATACACCATAACTTTGTTACCTACTAAGTAAGATCTAAACTTATTAAATGCAAATACAACCGTGAGAAATTCCTTCTCAATAATGGTGTAATTGAGTTGGGCTTCATTCAATGTCCGGTTGGCATAGTAAATGGTATGAAAAATCTTACCATGCCTTTGTCCTAACCCAGCTCCAACGACATAATTGTTGGCATCACACATGAGCTCAAAAGGCTCATTCTAGTCTAGTGCCACCAGCTCTAGGGCATTAATCAATCTGTTCTTAAGTTCCTGAAACACTTTTAAACAAGAATCATGAAATGAAAAAGTGGCATTTTGTTCTAAAAAAAAGCATAACGGTTTTGAATTTTTTAAAAATCTTTAATGAATTGACGATAAAAATTGCATGTCCTAAAAAGCTTCTGATACCTTTTACACTTGTAGGAGGTGGCAACTGTTTGATTACCTCTACCTTCACCTTGTGTACTTCCAGGCCTCTATTGGTTATTCTGTGACCGAGAACTATGCCTTCCTTCACCACGAAATGGCATTTTTCCTAGTTCAAGACCATGTTAGTCTCAATACATCTCCTTAAAACAAGCTCTAGACTCTGAAGGCATTCCTCAAATGTTTTGTCAAACACTGAGAAATCATCCATGAAAACTTCTAGGTTGTTCTCAATCATGTCTGAGAAAATAGACATCATATATTGTTGGAGCATTACACAATCTAAAGGGCATTCTCCTAAACATGAATGTCCCATATGAACAAGTGAATATGGTTTTCTCCTGATCCTCTAGAGCAATGACAATCTGATTATAATCTGAATAGCCATCTAGGAAGCAATAGTACGCCTTACCTACAAGTCTATCCAACATTTGATCGATGAAGTGCTGGGGGAAGCAATCTTTCTTGGTGGCAATATTCAGCTTCCTATAGTCCATGCACACTTTCCACCCAGTAATAGTTCTAGAAGGAATCAACTTATCATTGCCGTTTTAAACTACGGTCATGCCATCTTTCTTTGGCATACATTGAACCGGACTAACCCACGAGCTGTAAAAAATGAGATATATTATCCTGGCATCTAGCTACTTGATAATATATTTCTTAACTACCTCTTTCATGCTCGAGTTTAGTCTTCTATGGCCCTCAATTATTTTTCCATGATATTCCTCTAAGATTATTTGTGCATGTAAATTGTGGGGCTTATTCCTCGGATATCGACCAAGGTCTATCCAGAGCTTGCTTATATTTGCTTAAGATTTCTAACAATCTTTCCTCGTGATCATTAGATAGACAACATCAATGATCACGGCAGAGTAGAGTGTTTACCTAAGTAGGCGTACCTAAGGTGGTCTGGCAACGATTTCAATTCCAATTATGGTGGCTCCTCGACGGATGGTTTATGTGCCTTGATTTCTCTAGCCACCAGCTCTAATGGCTCTAGCTGGACAAAGTAATTAGCAACTTCATTCTCCAATGTTGGTCATTTAGTGTCTTTATTCATCTTAATTTCATCATCCAGTTCTTTGGTGTCATCATCTGTGTCTTGGCATAGCTGTGCCACGTCTATAGTGAAAATGGACTCCATCATCTCATCAGATTGGCATTCCTCTAGTTTATCTTCATATTTAAGAGCTTGAAATACATTAAACATAACATGCTGGTCATTCATGCGCATAGTAAGTTCACCTTTATGAACATCAATTAAGGTTGTACCTATGGCAAGGAATGGCCTTCCCAATATGATTGGGATAAATTATGTGTACCTCATAATCTAAAATGATAAAATTGGTTGAAATATAAATTTATCTACCTTTACCAGCACATCCTCAATCTTACCCTTAGGACGTGCAAAAGATCGATCTGCCAACTGAAGTGTTACGATGGTAGGCCTTGCTTCGATGCTGAGCTTTTTGAAAACAGACATTGGCATCAAATTGATCCTGGCTCCCAGGTCACACAGTGCTTTACTCATGAATCTGTCGCTAATGGTACAAGTAATAGTAAAATTTCTCAGATCTTTCAACTTAGGTTGCAATCGATTGAGTATCATTGCACTGCATCCGTCAGTGAGAGCTACAGTTTTGAAATCACCCAATTTCCTCTCTTTGGAAAAAATGTCATTCATGAATTTAACATAATTCGACATTTGCTCAACAGCTTCTACTAACGATATATTAATCTACAACTGCTTAAGAACATCCAAGAAGCGCTTAAATTACTGATCCGCTTGTGCTTTTGTAGTTTTTGTGGAAATAGTAGAGGTGGGTAAGCAAATATCGACTCTGCCGGCCTTGCCAAAGGTTTGCTGGCATCCGACTGAGGTCTAGCATCAGATAGTGGTTTGGCATCGCTTATGTCAGCTTCTTTCTTCTTTGCTTCTTTTGGTTCATCTATTGGTCCTTTCTCTTGGTAATTAGATGATTGCTTTACATGTATCTTAGCCTTACATTTTTGCCACTCCAAAGAGTTAAAACATTGCACTGTTCATTGCCTCTCTATCGAGCATCTTCCATATCGCTTGGCAATGCTCCCTGGGGTCGATTGCTAAGTGCATTGGCAACTATCCAATCTAAATCTCCAAGTTCTGCATAGATTCTGCCAAACTCTGAACAATTGCTTCATTTCTCTTAATGTATTCTGTCAACGTCCCCTCGTTGTTTATTTATCCTGGATAAAAGTTGCTTTGCACCCTCTGTGGCATGGCATTCTGATGGAATCCTTGCTGGACATTGTTATTTTGATGTTGGGCATTGTTTTGATTACCCCATTGATTTCCCAAGCTAAATTTGGGTGTTTCCTCCATCCTACATTGTAGGTATTGGAATTTGCATTATAATTTCAATTAAAATTGCCAACAAAGTTTACCGACTGAGGGTTGGTAGGGCAATCTTCTATGTAATGGTCCTCCCCTCATATTCTGCAGAATGGGTCTAACGCCTTAATCTCTTGCGATTCTTTACTCTTTTGTAAAGTTCTCACCATGCTAGTAAGATTGGAAATCTCTGCGTAGATGGATGTTAATTCATCAAGTGCTAATTTTCCTCTAGTTTTAGTTCCGGTCTCTAGTCTGGCAGTAGGATACTATAAATTATTAGTTGAGATACTTTCAAGGATACCAACTGCCTTTGTATAGTTCTTGTCCAGCAGCGAACTATTTATCGAAGCATCAACAATAGTTCTAGCATGAGTATTGAGTCCATTATAAAAGGTCTCCATCTGGGTCCAATTCAGGAATCCATGCATGGGACACCATCTCAACAGGTCTTGAATCTCTCCAGGCATCATATAAGGTCTCAACATCAGCCTACCTAAACGTAATGATCTCGCTTCTCAGCTTGGCAGCGAGTTTAGGTGGCTGGAATCACAGTAGAAATTTTTGGCATAGATCTCCCTATGAGATAACAGAACAAGGTGGCAAGGAACTAAGCCATGTTTTTGCTCTATCTCTCAAGGAAAATGTGAATAATTTCAGCTTCACTATATCCTCTGACACTCCAGGCTGCTGAAATAGCTGGCAAACTTCCATGGATTGCTTTAAGTATTGCCTTCTGCTCCATCAAATTGTCCTACATTTAAAAGCGTTTGTATCATTACCAGTTTAAGTTCAAAATTGAGTGTGTTTACCTCTAGACCAATCACTCCTGGCATCAAATTGTCTATGTTCGGTGTCGAGTGTTCTAGGATAGGTCTCTCCTCCTCCTCCACATTAACGACTGGGGCAGCAGGTGCGGCCGATATCTCTTTGTGGTTTGGTGGATTTCTCTAATTATTTGAGTTACCATTAGCTCCTACATTGCCTCAATGTGCCTTCTCTCGAGCTTTTCTTTTTATCCTCCATAAGGTTCTTTCAATTTCTGGGTCGTATGCCCGATCTTCCACCAAAGGGTGGTTTCTGGTCATACACCAGTTAAAATAAGTAAATAAAATGAAATAATAAATGAAATGGAACAAGTAAAAATTAAAACAATAAATTTCGTCGCAATCCCCGACAACAACACCAAAAACTTGTTTACTTTTGCTAACACTTGGCAAATGATTGAATATTTAGTGTAAAAGTGCAAGAAAACAGTGCCAAGGTGAGTCTTATACGTGCAGGTATACACAATCAGCAAGTAATACATCAATAAGCTGAGTATCGAATCCATAGGGATTCACCAAGAACTTATTTGCTTAATGTTTACTTGTTTGCAAGGAAAATGAAAAGTGTTGGAATGATTTGGGTTTTGATCGAAAGATAGCAAAAACAAAGTAGTGAAAAATGAAAACAGTCTGGCAACAGAAGTGTTCAATTAAATGATGAGCGTTGGCAAGGGATGCCTGGATTTCACGCAACTTATGCCAGCCTCTAATAATATCCTGTCTTGGTTTTATTACTGAGCAAATTAAAAGTAGTATTGCCTATGTCGATGACAATACCCTAAGTTAACCATGAATAAACTCCTATATGTCTATAGTGAAGCTTTTCATTAATTAACTCGATTAAATGTCAACCTTTTCTCCTAAGGGGTAAACTCACCTCTGAAGTAAGTTCATGTACTTGAACAGCTTCTGTCGAAGCTTCTCGTCTTAGTATCTGGCAATTGATTGTTGCCCCTTAAGTATGTTAAGATATTTCGGTGCAATAAGCACGCTATGTCAACTGTCGTATGGCAAAGGATTTGAAAAAATTAAGTATTTGCAGATAGAAAATAATGCCAAGGCATTTTAAATTATTAAAAACAAAACATAAATTTAGCGTTCATCGCAAACATCCCCCACCAAACTGTAAAAGCTTAGTTCATGGTTGGGGGTCCATCCACAAAATATGATAGTATCTTAACTTCACCATTCAGATAAAATTAAAACTAAGAGAATGGGCAAGTAGGAAATCTTTCGATACAGCCCTTCGATTGCTCCAGAGCTCTCGGTCTTAGCTAGTTGGACCACGTCACCTCCCGGTTCACCACGGTACAGCCTCTATTCCGATTCGATTAAGTGGTGGTTTGAGCTCTTTTAAATAGGCTTGCATGGAAGCCCTGGGATAAGCTTTTGAGTTTAAAATTTGAATGCGCGCAGGGATAAGATGTGGTATCCTCTTATCCTAATTTGAATCCTAAGGCTGACGTGTACAGGGTCCAACGGCTACTTTGACCTGTCATCGAACATCAATCCTTTGCCAGCCAAGCTTGGCATTGCTTGGCCAACTATGCCAAGTGCTTCTCGACAATTCTCTTGCTTCCTTTCATGCGTTCTCTGCCATGCCTTCCTGCATGTGTCCGGCATCAAAACAACCCTTCACACTGGTAATAAAATAGCTCCCAACTCCTTATGCAAATGCATGAATTTTAACAACTAAATGCAAACATATCTACTTAAAGACAAACAAAAGCATTGTGAAATAATCATAAAAATCAGTACTTTTGAGGAGTCAACATGCACTTTAAACCCTATGGCTAGCCAACTATATCCGATAACTTTTAATCTCAGCCACTTGCCAATATACTCTATAAAACTACATTACTTTACTATTTTACATATGCATCAAATCAAACCAATTTCCAATACATTAAACCATGTATTCTAGCAATCTCAAAATTCATTCACAAAAAATTTTTATTCTCAATAATCAATATATATGATCATTTTCAACATCTTTTATTTCTAAAATATGCAAATAACAGTAATTAATCAAAACCATAAACATGTGCATGAGATTGTATTATGCAAAATCGAAAACGAGAGCGAGAACATTCAATGCTTACTTCTGAGCTTAGACTAGTGTTTCAAACTTAATCTAAACTCCAAACAACTTGAAACCTTTTAAAAGCAGTAAACCATGTTTCCACTCACTGACAATCAAACGCTCCACTTGCCGATGCACAATCAAGCTTTCAGAGCCTCTCAAACCACTCCAAAAGTTGTAGGATCACTCTCCCCTGCTTTTCCCACACAAAAGCAGAGGATTAACGCATTTCCATGCATCTCTAAACACATCAACACAACTTCTCAACTTCGCCTCACTAAAAACCATCAATCGCTTCCCTAAAACATCCAAAATCATCACCAAATCCAACCTAAACAAAGCCCAGCCAAAATCTAGCTAATCTAACATCTTAACAACATCAATTAACATCCAGAAACATCATTATATCAACCTTATATCTCTAGCAACCTTCTAACACCAAGATCACCTCAAAATCTAACTATTTACAACCTAGAAAATTAGCAATTCCTTAGTTTCATGATTCCTTTTATTAATCTCTTCTTACAACATTAAAACATATTCCATATGCGATCTAAATCAATTAGAATCAACACAAATCAGATCCATACCAATATTCTTCCAATTTCTCATCAAAACTCAATTTAAACCATAAAATCTTGATTAAATCATAAACACATAACAAAAAATCAATTATAAAGGATCAAGAACTTGAGAATTTCAGTGAAGAACCTCTAATTAGAGGAGAGAAACAAAAATCACCTCTAATTGCTGATTTCTCCCTTAATTGGCAAGATTTGAGTGAATCTCCAAGAAAGCAATTAGGATTTTGTGTAGAAATCAAAGGAATCAATTATGAAATCAAAAGGAAATCTAAAAGGAATGTTTTTTGAGAATTTTAGAGTGAAATTGATAGTTTGGTTGTTGAGAAAGTTGAGAGAAAAGTTGAGAGCAAAAGTAGTTATGTAAGAAAATGAAATTGATTATTAAAATCCTTTTAATAAAATCTCATTTGTTTTTATTTTTTAAACCCTTTTAAAAACCATTTAAAAATAGCCTAAATAAAGAGAAAAATATAATTAATAACTTTGATAAATTAGCTCCTTAAAGGTTCTAAGTTTTGACCATTTTACAATTTACTCACTAAAACAAAATGTCCCAAATTCTAATTTTATTTATTCAAATTGAGCTTTCCAAAACCTTTAGGATATTATTAAACATTTTGTAATATTTTTTCCATATTTTATTTTAACCGAAAACCATTTATTAAGAATTAATTCCTGAAACTAACTTGAATCGCCTAATCTGGTTCCCTCTGAACCGACTAATCGCTATAGCTAACATCTAGGCCCAAATTCGAGGTGTTACACGGGTGATACAAAATCGTCAAATCATAATTCTTGAGCAACTCCAACCATCTACGGTGCCTAAGATTCAACTCCTTTGGCGACATCAAATACTTCAAACACTTATGATATGTATACACGGTACACTTCTCACCATACAAGTAGTGCCTCCAAATTTTCAACGCAAACACCACTTCGCCAAGCTCTATATCATGCGTAGGATAATTGCGCTCGTGCACCTTCAACTACCTTGATGCATAAGCCGCAACATTTCCCCTTGCATCAACACACACCCCAAACCAACGTAGGATGCATCACTATAAACTACAAACTCTTTCCCCGACTCAAGTTGATTCAAGATTGGAGCTTGTGTCAAAGCTTCCTTCAACTTCTCAAAAGCTTGTTGTCTACCCTCTGTCCGCTAAAAATGTACATCCTTTTGTAATAGATTAGTAAAAGGAGCAGCAACCTTCGAGAAACCATCTAAAAACGATTATAATACCCTGCTAACCCCAAGAAACTACGAACCTCCATCACCGACATAGGTTTCTTCCAATTCACAACCGCCTCAATCTTCTACGGATCCACACGGGTACTTTATGCTAAAACAACATGACAAAGAAATACCACATCTTTAATCCAAAACTCGACACTTGCTCAACTTAGCATATAGCTTATTATTCAACAAGGCTTGCAGCACAATCCGCAAGTGTCGATCATGATCCTCCTGATACGAGAGTACGCGAGAATGTCATCAATGAAAACTACCACAAATTGATCCAAAATTTCATAGAATATTCGATTCCTCATGTGTATGAAAGTTGCGGGTGCATTAGTCAACCCAAACAGCATCACCAATAACCCATTATGCCCATAACATGTGCGGAAAGCTATTTTCGGCACGTCTTTATCCTTTACCTTCAATTGATAATACCTAGATCTTAGATCAATCTTGAAAAACATTGTAGCACCCCGAAATTAATCGAACAAATCATCAATTCGTGGCAAGGGATACTTTTGGGCATCCCTACTCGACACCTAAATCCTAAACTCTAAACACTAAATTCTAACCATGCCCCCAAAATTCTAAACCCATAAACCCTAAAACTAAGTCATTTGTGAAAACTTTTTTTCAACCGCCTGCGTATTGAATAAGAATCCTTTTTGAGTAATTATTTTATTCACTGGCAGTGGCAAAAAAATCCACAAGCTTTCATGTTCATGGGGTTTAGGTTTGTGTGTTTAGAATTTAGGGTTTATTATTAGAATTTAGGGTTAGAAATTATGGTTTATAAGTTAAAATCTAAATCCCTAAACCATAACCTCTAAACATTAGATTTTATAACCCCTAAACACAAAACCCTAAATTAAATCTATAAACTCTAAAACTAATGAACTTGTGGAAACTTTTTTTCACCGCCAGTGTATTGAATATAAATCCTTTTTTGGTAATTATTCTATACACCAAGATGGAAATTTTTCTACAAGTGCTTTAGCTTTAGGGTTTAAAGATTTATTTTTGGGTTTTGTGTTTAGGGATTGTGATTAGAATTAAGGTTTTATGGTTAGAGTTTAGAGTCTATAGGTTAAAATCTAATCCCTAAACATTTTAGCATAAATCTAAACCATAACCTTTAAACTCTAAATTCTAATCCTGACCCTTAAACTCTAAACACTAAATTGAATCCTTTAACACTAGAACTAAGGCACTTGTAGATTTTTCTCTTTTTTTATAGAATAATGGCAACTAGATTTTATTAAAAACAATGGAAGATATCACAAATGCAACACACCCAAAGAGAAAAATGAAGACTAAGTCAACCAAAAAATCATACAAAAATAAAATATGAAGCCCAAAAGTGTAAAGAAAAGTAACTATTCCCTTGAGATCAACATACGTCATCAAGAATCCAGAAACCTTCATGAACCTCCTTGTCTCTATCTAAATGAGATGCTTTATGAAGTGAAAAAGGAGTGGTGTATGAACCAAATGATCAAGCAGATGTTTTGCTACACAATTTTGATTATACCGGCAAACAACCATCAAAGGGAATCAAACTTTCTACGACCACCAACAAAATATCATGATTGTAGTTATTAATTCAACGATGAGTGACGAAAATGATAAATTTTATAATGTTAGTGACTAAATATGAACAATTTTTAGTTTAATAGCCAAAATTGAAACGAGAGACTTACTGTGGGCATTTTGCTCGAAGTTTTATGTTTTATGCTTCTAACATAAATTCATGCGTTACAAATTTAAAAAAAAACTAAAATTATATTCTTTATTTAAAATTTTTTTGTAAACGAGTTATTGTATCAATTACAAGGAAACATAAGACTTTTTTGACACATCAAACAGCCAGCTTTATTGATAAACAAAAATAGAACAAGAACATAACCTAAACGAGGTTTTAAAACCTCCAAAAAAAGCAACAACAAAAAAAATGATAAATCTAAAAAGAAAAGACAAGTGTTGCACCGGTTAAGTCAGACACTTCATCTTTGCACCAAAGAAAATATCTACGGTCCATTGTAGGAAGGGTCCTTGGGGAGCATGGGCGGTTTAAAGATTTAAGAGGCCCTTTGCAATTTATTAAAATGGGGCCCTTAGTTTATAATAATATTTTTTCAAATAAAGTTTCTTTAATAAAGAAAATGTTGGATTACTCTCTTAAGCAACATAAAATGACTTAAAAACATCTAAAAGTCTAACATTTTCACTTAAAAATTGCTGTTATTCTTGCATATTTTGAAGCAAAATCATCTACAATGCTTTCGATATCAACATCTTCCAAAAGACCAGTCTCGATTACCATCAAAACAGGTCTATTTAGTCTTTCTTGTAACATGGTTGTCTGTAAGTATGAGTTCACAAACTTCAGTTTTGAAAAGTTTCGTTCTACAGAAGCAACAATTATAGGATTAGTCAATAAAACTCTATATGCAGTTGTCACATTTGGGAAGCAATTAAAATGTTTTAAAAAACAATAATAAATTCACTACTCCTAATTTTTCCTTGGATAATAGCTCTCTATGTAATTTCATCTCAACAAATAACTCATTTCCATCAACATCAGATAACACATTTTTCCTGAGAGCATTTTCAAAATTATTGCAATAAGATTTGAGATTAACGTCGTTCTATTTGAAAAAATTTTGCTACTAGTCGAAAAAAATAAAATTGCAAGCCAAAAATTGAAAGTGTATTTTTAAGCAAAATTGCACGCACACACATGCAGACACACAAGTCATTAGAAATTGGGAAATTAAGGAAACTGTCTTATTAATCTTCCAATTGCCACCATATATACTGACACACATCTTACCCATCTTATTAATTTTCCAAAATATCTATTTTTTAAATCAAGATTTACTGTAATTTTCTTTTAGAAAATAATTATATATAATAATTTATTCAGGGACTCTCTTTTTTTGACGGCCCTGTGCGGCCGCACATGCCTTAAACCACCCCTACTGGGAGTTGTCAAAATACGAACTAGATGAAATTCCCAAAATCGACAACCATCTTTCACGCTTATTCTCAAAATCAACGATCCACTATAGATTACATCAGAAAATAACCCAAAAGGGGATCAAAGTCTACGTGACCACCGAAAAACACGAATTAGAAACAAACGTCGTGAGGTTCACCGTAAGAAAACTAAAAACCCACAAAAGTAACCATAGAAACATGCCACACACTTCTTCTCAAATTACCACCATACAAAAGTATCTTCGTATACTTCTTCTTCAAATCCAAAAATGACCTTCATACAAAAGTATCTCTACGTACTTCTTCATTAAAGAAACCCGGTATAAAATCATCTACGCATACTTCTTCAAATCCGCAAAAGTAACCCTAGATAAATTTACATTTATACAACATATGTCGAGTTTCGAACTTGTTATACCAAGTATCTCTGCATCCTACAACGGCCCCCATCCCCTCTACACTTAATAACTCTAGAGGTGGCCCCAATGAAAGCGAATGTCTACACAGTCTTGGGAATAGGCACTGTTTGCACTACAACACTCCACCCACATGACCAGACTACAGGGTCAGGTGCTTGGAAATTGGGTCTACCTCTACCAACCCATCCATAAGCTTTTACTAGGCTGACACCATCCAATCACCAACAACCCCAAGGGCTATAAATACCCATACAACCAAAGAAGTAAGGCAAGCTGAAACCACCTAGGAAATGACTTCCATCTTGATGCGTGCACGCTTTTAAAGGATAAATTTGAGACACTTGTGTTTCTCGATCGAATTAAGGTGGCCTGAGTAAATGAGATGTCAACTTGGATCTTTGATTGAAATGGTGCGAAAGTAGTGATTAAAGGATACTATGAGAATATAATGAATGGATGGATAAATTGAGTTTGTATAACTGGTGGAAATAAGGACTTTAATCAGCTAAGGACCAAGAGGAACCAATAAGGAAATAGTTAATCTAAATACATGGATAAATTAGATTCATTTGGTTGCATTCTTCAAGGGTTGGCCGGCCATATATTTGCAAGGGAGAAGAATGATTCTTGCTAGGTTCATGACTCCAACACATAAATTTGTTTGATGAATGAATTCTTCATGTCTTCATGTTCTTCCATGATGCTTCCTTACCTCCCAATGCATGAATTAGATGAATGATTAACTAATAAAATGAATGGTCTCTTGAATCTCTTCATTGTTGCCCATACAATAACTTGATTATGAATGATTGTTGTCAACTTTACTAACGCTTGACAAAAGGTTGAGGATTCAGTGTAAATATGCAAGAAAATAATGCCAAGGGTGAGTCTATTGCGTGCAAGTATACACGATCAGCAAGTAGTACATTAGTAAGGTGAGTACCGTATCCATAATGATTGACCAAGAATTTAATTGCTCAATATTTTACTTGTTGAAGGGAACAAGAGTGTTGAATTTGATTTGGGTTTTTTTATTTAGAAAATAGCTAAGACAATGTAGTAAAAGTGAAAATAGTTTAGCAAATAAAAGTATTCAAATGATGATGAGCTTTGCAAGGGATGCCTGGATGTCATGCCAGTAAGGCTAGTTATTAATAACGTCATTCCTTGGATTTATTGCTAAGCAAATTTCAAGAATAGTATTATCGCTATCGATGGCAACAACCAAAGTTAACCATGATTAACCCTTATATGTTTATAGTGAATTTTTTCATTAATTGACTTGATAAGTTTCAATCTATACTCCTAAGGGGTAGATTCACTTCCAAAGTAAGCTCATCTACTTGAACATCTCCTGGCGAAGTTTCTCTCCTTAGTACCTGGCAACTGATCATTACCCTTTAAGTTTGTTAAGATATTAAGGCATAATAGGCATAGAATGCCAACTGTCGTATGACAAAGTATTTAAGGAAATAAAGTGCTAGCAAAATAGATAAGTATGCCAAGTCATTCAATTATTAAAAACTAACTGACCGTTCATCACAAAAACATCCCCAGCCAACTTAAAAGAATTAGTTCATAGCTAAGGGTCCATCCACAAATCGTCGTACTTAACATCACCATTTTAATAAAAATTAAACTAAGAGAAATGGACAAAGGAGATCCATAGTTGTATCCCTTCAATGTAACACCCATTTACCCGAGTGCCACAATTGGGCCTTAAGCCCAAACCCGTATTGTAAAATTTTTGGCCTAGTTTAGCCCATACCACAATAATATTACGAAGTGTCATTAAGTTTAAAATTTAAACATCATAATAAACCGTTCTAAACCATTTTATGGAGCTCCATTTAAAATACATAATAAAAGCATTCGACCCAAAATACTGAAATACAAAATAAAGTTACAATACATCATAGGTTCCTATGAATACATAGCCCAACTAGTCTAAGTATTATACTCCATCAGTCGACGCGGAAGCCTTACTTTGAGGGTGCTCCACCTAAACCCGCTAATCCTGCTGACCTGCAAACGGAAACAATAATTTCTAACGTTGAGCTAACGAAAGCTCAGTGGATACACTTCCACTCGATTATGCTTCATGCAAATCATAAAATATGTGTATGTAGTTGAATGATATCATGGGAATTAACGATACATGACGCTACCTCTGATCGCCTAAACACGTGGTTGAAATCATACAAGCTAACATGGCACACTAGGCCCAACCATGCCCAGGATCTACCACTCCACCGGACAAAACAAACAAGGGTTACCTGGGTTTGGCCATTGGGTACCTTCAAAGAAGAGCTTATAATGCCCATCGAGATTCATCGAAGAGTTCGGTATCTCTCATCGAGCAGCCTGGAGTGCCCATTATGCCAATTCTTCTAATAAGCTGAAAATGCCCATCGAGCAAAATTTGTTGCAACACTAACCTGGGTATCAGAATCCCACCAAACAAGACTGACTCAACCATTCAAGTGCCCTGCTCGGCATGTAACCATACATGACCTGCCAAAGATCCCCACTAGTGTCCATACCTGACACACGACCATACACGATCCCTATGGTTGCTATTTAAACAAGGCATACAAGCATTTCCAAGTTAATATTCATTTTGGTCATTCTTAAGGTTAATTTCTTCATTTTTAGTTTTATAGTAAGTTTTACCTTCAGTGGGGCCTATTTGGCCCAAACATTCGAACTACTAGACTCCTAAACTAAATACATAATTTTTGGACTGATTCAACAAGGCGTACATATACCCGTCTTGCTGTACCTGTACAGACCCTATCGTACCGATCCTTATGCTGCCTGTACTGATCCTCGTTCCTCAAAACGAGGTTATCCCAAAGCTATAACAGGGTATAGGTATGAGACCGACCCGTACCGATATGCTTCTTGTACCGATGTGCACCATTTGTGTACCGACACCCCACCTAAAGGGTGGGTATCAGTCCGAAACCTATCCATTTCAGTACGTACCCTCGTACCGATCCTCACTAGGCATATCAATACGCGATATCACCACTAGAATTTGCAAGAAACAGGGGTATCGATATGGTCTGACTCGGACTAATATGCCCTTCTAAACTTACAATGTTTCTATCATTTGTAAAGAGGACCATCGATACGAGTTCATCTTGTACCGGTACTAATGCTTAGAATTTAGTTTTCTAGAGTTTGAAACTCCATCCTAAAGCCCTTAAAACCCAACTCCAAACCCCCAAATAGATCCTACATGTTATGGAGGTAGTTTAGGTTGGTTTCTACCAAAATTTTACACCATTTTAACATAAATTAAACAACTTTCCATTAAAGGGGTTTATGCACTCAAACAACCACAGTGGCATGCAACTACAAAGCTAACATGATTTTATGATTCCCATGAAGGCATAAGAGTTAGTAGTGCACTAACCTTGCTCCAAAAACCAAACTTGGTGCTTCAAGCTAATCTTATCCCATCTTTCTCTTACCCTTGCTCTTGGAAGACTCTTCAAGCCCTTTCACTACAAAAAATGGTTGTAAATCATGTTACAACATTGTTGGAAGGTTGAGACACAAAAGAAGAAGATTTCATTTCAAGAAATGGGTCAAAATCACCATTCACGTTCATCATCCACAACCCCTACCAAAACCCTTCATACCACTATTTTACTTGATCCTTACCTCAAAATATAGATCCTTTAATGCTAACCACACTTCCCTCAACTCAAAATCAGAGTTTTACGCTCAAAAGACCAAGATTTGCTCCCCAAAAAGTTGAGCCTTTAGAGAGAAAAAGAAGATGAAGTAAATGGTGGAAGAAGAAGAAGAATGAGATCATCCCTCTGCACCAAATAAACACCACCATTCTTTATTATTTGTGGGTAAATTTACCCTTTTACCCTTCTTTTCATTCCTAATTACATGACCACCCAAAGCTCAAGCCTAATATTCCATGGAAAAGCCCGCTAAGGTTTCTAAGGCCCAGCTCAAGGCCCGAACATGCAACCCCCGACTACGGGTTTTAAACCAACCCTCAAATCCTGAAACCTGGATCATTACAACTCCCCCTCCTTAAAGAAAATTTCATCCTCAAAATTTATATTATGTAAAGAAATGCTGGTAGAGCAAATTCATCTCTTTCTCAGTCTCCCATGTCGCCTCTTTGACTCTGTGGTTTCTCCACAACATCTTTACCAAAGGTATGGTCTTGCTACAAAGCTCTTTGTCTCTCTTGGCCAACACTCTTATCGGTTCCTCTTCATATGTTAGATTGGTATTGATCTCGAACTTTTCAAACGAAATAACATGCGAAGGGTCTGAACGATAGCTTCTCAACATTAACACATAGAACACATTATAAATATGTGCCATTTCTAGAGGTAAAGCTAAATTATAAGCCACGGGCCTAATCTTTTCCAGAATCTCATAAGGTCTGATAAACCTATGGCTCAACTTGCCATTTCGCCCAAAGCGCATTATCCTTTTCCAAGGTGACACGTTGAGAAACACCTTGTCGCCTATATCATACTCTATGTGCTTGCACTTTTGGTCCGCATAAGCCTTTTGTTGATCAAAAGTTGCTTGTAACATCTCCTTAATGATCAAATTCTTTTCCTTGATTTGCTTAACCAACTCAAACCCCACAATCCTTCTCTCATTGAGCTGGGTCTAACATGACGGGGTCTTACACTTACGCCTTTGCAAAGCCTCGAAAAGAGCCATTTGCAGATTGATAACTGTTGTTATAAGAGAACTCCACCAATGGCAACTTTTCTTTCCAACTTCATTCAAAATCAATAACACAACACTGAAGCTTGTCTTTCAGAATCTAAATAACTTGCTCTAAGTTTGAGGATGGAAAGTGGTACTGAAGTGAAACCCAGTGCCCAAAGCTTCATGAATCTTTCTCTACTGTCTAGAGGTGAACCGGGGATCCCTATCTAAAATGATGGATGATGGCACTTCGTGCAACCGCACTGTCTCTTGATGTACAAACTAGCCAACCTCTCAAGAAAGAAATTGATACGCACTAGTAAGAAATGAGCGGACTTGGTCAATCGGTCCACAATCACGAAATCACATCATGCTTCCGCTGTGTTAGAGGTAAACTCGTTACAAAATCCATGGTTCTCCTATCCCACTTTCATTGTGGAATCTGAATGGGTTGAAGCAACCCCGATGGAACTTGATGTTCGGCCTTAACTTGCTGACAAGCCAAACACCTAGACACAAACTCAGATATATCACTCTTCATACTTGGCCACCAATAATACGGTCGGAGGTCTTGGTACATCTTATTGCTTCCCGGGTGTACCGCATACTGATTACTATGTGCCTCTCGAAGAATGCGATCCCTCAAGTCCTCTAATGTTGGAACACATATCTGACCTTTAAAGTACAAAACTCTACCATCACGCACCTCAAAGTCTGATACTTCTCCCTTCTGAACCATCTCTATCCTTGCAGTTAAATCCTCATCTAGAGCTTGTGTTCTCTTGATCTCTTGTACTAGGGTAGGCTCTATACGATGTTTGGCTAGCAACCCTCTATCCTCAGTCATTCTCAATCGAGCAAACATCGCTCTCAAATCTAACATGGACTTTTTACTCGAAGCGCTAGATACCATATTAGCATTACCGGGATAATACTCAATGACACAATCATCGCCTTTCAACAGCTCGATCCAACGTCTTTGCCTCAGATTCAACTCCTTCTAGGTGAGCAAGTACTTCAAACTCTTATGATCTGTATAGATATAGCACTTTTATCTGTACAAATAGTGCTTCCAAATCTTCAACACGAAGATTGCTACTGCAAGCTCCAAGTCATACGTGGGGTAGTTTCGCTCATGAGGTTTAAGCTACCTTGAGGCATAAGCAACTACCTTACCTTCTTGCATAAGAACGCAACCAAGTCCATTCAACGATTCCTTTCCCGATTCAGGTTGCATCAAGGTTGGGGCTTCCGTTAGATACCCTTTCAACTGTTCAAAGCTTTGTTGTCTCTTCTCGTTCCAATCAAACAAAACTCCCTTCTACAACAACTTCGTCAAGGGTACCTCTATGATGGAAAAACCCTTAACAAAATGATGATAATACCATACAAGTCTAAGAAAACTACGGACTTCCGTGATATTCCTTGGGGGTTTCCACTCCACTGCTGCTTGAACCTTTTGTGAATCCACACGGATTCCATCCGCTGCTACCATGTGGCCCAAAAATGCTACTTCAGAAAGCCAAAATTAACACTTACTGAATTTGGCATAGGGCTGCCTATTGCTCAAGGTTTGAAGAATGACACGAAGGTGATAATCGTGCTCTTCCTCCGAGCCTGAGTAAACCAAAATATCATCTATGAAGACCATGATGAACTGATCCAGATAAGTCTAAAAAATTCAATTCATCAAATCTATAAAAGTTGTTGGTGTATTAGTAAGTCCAAAAGGCATTACTAGGAACTCATAATGCTCGTACCGTATTCTAAAAGCAGTCTTATGCACATCTTCCTCTGCTACCCTAAGCTAATAGTACCCCGACCTCAAGTCAATCTTAGAGAAAACTCAGGCACCTCTCAGTTGATCAAATAAATCATCTATCCTTGGTAGAGGGTAGCAATTTTTCACTGATACCTTGTTGAGTTGATGATAATCAATGCGCATCCACATTGATCGATCTTTCTTTTTAACGAACAAAACTAGTGTGCCCCAAGTGAAACACTCGGTCGAATAAACCCTCTCTCTAGTAATTCTTGGATCAAACTCTTTAACTCTATCAAATCTGTTGGTTCCATACGATACAGTGCAATAGACACTGGTGATGTACTTTACATTACTTCAATTTGAAATTCTAACTCACAATCCAGGGGTAGACCAGGTAACTCCTCCAAAAACACATCAACGAATTCCCTAACTATTTGGAGGTTCTCTGGCATCGGGCTTCTAATCCTTGTATCAACCACTTGAGCCAAAAATGCTTCGCAACCCTGTTGAATCATCCTTTATGCCGACATGGTTGACACAACATTGGGAAGGCAAAAAAATTTCTCACTCCTTACAACAAACTCAATTTCATCCGAAACTCAAAGCTTAAGACTCTTCGCTCTACACCCTAGACCTGCATCATGCTTGAACAACCAATCCATCCCTAAGATGGCATCAAACTCTTGGAATGGAAGTACATTAGATTGTCTATGTTTGGATGATCAATCAATTGAGATGGTGGCCAAGAGGGGGTGAATTGGCAATTTAAATTTTTTGGAAGTAAATGGAAAGAGATAGACAATGGGACACAAGGATTTATAGTGGTTCAACCTTCTAACAAGGTCTACGTCCACTACCTTAGCTTCCTACTAAAGATTTCAACCAATTCACTATATGATTCTTCCCCTTTTCTATGGAAAGGAGGCAACCATTACAGCCGATCAAAGCTTTCTACCCAAAGCTTGATCAAGGATCACTCATTTACAAGAAAGAAAAATCGCAAATGGAAAATGTCCTCACAAGGTAAATATTTGCCTAAATTACAAGAACACTCAACCCCAAACTTGAAATAAAAGATTACAATGATATACATAAGTTGGGTACAAGGGTTTGACTCTAAAAGCTTAACGGGTTGGATTTTGCTTGATTGCTTGAATGTTGTTCAATGAATGTTCAATAATTGTTGCAACAGCTTTGGAGTCTTGTATTCATACCATCTCATTGATTTCTAGCCGTTTGGGTGGTTGGAGTATTGAATATAGCCATTGAAGGGCTTTTTCCCACAATAAATGTTGTCTGCCAACCAACCGTATCGGTACACGAAGCGCCGTATCGATACCTATTATAAGAAAAATATAGACGTTGTGTATAGGCGTATCGATACGCGGGAGGCCGTATCAAAATGGTCATAGTGTAAAACAAGGGGCGTTTCAAAACAACAAGACCGTATCAGCATAGTTTTTACTCACTAGAATCTGAGATGAAATATTGCATCGGTATGCCTAGGGGCGTATCGATATGGGTAACTAAAAAATTAAAAGTTCGTTGATTCCAATAACCGACAAGGAAATGGTCGAAAAAATTAAATGCAAACCATATCGAAACGGATGGGACCGTATCGGTATGAATAAAAATGTCTTAAACCCATATTTCAAATTGTATTGAAACGGACAAGGCCGTATCGAAGCGCTAAGCTTAAAATGTTTGCCCAGATAAAAGCTATATCAAAACGGTCTAGACCGTATCGAAATGCAAGGCCTAATTTCTCAAAGTTATATGAATGTCGTATCAAAACGGACTAAGCTGTATCGATACGCTTTGCAAAACCAAATTCCAGTAACCAATTTCTGTATCAAAACACCAAAGGTGTATCAATACGCCTCGGCAAAAATGCAATGTTTGGCTTGAAAACACTTCGAAAATTTTGGGTTTAAGTTTTTGACTTGAAGAAACTTTTCCTTGTCAATTTGTTAGATTTTAGAATACTTAAAAATTTATTTTTCTTTTACAATTTAGTCCTTAAACAAATTTTTATGTCAAAATCAAATATAGGTTTTACAATCTCCCCCTTTTTGATATAACAAAACTAAAGTGAAAAATTTTAAGTATCTTTATAGAACTTTGAAAATTACCCCCCTTAATTTAAGACTGAAAAAGTTTGAAAAAAATTGACAATGTTGGCTAAACTTCTCCCCCGTTTTGTTAGATCAAAATCAATGGGATATAAACTAAAGATAATCAAATTACTCCAAGCAATTAAATAAGCAACATAATCATTTAAATATAAAGCATAAGTTCAAGCATAATCAAATCCAATCCAACATAAAACCTAAAAACATAATCCAAATAACAAAGCAATGATAAAGCATAAGAGTTCATAAAAACATAGGTGCAAAAACTAGTCCTAATATGATATGATATGCAATATGCCTAAGGATTCGTCCCATCGTCTCCATCATCTTCATCCTCATCATCATTGTTGGCTTGAGTCCCAAAGGAGTGACGCCATTCGCTATGAAACGCAGTAAGAGATAAATCCATGGAGTTTTGGCGATTTTCAGAAGCCATCACTCTTTCCTCCAAGGATACAAAACGTTTGTCTATCGTGGCAAACCCGAAATCCATGGTTGTTGCAAAGAAGAAATGTTGGTGCTCAAGTTGGTGAATTTCCCATTGAGATAAGCCATAAGAGAATCAAGATTTGGTTGAGCCACCGGAGCCTGTGGAAGGGGAGCTTCTTGAGGAGCTGTCATCGGTTTGGGTTGAAAACCTCCCAGAAGATCGGTGTTCTGAACCCATTCTCCATTGTAGTATGTGAACTTTGCGCGACAGAGAGAACGCTCGTCAATAGGATCGATAAGAGGTTTTGCAAAGTTATAGGAGCAATCAATACCCATCTTGTGAAAGATGTAGCTCAACGCGGTGCAGTATGTGAAGGATGTAACCATAGAGGTATGACGTGTTGACAAGGAAGACGATCTCTGCGAACATAATTTGAGCAAGGTTAGGGCGCTTACCCTTATGGAAGCAACGGATCCAAAAGTCGTCGACATGTCGGATCGTAGAGAACTTCCCACCGAATGGACAAAACCACCAAGTGATCATGAGGTGTAGAATATGGTCATAGGCATCTAGTACGGTCACGGAGCCTCCAAGAGTATGTCCCAAAGAATCCTCATCGTCAATTCCCGTATTCTCAAGACCCAAATAATTTGCTAAAACGGTTGGATCAATGCGAAATTTCTTACCCATTAAATAAGATTCAATTGCAATAACCAAGGATCAGTTTTCATAGAAAATACACTGGCATTGGAATAAAAAGTCAAAACAAGGTTGGGGCATAAAATCCCGGGTATACTCAAAAAAGGCATAAATTTCCAGTCTTCCATCAAATTAGGACATTTAAATTGAAATCGTTCGAATGATAGAAAAGGGATGGAAGTAACACGCTCTTGGCAAATTTTATAACATTGATACTTTTTAAAACGATCCATGGCATGTGGAAATTGTGGTTCATTTAAACAATTTTGATAAATATAGGTAAGATTGGGTCGATTACCATTATGATCGAGATTTTGACTAGGAGGGTTGGAACTTGAGGCAATTTCTTTTCTTGCACGTTTCTTTGGAGCCATAATCTGAAAACAAAATCAAACGAAAAACGATGTATGCATAAATTAACCCATTCGATCCAAAAACTAATCCAATGTTCAAGGTATGATTTAAAATCTATACAATATAGTTTTAAAAACATTTACAAGTATAAAAATAATTTTTGGTAAAAGAAAACTTCAAAATAGAGTTAAAAATTATACGGTATAATTTTATATTCGAATAAAAAAATAGATTTTAAAATGTTTTTACAAAAAAAATGAAAGTTGTACTATATATGTTCTAAGTCTATGATTATAATGTAAAATCAATGTATAAATATGTACGAAAGTCAAAAACAAAAAGGTTAGGGCTTATACCTTGAAGTTGAGATTAAGCATGAATGAAGAGATTTGGATGCACAAACTTGATGATTTTTGCTTGAGTTTGATGTAAAAACTAAAAGCCCTCAAAGAATTTGAAGAGTTGTGTGAAAAATTGTGAGGGATTTGAAGGATTTTATAGAGAATTTCAGATCTAGGGTTTTTGGAAAAAGAGGATGTGTTTGAATTAAAGTTGGAAACCTCTTTAATGCTCGAATAACTGCCCAACTACTGCGTGTACCGATACGCCACATGGCATACTGAAACCCATATACTGAAACATTTTTAAGTCGTTTCGATACGTGATCTATACCGGTACATGTAAAACCATACCGAACACATATCAACAACCCGTATCGATATGAGGAACACCGCATTGATACGTATGTGCCAGAAATGACAATTTTGGCAACATGTTGCTCAAAAATTTTATTTGCATCGAATTGTATGAAAATGATATGAGATCATCATCTATGAGCATAAATAGATGCATACTCCCCCTAGTAACAAGCATAGATGCATATAGGAGAAAAATCACAAAAGCAGTGTAATCAAATAAATTCAAGCATGTTTTTAAGACCAAAATAAACCCTAAGGGTCAAGGAAGGCTGGTTAAAACTAACTTTGTCCTAAGTGAAAAAAAACGCTCTTTGTCTAGTCGTTTGGTGAAGATATCTGCTAATTAATTTGAGGTGTCTACATATTCTAGAACTACATTTTTAAAGACATGATCCCTAACGAAATGATGTATTACTTTTATGTGTTTGGTTCTAGAGTGTTGGATGGGATTCTTAGTGAGGCAAATGGCACTAGTATTGTCACACCTAATAGGGATGGTACCTACATCAATTCCATAATCTATGAGTTCTTGCTTCATCCAAAGAACTTGAGCACAACAACTTCCTAAGGATATATATTCAGCTCGGTGGTAGATAATGCTACACTGTTTTATTTCTTAGAAAACCAATATATGAGCATACTACCTAAGAATTGACATGTGCGGCGGTACTCTTTCTATCTATCTTACAACCCACATAATCTGCATCCAAGAAGGTATGTAAACTAAAGGAAGAGTCTATAGGATACCAAAGACCTAAACAAGGTGTATCTCTAAGGTATCTAAAGATCATCTTAACGGCTATAAGGTGGGATTCTCTAGGACTAGCTTGAAATCTAGCACACAAGAAAACACTAAAAAAGATATTCGATCTATTTGCAGTAAGATAAAGCAAAGATCATATCATTGACCTATAAAGCTTTATATCCACACACTTTACCTCCTTCATCCTTATCAAGCCTTGTAGAAGAACTCATTGGTGTGGCTTGAGGAATTGTGTTCTCCAAGCCAAACTTCTTGAGCGTGTCCTTGATGTACTTAGCTTGATTGATGAAGATTCCATCCTTCCTTTGTTTAATTTAGTGCCCCAAAAAGAAAGATAGCTCCCCCATCACGGACATCTCAAACTCACCTTGCATCAACTTAGCAAACTCTTGACAAAGAAATTCATTAGTAGAACCGAATATAATATCATCAACATAATTTTAATTACTAATATTTCTTAGTAATTTATTTTTATGAAGAGTGTAGTATCCACCTTCCCTTTTTCAAAACCTTTTTCAACTAAAAAACTTGATAACCTTTCATACCAAGCTCTAGGAGCTTGTTTCAAACCATATAAAGCTTTTGAAAGTTTTAAAACATGGTTTGGGTATTTTGGATCTTCAAAACTGGGTGGTTGTTCTACTTGCACTTCTTCATTTATAAAACCATTTAAAAATGCACTTTTAACATCCATTTGAAAAAGCTTGAATTCATTATAACATGCAAATGCAAGAAGCATCCTAATAGCTTCCATTCTAGCTACGAGTGCATAGGTTTCATCAAAATCGATTCCCTCTTCTTGAGTGTAAACTTGAGCAACAAGTCTAGCCTTGTTTCTCACTATGTTACCACTCTTATCTTGTTTGTTTCTATAAACCCATTTAGTTCCTATAGTAGATTTATTATTAGGCCTATCAACTAATGTCCAAACTTAACTTCTGTCATATTGGTTTAATTCCTCTTGCATAGCCATTATCCAATAATCATCGTTTAATGCTTCTTTGATATTCTTAGGCTCTATGCTTGAGATAAATGCTACTTACATGCATTCTTAAGAGAAAAGTCTAGTGGTTACCCCTTTGGATGGATCACCAAAGTCTCACCACCTTTGACATAGTTGAACTCTCTTGGGTAGCTCACTTCCTTTTCCTCTAGATTCATGTCCTTCAAGGCTTCTAGAGGTGGATCTTATGTTTCCTCTTCTTTGATTGGAACTTCATTCACCTTTGATGATTGCCCACCATCGTTGGCTTTAAAAATCCCTACATCATCATCATCATAGGAATCCTTCCTCAAAAAGAGGTTATCATCGATACCACATGTATTGACTCTTCAACAACTAAAGTTCTTTTATTAAATACACGATAGGCTTTAGAGTTTGAAGAATGTCCTAAAAAACTAGCTTCATCACTTTTAGCATCAAATTTGCCTAAATTGTCTTTACCATTATTCAAAACAAAACATTTACAACCAAATGGATGAAAATAGAAAATGTTAGGCTTTTTGGATTTTAAAATCTCATAAGAAGTTTTCTTTAAAATAGGCCTAATCATTACTCTATTTATAATGTAGCATGATATATTAGTGGCTTCCGCGCAAAAAATATTTTGCCAAATTATTTTCACAAAGCATGGTTCTAGCCATTTCTTCTAAAGTACAATTTTTGCTTTCAACAACCCCATTTTGTTGAGGTGTTTTAGGAGCTGAAAAATTATGGCTTATAACACTTGAGTTACAAAAATCCTCAAAACCTAGATTTTAAAATTCGGTACCATGGTCACTTCGAATATGAGAAATAGTTTGACCAAGATCATTTTGAGTAATTTTTGAAAATGTGATAAACTTTTCTAAAGCCTCATCTTTGGTACTTAAAAATATAACCCAAGTATATCTAGAGTAATCATCAACTAAAACATATCCATATGATTTTCCACCCAAGCTAGTTGTTCTAATAGGACCAAAAAGATTCATGTGGATCAATTGTAAAATTCTACTAGTTGAAACATCATTAATAGGTTTAAAATAGACTCTTTAATGTTTGCCTTTTGCACAAGCATCACAAATTTTATCATTTGAAAACTTTATTTTAGGCAAACCTCTTACTAGATCTTTTGAAACCAATTTTTCTAAAACACTCATGCTTGCATGCCCTAGTTTTCTATGCCATAACCATGAATCATGCTCATCATTTGCAACAAAACATGCATGAGAAATGTGTATGTCATCTAGTTGAACCATGTATATGTTTCCTATGCGGTGACCAAAAAGCACAAATTTATTTGTTTCAATGTTTAAAATCTTGCAGCCATTAGAATCAAAAAGAACATTGAAACCTTTGTCACATAATTGGCTAATACTTAAAAGATTATGTTTTAGATCGTTGACATATAAAACATTATCAGTGAGAACGGATGAGTGATTACCAATGGAACCAATTCCTTCAATGTGGCCTTTGGAGTTGTCACCAAATGTTACTACTCCTCCACTCTTTGGCTTTAGTTCCAAGAATCGACTCTTGTCTTCGGTCATGTGTCTTGAGCATCCACTATTAAGGTACCGTGAGTTTGCACTTGTAGCCTTGGCCTTGTAGCAATGCTCCCCATACAAACATGGAATCAAACTTTGATTTTTGGTACCCAAATCTTTTTGGGTCCATGAGCATTAGTTCTCAAGATCTTGGTTCCCTTAGGAATCTAAGAAGAAATCTCATTAGCATTGTTAGAAGCTACAACATCTTTAGGAATCCAAATGATTCTAACTTTCTTACCATAATGGGGCCTTGAATGCCCTCTATGTTTGTTTCTATTAAAGTTCCTTTTAACATAGTTGGGCTTTCAAGATTGTCCTTTTTCAAAATTTGATTTCCCAACATTGTTTAAGGAAGCATTGAGATCATTTACCTCATTGAGCTAATGATCTTTTAATTCAGAAAGAAGCTTATTTAGATCAACATTTTCCTTCTCAGAATATTTTTTATTATCTAGTAAATCATTAACCTTCTTTTTGAGTTTCGAATTAGTCTTGATCAAAGAATCATTTTGATTTTTCAAATCGGAAATTATTTTCTTGTTTTTCAAAAGTGATTCTTTGTATTTCAATACTAATTCATCGTAAGCCTTTTGCAACTCATTATAATCCTCAAATAACTCATCATAATTAAGATCGTTAGATGAGTTGGAGGTTACCTTAGGATCCTCTTCATAGGCCATGAGACAAAGGTTAGCAACTTTTTGCTCCTCATCACTTGAAAGCTCTTCATCGCTCCAAGTGACTATATAGGCCTTGTGCTTCTTTTTCTTCTCGAAGCCCTTCTTCTTGAGTTGTGGACAACCGATTTTGATATGCCCTGACTTCTTACATTCGCAGCACACGATCGGATCATTTTCTTCTTCCTTCCTCTTGTTCTTGATATCCCTTCTTCGATTGAACTTTCTTCTTCGGTTGGATCTCATGAGCTGAGTGAATCGTTTGGCTATCATAGCCAACTCTTATTCTTCCTCCTCACTTGAATCACTCTCTACTTGTGAAGCTTTAAGAGCAATTCCCATCTTCTTCTTCTCCACTTTTTTCTTTTCAGCCTTCATTTCCTCCTTCTTCTTTTCTTCCTCTCTTTCTTTCTTCATTATCTCATGGGTGAGAAGAGAACCCATGAGAGCGTCGAGCTTTAGCATCTTGAGATCCTTCGCTTCTATGATGGTTGTTCTTTTACCATCCCAAGACTCGGGAAGTGAGTAAAGTAGTTTCTGAACTAGCTTCTCCTCATAAATGATTTCTCCTAGACCCTTGAGGCCATTGACAATGACGGAGAATCGTTCGAACATTTTGGAGAAGTCTTTATCTAGCTCCATCTTTAATTTTTCATACTCAAATTAAGAAGCCCAATCTTGGTCTCCTTAACTTCATTCGCGCCTTCGTATGTGATCTCTAGCATATCCTTAATTTCATTGGCACTTGAGCAAGATGACATATTGGAGTACTCGTCCGGTCCAAGTGAGCAAAATAACATGTGCATTGCTTTAACATTGATTTGGAGCTTCTTTCATTCTTCATCGGTTATCTGTTGGTTGGACTTTGGTACTAACTGATCACCTTCTCTCTTTATCAAAATTGCCGATCTATCTTCCACTACATCCCATCAGAGGTAGTCATGGGATTTGATGAAGAACTTCATACATTTTTCCAATAGGGATAGTTATCCCCATTGAAGTATGGAGGTATGGTGATGGAATGAGACTCATACAAGTTATTGCCAGAGGTGGATGCCATGGCTTTGACTTCTATTGATTGAATCACCTTCTAGGATCGCCTCAACGGTTTTTAGACCTTCGGTTGAGTGTGGCTCTAATACCAATTGTTAGGATGATCAATCAATTGAGATGGTGGCCAAGAAAGGGTGAATTGCCAATTTAAAATTTTTGGAAGCAAATGGAAAGAGATAGACAATGAAACACAAGGATTTATAGTGGTTCAACCATCTAACAAGGTCAACGTCAACTACCTTAGCTTCCTACTAAGGATTTCAACCAATTCACTATAGAATTCTTCCCCTTTTCTAGACTAGGAGGCAACCGTTTCAACCGATCAAAGCTTTCTACCCAAAGTTTGATCAAGGATCACTCTTTTACAAGAAAGAAAAATGGCAAATAGATAATGTCCTCACAAGGTAAATATTTTCCCAAATAACAAGAACACTCAACCCCAAACTTGAAATAAAAGCTTACAATGAAATACACAAGTTAGGTTCAAGGGTTTGACTCTAAAAGCTCAAAGGGTTGGATTTTGCTTGATTGCTTGAATATTGTTCAATGAATGTTCAATAGTTGTTGCAGCAGCTTTGGAGTCTTGTATTTATACCATCTCATTGATTTCTAGCCGTTTGGGTGATTAGAGTATTGAATATAGCCGTTGAAGGACTTATTTCCTGCAATAAATGTTGTCTTCCAACCAACCGTATCTGTACACAAATGGCCATAATAATACATGTTACAAGAAAAATATAGCCGTTGTGTATTGGCGTATCGATACGTGGGCGGCTGTATCGAAACGGTCATACTGTAAAATAAGGGGCATATCGAAACGATAAGACCGTATCGGTACGGTTTGTGCTCACTGAAACCTGAGATGAAAAATTGCATCGGTACGCCTAGGGGCTTATCGATACGAGTAACTGAAAAATATAAAGTTTGTGACTTCCAATAATTGACAAGGCAACGGTCGAAAACATTTAATGCAAACCATATCGAAACGGATGGGACAGTATTGATACGAATAAGAATGTCTTAAACCCAGATTTCAAATTGTATTGAAACGAACAAGGCCGTATTGAAATGCTAAGCTTAAAATATTTTCCAGATGAAGACCATATCGAAACAGTCTAGACCGTATCAAAATGCAAGGCCTAATTTCTCAAAGTTATATGAATGCTGTGTCAAAACGGGCTAAGCCGTATCGGTATGCTTCGCAAAACCAAATTCTAGTAACCAATTTCCATATCGAAACCCCAAGGGTGTATTGATACGCCTGGGCGAAAATGTAAAGTTTGGCTTGAAAACACTTAGAAAATTTTGGGTTTAAGTTTTTGACTTAAAGAAAATTTTCCTTGTCAATTTGAAAGATTTTAGAATACTTAAAAATTCATTTTCTTTTACAATTTAGTCCTTAAACAATTTGTTATATCAAAATCAAATATAGGTTTTATAGGCTAGAAAGACCAAATCTTGAACCTTCTTGAATGGTTTAGGATATCAAGAAACTTCTTTAGGATATCAAGAAACTTCTTGAATTGATATTCTTGCTTTTGTCGCTTCAACCTCTTGGCATAGTTAGGCATTTTTTCAATCGTATCAACCAATGGCAAGTTGATGTGGACTTGCTTTAGGATATCAAGAAACTTCTTGAATTGTTATTCTTGCTTTTGTCATTTCAACCTCTGTGGGAATGGTGGTGGAAGTCGGATATCTTTGATCCTTTCATTTGGTCTGAAACTTGATTGACAGCATTGCCGAGGCAACTGGAGTTGTCGAGGCATTGTCAACTGGGGTTGTCGTGGCGTGCCCATCGTTGGTTGCCGTGACATCCTTATCGCTGGTTGTCGAGGCAATTCTTTGTTCAGCATCTGATGCTTTGCCGCTGAGTTCGTCTTGTTCTATTTGTAGAGTTTTGTTTGATGAGCAAACTTGAGCCTCTTTAAGTTGTTGGCCACTTCTAGTGGTGATCGCCTTACATTGCTCATGGCCAGTTCCTCTTATGACTTCAATATCGCTAGGTAAACCTCCTTGTGGTCTAGCATTAGGTTTTGAGCAAATTGTCTGACTTGATTTTTCCAATGATTTGATTGTCGCTTCTTGGTTTTGCAATCTTATCTCGGTCCTATTAATAAAAGCATCAGTGTTTTTTATGAAATTACTATTCTCAGCCATATAAGATTCAGTTTTCAACATAAAAGCATTGAGAGAATTTTCCAAAGAACTAGATGTTGTCGGTTGTTGATGCGGCAACTCTTGCCCTGGTATATTCTGCTGGAATCCCGATGCTTGTGCATTCTGATTGTTCTGGTTTAGAGCATTGTTGGGATTACTCCATGAAAAATTCGGGTGCTTCTTCCAATCTGGATTGTATGTATTGGACATCACATTGTTGTTCCAGTTGTAATTGCCCACATAAAAGCTGGATTTTGTATACATTCACAAGAATCATGGTTACACCACATAACTCACAAAAGGAATCCATTACCTTGACTTCCTGTGTGTTGTTTGGTTTTTGCATGTTATGGACCATCTTAGTTAAAGAGGCCGATTGTGCCGATATTGAGTTTGATGATCCCAGTTCATGTATTGTGGCTTGGCGGCTAACTCCTCCTCTTCTAGCAGATGGGAATTGATAATCATTCTTGGCAAGCATGTTTAGAATTTGCATTGCTTCCTCCGGTGACTTTTCTAGGAGTATGCCGTTTTCTGAGGCATCTAGCATCATCCATGTTGGTGTATTCACAGCGTTGTAAAACATTGTTACTTGTGTCCACACTGGAATCCGTATAGGGGCATTTGTGTAGAAGTTATCTATATCGCTCCCAAGCCTCGTACACGGATTCATCATCTACCTGCCGAAAAGAAGTAATTTTGTTACGAAGCTTATCAGTCAAATTTGTAGGATTAAATCGAGCAAGGAAATCAGGACAAAGATCGATTCAAGATCCTATTAATCCGGCAGGAATACTATTCAACCATGCTTTCGCCCTATCCCTCAGTGAATAGGGGAATAATCTTAGTCGTAAAACATCGGGGGTGACTCCTTGTATTTTGAATGAATTACAAATCTCGAGGAAAGATTTAAGATGTTGTTGTGCATCTTCAGTTGCTGAGCAACGAAATTGACCAATTGTGTTGATCATATTGAACATCACCGGTTTCAACTCAAAGTGGTCGTCTTGAATTTTAGGTGTGACAACTCTTGGATTAAGTCCTTCAAGATCTTCTTCAAGATAGTCTCGAATAGTTATGTTTCTTGCAAGAATCACTCATCCTGCTAGAACATCCTGATTCATATTGTCGTCTTGATTAGCCATTGCTACTCTTAACCTTCGTCTGAGTCTTTGCAAGGTTCGTTCGATTTCTGGATCAAACGGATATTATGTTGTAATCGGTCTCACCCTGGTCATATACCAATACAAAACCAAAGTTTGTTAACCCTTTGAATCTTAAACAAGAAAAATAAAAAGTGTAAGAAAATAAAAACAAAGTTGCTATTGCCAATCCCCGGCAACGGCACCAAAAACTTGTTGTGCGTAATAAGTGCTCCGCAATTGTGCAAGTGTACACGTCGGAAGTTATAGTATAAAAGATATCGTCTCCACAGGGATTGGTGCCACTTCAAGAATCTAATCTATTGCACTGTAAAAAGTAAAAGATCACAAGTAGAAGATTGTATGAGTTTAACTAACAACTAAACTAGAAAGCAAATAAGTAAAAGAAGATGTAATCAAATGAGAGAGAATAGGCGTGGTTATTATGAGTTGAGGTGTGATAGCCGATTGGATCGTCTTGGTAAAAGAGTGCAAGGGCAACTCAGTTGTCGTGGCAACTTGCGTAGCGGGGTTGCCTTGGCAACTAATCGACGGTTTCCTGGATGACTGGCCGAGCAACTGTTTGGGCGGCTAGGCAGCAACTTCAAGGTTCGGCGGAGTATTCTTCAATGGTTTTCTTTTTATCCCTAAGTCGAAACTCTAGCTAATTGTGCATGCCTTGACAATGCATCCTTGCGTGAATCAAGGGTGAACAATAACCAATCTTGTGCTCCTCTTAGCCGTTGAATTCATTAACTTATTCCTAAGCTCGATTAATCTTCACCATCAATAGATTGAATAAAGACCATACTCATTCATTTCTTGAATCTAACTCTCCCGATATTAGATAAATAGATGAAGTTACGAGATCCTCTCCCAATTCACTCACAAACAAGAAGAAAAAACAAGAATGAGTAAACCTTGAATTGAAAGTACGAACTTTTATTACCTAAACAAAATCCAATTGTTTCTCACAACCACAAAACACAATAACCTTAGCCAAATAGATTTAGTTCATGGCTAGGTTCGCAAGAAACAAAAGACAAAGAATTCCTAGCATAAACCTAATTGAACAAGAAAGAAAAAGATGAAGAATGGTTGAAGCCTTGTCGAAATCTCTCCTTGCTCTTGTTGAAATCTCCTTCCTCTCTTTGTCGAAATTTCTCTCCACTCTCCCTATGGAGTTGACGGCTTGGTCCTCAATTTATAGGGCTAGGTCAAAGTCTTTTTTGAGGAAGAAGTTAAGTTTGAATTAAATATCTTTAAAGAATATAATTCTTTATTATATTTAAATATCTTCTAGAACTTCTCCTATCTTCTTGGGATTTAATTTCTCTTTAACATCTTCATGGAAATCAAACTCATTTGGGATTTAACTTTGCTCCACGTCATCTTGGGCTTATCTAGTCATCAATTTCGACTACCATATCATCTTATCCCTTATCAAAAATTGCCCTGGCAACTAGCTCGGCATCTCCTTCATGCATTGCCCTGGCAACTGGTTCCAGCCTTGCTTTGGCAAGTGATTCTGCACACACACACAAAACACGCCAAAGCAGTATCTTTTTCCACAAAATTAAGCAAAATATGAAATCAAGCTTGTCCATCAAGGAAACAATACAAACATGCATGAATGGCTAACAACGCAACTAATATGAGCCTAAGTCTAGCAATAATATGAATAAGAAAGGGTAATAAAAATAGTACTTTTGAACACTTAACAGTTGGCACAGGAAGTTAAGACATATATGTTGGCTACAGAGTATATTAACTTTCATGTGTTGTTTTGAGAGCCAAGGATATTGAGCAGAGTTTAGGTATGACATCTCGTGCTGGAGGATCTGGCCATGGAAAGAGAGCTGCTGATTCTAGTACAGGCGGTGGCTGGTATAAGAGGCACCGTGACCGGAGACATCGACCTGAGCTTGGGTGGAGAGGTCAAATATAGCAGAGTTCTAAAGGTGGGATACCCGAGTGTGCTCGGTGTGGGAAGAGACATTCTGGGATTTGTTCGAGATCATACAAGGTTTATTGGGGTTGTGGATCTCGAGATCATGTTAGACATGATTGTGCTTAGGTGGGATGAGCTGGTCCAGTTCCTGCACCGATTGTAGCTAATACTTGCTGGAGTTATGGGTCAATTGATCATGTGAGGTGTGATTGCCCTATGTTAGTTAGAGGTGTACAGGATTTTGCACCTGCTGTGGTTGCACCGAGAGGACGAAGGCGTGGTCGAGGGCATTTCCAGCTGTGAGATGGTTGGCGTAGGGCTGTGGCACACACCGTTGCTATCCAGCTGAAGGGTGGAGGCCCCGTGAGGGTATATGTGTATCACGAGGGAAGCAACGATACTGATGTGATTGCAGGTACCTTTACTTTGCAATCCTTGCCGTTATTTTCATTGGTTGATTCTGGTTCCACCCAATCGTATATTCTGAGCGAGCATGCAGAGTTGCTTGTTATACCTATTCAGGTTTTGAATGTTGGTGTTCAAGTAACTAGTTCCTTGGGTGAGACGGTTGTGGTTAGGAAGTTATACCGTAGGTGTCCTCTGATGGTGCAAGGTCATCCGTTTGCTTTGGATTTGATGGAATTGCCATTCTATAGTTTTGATGTAATTTTGGGGATGGACTGGTTGTCCGATCATAGAGCAGATGTGGATTTTGAAACCAAACGAATATCCTTGCTTCTTGTCGATGATTATAAAGTTATCGTGGTTGGCGAGAATCCAAAGTTCCTGTCTAATGTTGTTTCAGCTTTAGAAACAAGTCGAATGTTGGAACTTAGGTGTCAGGCATATTTTGCCTATGTTATGAATCCTGGATCTAATGATGCGCGTGTGCAGGACATTCGTATAGTTTGTGATTTTTTAGAAGTTTTTCCTGAAGAGTTGCCGAGGTTGCCGCCGGATAGGGAGGTGGAGTTTAAAATGGAGATGTATGTTGATACTACTTTGGTGTCTATTACCCCTTACCGTATGGAACCTAAGGAATTGAAGGAGTTAAAGATGCAACTTCAGGAGTTGCTCGATCGGGGGTTTATTAGACCTAGTGTTTCACCTTTGGGTGTGTCGGTGTTATTTGTGAAGAAGAATGACAGGACGATGAGAATGTGCATCGATTATCGGCAACTGAATAAGTTGACAATTAAGAACAAATATCCTTTACCACAGATTGATGATTTGTTTGATCAATTTCGTGGTGCGACAGTATTTTCTAAGATCAATTTGAGATCGAGATATTATCAGTTGAAGGTGAAGGATATGGATGTGCCAAAGACCGCCTTTCGTACGAGGTATGGGCATTATAAATTCCTGGTGATGTCGTTTGGGTTGACCAATGCACCAGCTACATTTATGGATATGATGAATCAGGTGTTTCACGAGTTCTTGGATCAATTTGTAGTGGTGTTTATTAATGATATTCTTGTGTACACTTGTACCGAGAAAGATCTTGATGAGCATTTGAAGATTGTGCTTAAAAGGTTATTGGATAATAAGTTGTATGCCAAGTTGAGCAAATGTTAGTTTTGGTTGAAGGAAGTGGTTTTCCTTGGACATATGGTGTCGGCTGAGGGAATTTGTGTGGATCTACAAAAGATTGAGGCTGTGGTGAATTGGAAACTACCTAAGTCGGTGACAGAGGTGCGTAGTTTTCTTGGGTTGGCTGGATACTATCATTGGTTTATGGATGGTTTTTCGAAGATTGCTACTTCTTTGACCAAGTTGTTGCAGAAGAACATTTGTTTTAAGTGGTCGGAGGATCGACATTAAACCTTTGAAAGGTTGAAGGAAGCTTTGACGCAAGCTACGATCTTGATTCAACCTGAGTTGGGAAAGGATTTTGTGTTGTATAGTGATACATCCTATGTTGGGTTGAGGTGTGTGTTGATGCAAAGTGGGAAAGTTGTGGCTTATGCATCTAGGCAATTGAAGGTGCACGAGTATAACTATCCTACTCATGATCTTGAGCTTGTCGCAGTAGTGTTTGCATTGAATATTTGTTGGCATTATCTTTATGGTGAGAAGTGTGTGGTGTACATGGATCACAAAAGTTTGAAGTATTTGATGTCGCAGAATGAGTTCAATCTTAGACAACGATGATGGTTAGATTTGGTCAAGGATTATGATTTGACCATTGAGTATCATCCGAGTAAAGTGAATGTGGTAGCAGATGCTTTGAGTAGAAAAGTTGCGGTTGAGTTGAGAGCTATATTTGCTTGGTTGACTATAACTCGTGATGGAGACTTGTTAGTTGAGTTGCAAGTGAAGCCATACTTATCGCAAATGATAAAGGAGAAGCAACCATACGATGATGAGTTGGTACCTCATGTTAAGGATATCATGGATGGGAAACCATCGGATTTTCATTTTAATGATGATGGAGTATTGTGTTTTAAGGACCAGATAGTGGTGCCTTGCAATGAGGAGTTGAGATGTACCATTTTGAGAGAGGCTCATACTAGTCCTTTTGCTATGCATCCCGGTAGCACTAAGATGTATCGGGGATTGAAGGATGAGTATTATTGGGGTGGTTTGAAGAAAGATGTGGCTGATTTTGTTGCCAAGTACATGGTATATTAGCGTGTTAAGACTGAGCATCAATTTCCTTCTGGGTTGTTATAGACATTGAGGATACCGGAGTGGAAATGGGAGAGGATCACCATGGATTTTGTGTCGGGGTTACCTTTGACACCGACTAAAAAGAATTCCATTTGGGTGATTGTTGATCGATTTACAAAGTGTACACATTTTCTGCTGGTGCATACGACGTATACTTTAGATAAGTTGGTTGATCTTTACATTGCTGAGGTTGTAAGGTTGCATGGGGTTCCCAAGTCGATTATGTCGGATAGTGATCCGAGGTTTTGGGAGTGCTGGCATCGAGCTTTGGGTACTCGATTGCATTTTAGCAGTTCGTATCATTCTCAGAAGGATGGACAATCTGAACGTGTGAATCAGGTCTTGGAGGATATGTTAAGGTGTTGCATTATTGAATTCCAAGGAACCTAGGAATAGCAGTTGCCTTTGTTGGAATTCGCATATAATAATAGCTATCGGACGAGTATTTAGATGGCACCGTATGATGCCTTCTATGGTAGGAGGTGTCGTATACCTTTGTGTTGGGCTGAGGTTGGGGAGATGTATATTACTATGCCCCATGTTTTAAAAGACACTAATGAGAAAGTGAAGCTTGTGACCGATCTCTTGAAAGTGACATCTGATCGATAGAAATCCTACGTTGATTTGAAGCGTAGAGAAGTTGAGTATGTTGTCGGTGACAAAGTGTTCCTGAAAGTTTCACCTTGGAAGAATGTGATGTGCTTTGGGAGTAAAAGGAAGTTGAGTCCGAGCTTTATCGGGCCTTATGAGATTTTGGATCGTGTTAGTCCTGTGGCATATCGGTTGAGGTTGCCTCCCGAGTTGGAAAAGATTCATGATGTGTTCCATGTTTTGATGTTGAGGAGGTATCGGTCGGATCCATCACATGTTATGCCAATTGAGGATGTTGAATTGAGGCCGGATTTGTCCTATGATGAGAAACGGGTAGAGAACCTTGATACCAGCAGTAAAGTTCTTCGTGGTAAGACGATAGAGCTTGTCAAGGTGTTTTGGCGGCATCGGGGAGTCAAGGACGCCACGTGGGAGAATAAGTCGGACATGAAAGAGCAATTTTCGTATCTTATTCCTCCAGGTAAATTTTAAGGACGAAATTTCTTAAGTGGGGGAAAGTTATAACCCCCGGTTTTGGGCCTAGGAGTTTTGGGGTGGTTTGGTCGGTCCTATGGATCGGAATTAGAGATTCGAGTCAGATTCGGGATTTAAATTGAGTTAAATATTTTTACGATAGAAAAAAATATGGAAAATAGTCTAAAATCATTATTAAATATATAAATGATTTTGGTAAAAATAATTTTGGAAAATGAAATTTGGAAAATGAAATTTGGAAAATGAAATTTGGACCTATGACATTTTGATTTAGTGACCAAATTGCAAAGTTTGCAAAACTGTTTTTAGTGACTGTTTTGTAAATGGATCAAAACTTTGAATCTTTAAGGAGCTAATTATCGTAAAGTTTTCATCAGATTTCTCCATTTAATTAACTATTTTAAATGAGTTTTTAAGAGCTATAAATAGCGGAGATAATTAATTAATCTCAATTAAGCTTTTAATCCAAATTCACATAACAAACTTTATAACTTCTTTCTCTCAAATTCCCTCCAGCCAAACACATTTCCAGCTTCAATTTCTTCAGGTAAAAATCAGGATTTCAAAGAGTTTTTAATTTCTAATTGATTCCTAAAGTTTTTACATCAAATACTTATTACTTCTATCTTGATTTTCATGTTTTATCAAGCAATTAAGGGGAGAAATCACCATTAAAGGTAAGGATTCATTCTTCTCCTCTAATGAAAGGTTCTTTATTGAAATTCCTAAGTTTTTTATCCATTTTATATGATTTTCATTGGGTTTTAATTAATTAAACTCGAAATTATGGTTTAATTAGTGATTTATGATAGGAATTGAGGAAATTCATGGTTGATCTATTTTTGCAGTGTTAAGGATTGATTTACAACATGATTTTGGTGTTCAATATGTTAATGAAGTGAGTTTTACTAATAGATTCCTGAAATCCAGAGAATCTATAATTTGTTGGATTGATAGTTAAGAGATTTTGAGGTGTTGTGGTTGATCACTATTTGCTGGAGGTATGAGGTTGATTGAGTTGTTGTTATATTTTATTTTATGTTATTTGAAGGTTGAGATTCGTAGTTGTTGGCTAGGTTGAGGTTTTTGATAAATCGATGAAGTTTTCAATTGATAGGACGTGATGTTGTAGAGGATTATAGTTGGATAATGTTATTTGTTGTTGGATGTGAGTTTGAATGCATTATAATGCATTGGATCCCCTATTGTGATGTGCTTGAAATAGGGGAAAATAATTCGGAAGTGACCTTGGTGTTGAGGAGTTGTCGGGAGCTTGATTTGAAATCGGCAAGGGAGGCGTTGTTTTGTCGGTGAGTGAAACGGATAAGAATGGCTTTTCAAAGGTTTGAAAAGGTTTAATGGGAGTCTAGACTAGGCTTGAAACGCTGGTCTAAGACTCGGAAGTAAGTAAAGTGGTTTTCTCTCCCGATTTCAGTTGGCAAATGATTTATGAATGCACTTGTTAAATGATTGTTTACCTCATGTTTTATGCATAAAATGAGCATGGTTTAATGCTGGGAATTGATATGAAATGATTTTTAGAAGCATTGGGAAAGTAATGCATGGTTTTAAAGAATGTTTATGAACATAGTTTATGCATGATGAAATGATCTGAATGATGCATATGAAAATAGTGAGGCATGTTTATAAAAGTGGATTATATTGGCAAGTGATGGATTGAAAATGTTATGAAAATGTTATCGGATATAATTGGTACGGGTGAACAAAATTGCTCATGGGTTTCGGTATGCGGGTTGGTGTACCGGTATGCCCTTAAGGAATTAAGGTCGAGTTTCGATACGCGAGGTACCGTACCGGTACGAGTTATCAAAAATGGAATCCTGATTGTGAAATTATGTTCATGGGATCGGTACAGGGTGTAGTCGTACCGGTACGGGTGCGTAAATTACACCGTATCGGTACGAGGTATTGGCATATCGAAACAAGTTGTAAATTTCAGTTAATTTGGCCTGCTAAGATTGTAAGTCTTACATTTTAGTCCCTGTCTGACATGATTGCAATTATGGATGCATGGATGGTATGTGAGCATGTAAAATGACTAATTGAGGATTGGTATCTTTAATTTTGAGTTAAGTCCTTGAAACTTGAGAAATTGGCAAATTGGTTCCTAAGTCGTAGTTTGGTGATAACCGTATCAATTTGACTTCCGTTATTAATTTCATCTTTTCCGTTGTTTTCTCAATCATCATGGGAATTCTAAAATGGCATTTAGACAAGATAAAAGAAAAAAAAGAACCGGTTTATGTTATTAGATTGGGTTTGTCTCGGCAAACCCAATGTGGCTCCTTTGGTTCGGTTTCGGCTAGACTGGGCTAATGGGGTTACACTAATGATTTGAACATCTAATCAACATAAATTAACATCTAAAACCACTTGCAAATTCATCTTACACCTCCACCAACATCTTAACACCACTAACACCTCAAAAACTAACTACTTGCAACCTAGAAAATTAGCAATTCAACTAGTTTCGGATTTCCTTTTATAAATCCCATTAAATATCATCAAAATACACTTTAATCATGATCTAAACCAATCAAGGTTTCAATGATTTAGATCAATCACCAAACTCAATAAATTTCTTAATAAAATTAACATTAAACCAATAAATCTTGATTTAATCATTAAAACATAACATAAATCGATTTCAAAGGATCAAGAACTTGGGAATTTCAATAAAGAACCTTTTATTAGAGGAGAGAAATGAAAATCACCTCTAATAGTAGAAATAGAATATCCAAAGTAGAACAAAGGAATCAAGTTCTGAAATCAGAAGTAAGATTGAAAAGATTGATTCCTGAGTTTTTTAGAAAATAAAAGGTAGTTTGGCTACTAAGAATTTGAGAGAAAAGATTGGGAGAAAAAGTATTTACGTGAGAAAAAGATTTGGCAAACTAATTAAACCTCTTTTAATCCATTTTTATTAAATCCTTTTAAAATAGCCAAATTAAGGAAATATTTTGATAAAACCAACTGGCTTAATAGCTCCCTAAAGATTCTAAGTTTTGACCCTTTTACGATTTAGTTTATACCCAAAAGGAGTCATATAGCCTTAAGGACCAGTCCTTCCACGTTGGGTTTACGGTTTTCTCCAAAATGTACTTAATCTCCTTACTTGAGATCTCTGCTTGGCTATTTGTGTGGGGATGGTAGGTTGTGGCAATTCTTTGCTAGATTCCATACTTGCTCAGAGCTTTAGTGATTAAATTACATTTAAAGTGCGTACCTTAATCATGAATGATGGCTCTAGGGGCACCTAATCTATTAAAGATATGCCTATGTAGAAACTTGACAACAACCTTGGCATTGTTGGTTGGTAGAGCAACAACTTCAACCCATTTTGAAACGTAGTCAACAACCACAAGGATATATAAGTTACCAAATGATGGTTGAAAGGGACCCATAAAGTCTATCCTCTCCCACATCAAACAGCTCTACTAGCATAATGTTCTGGAGTGGCAATTGATGTCTACTATAGATGTTACCCGTTCGGTAGCATCGATCACATGCCTTGGCAAAATAATGGGCGTCCTTGAACAAAGTAAGCCAGAAGAATCCTAACTGCAACACTTTGGCTGTGGTCTTCATCCCAGCAAAGTGACCTTTATATGGTGCTGCATGGTAGAGTTGAAAAATATTGTGATGTTCATCCTCTGCCATACAACAACGTATCATTTGATCAGCATGTTGCTTGAACAAAAATGCCTCATCCTAATAATATTGCTAAACATCTCGCAGGAATAGTTTCTTGGCATTACTTGCCAAACTAATTGCAAAATATTGTTGGTCAGGTAGTTGACTATTGTTGCGCGTAATAAGTGCTACGTAATTGTGCAAGTATACACGTCGCAAGTTATAGTATAAAAGATATTGTCTCCACAGGGATTGGTGCCACTTCAAGAATCTAATCTCTTGCACTGTAAAAAGTAAAAACAAAAATAGAAGATTATAGGAGTTTAACTAATAACTAAACTAGAAAGCAATAAAGTAAAAGAATAGATGAGATCAAGTGAGAGAGATAGGCCAAGTTATCGTGAGTTGAGGTGTGATAGCCGATTGGATCGTTTTGGTAAAAGAGTGCAAGGGCAACTCAGTTGTCGTGGCAACTTGCACTACGGGGTTGCCTTGGCAACTAATCGATGGTTACCTAGGCAACTAGTTGGGAAACTACTTGGGCGTCTGGGCAGCAACTTCAAGGTTCGGCATAGCGTTCTTCAATGGTTTCTTCTTATCCCTAAGTTGAAACTCTAGCTACTTGTACATGCCTTGATAATACATCCCTGCGTGAATCAAGGGTGAACAACAACCAAACTTGCGCTCCTCTTAGCCGTTGAAATCCTTAACTTATTCCTAAGCCGGATTAATCTTCACCATCAATAGATTGAATAAAGATCATATTCATTCATTTATTGAATCTAACTCTCTCGATATTAGATAAATAGATGAAGTTGTGAGATCCTCTCCCAATTCACTCGCAAACATGAATAAGAACCAAGAATGAATAAACCTTGAATAGAAAAGTGTAAACTCTTATTATCTAAACAAAATCCAATAGTTTCTCACAACCACAAGACACAATAACCTTAGCCAAATAGATTTAGTTCATGGTTAGGTTCCAAAGAAACACAAGACAAAGAATCCCTAGCACGAACCTAATTGAACAAGAAAGAAAAAGATGAAGGATGAAGCTTGTCGAAATCTCCTTGCCCTAGAGGCTTGTCGAAAATTCTCTCCTCTCTCTCCCTTTGGAGTTGACGGCATGGCCTCTAATTTATAGGGCTAGGTCAAAGTCCTTCTTCCATGAGGAAGTTAAGTTGGAATTAAATTATCTTTAAAGAATATAATTCTTTATTATAATTATATTTCTTCTAGAACTTATCCTATTTTCTTGGAATTTAATTCATCTTTAACCTCTTCTTGGAAATCAAACATGTCATCTTAGGCTTGTCTAGTCATCAATTTTGACTACCATATCACCTTATTCTTTGTCGAAAATTGCCCTGGCAACTGGCTCGGCATCTCCTTCATGCATTGCCCTAGCAACTAGCTCTAGCCTTGCTTTGGCAAGTGATGCTGCACATACACACAAAACACACCAAAGCAGCATATTTTCCGACAAAACAATCAAGTTATGCAATCAAGCTCAACGATGGAAGGAAACATGGATTAATGTATGAATGACTAATTATGTAACTAATATGAGCCTAAGTCTAACAATAATATGAGTAAAAATGGTAAGAAAAATAGTTCTTTTGAACACTTATCAATTATGTCAGCATACCATGGCATAGAATCGACTGCAAGTAAGTACTAATCCAGGAATTCATCCCTTATGGTAGCAACTCTACCATACTCAGGGTGATGCTCTAGTCGCGATAGATGGTCAGCTTCCAACTTCTCACTCCCCTTCTTATCTCGAATTTTGAGATCAAATTCTTGCAGAAAGATTGTCCATCATATCAGTTTGGTCTTAGCATCCTTCTTTGCCGAGAGATATATCAATGTTGAATGGTCTGTGTACACCACAACTTTATTACATACCAAGTAAGATCTGAATTTGTCAAACACAAAGACAATTGCAAGAAACTCCTTCTTAGTTGTTGTGTAGTTAAGTTGGGCTTCATTAAACATCCTGCTGGCATAATAGATGGTATGGAAAATTTTAGCTTGCCTCTGTCCCAACACAGCTCCAACAGCGTAGTTATTGGCATCGCACATGAGCTCGGATGGCTCATTCCAATCTAGTGCCATGACTTTGGGGGCATTAATTAACCTTTCTTTTTGTTTTTGAAAAGCTTTCAAACAAGAATCATCAAATGCAAAAGTAGCATTATGTTCTAATAGTAAGCATAAAGGTTTAGAAATTTTTGAGAAATCTTTAATAAAACAACGATAAAAACTTGCATGTCCCAAAAACTTCTGATACCTTTAAAGCTCATAGGAGGTAGCAATTGTTTGATTACCTCTACCTTTGCTTTGTCAACTTCCAGTCCTCTCTTGATCACTTTATGTCTGAGAACTATGCCCTCATTCACCATGAAGTGGTACTTTTCCCAGTTCAAGACCAGGTTGGTTTCAGTACATCTCCGTAAAACAAGTTCTAAACTTTGAAGGCATTCTTCGAAAGTTTTGCCAAACACTAAAAAGTTATCCATGAAAACTTCTAAATCATTTTTGATCATGTCCAAGAAAATCGACATCATGCAATGCTGAAACATTGTTGGAGCGTTATACAATCCAAAGGGCATTCTTCTAAAAGTGAATGTCCCATATGGAAAAATGAATGTAGTTTTCTCCTGATCCTCTAGAGTGATGGAAATCTGATTATAACCCGAGTAACCATCCAGGAAGCAATAAAATACTTTTCTTGCCAACCTATCCAGTATCTGATCGATGAAGGGCAGTGGAAAGTGGTCCTTACGGGTGGCATTATTTAGCTTCATGCAATCCATTCATACCCTCTAACCTATAACAGTTATGGAGGGAATCAATTTGTCTTTGTCATTCTGAACCACGGTCATTCATCTCTTCTTTAGCACACATTGCACCAAGCTGACCCACGAGCTATCAGAAATAGGATAAATTATGTTCGAGTCCAGCCACTTGATGACTTCCTTCTTGGCTATCTCTTTCATGCTCAAGTTCAGTCTCCTCTAGGCCTCGATTGTTTTGCCATAGTAATCCTCTAAAAAGATTTTATGCATGCAAACTATTGGCTTATCCTTTAGATACCGGTCAAGGTCTATCCCAAAACTTGCTTATAACTGCTCAGTGTCTCCAACAATCTCTTCTCCTGATCATGAGTTAGATCAGCAGCAATAATCACTAGCAAAGTTGAGTTGTTACCTAAGTAAGCATATTTCAGGTGGTCTGGCAAACGTTTCAGCTCTAGTTTTGGTGGCTCCTCTATAGATGGTTTGGGTGCCTTGATTTCTCTGTTAGCCAACTCCAGTGGCTCAGGTTGTCTGAAATAACTCATAACTTTATTCTCCAAGGTTAGTCCTTCAAAATCCTCACTCATTGTATCTCCATCATCTGGTTCTCTAGCATCATCATCTAAGGCTCGGCAAATCTGTGCCAAGTCCACATTGAAAACAAACTCCATCATCTCAACAACTTGGTATTCCTCACGTTCATCTACGCACTTAAGAGCTTGAAATACTTTAAATGTAACATGTTTTCCATTCATATGCATAGTAAGTTCACCTTTTTTAACATCAATTAAGGCTTTACTCGTGGCAAGGAATGGTCTACCCAATGTAGTTGGGACATTAACATCCGCTTCATATTCTAAAATGATAAAATCAGCTGGAAATATAAATTTATCTACCTTCACCAACGTATCCTCAATCTTACCCTAGGGGTACGTAAAAGATTGAACTGCCAGCTGAAGTGTTACCGTGGTAGGCCTTGCTTCAATTCCAAGCTTTCTAAAAACTAACATTGGCATCAAATTGATACTGGCTCCCAGATCACACAGTGTCTTACCCATGAATCTATTGCCAAAGGTGTAGAGAATAGTGCAACTTCCTAGATCATTCAGTTTTGGTGGCAATCGATTGAGTATCATTGCACTACATCCCTTAGTAAGAGAAAAGGTCTCGAAGCCACCTGATCTCCTCTTTTTGGATAAAATATCCTTCATGAATTTGACATAGTTGGGTACTTGCTGGAGAGCTTCCACTAACAATATATTGATTTGCAATTATTTAAGAACTTCAAAGAAGCTCTTAAATTGATGATCTTGCTTGTATTTTTAAAGTCTTTGTGGGAAAGGTGGTGGTGAATAAGAAAATGCTAGCTCTACTAGTTTTGCCAAAGTGGCACTGGCATCAAATTGAGGTCTAGCATCATCAATACTTGCCTCCTTTTTCTCTGATTCTTTGGGTTTATCTACTGATATCTTCTCTTCATCCTGGCAATTAATTGACTGGTTGACAGGTGTCTCAGCCTCACATGGCTTGCCACTCTAAAGAGTAACTACTTTACATTGTTCATTTCCCCTATACCGAGCATCTTCTGTATCACTTGGCAAAGTTCCTTAGGGTCTATTATTGAGTGCATTGACAATCTATCCAATCTGAACTTCCAAGTTCCGCATAGATGCTGCTAAACTTTGGACAGTTGCATTATATTGCTCCATGTACTCCGTCAAAGTGTTCCCCTGGGTAGCTCTCTATCCTGCATGAATTGTTTTGTGCTTTATGCGGCATTGCATTCTGGTTGAAACCTTGTTTTGCATTTTTATTATGACGTTGTGCATTAAATTGATTACCTCCTTGGTTTGACCAAGAAAAGTTTGGATGTTGCTTCCATCCTGCATTATAAGTATTGGAATGCGGGTTATAATTACGATTAAATTTCCAATAAAATTTATTGATTTAAGGTTTGCTGGGCAATCTTCCACATGATGATCCTCTCCACAAATAGTGCATAATGGTTCTAGTGCCTTTAGTTCTCGAACTTTAGTAGGTTTCTGCATAGTCTTTACTATACCGGTAAGATTGGCAATTTGAGCATTAATAGATGATAAGGCATCAAGCTCCAATCTTCCAACAACTTTTTTTTTGGTCCCCAATCTAGGAGTAGGATATAGGAGGTCATCGGTGGCAATCCTTTTCAGAATATCAAATGCCTCCGTATAATTCTTGTCTAGTGACGAATCATTTGCTGAAGCATCAACCACAGTCCTAGCATGAGTATTGAGTCCTTTATAAAATGTCTTGTAACCCCCTATGACCCAGCGTAGATGCCAGACCGAACTGATCGAGCTACATTGGGTTTGCCGAGACAAACTAGAACGATTTATATAGAAAATTGTCCATTTATCCTTTTATCTTGTCTAAATGCATAATTAAGTCCTAAGGTGATCATGCTGGCAGTGGTGAAATTTATTATTAAATCGGGCGTCAAATTGACATCCAATTGGTCGAGAACATTCTCTATGGACCAAATTGTAATTTTAGAAAACTAAGAGGGCTTACTTAGATCCAAGGTTACCAACCCTTAATTAATCATATTACATACAAGCTGGTTAAATTCTAACTTAGAATAATCATCCAAACTCATTTAATTGCATGATCAAGATACAGGGACTAAACTGAAAAGATTCAAACTTCAGCAAAGCATATTGCCAGAAATAACAGATTGGGTACTGATGAGCTCCTTGCCCATATAGATACGGGTATATTTTGCAGAGGGTATCGATACGGTATCGATACCGGTAGTTCGACATCAAAATAGAGGATTCTAGTAGCTAAAAAGTGTACCGATACGGTTTTCTATGTACTGACACCTAGTGTATTTTTCGAAGGGACGTACCAATACAGTTCCAGGCGTACCAATACCCCTGTGCAATTTTTCATAATTTTGAGCCGAGACAGGCCTGGCGTACCGATCCCAAAGGACCCATACCAGTATGGCCTAGTCTATAATGACCTCTTGGTCGAACATAAGACACTTTGGCTCAATCTAACATACTTCAAACATCTTACAAACATCACATGACAATCTAACAAACATTTCCACAATCAAATAGGCATGATAGAGAATCATCCAAACCATAGCAAGACCAATCAAACATCCTATAGGCATGATCTCTACCCAAGCATGCAATTCATACCCCAACCCCTCAAATTAAGCCATAAAGCCTCATACAAGTCCAAAACACCAAAAGAAACCTGTCCAAAACAGAGAGTAACCAAAACAACCCTCCCAATTACAAATTGGTCACATTGCTTCTTATTACTACAAAGTATTTATAAAACCATACTTGAAATAGCTCAATCCTTGGATTGCTTCTTGCTTGCTCGTTGTCCGAAATGCTTACTTTCTTGCATTGATGAGAAGGATAGCGTAAGCATATAAAGCTTAACGAGGGAATCTCAAAATTAATCATCAATGCATTTAAAACCTTTTGTTTTCAGACATGTATTGAAACTCATGCCAAAACATCTCAAGCTTATATTGTCATTCCAAAATGTGCACATTTAAACATTTGCAACACATGCATCATGGATTTCTAGCATAAACATCAATTTAAGATTTATCATGCTAAAACCTCAAAATAGCAAGCTTAAAGAGCACCACATGTATAAACCATATTATACAAAACATAATCCATATCTCGTTATACATTAAATCATATATTGGCATTCAAGTGATCCAAAGCCAATTCATTCTATTTATAAAAAACAAATCGGATACACGAATTTCCCAAGTGGTTCCTTCAACCACTTCACATACATCCTCGAACCAGAGCATGGTACTACTACCCCTCAACGGTTATGATGTATAAATCCACCGGTGAGAGAATTGGCACACTCTTGACCCCTCGACCGATGTGGTTCTCATGGTGGAGCATGGCACACTCTTGACCCCTCGACACACATGAGGTGAATTATTATAGTGCACTTTAAACCTATGGCATGCCAACTTTCCGATAACATTTAATAATTGCCACTTGTCAATATATTCCATTGAACCACATTACCTCATTGTTTTACATATGCATCAAACCAAATAATCTTCAATGCAATAAACCATGCATTTCTCATTTTAAAAATCCTTTTCATAAATCATTTGTCCAACTCATATAGCATAAACATATGATCATTTACATCATATTTCATTTTAAAACATGCATATAATAGTAGGTATTCCAAATCATAAACATGTGCATAAGATTGTATTTTGCAAAACCAAAAATGAGAGCGAGAATGTTCTATACTTACTTATGAGCTTAGTCAAGTGTTTCAAACTTAATCTAAACTCACAAAATCACTTCAAACCTTTATAAAGTGGTAAACTACGCTTTCACTCAATGACAACACAACGTTCCACTTGCTGATGCGAAATCAAGCTTCTGAAGCCTCCGAAGCCTCTCTAAAAGATGAAGGATCTGTCTCCCCTATTTTACCTACACAAAAATAAAGGATTAATGCATTTCCATGCATTTCTAATCCCAACAACATCTATTCTCAACTTTGCCACACTAAAAACCATCAAACACTTCCTTAAAACAACCAGAAACATCACCAAACTCAACCTAAAAGAAGCCCATCCATAACCTAACGATTTTAACATCTTAACATCATCAATTAACATCCAAAAACAACAATATAACAACCTTGTATCTCTAGCAACCTTTCAACACCAAGAACACCTCAAAATCTAACTATTTACAACCTAGAAAATTAGCAATTCACTTAGTTTCGGGATTCATTTTATTAATCTCTTCCCATATCATTAAATCATATCTTACATGTGATTTAAATCAATTAGAATCAACACAAATCAGATCCATTGTCAAGATTTGTCAAATTTCTTATCAAAACTCAATTAAAACCTTTTAACCATGATTTAATCATTAACACATAACAAAAATCAATTGTAAAGGATCAAGAACTTGGGAATTTCAGTAATGAACCTTTAATTAGAGGAGAGAAATGAAAACCACCTCTAATTGCTTACTTCCCCCTTAATTGGCAAGATTTGAGTGAAATCTCCAAGAAAGCAAATAAGATTTGGTATAGAAATCAAAGGAAACAATTAAGAAATCAAGACAAAATCAAAAAGAAATGATTCCTGAGCATTTTAGAGTAAAATTGATAGTTAGGCTGCTGAAAAAGTTGAGAGTAAAAGTTGTTACGTAAGAAAATGATTTAGCTATTAAAAATATTTTAATCAAATCTATTTTAGTTTTATATAATAACCATTTTAAAACCATTTAAAAATATCCTAAATTAATGGAAAAGTCTGATTAAAAACTTTGGTAGGTTAGCTCATTAAAGATTCTATGTTTTGACCCTTTTACGATTTAGTCACCAAAATAGTTTTGAAAACTTTACATTTTAGTCACCAAACCAAAATGTCCAAAAATCTGATTTTATTTCTTTCAATTGAGTTTCCCAAAACCCTTAGAATATTAATTAAACATTTTCTATTATTTTTTCAAATTTTATTTTAACCAAAAACAGTTTATTATGAATTAATTCTCGAAACTAGCTCGAATCGCCAAATCTGGATCCCCTGAACCGTCTAATTGATGTAGCTAACATCTAGGCCCAAATTTAAGGCATTACATGTAACCCCCTCGACCCGGCCTAGTCGCAAGACCGAACTGAGTGAGCTACATTAGGTTTATGAAAGTAAACCGGGAAGATGAAACTAAAACACGTCCATTCTTTTTATCTTGTCTAGATGCTTTATTACTTTCCTACATGTACATAATGTTCATAGGTGAGAAATCTTCTCAATCGGGCATCGAAACGATATCCAATTGGACACAAACACAAATTAGGGACTAAAATGTAATTTTAGCAAAATACAGGGACTTTCCCAATTTTAATTTACCAATATTTAATTAAATATATTTCATGCTTACATGTCAAAAAAATCAGCTCAAAACAATCATCCATAATCATCTAATTGCAACCACAATCTTCAGGGACTAAAACGCAAGAAAACAAAACTGCTTATCTATGACATTAACTAAAATAATTGCCACCCGTATTGATACGCCACTAGCTGTAATACCCCAAATTTTGTTAAACAATATTAAGGTCATTTGTTACTAAGTTAGTAGCTTAAAAACTAACTTAGTGACTAAAATGACATAATTGGAAAAGTTAGGATTTCTTTAATTAGGAGCTTTAGAAAAGGAATTTCTGAGGTTTAAAGGTATCATGAGATAGAGGATAAACAGATCAGGGAACATGCAAAATTTGGTTGAAATCCGATAAAATTGGAAAAGGGAATTGAAGGTTAAAGTTTAGTGACCAAAATGACAATTTTCAAAAGTTGGTTGCTAAATCATAAAGAAAGGAAAAGTTTAAATCCATAATAAAGGATTTCCTCAATAACTAATTTTATCTTGTAGATGGATAAATTCGATTAGTGAGTAAAAATCTAATATAGGTCTCGGGAATGAAAATGTAGTATAAGGTGTCGAATTTTGATCTAATGAAGTTATTATGTGTGCTCAGACTAGGAAAACGCTAGGATGAGTGACCTTCGGGAAGGTCCCATAAAAGTGTTTCTGATCGATATTTTGGACTCATTAAGAGTAGAGAATATTCATATGGATTTCCGATAAAGGATTTCTAAGAGAAATTTTACTAGATGAGGATTTTCGATAATTATCAGAATAATAGGCTGAGTTAGGAAAATTCAGTCTAAGTCTTTAGAAAAGAATGTTTTTATGAGATAATAATTTTAATTTTCTGAACATGGAAATATAAAATTTTCGGAATAAATCCGATAGCTCTGTAAAGGTAAAATCACAATAGAAGTGTTTTGTGAATATCAGGAAATCGGATCAAATTGAAATTTCAAAGATTGTTCCATGATCCATAGAAAATCATAAAATAATATTTATAGAATATTGGCTGGTCGGGAAAGAACTAATTTAGTTAGATTGTAATGGAATATCAATTTTTGGAACAAACTAGTAAATAAAGACTAGTTAGAGGGCAAATTGGTCATTTGGAAATGATGACAATTTTGAAATATTTTTAAATGTTAGGGACGTTTTTGGAAGATGCAATATAAAATGATTTAATCTTGACTCTTGATTTTAGATAAGATTAAATTAGCCATTGGATTTAAAGGCTAAGTTGGTAATTCCACTATTTAAATGAATTTAAAATTCATTTAATTTTACAAATGGCAAAAATAAGACAAATTCAAAGTATTTTAGTCAAAAAGATGAAGAAAAATTTGTTCATCTTTCTCATGCCAACCGTGAGCTATAGGAAACCATGGGAAAAGGAATATACAAATTTTCTTTGGCAATTTTGAAGGCTTTTAAGCAAAATTCAAGGTATGATCCTTTAGAACAATTTATTCTACATTCAATTCTCTACATTTTGGTAGTAATATTGCATGGTGTTGTGAAGAACTACTTGAGTTATTGATGAGAAAGAATTAGGGAATTGATGTGCTAAGTTGAAGTTAGGACTTGTAGAAGGTAAATCTAAACACAAACACATCCTTTACCTTCAAAAGATAACACCCGGACTCAAACCAATCTTACAAACCACCAAAAACCTTCTGAAAAGATTAACAAAACATCAACTAATTCAACTACCAAAGCTCCATGCACATCTGCATCATACCGTCATCTTTTTTCCACAACAACACCGATGCAACCCCTGGCAAAACACTAAGTCGAATATCCCCTTGGTCAAGAAAATTCCTCGAGCCATGCACAAGGAGCAATAGACACTGAAGTTGCGTTTTCCTACAACTCAATGTCAAACTCAACCTCTCAATCCATTGGCAAACCCGACCATTCCCTTGAAAACACCCAAGAACTCATATACCGTACGAATATCCTAAGCACGTACTTTCTTTGACGCTAGATTCATAACATAGGCTAGGAATTTCTTACAACCAATGATTCATCAAACGACTCGCTCTTAGTGCCGAAATCGCATTATACAAGAATTTAAAATTCTCGCTCGAGATTACCACATCGTAAACATTAGTAGGTTTCAAGGCAACTCGCTAGGATCCAAAACCAGCAACAACTTTATGTTCCATCCACTAATCCAAACCTAGGATTACATAAAAACTCGTGGAACAACAGCTCCAACAAATCAACTGCAACCTCGGGATTTAAACCACCAAAGGCATTTTCAGCCATCCTTCCTGCAACAACCATCTTACCGGGAGAACCATCCCCCTGCATTCGCTCAACTATCACCTACGAGATGATCATTCAAACCACAATTCTCACAATCATCAACAACAAGCACAGGGGTTACACTCTACATCACAAATAGGGATAATGTTTCCTCATGAGATCACACGATCCACATACCCAACATGTATTAAATACTGCTCTAGCCTGGATACTCTGACCCTGTAGTCCTCACCCAGCACTGTCATCACCTTACCTCAATTCAGGGCGATATCTTTTATCTCACGTCTTTTCAAGCTGAATACTGCCGGAAATAGATTCTGTTATTCATTTGCCAGAGCCAGAACCTTCCACACGAGGCCAATAAACCCAATTTTTGCTCGATATACTTTGCCCATGTACTAACATGCCTTTAATGGTGTAACCAAAAGCCAACATGTATATTTTAACACCTTGCTCTAATTCATAACAAAATCGGTCACCGTAATACCTCTCTTCTGGTACCCGTTCAGGAGCATACTAGCTCAACTAAAAAATCTGTACCCTAAACTCGGCCATATACACACAACCCTAAACCCAAGCCATGAACTCTCATTTCTTTTTATCCAAGTGTCAAAACCCCATACACTTCTTCTTAAAGACAGCATGGAAAGACTCCCAATCCACCTCATGGGGTTCCATGCCTACAGATACAGTTGTCCACCAACTAAGAACATCACCTTGCAACAGGGATTCAACACATCCCAACTTACGGGTACCAACACACCCCACTTGGTCCAAACCTGGATAACATTGGCCATCCCTATCTCAGATGCCTTGAGTGACAAACCATGGTTCTCAACTCCTCCCAAACTGCAGGGATATTCCATCGGCAACCTCATTTGCCCAACAGCCGGTGCAAACACACGTACTCCAGCAATAACAACTTAAAAGCTCAAAACATCACAAAACATCGCCTATATCAAGGCATCATCTCACCCAACACTAGCTTAACGGACACAGGTCGTACATACTTTGGCATGACAAACATCACAACACTCTCCTGACTCACTGCCCAAAGGCAACAACATCACGCTAGTTCTCATTTCTCCTCTCGTTCGTAACATAACACATTTTCTAAGGCATGACAATCATTTCAAAACAAATTAATCAGGCCAGCCTCAAGCAATGATCCAAGACTTTCATTTTAAAATCATAACATTTCAGACTATAATAATAAGGCAATAGGTTTCCCAAATTTCCCCCCAACATAGCATAAAGCAATCAACGTGCATTTTACAATCACCGTGCATAGCAAACAAAAGAGTTCAACTCACAATAACATCACATCAATCATACCAACTTCCAAATATTGCAAACCTATCTCTGATACCACCAAAGGTAACCCCTTCGACCTGGCCTAGTTGCAAGACCGAACCGAGCAAGCTATATTAGGTTTACCGAAGTAAACTGGGAGGATGAAACCTAAAACGCGTCCATTTTTTATCTTGTCTAGATGCTTTATTACTTTTCTACATGTACATACTGTTCACAGGTGAGAACTCTTCTCAATCGGGCATCAAAATGATATCCTATTAGACACAAACGCAAATTAAGGACTAAAATGCAATTTCAACAAAATACAGGGACTTTTCCCAATTTTAAGTTACCAATCTTTAATTAAATATATTTCATGCTTACATGTCAAAAAGCAGCTCAAAACGATCATCCATACTCATCTAATTGCAACCACAATCTTCAGGGACTAAAATGCAAGAAAATAAAACTGCTCATCCATGACATTAACTGAAATAACAACCACCCGTACCAATACGCCACTAGTTGTATTGATACGGCCTACAAGCCCCATTTTGATATGTTGCAAGCTATATCGGTACGCCACATCAGATTTAAACACAATTTAGAATTTATCAAAGGTCGTACTAATATGGGTCACAAGTGTTTCGACATACGTGATCCATCCCAAAAAGAATTTTCCAATAGCATAAGACCGTACCGATACCCCTGAGCATGTACTGATATGCTTAAGCTTTTCTTGCCTAACCGTACCAATACTCGAACACTTGTACCGATCCCAGGTGCTTGAATTTGCCTAACCGTACTGATATGGTCCCCCGCGTATCGATACGTTTGGGCATATAATGTCATTTTTAGCTGGTTTATCGTACATTCATCTATACCAAAACATCCTAACATGCTCTTAACATACATCCAGCATGCTCAGGGTTCAAACCACATCAAAGCATCACAGATTCAACAACGTTTCATGACATTTTGCTTCAAATGTAAATCTATAGGCATACACCCTATAAAACCCTTCAAACAACACATGAAACTCCAAACCATCGCCAAAATCAAACTATAAAGGCCATTTACAAATTAAGAGCAGCTAAACAAACTTGCTCGAACAAGGAGTTCAACAAAACATCTCCCAAATGTCCACAGAAACCCTCACTGCCCTTATTACTTATAGTCTAGTTCAAACATACTTTGGTTACCAAGTCTTGTACCGATCCCTTACTTCACGCTGCCTTCCAAGCTTTTAACTCTCTGCATTGATGGACAAAGAGAGCGTAAGCATACAAGGCTTAGTGAGGAATGCTCAAAAACAAAGCACCATCAATGCACTTAAAACCGTTTCTTAACACACATTGAAATATCATTTCAATCATTCTTTAAACATCATTTAAACATTACCATTGAAACATCTTGCCCTGAAAACCATGCACTTTTCATCTTTAAAAACCAGCATATTAAACCATATGCAATATGAATCATTTACAAGAGCAAATCCCATTGCTAGACCTCAATTTAAGCCTTCCCAAGCATAACAACCATATAGAAAGCTTAAAGACTAAACGTACAACATGTATCATTAACCAATAGCAAGTTCCATTGCTAAACCTCAATTTAAGCCTTCCCATGCATAACAACCATATGCAAAGCTTAAAGAGTAAACATGTATAAATCACATTATATAATATAAACTTTCCAATGATATATCAACAATTATATTGGCTCACAATTGATCATTAACCAAGTTCATTTACCAAAAGAGTTCATCGGATACACGGATTCAAAAAGTGTTTACCCAATACTTCATACATTCTCACCAGTAACACAAGGTTCACATACGGGAGTTTTTGGTACATATAAACCCCTCCACCGTTGTGACACCCATGGTGGAGTATTTAGTACACCATATAAACCCCTCAACCCCACTCACCGGTAGATGTATAACCCACTAACGGGAGTTTATGGTACCATATAACCCCTCGGCCATTAAGGTACTTGGATGGAGTATTCAGTACATCTTATAAAACCCCTCAACATCCAAGGCGACTTATTGTAGGCACTATCAATCCTATCGTAATACCCCAAAATTTACAGTATTGTTTAAGGGTCGTTTAGTGCTAAGATAATTGCTTAAAAGCTTACTTAGTGACTAAAATGACAAAAATGCAAAAGTTAGGATTTTCATAATTATGAACTGTAGAAAAGAAATTTATGAGGTGTTAAGGTGTCATGTGATAGAGAATGAGTAAAATAGGATACTCACAAAATTTGGTTAAAATCCAAGGAAAATTGGAATGGGAATTCAAGGTTAAAGTTTAGTGACCAAAATGATAAGCTTTCAAAACTTGGGTGGTACAAGTCGAACTATGAAAAGTGGAAGGGCCAAAGTTGTAACTTCCAAAAAGTTAGGTGTTTTATTTTATAAATAGATAGAGCACCTATTGGTGTGGACCGAATGTGGAATTACTGGTTTGATCCGATATTTCGATTATTGGGAAATCGCAGTCAAAGTTTAAGTGGAATTCGGATACCCATATCGAACTAAAAAATTATGAAATTTTACAATATGATAGAGAAAGGTTATAAAAGTCATTTCCAAGTATTGGAAATATTTTAGTTCGATTCAGGATGAATCCAATGATTTATTTGATTAAGGAATTTATTTAGTAACCAAAAATTCTCGGCATTTATCGGTAAATCGGATCAAGCTAAAATTTTGGAGATGATTCCATAGAATTTGGAAGAGTTATAACATATTATTTTATGGATATTTTGAGAGTTAAATGTTTGGATTAAATTTATTTGACTGAAATTGCCTAAAATGGCAAAAAATAAAAAAAATTGATTGGTAAAGGATATTTTGGTCTTTTCACCCAAAAAGGACATGGAAGGAATTTTGAGATTTCTTTAATGGATGAATTGTGGTTGGCTGGAATCCAAATAAGTTTAGTTAGAATTTTACAAAATGGTAAACTAGTAAATATGAATTTAGTTGGGGGACATTTTGGTAAATTGGAAAAAAATGAATTAAAAATTCATTTTTATTTATACAAGTGGCATAAATATATGATATATGAAGATTTATCATCAAAAAAACACATTCACAAATCGTGGAGAAAGAGGAGAAAGAAGAGGAAATCTTACAAGCTCGATTTAAGCCTCGAAACTCAGTTTTTAGGTAATCTTCCGAACTATAAAGCTGTTCTTCTCTTCAATATCTATCTATTAATGTAAATTATTCATGGATTTCATGCTTGATTGATGAGATTTGATATGAGAAAGAAATTAGGGTTTATGTTCAAATTTGGGGGTTTTATGAATCTATGTTCGATTTTATGTTGAAATCAAGCAAGAATGATGTTGGATTCATGTTTTTGAATTAGGATTTAAACCCTAAAGGACTAATTCAGCAAAGTGTTAAAGTTAGGGGTTCAATTCTGTTTTTTTTTTGGAGTTTAAAATGTATTTATGCTGCTAATGATGTTTGAGGCATGGAAATGAAGTTAGAATGCTAAACTGATGATTATTCGAGCTAGTGACCATTTTGACAATTTGTCAAATGTGTATAACCAATTCGGCAATTGTGTATAAGAAGAGGACAAATTCTGATTTTTTATGTTAAGTGATGATTATGATGTATAGTTGATGATTGCGGGCCTAATTGCAAAGTTTTAATGCTAGAATCCTTGAATTTTAAATTGGTGACTGTTTCAACAAATTAGAGAACAAAGGGTTGAAATGTGACAATTGGGTATTTGAAGAGTACTATGTTGGAAAAAAATTTATTTGAGTGATTTAGATGTTGATTTTGAAGTGAATAGAAGCTTGTTTTCACTTAGGGACCAAAACGGCAATTTGTAGAATACAAGGGACCAATTCGGCTATTAAGCAAAAGTAAAGGAAAAATTGTGGAAAATAGGAAATGGATTAATTGGATCAAAAACATTCCTTTGGGGACCAAGAAGACAAATCGGCTTGAGGATTATGGACCAAAAATGGAACTTTTCAAAGTTTAGGTCCTAAAGTGTAAAGGATGAAAAATGTAAGGATCAAGCTTATATTAACTATTTGAAGCTTGAAAAAGTCCTTAGGGAAAAGTATTTTAGTAAAGGTTGAAGGCTTAAGGTAAAATGTGAGAAAAATATGATTCGAATATAAGAAACTTTATCAGATCAATTATATATTTAATGGATAGTTATTTTATTTACTTTCCATTATTTTATTTAGAGTAAATATGTTCTAACATATACTTGAAATGGTATATGTTATTTTATAATGTAGCTTCATATACGAATTGGGACCGTACTACCAAAAAAGGAAAGGAAAAAGGGTCGGGAGTGAGATCAAGTGATAAAGTCGACTTCATTACAAGGCCAAGGTGAGTGCATTTTTTACTTATTTATATATTTGTTATATGAGTGAGTGCATTTTTACTTATTTTATATATGTGATATGAGGGAGAATTGCGAAAAATCGACCTAGATATTAATGAAAATGTATGTTGATCAAAGTTATGTAAATGGCATGCGATATTAAATGGCATATGCGATACATTGATATGGCATAATGATTTATTTAAGATAAATCAAATTTTAGATTTTGGGTATGAACTGCCCAATATTGAACTATGAATGATAGTATTGATGGATTGGATATTGAATGTAAAAGAATTATATTGTTACGCCCGAGTACTAGTGTGAGAGCCTTTGGTATAATTGGATATCCATAGAGTCTTGTAACTGTGTTCTAGCACTACAGTGTTGTTTAGACACTACGGTGTTGACATCTGACGCTACGACGTTGCAAACACTAGTGTTGACATCATACGCTACGGCATTGCAGGCACTACGGTGTTGTTTAGACACTTCGGTGTTGACATCAGACGCTATGACGTTGCAGACACTACAATGTTGTTTAAACACTTCGGTGTTAACATCAGACGCTACGGCGTTGCAGACACTACGATGTTGTTTAGACACTTTGGTTTTGACATCAGACACTACAGTATTGCAGACACTACGGTGTTGTTTAGACACTCCGGTGTTCACATCAGACGCTACGGCGTTGCAGACACTATAATGCTGTTTAGACACTTCGGTATTGACATTAGTTGCTACAGCGTTGCAGACACTACAGTGTTGTTTAGACACTTCGGTGTTGACATCAGACGCTACGGTGTTGTAGACATACGGTGTCATTTATGATGACTCATTTACTCGTCTCTTGATATTTAACTTGGGCCATAAGATTTTACAGTACAGTTACATGACTTTACAATACAAAATTATTACATTACAAATTTCTTACATAATTATTCCTACATTACAAACTATATGATTTATAGAGCAACCTTACAATATGATTTTTCAGTAAAGATTTAGTACAACACAGATTTATTATAGTACAGGTTCATTACATGAGTATCATGCTTAATACATCCTTTTCATACTACAAATAATTTTATGTCGTTTTTACATGTTACATATTTATATGCCTCACTGAGATATACTCAGTGTGTATTTATGTTATACACATAGGTGATTGGGATTAGTAGATGACAACCTTTGCTTCATCATCATTTTTGTATTTCGGTAATCATGACATCCGTCTTTTGTATGTTTAATAGTGGCATGTATTTAATAAATCTGTCTATTTTGTTAAAGTAATTATCAGGGCCTATAATAGTGACGTAAACTGTTTTAAATTGATTATTATATCTACATTTTGGTGTAAATAGTACGATTTGATATATTTTATATGAATTAGATATCGAATAATTTTATTAGAAACCCGTTTGTAAAATAAATTATTTTAGTATGTCTGTATACTTTATGTAAAAAGTTTTATAATCGAAACTCGAATAAATATTTTATATCGGTCTTAATTAAAGTTAAGTGTGCTTGTGTTATAAAAATATTAAGATGGGTGACCACTGGTAAGTTTTTCCAAAATTTTTTAAATCACCCCAGATTTTGGTTAAAATATCTGTTTTAAAAAGCTGTGAAATTTTCGACTCGTGTTCGGTGTACGGTCAAGGGAAGGGGTGTTACACCTATGGCCGGCCAACTATATTCGATAACAATTTTAAAACCACATCACTTGCTAATATAAGTAACCATTACCATTTACGTCACTGTTTTTAACAAGCATTAACCAAACCATTTTCCCAAAGCAACTACCATGCTTTAAACACAAAGTATAAACCATATACTTACAAGGCTTACCATGTGCATCCTTCAGCATTTCATGCTTAAAAAAGTATATCAAATACTTTAAAGCATGCTTAAACAGTAGGTAACATGTAAATATAAACAAGTGCATAAAATCATTTAACACTAGCACGACCGAGAGAGAAAATCCAGTTTTACTTACTTTTGAGTTTAAACCAGCGTTTCAAGCTAAGTTTATACTCCCATAAACCACCATTAAAACATTCCAATGCTGGAATCCGCGTTCTCACTCACCAATACGCGAAGCCTTGATTTGGCGGCGCGAAATCAAGCGTCCGAAGGCTCCAATGCTACACCGTTCGCTTCCAAAACAACCTCCCCTGTTTAAATCACAAAACAATAGAGGATTAATGCATCTCCATGCATTTATAACACTGCAACAATAGATCTTCACGGATTCTTGCATTCGCCTCACAATTACCCAACCACAACAACCAAAAACCTCAACTAATCCTTTCCAAACACAACCCAGCCACAACCTAACAATCTAACACCACTTTTATCATCAATTAACATCTAGAAACTGAATCAAATCAACCTAACACCTCCAACATACACACAACCGCCACAATATCTCAAAAACACAAATCTAGCAACCTAAACAAATAGAGATTCAAGAGTTCTGGGATTCCATTGATAAAATCGACTTATCAACATCATTAAACATCCAAAATATGTTCAAAAACAATCCATAACACTGGAAATCAGATTCAATTCGAATCTTTCATCATTTCATCAATTTTACCTAATTAAATCTATATAAAAACACAAAATCAGATTATAAACCATAAATCAAGGATCAAATACTTGGGAATATCAATAAAGAACCATTTAATAGAGGAGATCATAGACCTTACCTCTGTTATGTGTTTTCTCCCTCAATTGGCTTGTTTAAAGCTAAGAAGACATAAGATTTCAATGAGATTTTGTAAAACAAAGTTAAAGAATCAAGTTAGAATCAAGAATCTGAGTAAAAAGAGTTTCTCACCTCTAGATTTTGATGAAATCCTGAGTGTTTGGCAGAAAAGAAGTTGAGAGAAAAGGTTTAGGAAAAAGTTAAGTAAATTTTCATTAAAAGCAAATAACTAACTTAGATATTTTAATCCCTCTTAACCACCCTTTAAAACACATGTTTAAAATGATTTAATTGAAGGGAGAAACCACCAGCAAAAACTTGGTAAAATTAGCTCCTTAAGGATTCTAAGAATTTGACCTTTTTCTTTTTAGTCACTTTAAAATAGTTTTCAAAAATCGCATTTTGGTCACTAACCAAAATGTCATATTTCCAAATTCCATTTTCCAAAATTGATTCCACTAAAAATCAATATATATTAAAAAGATGTTTTTTAACTACTTTTCCACATTATTGTCTTATCGGAAAATATACGGTCCCGAATCTGACTCAAATCTCTAATCCAGTCCATTAGACCGTCTAATAAGCCTCAAAATCGCTAGGCCCAAAACCAGGGCATTACATTACAACTCTCCCCCACTTAAGAAATTTCATCCTCAAAATTTACCTAATAGAAAAGGTAAGGAAACTGCTTCTTCATGTCCTCCTTACTTTCCCACGTGGCTACCTCTACACCACGATGTCGCCACAACATCATTTCCAACTCAATGGTCTTTCCACGAAGAACCTTGCTGCCAGAATCTAAGATTTTCATCTACTTCTCAGCATAGGTAAAATCTAGATTCAACTCAATCTCCTCAACAGGCATCACATGCATTGGGTCCAATCTATAACTCCGAAGCATCGATACATGGAAAACATCATGTATCTTCTCTAGCTCCGCAGGCAACATTAACCTATAAGCAACTGGACCAACATGCTCCAACACCTCATAAGGCCCAATGAACCTTGGACTCAACTTGACCTTGCGTCCAAACCTCATTAACTTCTTCCAAGGCGAAACCGCTTCAAGTCAACTTGGACTCAACTCAACTTGGACTCCAACCGCAAACTCAATTTCCCGCCGCTTCAAGTCAACATAAGACTTTTGCTAAATTGAAGCCGCTTTCAACCGATCACTATTAAGCTTCACCTTCTTATTAGTGTTTTTCAGCACATCAGGCAGGGAAACATACTTCTCACCCACCTCAGCCTAACAAAGTGGTGTATGGTACCTCCTACCATACAACGCTTCATATGGAGCCATTTGAATACTAGCCTTATAACTTTTGTTATAAGCAAACTCTACCAACGATGGTTGCTTCTCCAACGTTCCTTCAAAATCAATGATGCAACACCACAACATATCCTCAAAAACTTGTATAACACATTCAGACAGACCATCCGTTTGAGGATGATACGAAGTACTGAAATTCAACCGCGTACCCAAAGGCTTATGCAAACACTCCGAAAACCTCACTATAAAGCGGGGATAACTATCCGATACTATAGACTTAGGCACCTCATGCAACCTTACAATTTCAGTAACATACAACTCCACCAACTTATCCAAAGTATACGTCGTATACATAGCCAGAAAATGTGCACACTTCGTTAACCTATCCACAATCACCCACATGGAATTCCTCTTCGACGATGTTAAAGGTAATACAGTCACAAGATCCATGGTAATTCTCTCCCACTTTCATTCTGAAATCCCCAAGGGTTGCAACAACCATGAAGGAAACTGATGCTCGGCCTTAACACGTTGACACACCATACACCTAGCAACAAAACTCGCTACATCCCTCTTCAAACCAACCCAATAATACTTATTTTCAAATCCTGATACATCTTTGTATTTCCCAGATGCATGGGAAAAGGACTCGAATGAGCCTCAGTTAAAATAGTGCACCTCAACTCCTTATATTTCGGCATAACTACTCACTCTTGAAGCGCAGAACACCCTCATCATTAAAATAAAAATCCATATGATTACCATCTATAATATCCGTAACATGAGGTACCAAAGAATCATCGTATGATTATTTCTCCTTGATCAACTGTAACAATGACGGTTTCACTTGCAACTCAACCAACAAACCACCATCTTGTGTCACACTTAACCGAGCAAACATTTCCCTCAACTCCACCACAATCTTTCTACTCAAGGCGTCGACTACAGCATTAGCCTTACCTGGATGATACTGCAACTCCAACCATCTCCGTTACCTAAGATTCAACTCCTTTTGCTACATCAGATACTTCAAACTCTTATGACCCGTATACATGATACACTTCTCACTATATAGTTAATGCCTCTAACTTTTCAATGTAAACACCACCACTGCAAGTTGTATATCATGCGTAGGATAATTGAACTCGTGCACCTTCAACTGTCTAGATACATAAGCCACAACTCTTCACCTTTGCATCTACACACACTCCAAACCAACATAGGATGTATCACTATAAGCAACAAACTCTCTCCCCGGCTCAGGTTGAATCAAGATTGGAGCTTACGTCAAAGCTTCCTTCAACTTACCAAAAGCTTGTTATGTACTCTCTGTCTACTCAAAACTTACATCCTTTTGTAACAACTTTGTCAAAGGAGTAGAAACCTTCGCAAAACCATTCACAAAATGACAATAATACCTTGCTAACCCTGAGAAACTACGAACCTCTGTCACTGACTTAGGTTGCTTCCAATTCACGATCACCTCAATCTTCTGCGGATCTACACGGATACCTTCCGCCTAAACAACATGACCAAGAAAGACTACTTATTTATTCCAAAACTCACACTTGCTCAACTTGGCATAAAGCTTATTATACAAAAAAGCTTGTAACACAATCCGCGGATGTCGATCATGATCTTCCCCGATTCGAGAGTACACAAGAATGTCATCGATGAACACCACCACAAATTGATCCAAGAATTAATGGAATACTCGATTCATCATGTCCATGAAAGTTGCGGGTGCATTAGTCAACCCAAATGGCATCACTAAGAACTCATAATGCCTGTAACACATACAAAAAGCTATCTTCGACATATCTTTATCCTTGACCTTCAACTGATAATACCCATATCTCATATCAATCTTAGAAAACATCGTAGAACCCTGAAATTGATCGAACAAATCATCGATCCTCGACAAAGGATACTTATTCTTAATCGTCAACTTGTCCAATTACCGATAATCATTGTGCATTCTCATCATGCCATCTTTCTTTTTCATGAACACCACCGGTGCTCCCCACGGTGACACACTAGGTCGAATAAAACCACGATCTAACAACTTTTGAAGTTGTATCTTCAACTCCTTCAACTCTTTCGGTGCCATGCGATATGGAGCAATCGACACCGGAGTCGTATCTGCATGCGTCTCAATACAGAACTCTACCTCCCTATCCAGTGTTAATCCAGACAACTCTTTTGGAAACACCCCTGGAAAATCACAAACAGTACGGATATGCTGACATGCACTTCCTTCATATTTGGGTTTATAGCCTAAGCCAGATATGCTTGACCCCCAAGCTGTAACAACTTCTGCGCTTCTAAAGCCAAAAATACATTGGACAAGAATTTAAAATTCTCGCCCACAACCACCACTTCATAATCCTCAGCTAGTTTCAACATAAAATTAAAATAAAATAAAGTAGTAAATTAATAAAAAAATGAATACATAAAATAAATACAATAATAGATAAAACGAGATGCGACTCCCCCTACATATTTTATACTTTCTCCTACAAAAAAACTTGTAATGCCTACTCCATTTGTAATTCCATCGATTACTCGCCTATCAAAAAAATGAGTTAGTTCGGCCAATCCTCTTATACCTTTTGTTAAGGATATTGAATAAAACGTATCTATGTAACCGCGATTATATGACCAATCATATATCAAATATATTATTTTATCCAAGAAAATTCTTTTAGGCCCCTTTTTCAAAAACGAATTTAGTAAGTTCAAATTTAGTAAATATGAATAAAAAGGCTTATATAAAAGGAATGCTGTAAATATTCCGAAACCAGCTATACTCAACGAAAAAGTTGCATTTGTTAAAAATTGATACGAATCCTCAAAATCATTTGAATTTTTATGTAAAAGATTTATAGATGGAGTTAATAATTTGGATAATATATCCAAATGCATTCCTTCTTGATTCAAAGGAATTGCTATAGTCTCGACAAATAAAGTAAATAGAACCAATATAAGCATAGGAAATAGCATAGTATTATCGATTCATGAGGATAAGAAAAAGCCTTCTTGTAGCCAAAATTAGTAATAAGAGCCCTTTTTTGACATTACCACCAATTGTATATGGCTTCTCGTTTTTATTCATTGTTAATAAAGGAAATAAATGAAAATTTTGTTAATCATTTTTTGTTCTTCTTTACCCCATAGTTTTATTGAATAGAAAGAGCTACTTTTTTTTGCCACTATATTTTTGAAAATGAATGTTTAAATGTCCTTCAAAAGTAAGTAAATAGATCGAAACATATAAAATGCTGTTAATCCGCAAGTGGACCAAGCTATTATTGCAAAAATCGGTGAATCTGACCAACTGTCACTAAGAATTTCATCTTTGGACCAAAAACAAGCAAGGGGTGGAATACCACAAAGAGAAAGCGTACCTATTAAAAAAGCAATTTGTGTAATGGGTGCATGCTTTCTTAAACCGCCCATCAAAACCATATTCTGGCTTTTCTCTGGCGAATACCCAACAACAGCTTCCATGGAATGAATAATTGATCCGGATCCTAAAAACAACAATGCTTTCGAATAAGCATGAGTAATCAAATGAAATAAAGCGGTTCGATAAGACCCCATACCTAAAGCTAACATCATATAACCCAGTTGGGACATTGTAGAATAGGCTAACCCCCTCTTAATATCTTTTTGAGCAAGAGCTAAAGTAGCCCCTAATAATACCGTTATTATACCTATCAAAGATATTAGATTCATTATGTAAGGTATAACTATGAAAAGAGGAAGAAGGCGGGCTACAAGAAAAATTCCCGCTGCTACCATAGTGGCAGCATGTATAAGAGCCGAAATAGGAGTAGGCCCCTCCATGGCATCAGGTAACCATACATGAAGAGGAAATTGCGCAGATTTAGCAACGGCGCCGGCAAATAATAAAGAGGCACATAAAGTAACAAATAAAAAATGAACCTCATTATTATAAATCAAGTTATTAAATATTTCGAACAAATCTTGAAATTTGAAA